>CM038038.1:103580626-104180626 GCA_021397845.1 Areca catechu
AGATTTCATAAATAAGTTTTAAATAAAAAAGGTGTTTCAGTCATATCTTTGAGAAGTGATCATGGAACCGAATTTGAAAATGCTAATTTTGATAAATTCTGTATTGAAAATGGCATTCATCATAATTTTTTTGCACCTAGGACACCTCAATAAAATGGGATAGTAGAAAGAAAAAATAGAACTCTTGAAGAAATGGCATGCACCATGCTTTGTGAAAATGATTTACCTAGATATTTTTGGACGGAAGCCATAAATACTGCATGCTATATTTTAAATCGAGTTTTAATTCGACCGATTTTAAAGAAAACACTTTATGAGCTTTGGAAGGGTAGAAAACCCTCAATTCGTTATTTTCATGTTTTTGGATGCCATTGTTTCATCTTAAACAATGGTAAAGATAATTTAAGTAAATTTGATGCCAAATCAGATGAGGGAGTCTTTCTAGGCTACTCCACATCTAGTAAGGCATACAGGGTCTTCAACAGAAGAACACTTGTTGTTGAAGAATCCATACATGTGGTATTTGATGAATCTAACCAAAAATCTTCAAGAAAAGAAGATGTACTTTCTGATGAAACAGGTAGCAAGAAAACTGAAGGAATAAACAACAATGAAGGACTTACCAAGAAACAGAACGAAGATCAAAACACTGAAGGAGATCAGCACAAGGTGATGAAAATACATCAACTGTTGATCCATTACCAAAAGAATGGAGGTATGCTCATGGACACCCAAAAGAACTAATTATCGGTGATCCATCTAAAGGTGTAAGTACTCGATCATCCCTTAGAAATATCTGTGATTACTTAGCTTTTGTATCTCAAATTGAACCTAAAACTATTAACGAAGCTGAATGTGATAGTAATTGGATAAATGCTATGCAAGATGAACTTAACCAATTTAAAAGAAACAATGTTTGGACTTTAGTAGATAGGCCTTCAAACACTTCAATTATTGGTACAAAGTGGGTTTTTCGAAATAAACTTGATGAAAATGGAGTAGTTACTAGAAATAAAGCTAGACTAGTTGCCAAAGGATACAAATAGGAGGAAGGAATAGATTTTGATGAAACCTTTGCTCCTGTGGCTAGACTTGATGCAATTAGGCTATTGTTGGCTTTTGCTTGCTTCATGAATTTTAAATTGTATCAAATGGATGTTAAAAGTGCATTTTTAAATGGTCTAATTGAAGAAGAAGTTTACGTTGAGCAACCCCCTGGTTTTGAAAATTATGAATTTCCAAATCATGTTTACAAACTTCATAAAGCTTTGTATGGATTGAAACAAGCTCCAAGTGCTTGGTATGATCATTTAAGCTCTTTTTTGCTCAAAAATGATTTTACTAGAGGTAATGTAGATAAAACTTTGTTTTTAAAGAAAAAGAATGATGATCTCTTAGTAGTACAAATCTATGTAGATGATATAATATTTGGTGCTACTAATGAATCTCTTTGTCAAGATTTTGCAAAGTTAATGCAGGATGAGTTCGAGATGAGCATGATGGGAGAACTGAATTTTTTCCTCGGACTCCAAATAAAGCAAACCAAAGAGGGGATCTTCATCAACCAAACAAAATACACAAAAGAAATACTCAAGAAGTTTGGGATGGAGAACACTAAGCCTTTAGGTACCCCTATGAGCTCTACTTGTAGACTTGACAAGGATGAATCAGGTAAGTCTATAGACCAAAAATTATATCGTGGCATGATTGGTTCATTGTTATATCTTACTGCCAGTAGGCCAGATATCATGTTTAGCATCTGTATGTGTGCTAGATATCAGTCTAATCCTAAAGAGTCTCATCTTTTGGCTATTAAATGCATACTTAGATATCTATCTGGTTTAATTGAAATTGGTTTATGGTACTCTAGAGATTCTTCATTTGAATTGATTGCTTATTCTGATGCTGACTTTGCTAGGTGTAAACTTGATCGTAAAAGTACTAGTGGAACCTGTCAGTTTCTTGGAGTAAATTTGATCTCTTGGAGTAGCAAAAAATAGAACTCAATTGCTTTATCTACTGCGGAAGCCGAATATATAGCAGGTGGAAGCTGTTGTGCTCAAATCCTCTGGATCAAACAACAACTCGAAGATTTTGGCATTAAACTAACTAAGACACCCATAAGATGTGACAATACTAGTGCAATCAATCTATCTAAAAATCCTGTGCAACATTCAAGAAGTAAACACATTGAAATAAGACATCATTTCATAATAGATCATGTATAAAACTCTAATATTATTCTTGATTTTGTATGTACTGATGATCAGTTAGCAGATGTGTTTACCAAGCCTTTGAGTGAGGATAGGTTCTGTCTAATTAGAAGAGAGTTAGGTGTCATTGATCCATTCTCTTAGAACTCTCTTAGTTTTAATTTTACCTAAATCCTAAAGCTCAAAACCACTTGCTTAAAGCCCCAAAAATCTGATTAAATTATTTCACATTTTTCTAAAAAATTTTTCGGATTTTCTCAAATTTTTGGCCAAGTGTCGACACTTGGAAATTGTCAAGTGTCAACACCTAACCAAGTATCGACACTTGACACATTCTAAGTGTCGACACTTGCGAAACAGAAATTTTTAAAAAAGGGCCGATCGAGGGTTTTTGTCATTTTCTCCGCCCGTTGATTTCTTGCAATAGTGGTCTCCTCTGTCCAAATCCATCCATTTACCCTTTAACCCATCACAAATCAGGTATTTCCCCCTTCTATTTTTACTTTATTTTTACTATTTTTCATTTTATTTTTGACGTTTTCAAACCGTGCAACCGTGAATAGGGTTTTTCGAGTATTTTTCAAGATTCTAACCAGATTTTCATGTATTTTAGTGGATTTCTAAAATTCCATTTGAGGGAATAGTGATTTAAAGGTATTTTTCTCGGATTTCTCACGATTTTTTTTATCATTTTCATGCTTATTTCATCCCATTTTCCGAAAAATACTGTTTTATTGATTTTGGCCAAAATAATTTAGGTTTTCATCTAAATTAAAAATACTAAATCCATTTATTGTTGTTTTAGAAAGGTTTTTCATGATCTTCTTGCGACATTTTCATCTCTTTGCTAAAACCCTAAGTGATTTAGACCCAAATTCCATGGGTTTTGACTTTTTGGCCTTACAAAAAGTATTTTCCAAAGGTTCAAATGTGTTTTAACGAAAAAAAATATTTTCTATAAATATATGTTCAGAATATTGTCATTTAATCAAAGTATAAATTGTAAAAATCTCACCTTAAACTGATTGACAGTTTTTCCAAACGTTGTTTAAGGTATTTTACAACCCAAAATTGGTTTAATTCTAGCTTTCAAAACCTATCTAAGAAATGAAACTCTCCTTATCTCAGCCTGTAGCCAGTCCCATAGTTCTAAACCTATCTTCCTTCTTTCCTGGTCAGCTTGCTGTAATGGGTCCCAGGAAGAGACTTGCAGTTAGGGAGAGGCCTAGTCGTGGTGTAGAGAGGAGGTTGAAGGCCAGATTTGCCCCTACTCAGGCTAGCAGCTCAGCCACACCGAGTTCCCCCCTGTAGAGAGGATGGCAGGGAAGTTAGTAGCCTTTGGGAGGAGAGTCGACCTAGAGTGTTTCGATAGGCACCATTTCAGTATACGACAGGTGCTCACTGATGCAGGATTAGTACCATTCTGTACTATGCAGGAGAGGTACTATCCTCACCTAGTGAGAGAGTTCTATGGTGCATTGGATTGTCGACGACTTCTATGGACTACGACAGTCAGAGGCATTCAGATTTCACTAACAGATGAGCTTTAGGGCAGAGTATGGGAGATCCCCCGTAGGGGAGTCAGTGTCTTTTCGGTAAATGACAGAGAGGCTGCCTTTAGGTGTATTCTTGAGAGAGAGGATGTTCGCGGTATATCCACAGTTACCGCGAACCAGTTATCATTGGAGATGCGCCTATTGCACCACATCACAGCACGCATACTCTACCGAAGACCAAGAGATTTGACTTCATCACTGAGAGGGAGTTGATGGTGATGACGAGCCTGATATAGAGGAGACAGATTGATCTTCCATCCCTGATACTAGCTCAGATGCATGATGCTGCGACACAGCGTCGTCACTGTTTACCTTATGGCATGGCACTGACTAGATTATTCAGAGCATGTGGAGTATCACTGGAGGGGGAGATCCCCAAGGAGATACTACACACAGATGTGTACGACGAGAGGTCTTTGCACCGCATGGGATACAGATTAGTTGGAGGTTGATGGGTACGCAGAGAGTCTGGCCAGGAGCCAGATGAGGAGGATGAGCTTCGAGAGGCAGAGACTGGACCATCTGAGCCAGCAGATTTTCCTCCCATTGATATCCCATCGACACAAGCAGAGCATTTGACTCCTGATACTTCTGCTCCTCCGCCACCTTCTACTGGGCCATCTTTTGAGGAGCACGCCAGAGAGAGCAGTTCACTAAGATCAGGGATGAGGTGACTCAGCTACGTAGCGAGGTTGAGCTTCTTCGAGCACATACTACCTCGGAGCTTGCTGAGATTCGTAGATCTATGGAGGAGGGATTCTCTCGTATTGAGGATCTGTTGAGATCCCTTATACCACCTGCAGCCCCTGCAGTTGTATCCTCTGATGGTGATGATGATGGTGATGATGATGGTGGTGATGATGATGATGATGATGATGGTGGTGGTGGTGGTGGTGGCGATCACCAGAGCGACCATGCTGATTCTACTGAGGGTGGTGATCGGGCAAACGACAGAGCTACAGAGGTTGTGGGCCGTGACAGTGACAGTGATGACAGTGCTGATGATTATGAGGTGGTCAGTCGCGATCCTCCCACTACTCCAGCTGCTCCTACTGCCTTGGTTGATTCCATACCGGACCTTATTACACCAGCTGATCTTCTTTCCCCCTTTCACTAGATCATCTAGGGTTGTACCCGCATTTGGTCCTTCTGGCCGCACTAGGAGTCGTCGAGCTTTAGCACCTCCTAGGGCCTTAGCCACTAGATCTAGGATCTGTGGCCCATTTAGTCTTGAGATTCCATCTGATGAGGATTAGCCTCACAGATGTCTGTTATAGTTCATATGTTGTATGTTTCTGATATTTGTATGACTCTGATGATATCTGTATGTTTCAGTTTTTGTTGATGACTCAGCAAATTTTTGTACTGAAAACTTGTATATTATATATATATTTCAGTTTAGTGCTCATTATTTGTGCTTGAATGGTTCAATTTACCTTCTTTAGCTCTGATACTCTTTTATCTTGGTATATCTTCAGCTCTGATACTCTTTTAACTTGGTATATTTTTGGCTCTGATACCTATCTTATTTTTTCTACCATCTTTTTGTCTCCATGCTCATTGTGAGGGGGAGGTTATTCCCCTTTCTAATGATTGAAAAAAAGGGGGAGAAATAGTATTGATTGTATTGGTTGTATAGATGATGCATAATTTTTGAATTTTTGTGGTCTCACCTTGTAAGAATCTTTGAAATTTACCTTAATAAGAAGTATCTAATTAACGGAGAGATTGATTCTTCCTAACTATGAAGTTTTTTGCCTCTCTTATGGACTTAAATTCATATTCATAAAATTATAATAGTTTAAAGTTTGAAATGTATTGCTATTTACTCAAGGTTTTGTCATCATCAAAAAGGGGGAGATTGTTGGCTCCACCCAGTGATTTTGATGAATAACAAAATATTGAGTGCATATTGTATACTAATGAGGATTTCAAGTTATGAGTTTTCAGAAAGAAAGCACCTCAAAATCTCAAAAACTTATGGTTCATGGCACGTAATAGCACGGAGCATTTCTCACTAATCCGGACATCCTCTTCATTGAAAAAGGGCATCTAAATAATTAAATATTATGTGTTTATGATTTCAAGAATTATATTTATGTTTTCGAGGTAATTTACACTTGAATCTGAGCTTTTTCAGTCTCAAGTGTCGACACCTGGAAAGTCAAGTATCGACACTTCAGCATTTGGCACGGACAAAAATCCTTGGCATGCCAAGTGTCGACACCTAGAACCAAGTGTCGACACCAAGTGTCGACACTTAGGTTTCTAAGTGTCGACTCAAGGCCTGAGAATTTTAAAAATACAAAACTTTGTAATTTGAGAATTTTTGTGTCAAGTGTCGACACCTGTGCATCAAGTGTCAACACTTGAAAGTTCAAGTGTCGACACCTAGAGATCAAGTGTCGACACTTGACAGCCAAGTGTCGACACCTGACAGCCAAGTGTCGACACTTGCAGCCTGGCAGCTCTAACGGATCTATTTTTTTGGCTTGCAGAACATGCTTTTCAAGCTCCAAACGGCTATTTCGAGGTTCCAACAGTCACAAACCATTTTTTGGAAGGTTCTTGGTGTATTTAACCTCCACCAACCTCATTTTAAAGACAAGGAAGTGCATTCAAGTCTACTCAAAAGCCAAAAAGCCAATATTCTCTCAAATACTTCACATCAAAAGCCTCTTATAGTTTGATTCCTTGAAAAGCCTACAAGCTCATCCTTACTTCATTCCAAAAGAGGCACTTTGAAGGAGATTCCAAGGAAGAGTCAAGACAAAGCATCAACTTGAACTTCAAAGATTCAATTCTACTCTTGAAGAGAGTTTGTTTTAGTTTTAAAATTGTATATCTATTTTTACATTTGTTTTGACCTTGCTTTCAAGGGTGTCTTGAAAGAAGGTTATTGTGGTTTGTTGGTGAGCCAAAGGGATAAAACCAACTAGGGTTAACTTGTGAGCCCGAAGATAAAACAAGTGTTAAGGTTTGTTGATAAGCCTAGGTGATAAAACTAACTTAGGTTTTGACTTGTGAGCCTTGTGAAAAACAAGTCAACTGTAATCTTGTTTGGATTATAGTGGAATTTCCAAGGGTGGCTTGGGGAGTGGATGTAGGTGCTAGGTTTGCACCGAACCACTATAAACCTTGTGTTTGTGTGTGATTGCTCTCTTCCTCTCTTGCTCTTTGTTTATTGCTACCGCTTTAAATATCTTGCATTGAATTCATCATTGTTTACTAGCACCACTAGTCCCTCTCATTATTGTGTTAAATTTTTTTAAAAGACCCAATTCACCCCCCCTCTTGGGCTCCATTTCTGGGCAACATGGAGCTTCACTAATCTCGCATCTCTTGTTTGCTGATGATTGTTTGCTCCTTGGGCGGGCCTCGGTAGCCGCTACATGGGGCTTTCGGTGAGTGGTCCAGGACTACTGTATGATTTCGGGGAAGAGAGTAAACATGCAAAAATCAGGAATCTATTTCAGCCCCAAGATGCCTGCTCCCATACAGAGTACTATTCTAGATATTCTTGGGATTACCCATCGGCAGGGTCCTCTCCGATACCTTGGAGTCACTATTATTGGATCTAGATTGACTATGCATGAATCTGCTCCAATGATTCAGGTTGTTCGGGAAAGGATTAAGGGCTGGCAAGCTAGGCTTCTATCTATGATGGGCAGGGTTACCCTTATTCGCTCAGTCCTCATTTCGCTCCCTATTTATCTCCTATCTAATGCAGTGATCCTTAAGGCAGCCATCCTTAAGCTGGAGCAGATGATTCATACTTTTCTCTGGGGCTCTTCATCAGAGCGTCGACGGATTCATCTGATCAGATGGCAGACTGTGTGCCAGCCTACCCAGAACGGTGGCCTCAATATTCACTCTCTTATAGCCAGGAGGGAGGCCCTTCTGGGAAGGCACGTGGCCAGATTCTACTTGACTCCTGATACTATGTGGTCATCTATGATGAGAGCTAGATATGGTAATCATCATGCCCGCCCTTCTCTACTCACATCCATCCGAGGCACTGTTCTGTCTTCTGGAGATAAATGATGGCTAGAGGGGATAGTATTATCCCCCACATATCCTTCATCATCGGAGATGGCAGAACTACCAGCTTTATATTCGATTCGTGGATCTCTGATATCCCACTGGCTAGATGGCCCACTTTTATCTTTACGGCAATCCCGTAAACCATTTCCATTGCAGATCTCATGATGCCCTGCTATTCTCGATGGGACTCTACTATCATCTTCTAGATCTTCGAGGACATGCTGGGCTGCAGGGTACTATCTATCATTTTGTCGATCCATCCTTGCCTGGACACCAGGGTCTGGAGACGATTGACTACTCCTGTGCCCGGTAATCAAATATGATGGCCATTTATGCCCCTGAGCAGTTACCACCCCTGAGACATATTGGATGGGTTTGGAAGCTCCCTATACACCCAAGAGTCTCCATTTTCTTATGGAAGTTGATCTGGCGTCGCCTTCCCACATGTGATTTCTTGACCGCCAAAGGTTTCCATCTCCCCTCTGATTGCTTGGCTTGTGGGGTGGATAGGGAGACTCAGGATCATGTCTTATTCCTTTGTCCACTGGCCACCCATGTTTGGAGGTTGGCGGACTTTTAGGAGTTTATGTCTCATGAGGATATTAGGGGCACCTTTCTTGGGTTCCTGACTCCTGACATGGGACACCCTGATGCCACCTTTCTGGCCTACATTGCATACGATATCTGGCTTTCTAGGAACCAGATGGTATTTTCTTCTGTCACTATCTCGCTAGATTGATTCTTGAGAGAGCTAGGGTTCATACCCATGAGTACCTTTCTTCTGTGATGACGTCAGAGATCTGGGGTTCCCTTCTCGCTCATCGAGCACCCTGTCGAGTTTTTATCTCTTGGGAACCCCCTCCTCCGTGCCATTTCATAGTCAGCTTCGATGGGAGTCTTTGTCGAGGTTAGGGAGGATTGGCATTCATCATCCGTGGTCCTCGCTTGGGCTTCTTGATTGCTAGAGGCATCCACCTCCATGATCCATCGATGCCGATGGCAGAACTGTATGCGGCATGGACAGGTATTGCTTATGCTTGCCAGATCCTCCACCTGAACCATCTCATCATTGAGGGTGACTCGGCTATGGTGATCTCCTGGATCCGCCAAACCCTAAGGTTCCCGTCCTCTCACCCTAGTATTCGGCATATTGGTCTCCTCCTTCAGGGATGTACATCTGTCATGATACATCATATTTTCAGGGGGGCCAATTCCGTTGCTGATTGGGTTGCATCACATATAGCCAATCACTCTGATTTTGTTTTCTGGCCATCTTGGCAGACTGCTCCTGTACAGTTATGCAATATTATACTTTCTAACTTTTTGGGCTGTATTCGTTCTTGTTATATTTGAATGGAATACGCCATTTTATCAAAAAAAAAACTGCAAAAAAAAAAAGAAAAGGCTTTTATTATTGTTTGTTGTTCCCTAGATGTTTTTGAAAATAAAATTAATTAGGAACTACACCCCCTTCCACACCCAAAAAAAGAGGGGGGGAAAAAAAGGAGCAATACCTATGGGGCTTGAACTCTGAACTCTTGGTCTGAGTTTGTGGAGTGGGCCTAAGCTTATAGTTTCAAATCAAATTCAGACTCAAGTAATTAGTGTTGGGTGTGGAGCCGTATCCACCCAAGCCCAGAAGCATAGCAGAGAAAAACCAAAAGAAAAAAAGACCCAATAGCCTGGCCCACCAAACCGGACCTGACCTAGACCCACGTGCGCGGCCCGGGCATGCGGGTGCGTGGGCATGCAGCCCAGGCCCATGTGCGGGCACGGGCACGGGCTCGACCCAGCTCTAGGCAGCGTGCACAGAGCCGTTTCCCATGACAATTTTCGTGGCTCACCATGGATCGCATGGCATTTCAAGTGATCCACGAGCATTTCGAGACATTTTGGGCTGTTAGATCGATGATCCGGGGGTTGATATCGATTTCGGATGATATCAGGCTTGATCCAAGATATTTTGACTCAGATTCGGATGTGGTTTGGACTGTTTTTCATCCTTTTCTCAATAGAGGATGCCAAAGAGCAGCAAAGAGGAAGAACAAAGAGCCAGGGAGAGGTTTTTGTAACAAAGAAGTGGTCCAAGGGTTTTCCAAGAGAAAAAACAAGGGGAAGAGAAAGAAGGATAGAGGGAGGGCAAGGGTTTCTCCTGTATTATTTTGTTCTTTCTTCTTTTTTCTTATTAGGCTGTGGTTTGCATCCAAAGAGGATTCTTTGCTGTAAAACTTCTTATATTCTTTCTTTATAATAGAGATTTGATCATGTGTGGCCATGGACGTAGGAGCAAGAGGCTCCGAACCATATAATCCCTGTGTGTTGCTTGTGCATATATTTTTTTATTTATTTTTTAGGCTTTCTTTTTTATTTCTTCTGCAAGTTTTTCTGGCATCCCACTGTGCACCACATCCTAACAACTGGTTTCAGGGCACCAAGTTTGAGTGGGAGCAATGGCAAGAGACGAAGGAAAAGTCAAGATCAACAGGTTTGGCGGGAAAGACTTCAGATTATGAAAGGTGCAGATCAAGGACTATTTATACCAGAAGAAGTTTCACCTACCACTGGTGGAAAAGAAATCCCTCGAGATATCACAAGTAAAGTGGGATCTGCTGGACCGCCAGGCTTTGGGAGTTATCCATCTAACATTGGCCAAGAATGTCACATTCAGTATCCTGGAGGAGAAGACAACAACTGAATTGATGCAGGCACTATCCAACATATACGAGAAACCTTCAGTCTCAAACAAGTTTTATCTCATGCATCATCTGTTCAACTTGAAAATGAGCAAAGGTGCATCCATAACTGATCATATCAATGAATTTAATTTGATCACTAATCAATTAAGCTCAGTTGACATTAGCTTTGAGGATGAAGTCCATGCCCTAATCCTATTATCCTCTTTGCCCGAGAGCTAGGGTGCAACTGTGACAATGGTGAGTAGTTCATGCGGTTCAAGCAAGCTGAAGTTTGAAGAGGTCCGGAACCTGATTCTCAGTGAAGACATCAGGAGGAAAAAAACTAAAGAGAGCTCTGGTTCAACCTTGGTCACTCAAGAAGGCAAAGGAAGAATACATAGAATAGCAAAGGTCATGGGAGATCCAAGTCCAAGCAGAGGTGTCAGTCAAGATCGAAGGGTGATGGCTGTTGGCACTGTGACAAGAAGGGGCACACCAGAAAGAACTGCTGGATAAGAAAGAACAAGGGACATAATAAAGAGTCAGTCAATGCAGCAATTGGGATAATTGAAGATGTATTGGTTCTCAGTATATACAATCTGATAGAGTCTTGGATCTTAGACTCCGGAGCTTCGTTTCACTTTACCTCACAGAAGGAGTATATGCGCAACTACATTACCAGAGACTTTAAAAAGGTCTATCTTGTAGATGATGAGACTTTGGATATTGTAAGAAAGGATGATGTCACATCAAGATGCCAGATCAATCAGTTTGGAAGTTCAAAAATATTAGACATGTCTCAGGATTGAGGAGAAACTTGATATTAGTTAGGCAACTGGACTCAGAGGGCTATATTACAACTTTCATTGGTAGCTCTTGAAAGATCATCAAAGATACGATGATGATAGTACAAGGAAGCAAGTTGGGTATCCTATATATGACTAGTAACACCAAAGATGCAGTGGTACTGGCACATGCAGACTTAGAGTTGTGGCATTACAAGATAGTTCACATGGACAAGAAAGGAATGCAAGCATTGCTGAAGAAGGATAAGCTACTAGGTTTGAATATGACATATTCGTTTCTACGAGAATTGTGTTCTTGGGAAGCAGAAGAGAGTCAGCTTCTCCAAGATTAGTAGGGCACCAAGATTAAGAAAGCTAGAGCTTGTACACATCGACATGTAGGGTTGCTCCCCAGTTGCATCCTTTAGAGCTTCGCAATACTATATGACCTTCATCGATAACTCCACTAAAAAGGTATAGGTTTATTTTCTACAGAATAAATCTGATGTATTTGGCACTTTCAGGAAGTGAAAAAGCCTGGTGAAGAATGAGTCTGGATAGAAAATAAAGTGCTTGAGATCGGACAATGGAGGTGAGTACGATAGCACCGAGTTCAAGGAGTTCTGCGCAACCAACGGGATCAAGATGGAGAAGATAGTTCCAAGCACACTACAATAGAACGGGATAGTTGAGCGCATGAACAGGACCTTGAACGAGAGAGCCAGGAGCATGAGGCACCATGTTGGATTGTCCAAGATATTTTGGGCTAAGGCAGTTAGCACTGTTGCCTATCTGATCAATAGGAGTCCCTCAGTCTCCCTTGAGTATAAACTATTAGAAGAAGAGTGGACAGGAAAGTTAGCAAGCTTATCTCACCTGAAGGTCTTTGACTGTATCTCCTACATACATGTTAATGCAGAGAAGAGAGACAAGCTCGATGCAAAGTCAGAGAGGTGCTTCTTCATTAGATATGGCACTGATGAGTTTGGTTATAAGCTTTGGAGTGAGAAGGATAGGAAGATCATCAGGAGTAAGGATGTAGTGTTCAATAAAAGAAGCCTATACAAGTACCAGAATGTTCCAGACAGAGCAGGATAGACAGACAAGGAGAAAGAACAATTAGAGTTGGAAAAGATCATAAAGGAGGACATTGTCGAGGGAGCAAGAGATCCTGAACCTGAGCCAGAGATACCTCAGCTGAGAAGATCCACAAGGACCCTGAAACCATATATAAGGTATTCACCCTCGTTGCATTACTTGCTGCTGACTAATGGAGGGGAGCCTGAGTTCTTTGATGAAGCCATGGAGAGCAAAGATTCGATCAAGTAGGAGCTGGCAATAAAGGATGAGATGCAGTCCTTGATAAAGAACAAGACATGGAAGCTCAGCACACTACCGAAAGGAAAGAAAGCACCGTACAATAAATGGGTCTACAAGATTAAGGAAGAGCACAATGATAGAAAGAGTTACAAGGCAAGGTTAGTTGTGAAAGACTTCAAACAGAAAGAAGGTATTGATTATATTGAGATCTTTTCTCCTGTTGTTAAGCTCCCTACAATAAGGGTTATTCTAAGATAGTAGCTCATGAAAATTTATGCTTAGAATAACTTGATGTTACTACTGCTTTCCTATATGGTGAGATAGATAAGGATATTTATATGTAGCAATCGGTTGGCTTTATAGCCCCTGGTATAGAAAACCTGGTATGCAAGCTAAAGAAGAGCTTGTATGGTTTGAAACAGGCCCCTCGATTATGGTATAAAAGGTTTGATGGATTCATGACTAATAGTAGTTTTGTAAGATGCCAAGAAGATCATTGCTGTTATTACAGGTCGTTTGATGGTAGTTTCATCATTCTACTCTTGTATGTTAAGATATGCTGATAGCTGGACCGAGCATATAGGAGATCGAAAGATGGAAGATGGAGATGCTAAGAGAATTTGCAATGAAGGACATGGGCACAGCAAAGAAGATACCTGGGTTGAGAATCGAAAGAGACAGGGCGGCAGGTACATTGAAACTGGTTCAGAGTAATTATATTGAAAAGGTGATGGACAGGTTTAATGTGGCAAATGCAAAGCCTGTGAAGACACCTTTGGCTGCGCACTTCAAGCTTTCGAAGGAATAGTCACTCAATGTTGATGATGAGCTGAAGACAATGGCTAAGATTCCATATGCTTCAGCAGTCGGTAGCTTAATGTATGCGATGTTTTGCATGAGGCCCGACATTCCACATACAGTGGAAGCTGTGAGCAGGTACATGGTAAATCCGGGCAAGCGATATTGGAAAGCTGTCAAGTGGATCCTAAGATATCTAAAAGATACCAAGGATGTCGGCCTATGTTACCGGAGAGGTAGTCAGACTTTATAGGGCTATGTTGATGCAGATCAGGTGGTGATGCCGACACTAGGAGGAGCACGATAGGGTACGTGTACACCATTGACGGGACAGCGATGAGCTAGATCTTGCAGTTGCAGAAGATCATGGCTCTTTCTACCACTGAGACAGAGTATGTTGCAATCACATAAGCAGTAAAGAAATGATTTGGCTACAGAAGTTACTGACAGAGTTAGATAGAGAGTAAAGCTACAATATCTTATTTTGTGACAATCAAAGTGCTATCCATCTGGTAAAGAACTTGATGTTCTATGCAAGGATGAAGCACATATAACTAAGGTACCATTTTATTAGGGAACTGCTTGAAGATGAATGTATGTCATTGGAGAAGATCCAAGGATCGAAGAATTCGGTGGATATGCTGATGAAGACAGTCACTACGGAGAAATTGGAGATATGCATGGCCTCAATTGACCTCCAGAGCTAGTTGATTGGATGCACTGCATAGGATACTGACATATTTTTTTTTTCATTGAAAATTTACCTTTAATGTTTTAGGTGGATGCAAGATTGGGTGTCTAAGTCTCCAAGTGGGAGAGTTGTTAGGTGTGGGGCCATATCCATCCAAGCCTAGAAGCCCAGCAGAGAAAAGCCAAAAGAAAAAAAAAGGACCTAGCAACCAAGCCCACCAGACCAGACCCGGCCCAACCCACGTGCGTGGCCTAGGCGTGCAAGCGCGCTACCCAACCTGGCACGCGAGCGCGCGGCCCAGCCCGGTGCACTGGCGTGCAACCTAGGCCCACACGCGCGCGAGCGAGGGCTCGGCCCAGCTCCAGGCAACGTGCTTAGAGCCGTTTCCTAGGGTATTTTGCATGGCTCACCGTGGACCGCATGGCATTTCACATTTTTAGGCTTCATGGTTATGAAGTGGGGGATTGAAGCTAATCCAGAAAATATTCGAGCCATATTGGAGATGAGGCATCCAATTAATAAGAAAGAAATTCAATAGTTGACTGGACAAGTCGCTTCATTAAGCCGATTTATTTCTCATTCGGCTGAAAGATGTTTGCCTTTTTTCAAAGCTTTACGACAGACCAAAGACTTTAATTGGTCGGATGATTGTCGGTTAGCATTTGAAGAACTTAAGAAGTATTTGACGAATCCGATCATATTATCTAAACCCCAAGAAGGAGAAGATCTATATCTTTATCTGGTTGCATCTGATGAAGCGATCAGTTTTGTGTTGGTAAGAAAGGAATCAAATGAGTCACATAAGCCTATTTATTATATCAGCAAAGTCCTTCATGATGCAGAGACTAGATACCCAAAACTTCAGAAGATTGTTTATACTCTGGTAATATTGGCCAAACGCCTTAGGCCATATTTTCAATCTCATCATATTATTGTATTAACCGATCAACCTCTAAGGACTATTCTACAATGTCCTGATACTTCTGATCGGATGGCGAAATAGGCAATCAAATTAAGTGAATATGATATTACCTATCGACCTCGATCTACAATGAAGGCTCAAGTACTGGCTGATTTCATAGCCGAATGTACTTGGAGTCATAATGAAAAAGAAATCCAGCCATCTGATGAAATGGAAAAGATCGATGCACCTTGGATATTACATGTAGATGGAGCTTCAAATTCTTTTGGTTGCGGAGCTGGATTGATCTTATCCAATCCGAATGGAGATGTTACTGAATATGCACTCCGATTCTCTTTTAAAGTCTCTAATAATCAAGCCAAATACGAAGCCCTCTTGGTTGGTTTGAGAATTGCAAAGGAATTAAATGTCCAAAGGTTAAAGGTATTATCTGATTCATAATTAGTCATCAACCAAGTAAAAGAATATTTTGAAGTTCGCGATGCTACTTTAGCTTTGTATCTGAAAAAGGTTCAAGAGCTTGGAGCTTTATTTGATTCTTGGGACATCACTCATGTCCCCATAACTGAAAATTCTTGAGCCGATTCATTGTCCAAATTGGCTGCTTCTACACCTAATCAAATGGATCGAACTTTTATGGAACATTTGGAGACCCTAAGTATTTCAATAACTGAAAAAAAAAATCTTCAAATAGAGTTGGAAATGGGTTGGATGAGTCTAATAATCAAATATCTGACTGAAGGAGTATTGCCCGAAGATAATGTAGAGGCTAGACAACTCCGAAAGATTGCTTCTCAGTATGTTATCTTAGATGGCTTGTTATATAAAAAGTCATTTTCCCAGCCGTTATTAAAATATTTATCTCCTTCGGATGCCGATTATGCTCTTAGAGAAGTGCATGAAGGAATATGTGGTGATCATTTGGGAGGAAGGTCATTGGCTTATAAAATCATAAGACAAGAATATTACTAGCTGACCTTATAGAAGGATGCTTTGGATTTTGTAAGAAAATGTGACTCTTGTTAAAGGTATGCAAATATACAAAGGCGTCATGCCAGTCAGCTCACACAGTTAACGGCTCCTTTGCCATTTGCTCAGTGGGGAATGGATATACTTGGTCCGTTTCCCCCAGCTTCTGGGCAACGAAAATTTCTGATTGTTGCCATTGATTATTTTACCAAATAGGTAGAAGCCGAGCCTTTGGCTCTAATTACTGAAGCAAAAGTCAAAATGTTTATAAGAAATTTCATCATATATAGGTTTGGAATTCCTCATGCTATTATCACTGATAATGGAAGGTAATTTGATAATAAAAAATTTAGGGATTTTTGTGCTTAATATGATATTCTTCATAAATTGACATCCGTTGGACATCCACAAGCTAATGGGGAAGCTGAGGTAACCAATCGGACAATCCTTCATGGATTGAAAACCAGATTGAATGAAGCCAAAGGATCTCGGATTGATAAACTCAACTCCGTTTTATGGGCTTACCGAACAACTCCTCGATCTACAACTGGAGAATCTCAGTTCAACCTTGCTTATGGGAGTGAAGCTATGTTGCCTATAGAGATTGTTCTTTGTTCTAGAAGAGCTAACTGCTTTGAAGAGTCAAGTAATGCTGACCAAAGGAGGATTGACCTAGATTTGCTCGAAAACTCTAGATTACAAGCATAAATAAAAATGGCAGCGTATTGACAAAGAATGGCATGGTATTATAATTCAAGAGTCAAGGCTCGAGTTTTTTGGATTGGAGACCTTGTCTTGCGCCGAACAACAGTATCCCGACCAATTGAGCAAGGCAAACTTGCTCCAAATTGGGAAGGCCTTTATCGCATCACTGAAGTTGTACAATCCGGGACCTATCGACTTGAAAGCCTAGATGGTTATCCAATGGCTAGACCATGGAATGTGGAAAATCTTCGTAAATACTATCAATAAAGAGATTTTTTCTCTTTTGTTCTTTTCACATGAAGAAAAAATATGAAGATGAAATGTTCTCTAGAAAATAGAGAAAAGAAAGGTTAGCCTGATAGCTGACTATAATCCGACAAATCGAGTTGGTCTGACCCACTAACTCATCGATGTTTAATGATCAGAATAACTGATCGAAAGGTTGGCCTGATAAGCTGACCATAATCCGATAAATCGAGTTGGTCTGACCCACTAACTCATCGATGTTTGATGATCAGAATAACTGATCGAAAGGTTGGCCTGATAAGCTGACCATAATCCGACAAATCGAGTTGGTTTGATCCATTAACTCATCGGTGTTTAATGATCAGAATAACTGATCGAAAGGTTGGCCTGATATGCTGACCATAATCCGACAAATCGAGTTGGTCTGACCCACCAACTCATCGATATGTTAACATCATAATAATTGATTGATTGAAAGGTTGACCTGATAAGTTGACCATGATGTGAATAATAAGAATTGGCTTGAAATTCCCATTCTATCAAATGTTATTATCTCGGAATATCCAAGATATTGGAAAGTTGGTTTGGTATAGTTAGCTTGATGTGCTTATTATATAACATTAAGAAAGAAGACAAACAACAACGAACATGGATTCATAAGAAGTTGCTAGAAATTCATGATTACAAGTGCTATTCAGCTTCCTCTTCATTGGTTTGATCACATAAAGTTTTCTCTTGTTCGGATGTTTCTTTAACAGGGAAAATTACAGGATTATCGATTGGCTTGTCCTCTTCTTCTTCTTCGACAAAATTATCTATGGAAATTGAGGAGATATCAAGGTCGGGGTATAATTTCTTGACCTTATTGATGCAATCTTCAAAGCTAAATTCATAGCCTGTCGCTCCTACTTGATCTATTTCGTCCTCGAATGCTTTGGGTTTTTAAAATTCTTCAACTGCAAGAAGTTTTTGTTGAACTACAAAAGCATTTTCTTGTTCGGTTTGTTCCATCTTTTTCTCAAGAAATGTTATTCTCTCTACCATCATGGACTTTTGACTTGATACTTCTTCGTATGCCCGAGTTTTCTCTTCTATAGCTTCGTCTGCCTGCTGGAGTATTTTTCTTCTTTTAGCTTTGTCATCCACAAGCTGCATAGCTTGCTTTTTAATTATTCTCAGTTTGTTTTGTAAGGACAAAATCATTGAAGTTGATCGGACGACCCTTGATTCTAAGGCCATCCGGTTAGCATCAGCCTTGTCTTTTTCTTCTTTGGCCAATGCTAATTGCTTCTGAAGATCTTCTTGAAGGCTAGTCGTTTGACACCAACTTTCTTCAATCATGAAATATCATTGATAAACTAAGCAAAAGAGTTGGAATCTCATCAGAACAAGAATAGACCGTCTTAAAAAAAAAAAGGGAGAAAAAGGGAAGTGCTATTTACATTCATTATTCCTGGATAAATGGAAGATAGAGTCTCTTTTACTCCGTGTTTGATCGTTGTCTCCCAATCTTTCTGAAGGATGGTAGATTGTAGTATGGTTTTTGCTAGCTTTGGATTGTTAATGCTCGTATCAACGACGAGCACTTGAACGTCTTCATTTTCATCACTCGGATCAGACGATTCCTCTACAGGAGCTTTTCCTTTATCTATTGAAGTATGCTTAGTAGGTGGGTCACATTCTGGTTCTTTTAAGAGAGGAACAGAAGGCTCTTGTTCCTCTTCCTCGGATGAAGACGCAACATATTCGGGAGATTCCGGCTTATTAGGAGTATTTCTTGACAAGTGGCTTCTTCTTACACATGATCTTTCTTCTCTTAATCGTACTGGTCTGGCTTTTCTCTTGGGTGTTTGACGAAGTTTCTTGTCATTTGATTCCATATCTGAAATTCGATGAAGATTTCTTCTTGAAAGTATTCCTCGAAACAAAGAGTTTCGAAGGAGAAAAGAGACTCAAAATACTTGAGACAAAATTTGCTCAATGATCCGGACCTAGGACCTCTTTATATAGAGGGTGTCAATGGCCATGATTTATGGCTCAAATTTGAGATATCTTGAGATCTTGACATGTTCAAGATCTTGATTTGGTGGGAATTCGTGTGCAATTTCTGATTTTCAAGAGGTCAATTATAAAAAAATATATATAATGGTATTTGATTTGAATTTGAATTTAAATCTTATACGGTCTCTGAAATATTGACAAATGCGATTATATGACCTGCCGAACAACTGCTCTTCTAATAAGAAGATGACATTTGGTAAAATTGGTATGATGACTTATTAAACTTCATTTTGGAAAATCTCTCATGAAGGATTCTTCTTCTTGAAATATAAGAAGTAAGGAAAGAGATGTTTGGTAAATCTGATTGAAATATTATACTATCTATAAGTAAATTAGTGATTTTGGTTAATTTAAAGATTGATTTTTCTAAATGTTCAGTAAGTGCTAACTTTTTCCTCGGGAGAAATTAGAGATTATGCTTTCCGATCAACTTATTTCGTTAAAGATTCTTGTTTACTGGACTTATTCGGAATTGGTTCGACTAAATTTTTCTGAATAATGATTAGCGTTTATAATTTGATTCGGATAATTTCATTATTAGACCGATCTTTCTTGGAAATTTCCTTATTTGATCCGATGATTTCATACTTAGAAAATTTTTCGTTTATAACTCTTTGATTTCTATGGAAATAATCTATCATATCTTCTTTCTTAAAAAAAAAAAGGGAAAAAAAAGAAAGAAGGAAAAGCATTTACTTTACTTAAACTCCAATAGACATTGTTAAAGAAAAGGATTTTTCATTTCATATTAAAAACAAAATGAGTTCCTACATCATTCATATAGATTGGTCGTTTGCATTCTTTTCAAGTACACTTTCTCCTATTTTGACCTGACTTACAGTAGGAACTATTGGTGTTTCTTCTTGGATTTGAGAGCCTGGTGCTGGTTATTCAGTTTGCCCGTCGACTGGTTCTTCAGCTTGGTCTTCGACCGGTTATCCATCCTGATATTCTTCTTTAGAATCCTCTTCATCAAAATCTTCTTCTATCTTTGAAGTATCAAGATCAAGATAAAATTTCTTTACTTTCTTCAAACAGTCGACGCGACCAAGATCGTAACTCTCAACTCCTGCTTCATGGAGTTTGTTTTCGAAAGCTTTCGATTGAACATATTTCTTTACTGCTTCATTAATGGCCTCTTCAATAGCTTGTTCAATTTTCTTCGTTACCGTCAAAGCTTTTTCTTCTGCCGCCAAAGCTTTCTTTCAGCCACTAAGATTTTTTCTTTGGCTTTCTCCAAATTTGTAGATATCGATCGGATTTTTTTTTCTTCTTTTTTAGCTTTGACTCCATGATATTTATTTTTGATTGTGCTTCATTCAGCTCTGCTTCTAAAGCTGATGTTTTGGTTGCTGTTTCTTCTAGCTTCTTTTCCATAGCATTTTTTAATTCCTCAGCAACCTCCTTTTTCGTCCTTGCAACGTTCACTTCGTTGCACATAGTTTGACGAAATTGATCAAAGTTCCTCAGACTTTCATCCATGATGCTGATCCCATGGATGAGCTGTTTATTTGCATATCAAAGTTGGTCAGACTTGATAAAGAAAGGAAATGATTAACTCTTTAACTGTTTAAAGTACAAGTTGATTCCATATCCTTAACAGTGCCGGATGAAGTAATAGAACAGTATCTTCAATTTGCTGGGACTTGGTTTTTTCCTAGTCTCTTGGAATGATGATAGACTTCAAAAGGCGACGAGTCAGTATTGGATCATTCAGACCCGAGTCATCGGCGTATACAGGAAAATCGGCTGTGACATCTGCAGCCGGTACTCTCTCTTCTTTTTCCTCCTCCATCATCGGCATATACAGAAAAAGAGTATCAAACAAGTTTGTGGTCACATGGCCGGTTTCATAGCTCTCACATATGTTCTCCAATATTGTTTTGAGATGGGTGTGAAGTATGTGAGTGTATATGCTTTCAGTATTGACAATTTCAGACAACAACCTGATGACGAGCAATTGTTGATGGATGTAATGAAAGAAGAGCTTGATGAATTGCTAAAGCAAGAGATCATTATGAACAAATATGGAGTTAGGATTATTTTTTTGGGAAACCTGGGTCTTTTGAGTGAGCCAATAAGATTAGCAGCTGAAAAAGTAATGGAAAACACTGCTAGGAACATGGGACCGGTGTTTTCAATATTTGTGGCCTACACATCGACGAATGAGATTATGCATGCCGTTGAAGAAGCCTGTGTAGAAAAGAGGGATGGAATATGGAAAGAGTATGGTAATGGTTATAAAGATGAATTTGTTCGGATAGATAACATGGACAACATGATTTCAGTTGCTGATTTAGAGCAACACTTGTATACATATGATTATCCTGATCCTGATATCTTGATTAGGACATCCGAAGAGTCTCGGCTTAGTAATTTCTTTCTCTAGCAAACTACTTTTAGCCATTTGCAAAATCCGGTTGCTTTATGGCCAGAGTTCTCTTTTAGGCACTTGATTTGGGCAATTTTAGAATACCAGAGGGTCTACCCTTATCTACAACAGGAAAGAAGTTCAAGTAGAAAGAAACATTGAGACTTATGATGTATAGCTTTAGAAAGTTGTTCCATGTTTCACTATATTCAAATGTGTTGTAACAATATGGGCTTTATCTATTTTAAAATGAATGCAATGTTTTCATTGCAGATTTGTACTAGCATTATTGTTTTGAGGTTGGTATCTATGATAATATGCTTGAAATTTGAAAATGGAAAGCTATTATACTTTTTCTCCAAGATTCTTTGTTTTGGGGAAGGCAATGCTCTTTCCGTAGGGAAGTAGGTGATTTGATATGTAACTTCTGTGTTATGATGGTTCCATTATTTTCTATAGGCATATGCCAATTCATTCTCATTGCCTTGCTGTTGCTGCTATTGTCGCCTTTGTGGTTGTTGTTATCAGTTGCTTTGAGTTTTTTCAAGGCAAAATTTATTTTAGGTTCAAATCTTTTAATATAGTATCTTGGTTTTAAATGTTTAGATCAAAAGTGAACGTTACTCTTAGCTATGTTTTAATGCTCTCAATCAATCAGCATATGTTTATTCTTTCTATATCTTAGGTTTTGGACAATAGACTATAAGGGTAGATGTACCTTGACTAACATTGGCAGTAGATAAGATGGAGCGACGGCTTTGTTGAAAAGCCTGATCAATTAGAAGTAACTAGAGTGCCATAAAAATAAAAATTAGAATTTATAAATGTTGGGCATGGATGGTTTCCTAAGAAATTTTAAATGATTGTATCACTCCTACGTAGAGAAAGAGAAAGAACATCTAAGCATATGGACATGTCTTTAGAGGTCGAGCAAATCAATTAGTACATTCAGGATTGTGTATTAATGCAACCTGGTCTTTCCATTTTAACAGAAAATGTTATTCTCAAGCAAAATTTGAGAACAAATATTGCCTCTTGTATCAGAGCCATTGTCGTTGCGTATAGAGATCCACTGGCTATCTGTAAGCTTTCCGCGATGATTGTAAGATGAAGGGACCAAGTATTTTATAATACCAAAATTGAATATATAGTACGTCCATCTTAACAAAAAATTTAAAAAGACCCGAGATAGAAGTGAGACTTGTGCTGCTTGAAGTTGATTGTACTAGGCTAGTGATCCTTAATGGCCTCCGACATAAGGTGTCATGAGCAATAACATCTAATTAAGTAGGCATCGGGGATTACATTATGTCAAGGACATTCTTTTGTGAATAATATCATGAAAAAATTGATCAATTTTTTTATTGGCCAACTTATCTATATTTTTTGAAATATCTTGATAATTTTGTTCTGATAATCCTGAGTTTTCAGTAGTTTTCTGCTGCATTGGACCAAAATAGATCCATTAAATGATTAAGCTGATGGCTTGACTATCAAAACACGGATAAGAAGCTACGGATCAAAGATTGTCGCAGATATTATTTCTATCCTTCTTTAACTTATTTAGTATCAATAGAAAGAAATAAACTGTTGTATCTTTTAACGTATTTGTTGATTCGTAGAGAGATAGATTGCTCAAACTAGTGTATTTTTCACAGGAGAACTTCCTGGAGTTGCCTGTTAAACCTTGTACTTTGTTCAGAGTCAGGCACTGTAGTTGTTCTTACAGGCCTTGCATACTTGTAGGCTAACCATGGGAACCGTAAGGTCCAGGCAGGGAGTTCGGATTGTATCATTCTTGTGAAAGAATAATTGATTTTCTTTCATAACGTGGACTATTGGATGGTACTCCATACAGCTCTCAAAGCACTCTGAATTGCATTCCGAACGTCTTGAGTCATCGTTTGCACATTTATTGAAGTAATCATTGCATGATCCGATAATGATGGATAAGTGCAGAATAAAGGCATATCATTCTTTAGCATCATGAAAGATGCAACCCCTGTCCGTAGGCAGGGGCCAGTGGTTGGGTGCCTGGAATTTCTTGCATAGTCCAACGAGAGGTTCAAGCACAACCCCCACCCAAAAAAAAAAAAAAAAAAGAAACCAAATAAGAAATTTGTATCATTTGAGCCAAAGGAATGATTAGCTGCTGGGTTATAGTTGCAATTTTTGTTGTTGCGCAATGCAGTAACGACTTACATCATCTCTAGTTGTAAAAAACGTTCTCTAAAGAAACAATGCAGCATCAATCAAATGAGGTTTCTCACCTTCCATTTATGGTAATGCAAAATCATCCAGGATAATCTTTAATAAAATTAACCTATTATAGGAGGCGTTTTTGAGGGGCCAAGAACTAAAAGTCCCTCCTGGTCAGGCCACCCATGTAGACTGATTAGGCTAGGAAGGACCTTGGGTAGCCAACTTGCATTAAGCGAGCACTTGGGTTGTCATCAGGTCCATTTTTGAAATATTATTATAACTTGATATGTAGTTTCCGGTTGATATTACTAATATCTATCAATCATTGTTCAAATAAATTTTTCCTTGAGATTAATTAATTATAAATTGGGGCTTTCATATTTTCCTTGAGATTATCGTTCTATAGCTCCCATGATCCACAATATTTAGAAAGACCCGGCAATGGACCTTCATTTACAATTTTCCGACAGTGACACTTGACGGTCAAGTTAGTTTAGCGATCAAGGATGATAGATCTTCAGTTACGGAGGCCTAGATGACCACCGTGAAGAGGCTTCCTGTGAAAGAATTGGTTTTTTCCTTGTAAAAGCAGTGGAAGTTGTTTGCCACTTAACTTCGCTAGAGGTCCCTCTTATCGATATGTATAGAAGTCGATATTTGTGGATAGGACTTGGCATCCTGGCAAGGTACTCCCCTAAGAAAGTTGCAGGTTTAGTAGGATCCCGTGAGATATAAACTGGAGTCTCGGCATGGCTCTTTGCATTGGGTGTAGGCGGTGTGCTGTAGCGCACCCTCCTAGGGAGGATGCAGGCTTCACAGGATCCCATGGGATAGAAACTGGAATCCAGGCAGGGCCGTCTGCATTGGATACAGGCACGTGCTCAAGGCTTGCTCTCTTGAGAAGGGTGCAGATCCCGTAGGCCTGGTGGGATAGGGACTGGAGTCCTGGTAGGACCTCCTGCATTAGAGGTAGGCGATGTGCTACACGGCTTACTGTCCCGGTAAAGCATGCCTCTGCGAGGGGCACAGGTTCGGTGGAGTGCCACTCCCTTCTCGCAGGATGTTTCTTTTTCGAGCATCATGATAAGTTCGGTGGAGATGGTGACACCGCTCTCCCCAGTCACCATCTAGCATCGTTAAGACCAAGTGAGTCGCACATGCCTGTCTGGGGTCGACACATCCTTCGATCCTCTTTTCCTCCCCTGGTATGCGGGGAAACAACTCTTGCCGCACCCGAGACTCAAGTCAGCCGGGAGCTCTACTCTCTACTCGACTAGAAACTCTACTCAGGCAGGAGCTCTACTCAGCCAAGAGCTCTACTTGGCTAGGAGCTCTACTCAACCAGGAGCTCTACTCAACCAGGAGCTTTACTCAAGCCAGGAGTTCTACTCGACAAGAGCTTTACTGGAACGAGGCACGGTCTATGGGTGCCATGTCAGCGGCCAGCCACGTTGAACATCAACACCACATCGGTAACCAACCACATCGGACACGGGTACCATGTCAGTGACTAGCCATATCAGATGCCCCCCACTCTCGAGCCTAGAGCATACTATGACTTTTTGGGTTCGAAGCGAAGGGAATAATTCGATGCCGCTGACATGGAAGGCTGCCATGCCTATTATTAAATGCCTCAACCTTTGATGATTCATATATCGTGCTTGCACCAACTGAGAGCTGCCACATCAACAGGGATGGCGATCTGAAATGATGCCTTCCAACCCTCCAGTATGGTGGTTCGTGAATCGAAGCACCATGAATGGTGGATGTCGACACGCGTCTAAATCTCGTTGGCCGTCGGAGGGAAGGGTTGCATCCATCCGTTGGTCATGGCATCGAGAGGGGTTTTGCCATCTCTTTCATATGAGTAGCCTGCTCCATTGCATCCTTTCAAAATCATCGAGCGAAGGAGAAGGAATAGAGAAGAAAGAGGGGCGCTCCTCACCCATATTTGGAAACCTCGACCCGAAGCTTAGCATAGGTTAGTCTTTATTCCTTGCCTTCTCTCCTTCCAGTCTGCACCGAGGGAGCATTCCCTGTCCATAGCCTTAGGTCCTCCTCTTTCCTCCTTGTTTCTCGACCACCCATGAGTTCCTCTAGAGACAGACACCACTCCCTCAAGCATTCCTTGGGCCGCCCAAGCATGGCTGAGCTGTCCCGATCTAGGCCTCCTTCCCCGGATAGCGAGGAGGAAGACGTTTCCTTTTGAGTCCCTTGGGATCCCTGCCAGACGGTGGACCCCAATGTCTTTGCTTTGCCTCCTCCTCCATTATCCTCGAGCCAGGACCTGGTGAGTCTATCAGGCGTTGCTTTGATGATGACCAGGACGGATGCCCTACACCTCCGAGGTATGTACAAGATCCTGGAGGCTATCCGAATCACGGCCTCGAGCCCAAATGAATGGGTCACCATAGGTGAGCCGGGTCAGATCGCTCTGTATGAGGACTTCTTTCTTGCTAGTTTCTGGCTCTCTCTTCACCCATTCATCCTTTCTTTTTTAGACAACTATAGGTTAGTTTTGGCCTAACTTACCTTGAACTCCTTTAGGGTTATTAGCTCCTTCATTATTCTGTGCCATTTTCATGGAGTGGTGGCGTGGTTCTCCCTCTTTAGGACCCTCTTCATTCCGAAATGCCACCTTACAAATAAGGGATGATGGTTCGTAGCGCCCCATCTCGGGACCCTCTGATTTGACTTGCTCACTTCTATCAAGGGATGGAAGAGCTGGTATTTTTTTGCTTCGATCGAGAGAGTCAACTGGTATGGAGTGACCCCGACTGGTCCCCCAATCATAATACCATGGTGGAGCCTACTGATCAGGAGGTGTATGATCAGCTTGTCACCTCAATGGTTCCCCACGGACAAGATCTCCTCTCTGAGTAGAACCTGTTCAACACCAGAATCAGCCCAATCCGGTCTCTCGATAAGGTCCAAAACTTGCTTTTCCTTATGGTTTCCAGTGGTTAACTGAGTTTCTCCCTCCAATGCAAAGATGAAGTTCTTTGTCGACCGGATTCGATAGATGTCTCATAAGCGGTCATTAATGTCGAAATCTCAAGAAGAGCCAGTGAAGAAGCCCCATGGGGATTCGAAGAAAAGGCCCCACGGGGAGCTGTCAAAGGGGCCTCAAGAGAGAGAGGCCCAAGAAGCCTCATCTCTAATTGCTGAGGTGGTTGTGCTCATGGCCTCGGGGCCCAGTGGGACTGCCGAGTTGAGGGAGAGGTGATCACTGTCGTAGGTGATCAAAAATAATTTTCCAACTCAACTCTATAGCTAGGATGAGTCAGGATCATATCCTCAGGAACCTCAAGGCTAAGTTATGATTTAAAAAGAAAAGAAAAATAATTATTGTTGTTGGAAAATAAAAATGAGCAAGAAATAAATTATTCCTAAGGTGAAGCAAGTGAGAGGGAGTATTTCAAGAGAGGAAAAGTGATTGCGTAGTGTCAAATTGTATTTCTCTTATAACTAAAATATAATTAGCTTTAGGATTTTACTTGTCTTCCATTAGCATGCCCCATACCCATAATAGATCACGGCGCATCTTCGGGAGGCACTAGGTATCCAATTCTTCTTTCCTTAGTATGCCCTGTATTCGTAACAGATCATGATGCATCTCCAAAAAGCAAGAATTGTTTATAACCTCAATCTAATATTAAAGTATAATAAAAGATGAATAAAAGAGAACAAATAAATTTAGAAAGAAAAACATACTCTTTTATTGCAGAACAAGAATTATAAAAGACTGAAGAACCAGCTCTTCCCTATCATACTTCTGCTTTAATCCATTTCTAAGTTAATCCCCTCATGTCCCCTATGCAAAGGCTCTAAGGGACTCTAGGGAGGAGTTACCTTTAGGTAGAGGCATAGGAGCTTTTTTATAGAGTTTAACAAGGAAGAGGTTTTCATGAATTTCCAATGTGGGACTAAACTAAAGGACCAAAAGTATGGCTGGGATTTAGTTAGTTTCTTTAATAATTTCAGCCATTGGATTGCTTTGAGATCCATGCAGATCCTTCCTTCCATTAGGTGCTTTGAGAGCCGTGCATGCCCCTTCCTGATGGGTTTGGTCTGAGATCCATCGTCTAGCACCATCGCCAATGCTCTGGGACCGTAGTTGCCATTACTAGAATTCTTGAGCCGAGCCTTCGCCGGACTTACTTGCATGCCTGCATGCCGCTGGAACTCGCCGTCGGGAGGAGGGTTGGTGATGCTCAGGTGGATCGGCTTGCTACAGAGGAGGAGATGGCATGGTCATGATAGCAGGCCATGGGGAGGAGGATTGAGCGAGCGTTGGTCGGATCCGGACTGGGGATGGGGTGGATGGCCATTTTCTGGCAGATCCAGTGATTTCTCCGGTGTGAATAGCAGAGGCGGTGTAGGATGAGGAGAAATCATGGAAACCAGTGATGAAGTAGGCCGGTGATGGCTTCTGGTGGTTCTCCAGGTGGGGAAGGTGGCCGGCGATGAGCTCTATGGATGGACGGTACTGGAGATTAGAAGATCCGACAAAGAGGTAGCTGGAATCACCCCACGGTCCACGATTCTACACCATGGACCGACAAAAATGGCTTCCTATGGACCGACACGCATTCTGTGGACCAAGTAGCAGGTCCATGATGGACCAGCTACTTTAAATTTCATGAAATTCTTTTATCAAATCTTCAAAAATCAATTTTGGGTTTGTTTTAGATCCGATTCGCTTCAAACTTATTTCATTTGAATCTCTAAATCGAGCTCTTCATGTTGGCACTCTCCTTCCTGCAAATGATATATAACAATATCAATTTTAAATGAATAAAGATAATTTGATTATTAAATTAATACTTTTATATATGTCTATAATATAGTTATCACACCCCCAACTTGAACTTTGCTCATCCTCGAGTAAAGTAGATAGATTAGCCATGTGTATCAACCCATCCTTGAATTGGAGGTTAACCTAGGCAGTCCTAAAGGCTGTTGATACTTGGCCAGATCATTACTGAGATACTTCATCGGATTATTAATTCAACCCAATTAGTAGTTGGATGGAGCCCATAGAAATTCTTGGAGTTTTTTATTTACCTACTTTCCTTCTTACTCTTTGAATCCTCTAACTTTTTAGGGGTTTAGTAAGTACCTTTCTACCAGCTGGTTTTTTTCTTTATTCTTCTTTCTTTCTTTCTCTCTCTTTTTTATCGAGTATAGTGTTATGTTCGAGCCTCTTAAGTATTAGTATTCTTCCCTTTTGATGTGAACCATAATGCTTACTTAGACGAAGGAGCCCGGTTACTCTAGGAGGTACTATTGCTTAACAGATTTCTTGACCTTCTCGCAAACTACAATGCTTACTTAGGTGAAGGGGCCCAGTTACTTAGTAAGAGTTCAAGTAAAGCTGTGAGGTGGGACTAACTCTTTTATTTTCTTTCTTTTTTTTTGTTCTTTTATTTTTTTTATTATCAATTTTTTCAAGGAAAAATTTCAACATATTTGACTTTTTGATTTATACATCCATAAAGTAGATTTTTTATTGAGATCAATAGTCAGATGGTTCTGGAATTGCTCCATAAAATTATTTATGATCTAAACCCTGTCATTTATTGAGTTTCTTTAATAATTTATCCCTCAGCATCTCTAGTATTATCTAGATCATTAATCAATCATTGATTAAGGTACCTATGGAACTCCAATTCGAGACAATAATTAGGTACACATAACATAATCATTTCTAACCATACTTGAAGATCTAAGCAAGTCAAGTTTTTCTTCCCTAACTTAATCGACATTGTCCTCAATAGAGTAGGAAAGAAAATAAGGGGTTCAATAGGAAAGAATACACCTGGGATAAATGTGCTTCGGGAGATGAAGAGAGCATCATGAAGTAGCGAGCTCTTATTCTTCCACCTAAGTTCTTGTAATTTCACTAAAAAGAAAAGGGATTGTTGGGTTGCCTCCAAACCAGCGCTAAGTTTAACATCTTCAACTGGATGCTATGAGGGATTGTTACTGATATTGAACTTGGGTACATCCCTCCAGATTTTTTGAAGACAGACCAATCAGGAGGCCTTGTTATCATGGCAGAAAAATGTTCGTAGAGTTTTTGATGACGATTATCCCTAATCCATAGAGTGCACCAAGCAAGCATGCTTGTCCAGGATTTAAAAATATTATTATAATTTGGTCGATGACTAGAAAAGAATTGTGTATGTTGGGCCGAGAGCGGATATGGTAGCTTAGAAATTTTTCTAACTTCAAAAAGATCTACCCTAATCTCTTTCATAGGTATGATGTGTCTTAACATCATCCTTTCTTGATAGCACTTTGTCCAAGTTAATTGTAAGTCTATCTCCATACATCGTTTTAAAATCAAAGATAAATTTTGGAGACGATCCTCGAAAGTAGTGCCAAATATAGAGAAATCATCTATAAAATTTTTAAGATCATTATCTCTCATTTCATAAACATCCCATCCAACAGCTTTTTTATATATCCTTAGTATACCAACTATTTGGTCTTCCTGATTAGAGATCACTAGTACGATGTTAGTATGTGTGACAGGAAGTGGCTTCAATTTTAGATCCGGTGGTGATTCTAATGGAGGAGCTATTTGGGGGCTAGGTGTTGGCTCATATTATTCCATCAAAAGTGGGGTGGATTTGAAATGCAGTATATGGAATAGGTTATCCCTCCATGTGATATATTCGTCAGTAAAATTATCTACCTCATAATGAGCCATATAGAGAGCTAATGACTTTTGGGGACAAATTGGAGGTATGGTTTTTCCTGTTGTGTTATTATGTTATGGTTCTTGGAGATCCTCAATTAATTCCATCATATCATCAATTTCTTCTTTCATCTCATAAAAAGGATGTGATGATCTAGGGCACTTGGGAAGGGGGAAATCGAGGAGTAGGATGATGATGAAAGTGGTTCGTCCTACCATTTTGATTTCTCTATCTCAGTCGATTCATCTATATGGATCTTTATGATGGTGCAGGATTGTTCTATGACCAATTTATTCCCGAGAGTTATGATTGATTATTCAGAAAAAAGTAAAGGATCATTAAAATCTTCGTCTTGGTAGTGTCCCTCTAAGTTATTATTAAATTTTTGAGTCGGGTAATATCCCTCTAAGTTACTCTTGGACTAACTAGGCAGTATTCCTACCTCCTCCCTATCAATTTCAGTTAATAATCGATCATTTTGATTCATAAACTCATCGATAGGTTGTTGCTGAGGCATAATTAATTGTTGGAATTGAGCAAACCTGTCAACATCTGGGTTGATCGGTTGGAGAGTTGGGGTATAACTAATTTTTTTGATTCTATCTATTGCTTGCAAAACTTTTTCTTGAAATGATAGGCTATAATTAGGAGAAGGTTGATAACATGGATAGGGCTGATCGTAATATGATCCATCTACAAATAGAGATCTTTGTGGTACCGGGATAACCACTGGGTGTGGTTGCCATGACAAATCTGATTGAGCCTCCCAACTTGGGTTGTAAGCATTAAAAGTGTGGGTTTTCTCCTAGTCCATAGACCATATGAGTTTGATTTTGATAAACTTGGTCATACCTGGACTCAGAAAATTGGTACATGGCTGGGCATTCACTTATAAAGTGAGTTAGACTCGGATATATGGAGCATGCCTGTTATGCAAGAAAAAAGGATGGAGTGGAAGAGTGTCTAATAGTTGGTAGATGATCAAATTCATAGGGTATGACACGAAGGCATGGGACAACTTATCTACTATACTATTGACATACATGTTCCTAGCACTGTTCCAATTCATCAGATTGTTATGATGATTTTAGAATATTTAATCAAAGGTTCTAGATCTGAGCAATCCCCTTCTAAGTTATTCTTAATGTATTTTTTTAAAGAGAAGAGGGAGGGAAGAAGAGAGAAGAAAGATAGAAAAGAAGACTAGAGATGAGAGCCTAAGGAGTCCTAAAGCTAAGAGTGATAGAGAAAGAGTATTAGTTAAAGTTTTAGGTTAATTGCAAACAAGTTAGTGATCAATGGACTCTCTATCCTAGGGTCCCTAGTTCTAGACAACTCTTAACTGTTCCAAGGTTGCATTTCAGTCTTCGAAGTCAGATACCAACTACCCACTAGCCAGGTAAGGGTAAGGTCGGTGGGGTCTCCCCGTTGCTTTCTTTAGATACCAAATTAATTGGCTAGATCAGACAACGAAGCCAATTAAAGAACCACCTTCCTTCAGGGCTACATCATCATTGAACCCCTTTCTCTAAATACCAGTGAACTAGTTAATTCTGAGCTAGTCCGACTCTCAGGGTCCCTTGTCCTAGTAAGCTCGAAAATCCTTAGGGGCCAATGTCTAATTGATTTTAATTTTAAGGCTTAGGTCAATGAAATATGCAGGGTAGTGGTTTGTGGCTAAGGAAGGATAATGACGTCCCCACCTTATGTTGTTTAAGAGTTTAGTGCCCTTAAGATATTTTATGAATTATGCAATGCAAAGAAAACAGATATCCAGTACAAGTGGTTAGGAGTGTAATAAAAAGTAATTAACTAATTTTTTTTATATTTTTTTTATTTTTTTAATTTTTAAATCATAATCGTGTATATGGTTCTCGACAACGGTGCCAAAATTTGATCGCTATCGTAGGCGATCAAAAATAATTCACCAACTTAACTCTATAGCTAGGATGAGTCAGGATCGTATCCTCAAGGATCTTAGGGCTAAGTTATGAGTTAAAAAGAAAAGAAAAATAATTATTGTTGTGGAAAAATAAAAGTGAGCAAGAAATAAACTACTTCTAAGGTGAAGCAAGTGAGAGAGAGTATTTCAAGAGAGGAAGAGTGATTGTGCACTGCCAAATTATATTTCTCTTATGACTAAAATATAATTGGTTTTAGGAATTTACCTGTCTTCCCTTGGCATGCCCCATACCCGTAACAGATCATGGCATGTCTTCGGGAGGCACTAAGTATCCAATTCTTTTTTTCTCGGCAAGCCTCGTATCCAAATAGATCATGATGCATCTCCGGCTAGCAAGAATTGTCCCTAATCTCAATCTAATATTAAAGCATAATAAAAGACGAATAAAAGAGAACAAATAAATTCATAAAGGAAAACATACTTTTTTATTGCAGAATAAGAATTACAAAAGATTGAAGAACCAGCTCTTCCCTCCCGCACTTCTACATTAACCCACTTCTAAGTTGATCCCCTCATGTCCCCTATGCAAAGGCTCTAAGGGACTCTAGGAAGGAGTTACCTTTAGGTAAAGGCATAGGAGCTTTTTTATAGAGTTTAACAAGGGAGAGGTTTTCATGAATTTCCGATGTGGGACTAAACTAAATGACCAAAAGTATGGTTGGGATTTAGTTAGTTTCTTTAATAATTTCAGCCCTTGGATCGCTTTGAGATCCATGCAAATCCTTCCTTCCATTGGGTGCTTTGAGATCCATGCATGCCCTCTTCTTGATGGGTTTGCTCTGAGTCCATCATCCAGCACCGCTGCCAATGCCTTATGACCGTAGCTGCCATTACCAGAATTCTTGAGCTGAGCCTTTGCCGGACTTGCGCGCATGCCGCCAGAACTTGTCACCAGGAGGAGGGTTGGTGATGCTTGGTGGAATGGCTTGCTATAGAGGATAAGATGGCATGGTCATGATAGCAGGCTGTGGGGAGGAGGATCAAGCAAGGGTTGGTCAGATCCAAACCGGGGATGGGGTGGATGGCCATTTTTTGGCAGATTCAGTAATTTTTCTGGTGTGAACAGCGAAGATGGTACAGGATGAGGAAAAATCATGGAAACCAGTGATGAAGTAGGCCGGCAGTGGCTTCTGGTGGTTCTCTAGGCAGGGGAGGTGGCCGGTGATGAGCTCTGTGGATGGACGGTACCAGAGATGAGAAGATCAGGTAAAGAGGTTGCTGGAATCATCCCATAGTCCATGGTTCTGCATCATGGACCAACAAAAATAGCTTCCTGTGGACCGGCACACATTCTATGGACCAAGCAGCCTTAAATTTCATGTAATTCCTTTATCAAATCTTCAAAAATCGATTCTGGACTCGTTTTAGATCTGATTTGCTTTAAACTTATTTCATTTGAATCCATAAATCGAGCTCTTTACATTATCGCTCTCCTTTCCTACAAATGATATATAAAAGTATCAATTTTAAATAAATAAAGATAATTTAATTATTAAATTAATACTTTTATATATGTCTATAATATAGTTATCAAGAGGCTTCCTCAACCTCCTTTGGTCATCCCTGAGATCATCTCCATCCTGCCATCTCCTGAGGTGGGCACCATCACGAAGCCGGAGGGGGCGGTGACTTTGCCCATGGCCTCCATAGCTGCTGGGGTCCAACCATCCGGCCCTACATCGATCGACCCTTCTTCGTCATGGTGCCAACCCTTGGAGTGGCCAGGGTCTCTACGTCGATGTTGCCCAATGTGGTAGTGATCTTCGATGCTAGCCTAGTTGAGAGGCTTCTAGGTTTCATCTTACAGCCATGGGATAGACGAGAGAGGAGCGGCCGCATGGTGGGGGAGACCATCACCGGTACCTTCTCCTAGCTACTCACGGTAAGTTCTCTGTCCTCCCATTGAGCTTTGAGTTAGGAGAGTAGGAAGGTTGATTGACCGCTTTTACTTTTGATTCTTGTCTTCAGATCATCCAGGATACGTTCCTCATCAAGGATGTGCGCCGGGTGCTGGTGCGACGAGATGCGGAGTCTCACAGTAGGGCCGACTTCGTGGAGGCAAAGGCCAAGGTTCTGGCAGATCAAGATCCGGGTTTGGAGGCCTGGGTGAAGGAGTTGGAGACCGAGCTTGAGAGCTCTCGGGACTCCATCACTAAGCTCGAGGAGCAGGTGGGGGACCGGCAAAATATGTTTCCTTCTTAGAAGAGTGCCTTGCGGAGTCCACCGCCATCACCCTCCACTAGGAGGGATAGTTATGCACCCTCCGGATGTAGCTCGACCTAGCGAGGGATTGGGTCATGGTGGTCGAGGCGAAGGCAATCGCCACCAAGGTGATGGTTGGGGTAGCGAAAGAAGAGGCAGCCCATGCAGTCATGAGGTACAAGGCCTTGAAGGAGTTTGAGGACGAGGTAAGCAAGGCAGTCTGTGATGCCTTATATAAAGGCTTTGAAGAGTCCAAGAAGAAGGTGGCATAAGCTTTCAACATCTTGAACCTCGATGACATCATGGCTGACAACCCGTGGAAGCAAGAAGCGAGACGGATCTCACAATCCCAACCAAAGTTGCCAAGCCCGAGACTAACCCGATCCCTCCTTAAGTGTCTCCAACCATCGAAGCCGCTGCATGGCCATCCCAACTAGGCTCGGTGCAGGAGACCATCGAGTGAGTGCTGGCCGAGATGGGGGTGATGATCGACACCGTTGTGGAGGCCTTCAAGTCCGGTAGTGCCCCAGCTCTGTGCCCAAGGCCTTAAATAGCTATAGGGCTTTTTTTTCTTTTTATGCCTTTCATATTTTGTTGAATCCCCTGGCCTGTTGAGGGGCTCCCCTCCTTGTAAAAACTTCTTCATCAATGTATCAAGATTTTTTGCCAATTTGACCTTTCTTTCTTCATTGTTCTTCTTCTCTTCTTCCCTTCTTTATCCTTTTCTTTCTCTTTTTTCTTTCTTTTACTTGGCACTCGCAATTTGACTCGATGCTCGGGTGATGGGGCAACCTCTAAGTGGGCAGCATTGTAAGGCATCCTACCTAGCTTCATCTACTGTTAAGTAAATAGGGGTCGGCCCAGGTGCTGTGTTGTAGGTAGGCATTACGAGATGTCACGCTAGTCTTCAACAAGCCCGGGGGCCAGATGCAAATGCGCGGGTGAGGTGGAGTAGGCCGTCCAAGAGGACGGTGCTATGGAGTATCTTGTCAAGCTTTGCCAGACCTGGGATCTGATGGATATGAGGGCATTATGGAGTAGGTCATTCGGGAGGATGATGCTGTAAAGCATCCCGTCAAGCTTCACCAAACCTAGGGTCTGATGGATAGGCATAGGTGCTATAGAGTAGGCCATTCAGAAGGATGGTACTGTAGAGCATCTCATCGAGCTTCGCTAAACATGGGATCTAATAGATAGGCATGGGCACTGTGGAGTAGGCCATCCTGGAGGATGGTGCTATAGAGTGTCTCGTCAAGCTTCGCCAAACCTGGGATCTAACGGATAGACACAGACACTATGGAGTAGGCCGTCTAGGAGGACAGTGCTGTAGAGCTCCTGTCAAGCTTCACCAGACCTGGGATCTGATGGATAGGTGTGGGAGCTGTAGAGCAAGCTGTTTGGGAGGACGGTGTTATGGAGCATCCCGTCGAGCTTTGCTAAACCTGGAGCCTGATGGATGGGCACGGCCACTATGGAGCAGGCCATCCAGGAGGATGGTATTATGTAGCATCCCATCAAGCTTTGCCAAACGTGGGGACTGATAGATAGGTGCGGGCATTATAGAGCAGGCCATCTGGAAGGATGATATTGTGGAGCATCTCGTCGAGCTTCGCTAGACTTGGGATTTGATGGATAGGTGCGGGCACTGTGGAGCAAGCCATCTGGGAGGATGGTACTGTGGAGCATCCCATCGAGCTTTGCCAGACCTAGGATTTGACGGATAAGGACAGGCACTATGAAGTAGGCCATCCAGGAGGATAGTACTATCGAGCATCTCATCGAGCTTCACCAGACCTCGGGGTTTGATGGATAGGTATCCTTTAGAAGAGTGGAGTCAAGTAGTTATGTTCAAGAACTTTTTCATTCCATTCTTGAAGGAGGGACACACATTATTGATAGTACATCCTCAAGTTCCTCATATTTCATGTTCATGAAATCTAGGTACCATCAAGCTCGGCTATCGATAGGCTCCTTGGTGCAGTGCTTTGACCATCATGTAGGGGCCTTTCCAATTGGAGATAACTTTTGACACCCCCAAGCTGAGACACTTTTGCTCGCCTTATCACGAGGTCTCCCGGGTGAAAGGCCTTTAGCTTCACATGGAAGTTGTAGAAGCGAGCCATCCGTTGCTAGTATACAGCCATGCAAAGTCAGGCCTTGTTTCTTATCTCATCTAACAAGGTTAAGGAGGAGACGTGCCGGGTTGCTTGACTCGTCGAACTACTCCACCCTCAACATTGGTAGACCGATCTCCACCAGTATCGCCACCTTAGTACCGAAGACCAGATTGAATGGTATCTAGTTTGTCATAGTTTGAGACATGGTATGATAGGCCCACAGCATACTGGAAAGCTCTTCCATCCACCAGCCTTTTGCTTCGTCTAGCCTAGTGCGAAGCCCTTAGAAGATAGTGCAATTCATCACCTCAGCCTCCCCATTAGCTTGTGGGTGGCCCATTGACATGAAGCGATGATAGATGCTCAAGTCAATGTAGAACTCCCTGAATGCCTTGTTATCGAATTGCTGTCTATTATTGGTATGATGGTATGAGAAAGTCCAAAATGGTAGATAATCGACTTCCAGAGAATGGCTCTCGCTTTGCCCTTGTTGATCCGTGCTAATGGTTCTGCCTCCACCTACTTGGTGAAGTAGTCGATGGTGATGATTAAGTACTTTCGCTGGCTAGATGTCGGCAGGAATGGCCCCAAGATGTCTATCCTCCATTGGACGAATGGCCAAGAAGATAAGAGCTGAGCCAGTAGAGAAGCCGACTGCTACTGAATGTGCATATGCCATTGGCAGTGATCACATCTCTACATGAACTCGGCTGTGTCCTCTCACATGGTATCCTAATAATAACCTTGCCTTAAGGCTTTATAGGCTAATGACCTACCCCCTACGTGATTTTCATAGATGCCTTCGTAGATCTCTTAGAGGACATAGGCAGTCTCAGAAGGTCTTGGCACTTTAGCAAGGGATAGGAATAAGATTTTTGATAAAGTTGCCCATCTATCAGCATGAATTGGATGACCTTCTACTTCAGGAGGCTGGCTTCTATGCGATCTTGAGGCAGGATACCTTCGGCTATATATTTGATGTAAGGGTTCATCCAGCTTAGCTTGTGGGTGACTTGCTAGACCTCATCAGTTGTTCGGATGTTGGGGTCTCCAAGTACTCAATAAATGTCTACCCCAGAGAGGAGTCGGGCGAGGTCGCAAGCCTAGAGAGTGTCGGTGCAGGTGTTCTCCTCCCGGAAAATGTGGAAGATATTGAAGTGTCGAAGGTTCACCGTGTGAGAGCGTACTTTATTCAAATATTTTGCCATAATGGGATCCTGAGCCTCAAACTCGCCCGTGACTTGTCCTGCTATGAGTTACGAGTTGGTGAAGACTCTTAGGCTTGTGATTCCCAGCTTATGAGATACCCTTTGCCCTATTAGGAGGGCCTCGTATATGCTTGGTTATTATTACTTTAAAGAGGAAGTGTAGAGCATATTCGGCCACCACTTCTTTCGAGTTGGTGAGGATGAGGTCGACTCCACTCCTCCCTGAGTTTGATGCACCATCAACGTGAAGGATCCACGACATCCCCTCGTCGGGCGAGTGCAGCACTGGCTTGGAGGGCACCTCCTCCTGGTCATCATCCATCCATGTGCATTCTACCAGGAAGTCGACCATAACTTAGGCCTTCTGGGATGGTCTCGGATGATACGAGATGTCAAACTTGCTAAGCTTCATTGCCCACTTAGCCAGGCATCCCGAAGTATTCGATTGGCTTAGGATGGCCCTAAAGGTTGGTCGGTAAGGACCATAATCGAATGAGCTTGAAAATAGAACCTAAGATACTGAGTAGATATGATTAGCACAAAAATAATTTTTTCAGATAGAGTATACATCATTTCTGCATCACGTAGCACCTTGCTGGTATAGTAAATCAGCTTTTGGATGCAGTTCTTGTCGATGCAGACTAGCATCAAGCTGACCATACCTAGGGATATAGCCAGGTAGAGGAGGAGCTCCTCTACGGCCTCCGACCTGGAAAGCAAGGGAGGCGAGACAAGAAATTTCTTCAACCCCTTAAAAGCCTCTTTGTACTCCTCTAACCAAGTGAAGTCGTGCATTTTGTGTAGCACTATGAAGAATGGTAGGCAACACTTAGCTGAGCATGAAATAAATCAACTGAGAGTGGTGACATGCTCGGTCAAGCGCTGGACCTCCTTCTTCAAAGTCAGATACTTCATGTCTATAATGGTCTATATTTTTTCAGGATTCATCTCGATCCTGTGCTGGGTGACCATGAAGTCCAAGAAATTCCTAGCCACGATACTGAATGCACAATTCATCGAGTTGAGCCTCATTCGATGAAGGTGGAGGCTATCAAAGACTTCCTTCAGGTCTACGATGTGGTCTGACTCTTGGCCATTCATGACGAGCATGTTGTATACATAGACTTACATGTTGTAGCCTATTTGGTCCTTGAAGACATTATTGACCAGGCATTGGTAAGTTGCTCCCGCATTCTTCAGGTCGAATGGTATCATCTTGTAACAGAATATCCCCCTATCTATTATGAATGAGGTATGCTCTTCATCTTTTAGGTCCATGTGGATCTGGTTATATCCCGAAAATGCATCCATAAAACTGAGCAGCCTGTACCTCGACATTGTATCCATAAGCTGGTCTATCTTGGATAGCAGAAAGCTATCCTTTAGATATGCCCAGTTGAGATCAGTGTAGTCTATGTAGATTCTTCATTTTTTGCTAGCTTTCTTGACCATGACCACATTTGCAAGCCACCGGAGGTAATGTACCTCCCGAATGAAATCCATAGCAAGCAGCTTCTCGACCTCCTTATCAATCGCTCGCTGCCACTCTAGTGCAAAACTTCTCTTCTTTTGCTAGACTGATCGATACTTGGGGTCGATGTTTAGCTTGTGGATGTTATGTTAGGAGGAATCCTTGGCATGTCCAATGTTGACTAGGTGAAAACATCTGCATTCATCTGTAGAAAGTTTAGCAACTGGACTCTTTCCTCCTCGGGCTGGAGGGCTCCCATTTGCAATGTTTTCAAGGGATCTTCATCAAGGGGGATTGACAGTAGGCACTCTACTGGCCCCCCTCTCACCTCTTGCTCCCTCTAGTCCAAGTGGTCCACGGTATGGCTCTTCTCGACTTTTTGGACCCCGAGGATGGTTTGTAGGCAGACTGAGCCATCTGTCAGTTTCTCCTTACTTTTTTTAATCCCGTATAGGATTGAAAATTGGACAAGGAGTTGCTTGGTCGAGATGACCGCATCAAGTAAGTTCAGTCCAAGCCATCCCAAGATCATATTATAAGCCGAAGGAAGCTTGATAACATAAAAATCATCTTGACCATGCTTTGTCAGGGTGGTGATCCGACCATGATCGAGAGTGTGATCTCTTCCTCAATCCCAACAGAGTCTCCGATGAAGCCAACTAAGGGTATGAAGACCGATTTTAGCAAGCTAGGAGATAGATTCATCCTTGCAAAAGCATCATAAAAAAAGATATCTGAGGAGCTTATACTATCAACCATAATCCTTTTCACAGGGTGCTTCGCTATTATCATATCTACGATAATAGCTTCATTATTCGGGCTCTCTTCCCCCATAAGATCTCTCCCCATCAAAGGGATTACATCATTGGTTCTCTCCTCACCTCTAGCTCTGTTCGGCCCTTGCCCTACCTCCTAGGTAATCATCCCCATCGATTTCTCCCTAGGCTGGTTGTCGATGGTGGCATGGTGGGCCTTGCTGCCTTGGGCCTTGAATGGAGTCCTTCCCCCAACATACTTTTCAAGGTAGCCCCATCGGATTAGTTTCCCGATCTCTTTCTTTAGATGGTGGCACTCCTCGATATTATAACTATGGTCTCGATGGAACTGGCAATTCTTAGATTTGTCACAGTCACTAGATGGCTTCAATGGAGAGGCGATATAGAAAGTGGTCACCCTCGATCTCCATCAAGATCTTGGCTCTCAGGGTGAAGAGAGAGTATACCCCCTGTCCTTGATAGAGGTGTCTTCCGGCTTGAGGCATGTCCAGGGGTTTGAGCGATCTTCTACCCCTGGGGCTCGCTTAGCTCCTCATCGGCTTGCCTTTTCAGGGACCTCTCGTCGAACTCTCTCTGAGCATGGTTGGCTTCCTTTATGCAGATGTACTTCTGACTAAGATTTCTAAGTAAGACTTGGGGACTTTTTATCAAGGGAGTAAGTAAAACAAGAGATCCTAAGCCCTCTCTTCAAGGCCAGCATGGCAACAGACCTATCCAGGTTGTAAATCTTTAGGGTAGCCACCTTGAAATGGGTCACGTAGTCCTTAAGGGATTCATGATCCTACTAACAGACTAAGAAAAGACTATCAGCTTCTCGTGGTACCTTACGGTAAGCATTGAAGTACACCACGAACTTCTTTTCTAGCTGCTAAAATGAGTCAATGCTTCCTAGCTCGAGGTGGGAATACCAAACTAGAGCTACCTTATAAAGCATAGCTGGGAAGATAGTGTAGAGGAGGGCATCGGTCACCCCTTGGATCCGTATAAGGGCCTTGTAGCTTTAAAGGTGATCCAGGAAATCCATGGTCCCATCATAGGAATCCAGTTGGGGCATGCAAAACTGGCTGGGAATTGGCTCCTCTTGAATCTGGCGGGTGAGAGGAGGGCGGGCGTCATAGCCCGCAAGCTCATGGAAAGTGTCGTAGAGGTCAGTGAACTGGCGAGCAAGATCAGCAAGTCTGTGCTTGTGTTCCTCCAATTGCTTCTTAGCCTACCATCGGATGGCCTCATTGGTCGACCCCTCAACCAAGACTGTTAGTGAGGAGGAAGGCAGAGATTGAGGGAGCTCACGCTTCAGCCCCCTACCGTGCCATCGTCGTCAGTGCGAGCGGACACTGTAATTCAAGACCAGGGAGCGATTCTCCTAGTCGGCCAAACTACCCCAATGCTTGTTGCCCAGAGTGCATTGGTTTTTTCATGGGTGGCATAGGGAGTGTGGGTACGATGCTACTTGTGCTTGTGACAGTCCCTCCCGAAAGGACTGAAGGCTTGTGGGGGTCGTAGTGGTAGGGACTACAGGGGTTCCTAGCTGCTGCTGCATTATCATGGACCAATGCTGGTGCTGTAGATGATGCACCACCTTGATCAAGAACTGGACTTGCTATGTGAGTGTAGTGATTTGTACATGCTGATCTGCAGAAGGTGGAGGTGGTGGAGTCAGAAGCTCTACCTCCTGATTGTGCCAGTCCTCAAGGTGGGATGGATTCCTAATACGACTAGCAAAAGCTTCCCGTGCACATGTCACAACCATAAGATCGTTACAACGAGGCGATGGTTTCTTGGCTAGACGATTGGTGGTGTCATCCTTCACTGTCCACATCATCATTCCCCTTACCTGGTGCGCCAATCTATTACCACCAAGATCGTGCCTTGCCTGTGGACTCAGTGGATCCCGAGGCCATGTTAGTTACTCAAGAAGTCATCGGATGCCTCATTTCAGAATGCTCCTAGCTACCAGATGGTCCTGCAAGAAAGATATCTCGAATCAGGGATCCTGGCGGGGACACTCCAATGGTCAAGTTAGTTTGACAATCAAGGACAATAGATCCTTAGTCATGGAGGCCTAGGTGACCACTATGAAGAGGCTCCCTATGAGAGAATTAGTTTTTTCTCTTGTTTAAGCAATGGGAGTTGCTTGCTACTTACTTTCGTCAGAGGTCCCTCTTATCGATATATGGAAGTCGACGTTGGTGGGTAGGACCTGATATCCTGTTAGCGCACTCTCCTGAGAGGGGTGCAGGCTTCATAGGATCCCGTGGAACAGAAACTGGAGTCTTGGCAGGGCTCTCTATATTGGGTGCAGGTGGTGTGCTGCGAGGTACCCTTCTGGGAAGGGTGCAGGCTTCGCTGGATCCCTTGGAATAGAAATTGGAGTCTTGACAGGACCTTCTGTATCAAATGCAAGCAGCATGCATGCTATAAGGCTTGCTCTCTTGAGAAGGGTGTAGATCCCGTAGGGCCCAGTGGGACAGGGACTATTGAGTCCCGATAATTCCTCCTGCATTGGAGGTAGGCAACGTGCCGCATGGCTTGCTATCCCGGCAAAGCACGCCCCTGCAAGGGGCATAGGTTCGATGGAGTGCCACTCCCTCCTCGTAGGATGCTTCTTTCCCGAGTGTTGCGACAAGTTTAGCGGAGATGATGACACTGCTCTCCCCAATCACCATCCAGCATCATTGGGACCAAGCGAGCTGCACACACCTGTCTGGGCTCGACGCATCCTTCGATCATCTTTTCCTCCTCTGGTCCACGAGGGAGCAACTATTCCCACACCCGGGGCTCAAATCGACCGGGAGCTCTACTCGAGCAAGAGCTCTACTCAACCAAGAACTCTACTCGGCCAGGAACTATATTCAGGCAAGAGCTCTACTCGACCAGGAGCTCTACTTAGGTCAGGAGCTCTACTGGAATGAGGTGCAGTTCGTGAGAACCATGTCAGTGGCTAACTACGTCGGACGTGGGTGCCACGTTAGTAACTAGCTACGATGGACATGAGTACCACGTTAGCGACTAGCCACATCAGCTACCAAAAGCTCCAAAGTTCTTACAAAGAATTCCAGAAAAAATGATTTGATTGTCATTTGTTGTTCTCTAGATTATTTTTATTCTTTGGTTTTTGAAAACATAAATAAGAAAAAAAGAAAAAATAGCAATACCTCATGGACCTTGAACTCTGAAAGGTCTGGGTTTGTGCGGTAGGCCCAAAACCCTGTATTTAGAAAAGGAGTAAAGCACTACAATGTTCCGTAGTTTAACTAGCTGGGTCCAATAATGTTGAAGCACGACATGCCTTCGGGAAACATGCAACATGGTGTATGATAGCATGATATGCTTGTTTGGTATATATTTACGTTTTGTTATCTACTTCATGCTTCAAGGCTAATCATGTAAATCTTGTTTATAACTTTTCCATTTCAATAATACTGTCTACAATAATATATATAGAAATGCAAATCACTAAGGATTGTCCTTAAGATCCTGTATAAATTAAGAAAAATAGCATAGTTGGTGGAAGAAGAGAGAACTAGGACACTCCCAGACCTTGAGTGCATGTCTTTTGAAATATCTTGAAAATTTTGGAGTTGCATTAATGGATACGTGCGAACCGTAACCAATTTTATTTTATTTAATTTTTAAAAGGTATAATCAATTGTATGGTTAATTTACCATCTCTTGATTTCTAGACTTAACTTTATTTTCAGTTTAATCTATTTTTTCTACAAAGTGACATCACCTTTGTTGGTGTAGAATGATAACCGTAGTCACTTCTTACCGCCACTCAAGATGGATCATTAACATAGAATACTTTCTTAATTATAGCTGACTTAGCTTCCCTGGGTAAATTTTTGATTAGGCCAGTGCCATGTTCCTGGCAACTTAGCACCCAGCGCTTAAAACTAGAAAAGCTAAATAGCAAGAGAACTAGAAATTAAAAATAAAGTGGTTGAACAACACTTTGGTATTCAATTCAGTATGGTGGAGACTTGTGTCACAAATGAGAACCCCCTCTTAAATTTATGGAGTTAGGCTACTAATAAAAGTGACAGGATGCCGCCGTCTCTTGTAGTACGTAGTTAGAGCAATATTTTAGACATTGTAAATATCTTGCTTCTAGAAATACCTAGGAATTTTCACGAAATATCTAAAAATATTTCAAGTGTTAGAGAATTCTGGACTTTTCATGAACCCCTAGATTTTTCCAACATTTTTCTTTGGTACATCGCAACAAAAATCTCTGCAATTTTTGTAGAGTTTTGAGTGCATTTTGAGCTCAAATTAGTAGGAACGTGCCACTTTCCTTCTTTACGATAAATCATTTCTCCGCATCATCAGACGTTGCCTTTTTACATCAGATGGGAAGGTAAGTAAAAATTACCAGACAACAAAAAGATATCGAATTACCGGACAACAAAAAGAGAAATACAATAAACTTTTCTTTATTTATTATTAAACCAAGAAAGCTGCCTTCCATACACTAGTAAAGTAAGCATAAAAGCGAAAATATATTCTAAACTACATCGTGAGCACATTGTGGACCTATCACGCAAGGCATATATTATAGGGTATATATGGATTTTCCTTTAGTAATGTCCATTTCCACCCCCACCACTTCCATAGCCGGAACCGTAACCATGCCCATAGCCGGAGCCGGAGCCGGAGCCGGACCCGCCGCCGCCTCCACCACCGCCGCCACTGCCATAGCCCCCGCCGTGGGCACCACCGGCACCATACCCAGAACCACCTCCAGAGCCATATCCCGACCCACTCCCGCTTCCGCCGGAGCCGCCTCCACCACCACCACCTCCACCACTCCCGTAGCCTCCACCATGTTCACCCCCAGCACCGGACCCATAGCCCGAACCAGAGCCATACCCGGACCCATAGCCCGAGCCGGAGCCACCGCCTTGTCCACCACCTCCGCCACCCTTCCCGTATCCTCCACCAACTCCTTCGCCAGCACCCTCACCGTATCCCTCACCATATCCCTCACCATAACCAGATCCAGAACCACCACCAGAGCCGCCGCCGCCACCACCACCACTTCCACCGCCACCTCCACCGCTGATTCCGGTGAGGGATCTAGCGGCAGAGGTGATGCCGACGCTGAGGAGTACAATGAAGGCAAAAGCCAAAAGCCTGGTGCTGCTACGACTGGCCATGGTAGTCAAGGAGCGGAGTGAGAGATGGCAAGGTAATTGGGGAGGGGGGGTATATTTATAGCGTTTTTTTGCATGGCTAACCGGCGAAATCCGAGGCCATATATAATGCACGTTGTTTTCGAGAGTTCAAAGCCGTGTGAAATGACGTTGGGCGGTGGCTGCTTTTTTTTGACACTTTGATGCCAACGTGTCACCAGCTTATTTTCTGACATTGTTAGTGGGTTTCGCTCAATTTGACCACCAAGCATTGCAACACTCATCCACCTCCTTTTTTTTTTTTTTTTTCTCACTTACTTTACCATGGATACAGTTTCCCAAGGTTGCTAGCTTATATTACATTCCCACTGCCCACGGGGGCCGGGGGTGTTTCTTTTGCGCGACAGAAGGATTCACATTACAATCCACCGTTGGATCATCCAATGATTGCTTTGACGCGTGCAAGTGGATGAATGATGGGTGTGGAATAGGGAATTCATATGAAAGAAGGTATCCATGCATCATGCACATTTATTACACGATGAACAGCTATGCATGGATATGGATGGCATACATCATGCGGCATGCATGGGCACGCGATTGCCCATCATGTTATGGACGGTGCACGCACACCGTGCAATGCAGTGCAAAGGATCCAAGTTCATATGCAACCCCTATTCTTTCTGCAGAGTTATAATGCTCACAATATATAGTGCTTTATGCTTGCTTCTTCCTTGCATAGCAAAGCAGCATGCAGTGCTTTTCTCGTGCATGCAGCTGGCTTCAGTGCACCTGTGAGGATGAACTAGTACACATTGAAACTCTGGCACGTTTGGTTTACCGCCCTAATTAGAATAAAAATGAATTAGAATAGAAATTAAAATGACCATATCTCCAAGTATATTTGATCCACGATCATAGCAGAAACCAAAGGATATTTGAATACTAGAAAAAAAAAAAAAAAAAGTAGAAATTGAATTGTAGGAGATTAGGATATTCCGATTCCACTTTGAAATCTTAATCCAATTAAATGGAAATGAAACTTCTTCCAACCAAATGGCTGGGAGGGGAGTCACTCAATTTCATTTCAATTTTAGAGTCCAACTTCCCTGAAGCAATCATGTCATCAATTCATTTGGATTTGAGCAAACATTGTCCGGTCAACTTAACCTTACAATCAATGCAAAAATAAATAATAAGATATTACAAAATATAATAAGAAATAAAGTTGTAATATAACACTAAATGAATATAAATAATTTAAAAGTATGTAGAAAATATAGAATAATAATTATATAATTTAGGTATATATAATAGAAATAGAAAGTAATTAATAAGGTTTTTCATAAGTCAAATCATGATTTAATAAAAAACTCAACCAGGTTGTTAGGTTGGATCGCCAAGTTTAGGATTGAATTTGTTACTTGAAATTGAGTTCAATAAGTGATTTAAACAACAGTCTTACTGGCTCGATCTAGATTAGATTGCATAACCCTTGATATTTAAAAAAAAATGAAGAAATTATAATGGGTTCAACCACTTTGCCATTTTGTTTTTTGGTCAAATATAGGGCGGATGTGTATTAAACTTTGAGACGTACGAGAGGCACAGTATAGCAATGCATATGTGCGAATATGACATTCATATGTGTCCATGCATCTCAGGTATCTCTACCGTGTGATGTGTTAACATTTTCATTAGTGTTAACTTTTGGCTACATGGGTGAACTAGGTGAAGTCTTGTCTAACCAGCATTTGGCATATGCAAGCCCATGCCTTTCTTTGTTTTATAGCAAATTTAGATTTGCTAATGTGAAAATGCACATAGGTATATGTAAAGATCATAATTATATTTCTCTTTTATCTGATGGACACGCACACACACAAACATGCACGCACATATATTGTTATTTTGTCTAACAAAGAGATTTGCAAATCATTTATTAGGGATGTTTAAAGGATTATCCATATCAAACATTTGAAGAAACATGTTCAAAAGTTAGAACATAAAAGAGAAGAGGGGTGGTACACACCATTGGACTATAGCCTTGTTCTCTTGGACGATATACAAGTTCGAGAGAGAAAGCAAAAGGAGTGAATCTTATAAATGACTCTTCTTTTAGTTTTGTCAGAAAATTCTGGATCAGAGTATATGCCGCGGAAGCACCGTGGGAGAGGCCTTGACATGATGATGGCAGCCTTCTTTCCAAACCAAGAAGTAGGAGAAGTAATAGAAGAGATTAGGAGAAAAGAGAGACTGATCTTTATTAATCTTTGGAGAATAAAACCTTGATTACAATCAAGAACCAGTGCTTCTCTGACACCCGAGAAGCAACTCCACCTTGCGGACTCCCTCATGCAAAATTTCCTTCTCCAAAACCTGTGGAAGACCTCCACGCTCAAGCCCTTCTTCCGCATGATGTAACCCTCACGCTGATTCCTCTCTCATATCCCTCTAAATCGATGCTCCTATATATAATCGCATAGATGGTTTGGGGCTTTCTAAGTTGGTTGCAACCAACCAACTAATACTTAGACTTAAACTCCATAACCCACAAACCGGGTTATGTTACAGTCTCTCAAAAAACTCCCCCCAAGTCATATGAGATAAAACTGAAACTTAGAGCATCCCTAGAACACATCCAGGAAATCCCTGGAATATATCCAGGACCCGCTTGGGACATGCCCCCAAGCCCCAGGAATTCTCGAACATCCCTGCCATGGCCTCCCAAGTCTCTCCAAGGATTGGGAGCACCACGCAAATCCCTACAATCTCCATCTTGGTGCCCCCAAGCCTTGGCAAACCCGGCAATGTCCTCCTGTACAACCCTGTTGTAACTGCGTGTCCTGACAGCCTCTTGTACGGATCTCCTTGCCTCTGCCAATACCCTTTAGTTGCTAAATTCACCTGGAGGCCTTTGAGATGACCGCCTCCACAGTTGAAGATCCTCACTTATATCTTGGCACCATCGATTGTAGCATTCATTCTGCATGGCAGCTGCATCAGTCTGTTTTTCGACTTTCCTGGAGAGAATCCAGCGAACCTGAACTGGCACTCGCTATAACTGGAGCTCTACCTGACACAGTCTCCTCAGAGCCACGCCAAGCTTCGCACACTCTGCTCCACCTGGCTAAGTGCACCCCTAGCGCTCATGTTAGAATATGGTCCTCCCTGTACCTCTTGCTCCGAACTCGTGTCGAATCCTGTTCAACCCGTAAAGCTATCTCTCACCGGTGCTCCACTTGAGATTGAAGTCTTCCTGATGCCACAGAAAGAAACCTCAAGGCCAGCAACTCAACGCTGCCCTACTGAGCCTGCACCTGAACCTCGTACCCAGTCGCTGCCTCCTCGGACCCTCCGCATCACCGCGAACCCTTCCGAGATAGTTTTGGATACTCTGCAACCTCGCAGGAACCTCCGAAACCCAGGAGCTCATCCCAACTCCTCTACTAACCCAGCGACTGACCTAGCAACCATCTCCAGCGACTGCTCCATCATGTTCCAACCATCTTCCGGCTACATGATGTCTCTGGCGCTCCCTGAGACATATCCCCGGTCTCCCTGAGCTGCCAGCCCCATCAGCTCCAGTCTCTGTCCCTGGACAAAAGCTGCCATACTAGGACACTCCTGATTGCCCGATACCTCCGATGCTTCCTGAGACTGTCCCCTGTTTCCTTGAGCTATCCCTGGTACCGCCCCTACTGATGTACTCCAGTCTCCCTGAGATATCCATCTCCCGAGACTGACCTCCAACTACATGGGATACCACCCACGTCCAGCTCCATCATGATTAAGATAGCTGGAGTACTACCGATCGCTCTCCTCTACAGTGACCAAGAACCTGATCCACTATCGATGGAGCTACCACTCATGCTCTGAAAGATCCCGGTATATATCGCTCCACCTGTGCTGAACTACGGATCACCCGACCTATCATAGCTCCTCAGCACAGGACCTGCAGCTTTGATACCACTTGTTAGAAAATCCAGGATCAGAGTATATGCCACGGAACACCATGGGAGAGACCCTGACATGATGATGACAGCCTTCTTTCTAAACCAAGAAGTAGGAGAAGTAATAGAAGAGATTAAGAGAAAGAGAGACTGATCTTTATTAATCCTTGGAGAAGAAACCTTGATTACAATCAAGAACCAGTGCCTCTCTGACACCCGAGAAGCAACTCCACCTTGTGGACTCCCTCACGCAAGATCCCCTTCCCCAAAACCTGTGGAAGACCTCCACGCTCAAGCCCTTCTTCCACGTGATGTAACCCTCATGCTGATTCCTCTTTCATACCCCTCTAAACCGATGCTGCCTATATATAATCACATAGGTGATTTGGGGCTTCCTAAGTTGGTTGCAACCAACCAACTAATACTTGGATTTAAACCCTATAACCCACAAATCAGGTTATGTTACAGTCTCTCGAAAAACTCTTCCCTAAGTCACATGAGATAAAAGTGAAACTTAGAGCATCCCTGGAACATCTCCAGGAAACCCCTGGAATATATCCATGACCCACTTGGAACACGCCCCCAAGCTCCAGGAATCCTCGAACATCCCTGCCATGGCCTCCCAAGTCTCTCCAAGACTTATTAGCACTACGCAAATCCCTACAAGTTTCCATGTGAAACCTGGTCTTGGCACCACCTCAAACCATGGCTCATGTCCATCCTTTGGCACACCACTCGAAGCGGTGTGCAGCTATGCATGAAGGAATGGTAGAGAAGGGTAGAATTTGCGGGGTCCGGAGCAGTGTACATGTGCATTTGCTTTGCCATGAAGAAAGAAAAAGAAATTGTGAAGGGGAATGAGAGAAGCAGAGAGGAGAGGTGGGGGGGATGCATCCTTTTAATGCATTTTCCTCTCCCACTCTTGATCTCTCACACTCTCCCTCTCTCTTGGTCTTCCGTGCTCTCCCTCTTTCCCTCTCAGTCTGTCACCCTCTCCTCCCATGGCTTATTCTCTATCCTACATCCCTCTCATCCCATGGTTCTCTCTCCCTTGTCCCTCTTCAAGTTTGCTCCCAAGGATAGTATTTTGATGGCAAAAAGTTATTATAGAAATAGAAAGAAAATTTTCTAGGAATAGCTTATTCTCTCCGTTATTCTAGATTTCTGTTTGGTTTGAAATATAGTATTTCACTTTATTTTAGTACAATTAATGCAGTTTTATTCCAAATGATATTTGGATGACATGGAAATAAGCCTGTATTCTATTAGCATAGATAAAAAAAAAATTTGGAAATCCCAATAATATCCCTGATCAAATAATAAGGTAAAATGAGTTATCAAATATTTTTTTAATTTTATAATTACTTAACTAAATTATTTTATACTAATTAATTTAATATTATGATCTATTAAAATTTTGTTATGCTAATTAATTCATTGGTATGATCTATTAAAATAATTAATTAAATTATTTTATACTAATTTATTTATTATTATGATTTATTTAAATTATGTTATAGTAATTAATTTATTATTATAATAGATTAAAATAATAAATTATTTTATTTTATATTATTTAATTTATTATTATGATATATTAAAATTATGTTATACTAATTAATTTATTATTATGATCTACTAAAATTATATTATATTAATTAGTTTATTATTATAATATATTAAAATAATTAAAAAATATTTCATATTAATTAATTTTTAGAAATTTCAATAATACCATTAGAATAAGGAAAGCTAGAATACCCCTATTCCATGGGGGGCATGGAATAAGAAAACAGGAATATGGAGCATTGACTGGAATACCGATTCCAGTAGGGCCCACCTACTTTTTTTGTGCTATTTAGGGGAATAGCATGGAATAAGGCCCTATTCCAGCCAGGAATAAGGCATTCAAATACTACCAAGGGGTTTTGTTATACCATCTTATTTTTTTCCTGTGTAAGGAATAGGGTAAGGCTAGTAATCCATTTTTTCCTGTAAAAAAATTGGTATTGATTGAATATGTGATAATTATAAAATTTTTGGATATTATTTTAATACTTTACTTTGTCACTGATTAAATTTGTGTATGTAATCTATATTATTAGGCCTTGAAATATTTGGGTAACTAGAAACTTATCTAGATTTTTGATGTCTGCAAGATAAATGACATGAAGCTTCTCAATATATTTTAAAGATAATTTAATATTTTTGATATCTATTCAAATAAATGGCCAAGTATGTTATGCTTTATTTTTGATACTAAAATATTTAAACATGTATTTGATACTTATATATATAAATTAATTTAAATATATACTCTACTTTGTATAATGATTTTAAAAATATTTAATTGGATAACTTGTGAAAATATGCTTGAACATATTGCATATGGTTGGATCTAGCCTTATCAATGAGAATTATATGTTGGACTTTTCTACTTATAATTTGAGGAACTAGTTTCGATACCATATCACAATGGAATAAAATAGTGGTATTTGGGCACCCTATATGTTATCTGACCCACATCATTGGATTACGCGTGGCTGTAGCTAAATGTTGGATCTAGTATTAGTTTGTTAAAAGTATAGTCTTGCAAAAAAAGAGATTATTTTTTGATGTTTGATATGCTTGGAAGTTTGCCCAATCCAATATATGTATTTTATTTTGTTATGAATTAACATGCTTGACCCACTTTGAAGTATCATAATACTTACTGGGCTAGTATAGCACATTTTTTTTTCTATCTTTTCTTCTTTTGTAGATGCTTATCTGTGAATGCTTAATGAACTATGAGAGAATGCATTAACTAGATGTAAATATAAAATACTTTAGTTATGTTTACTAGCTGGTTCTGTATATGATCTAAAACTGAAAATTGTAATATATTCTTTGACAATATTACATGGAAAAAGCATTATGACTTTTGCTATCCTGAATTTATGTGATAATGAAAAAGTTTTCTGGGATGTAATTATACAAGCTCTCAAGGATTGAAATCAATTTGATTATAGTTATTATGAAATGATTTGATTTGTTATTCAGGTAATCTTTGTAGGGTTCACCTTGCAAGCATGTAGGGTTTATTACGTACTCGATTCAGGGTACGATGGATTAAGTGGTATCAGGTAATCTTTGTAGGGTTTATTACGTTTTCCTACGCTCCCTCCCCTGACACCTCTTGTTCCTGCTCCCGATGTTGCTTGTACTATCATCGAACTATTAAAAATTGTATCCCAAAATCAATCATCTAGGCTATAGGCGGTTGTGCTAATTTTGTAATTATATATAATTTTTTAATAAAAAGTTATTCTTTTGGCTGTTCATCACATGTGTATTTTCCTGAAAAGAACTCTTGTATGATGGAGTCCTTAGAACTACATTATATTTGATATAAAGAGGATATATCAAGTAATTCTTAAACTGGTTCATAACTAAATGATACATTATTATAGGATGACAATGTATCAAGTGTAGGTTATTGTAAGTCATATTTGTTGGTTGTCCTCTTAACCAAGGAGTGTGGAGATACTAGTGTGACATGCAAGTGAAATGTATGATATCTCACTGAATGTAACCATCTACGGAGCTCCCTTCTACCAAAAGGTTGCTCGTGAAGGGATTGGGTATATGTGTCCCTCATACCTGAGGTTACCATAGTAGCTTACAAGCAACTCATTATACTTTGGTGCTGGACTACCTGGATTCCTAATCCAGTGACAGAAGGTTTCTGGGTACAGTCAAGTACTTATAGAGCGGTAGTGGATCAAGATGGAATTGATCCCTCCAAATAGTTTGGAGTGAATGACTCATGTGTCTCAATTTAGTAAAATCTTGGCCAGGATAGTTCTTGTAAAGAGTCACAGAACTTGTAAAGTTGAGACATGATCTGGATGAACCAAATTAGGGTTGGCAGTCAAATCCTAGATCATCCTGAGCATTATGAGGTCAAAGGGATGAATTATGCAGTAACCATATACCAGAAGTTCTTGAAAGTTGCTCTGCAATCTTTGATCTATCCGGATGTCGGGTATCATTGCTAGATGAGACTTTGACTGGTACTGGAAGTGTCCGTGCTACCGGTTTAGTGTTCGAACCTATGGGGTCACACACCATAGGAGTTTTTATATGATCTAAAGGCTGATCGATGATTAAAAATCGTTTGCTATCACTGGTGGTCAATATGATTGACCATGTGTCGACACTTGGCTATGACAAGAAGTAATTTTAGAAGTCTTTTCTGAATGAGCCGACTAGATCCCTGCTCGAGCTAACTCATTATGTATTCTGGATGAGCCGACTCGACCCCTACTCGAGCTGAATCGTTCCTACTGAAAGAACAGTCCGACTGTTCTATGTTCTGGACGAGCCGACTCGACCCCTGCTCGAGTCGACTCATCTCTGCTCGACCAGAAAACCCTGAATGAATTTTCTGGAAAGCTTTTTGAGAAGATTTTGATCTGGTTTGAATTTTGAATTCAAGCTATTTTGGCTCTAAACTTTCATGAAATGATTGTTATTCCTTCCTAATATGGTTAGAGCCAAATTGGTATGCCCTTGACCTTCTTCCCCAATCACTCCTTCCTTTTTCTCCCTCTCATGGCTGCCTCTATAAATAAAGGTTTTTTTAGGGGCTGCTGGTTGGTTGAAGAACTAGAAGAAAAAAGAGGTTTTGTGAGGACTTGGGATTGGATGTGAAATACCTAGCATTCAAGCTAGGTCTTGAGAAGAGAGAAAGTTAGGAAGGACTCCACCTTTCATCATTGTCTTCCGAGAAGAAGAAGATCAGCCCGAAGGATCCCAAGGAGCTAGCACTCCGAGGGAGTTGATCAGAGTCGAGCCCGGGTGTAGATTACCTGTAGAGGCCAGACACATATGTGCCTCCAGTGCTTTACCCTTTTCCATATCATTTTCAAAGGTATAACGGTAAGGTACTTTTATATCTTTGATTATTTTTTCTTGTTCTTGATGTATATTGCATGCTGCATTATCTTACTAGATCCTGTTGCTGGCAGATTGGTTGATCTTTTTGATCGATCTACCAAGCCTTCCGCTGTTCATTTTAAAATTATTTTAAAATACTTTCTTTCTGCCTAGCATGTTTTTCCTTCATAAGCTCCCACACCCCATAGCATTTGTACCATCCACTTTCCTTCACGCTCTTGTCAATGCCTGTATCGCCGGTGCCTATGCCGCTGTTGAGCTCCCATGCCCCCTGATGCCTCTTGTTCTTACTATGATCGTTGCATGTACCACCATCAAGCTCCCATGCCCCCCCGATGTCTGTACCACTGCCTCTCCTTTCTACTCCCGCTTATGCATGTACAGCTGGCACCTGTGCCGCCATTGAGCTCCCACGCCCTCACCCTTCGGTGCCTCTCATTCTCACTCTTGCCACTGCCTGTACTGTCGCTGAGCTCCTATGCCCCCCATTGCATTTGTATTGCCACCTCTCCTTCCCACTCCTACCATTCTTGTGCCACCGCCAAGCTCCCATGTCCTCCCCGGTGCCTCTCCGTGTCACCAAGCTTTCCCCTGCCACCACTCGCTACCACCATGCTTTGCTGTGATCCCGCCAGGATCTTCATTAATTTTTGTAAGCACTTGCATATTTTTCTAAGATTTTGAGGTTTTCACTTATTTCTCTAGTTTGGTTCCCTTAATTATTTTATTTGAATTTGTTTCTTGCTTTTCTTTCCTATTTTAATTTTTTAAAAAAAAACTATTTTAAGTAATTTTTTAAGGATTTTGTTGAATTTTTATCTTAGATACTCCTAGCAATAGAAATCTCAACTAAGGTGGCATGTGATGAGTATTGAGACTAGGTTGCTATTCTAGATTAGTGAAATAGTAATCACTCATTTTTTAGGCCTTAGAACATATTAGATCTACCTTGTATTTATGATGTGAGTATTAGGGACGATGGCGATGACAAAACCATCTTAAAAGTTAATTTTTTATATTAATTAATTAATTAATTAGTTGTTTAATTAATTAGATATTTATTTATTAATTTAATTAGATGTTTATTTATTTATTTATTTTATTAATTAGTTATTTATTTAATTAATTAGATATTAATTTAATTAAGAAAATAATTAATTAAGTATGTATGGATGCCTATCTTTTATGCACGAGATTCAGGTCTCGGCATGCAGATAGAATTGTAACTGGACTTAGGCCAGCACGATTGGCTTCGGGCCAGGTTGAAGCCAGGCTGTGCTTCGAGTCAGGCTTGAAGTAGATCGGATTGGGCTTGAACCTAATAATAGAGTCTATTTAGTTTTTGGACTAGGCTCAAGCACCTTGTTGGCTTGGCTTGGCTCAAACCCAATGGGTGGTATGGAGAGGACCTTGTAGGAGAAGTCGGGGTCGACATCATGAAGGGCATGAAAGGCAATAATAAGGGACTTGAGGGCGATGACCTAATTGCTGGTACGAGAGGTAGCAGGAAAGGGTCTAGATGATGCAGGCAATGGTGGCGATGAGGGGGGATGACTTTGTAAGGAGGACGATCTCGATTATAAGGTGATCATCAACATGGACCTCTCTTGGAAGGTGGCCTTTAGGATAGCAACTTCGAGGTTGGTGACGTCAAAAGTGGAGCATTGCAAACACTATGGAGATTGAGGAAGTATGGATCTACATATATATCTAGGGTCTAATAACTAGGGTTCTTGTTCATGAATGGGGTGGTGGAGAGCATGGGGGCTCGGGTCTGGATTCAATAACCAAGGTTGGGTCTAGACTTCGATATATATCTAGGTTCTTATATGAACCTGATCCATTGGTAGCTCTAAGATAAAGCAAACAAAATAACAAGAGAATAGAAAACCGAAATCTCTTTCTCTATCAAAGCTAAAGAAAAGAAGAGGGAAAGAAAAATAAGAATATGAAGATAACATCGATTAAAGATTCTAGCTTGCTATTGATTTCATTCATTATTAAGATTTTAACTCTTCATTTTTAGTTACACTATTTGCATGATCTAGGACTAGTCTAACATCATCTAGTAGAATATCTAATCATGGATTAATTCATGTTTCAATTTATTTGAAATGAACAAAATCAATAGTTCATATACATTAAAATATAAATTAATAAATAACTATAGATTACACTAGATAATATTAGGCTAGTCTACGATATAAATAATGTAACTAAAGATAAAGAAAAAGTTAGAATTTTCATAGTGAATGAAGTTTACAATCGAGTTAGAATCTCCAATCAATATTATCTCTATGTTCTTCGTCTCTCCCTCTTCTTTTTTTAGCTTTGATAGAGCGAGAGAATTAGATTAGGTCAAGAAAGGGCTCGGGCACCCCTTTGGCCCAGCTCGGCCTAAACTCAGCATAGAAACAAGCTCGACCAAAATAAGTACTTAAAATGATTCAAGAAAAAAATGAGATCTTCAATTGAGAAGTACTCGAGATCGCAGGAGAAGACTTCAAAGCCGTCGATCTATTACGGTGACCATTCTTGAGTGGAAGTCATAGAATTATTTTTCTGGTTTGTGTCCATCTAATTATCTTAAGATGCCGGAGTGGCACCACCAACTATCACATCGACATCACCAGGACCTCATCATCAAAGGCTATTTTTTTGCTACAGAAATTAGAAGCTAGATATACTGAATTGGTCAATGAAAATGTATCTTTAATTATACTTAAGATATTGCAGCCCTCTCCAACTTCATCATTTAGTTGGTGATAGTAACAGCGACGTAGTTATCACATCGGCTATTCCCGATACATCCAATTCCAAGGTGAGCATCCTTGGCATCAAAGCAATTTAGGATCGAGTGGTAACTAGTTCATTGTTGGCTTCATTTACTATTAAGATTTTAAATTTGTTTATCTTTAGTTATATTATTTGCATGGTCATGAGCTAGCTTAATATTATCTAAGATAATTTCTGATCATGGATTAATTTATATTTTAATGTGTATGAGCTAAACAAAATTAACAATTCATATATATTGAAACATGAATTAATCGACGATCAAATATTGTACTTGATGATATTAGGCTAGTCTACGATGAAAATAATATAAATAAATATGAAGAAAGTGTTAGAATTTTGATTGTGAATAAAGTCAAAGCGAGCTAGTTGCTATTCAGTCCTAAACTATTTTGGTGCCAAGGCATGATGATGGACGCTTACCTTAGAGTGGAAGGTATCTAGAATGGCTAGTACGATAGCTGCATTGCTGCTACTATTATCGATCGATTGATGGAGTTGGAAAGGACTATAGTATGTTAAGTATAATTGAAGGTACCTTTTCATTGACCAATTCAATATATCTAGCTTCTCATTTATCTAGTGCAAACTAGATTTTGGTGATAAGGTTCTAGTGGCATTGCTGCGATAGTCGATGGTGCCAATATCATATCTCATGATAATCAAATGGGCGCGAATCAGAAAACTAACTTTAAAGCTTCCTCTCCGGAATGGCCACCACAAGAGATTGATGGTTTTGAGGTATTCTCCTATGATCTTGAGTGCTTTTCCACCGAGGATCTCATTTTCTTCTTGGTATCCTCCATCCAAAAGTCGGAGTACGAGAGTATCGTAGGGATTCTCTGTTTTTAAATTCTTGAATCATTTTAGATACTTATCTTCTAGAAGTTGGAGTCCTCCTTCCAAAAGTCGGAGTATGAGAAGTCTCTGTTGGCACACATGTAGAGGCTGATAGATTGGTAAGAATTATATGATTAATTATATTAATATCAATTTAAATTGATGATATATATATTTTAATTAATTAATTTTTATTATTTATTTATTGTAGATATGATAGCTGGGTCGTGTACTAGACCAGCTGCGATTGTGGGAGGTTACACACTAATCCAAGAGGATTGATGATTATTTAGATGAGAGATCTAGATAGATCGCAGTAAAAACTTAAAACTTTAAGTATTAATTTTTATATATACTGATATGTATCATTGAACTAATCAATTATATATATACTAGATAGATCGCAGCAAAAACTATACACCAGCTGTGGTGCATCTTTGAGTGTGTTATCATGCTAGACATGCTTATGCTTAGTATACCTTTTTTTAATTATACTTATTAATGAATCTAACTAAATGAATGGGCATAACTAGGGATGGTGCATTCTAGTGCAACATAGAATTTATTAAAGGAAATATTTCTTTCCCCAAAAGTGAAAGGTGAAAAGATAATTAGAAAGCAAAATATTAATTTTTATAAATTTTATATTTAAATCAAGGAACTAAAAGTTGAATTTAGCACTCTCCATTTAAGAAAAAAAGAGAAAAAAATATTCAAATTTAAATCTCACCGATCTTAAAATTGATTTTTATTTCATGTTTGTCTTTATATCCATAAATAAAATTGCTTATTAAATTTTATTTTCTGTACCTTTAAAATATTTTTATTTTTGAAAACATATTAATTTAGATAATAAAATAAAATGAAAGAATTTCATAATCAAAATATGAAAGGAACATAATTTTTTAAAAAGTTATCCAATAAACATTATCCTTGTGGCCTAATCTAATTATCATGCAATAAATTTATCTTTTTTTTTTGTTATTAAAAATGTATTGTGCCAGCCTCTATACTAAGTAATGTAAATCATATTAACCATATAAAGTTTTTGTTTTTAAAGATGGTTTTGAATTAGCATTTTATGTAGACACGTGCTAGCACACACGCATATATGATATATATGTACACTCACATGAATACAAGCAAATAATGCATATATGCATACAAGAAATTAAACCTTATATTGCATATATCATATAGTTATGCATATCATCGATTATAATTATTTATTTTTATAGTAATTTATTGAGATACGTTCTTGATGAATAAGATCTATAAAAATAAATAATTATAGTTGATGATGCTCACAACCATGTAATGTATGTAATATGAATATATTTTTTTTCATGCACGCACATTTCCTCGAATGCTCGCACATCCTCGCATATCCACCTTTGTATTTGGGGTAGACGTGCTGACATTGGGACACCAGCAGGGCATGTCTAGAATGTTAATTTACTAACTTATTCTATAAAACAAAAGTTATCCCGCCGACATGTTAAGTTGGAAACAGCTGGTAAGGAAAAACGACGCGGATGTCTACTTGCACTTGCTCGTTGGTTCTGAACCTCGCCCGCAGCCATTGGCCCAGCCAAGCGGCCGCGTTTGACGCACTTCAAAACGCTGTCATGTCGCTCACCAAACCACTCCCTCCCTTCCGTCGCTTGAACTTATCCGTCGTCTCCTTTCACCAAGGAACCTATCCAGATCCTGCGTCAAGGCTCCCCATGTCCACCCACCATTCGCCCTCGTTACCTTGTGCGACTTCTTTTCCTTAATTATGAGCTTTTCCTCGTCTACACTTGCCAACCCCTCCAATCCTTCTCTACTTAATTCCCTTCGGTCCAAGATTTCTATCGATTTGACGGTTGAAGCTTCTTCGACCGTTTGCGGCTAACGCATGCAGCGTATGGACTGATCTGTGTGCTCTGTCCAATGGCATCGGTTTGCGATTTCAACGCCAGTTCGCTGACTTTGTTCTATTTGTTACTGCTGGCAAAATACCTTGGAGTCGTTGTTCCCTGAAGAAGCCCGGGACAGGTGAAAAACGGTCCGGAAGAAGCCAAGTTCAAAGAAAAGAAAAAAAATAAAAAATAATTTTTTAACCCAGCCCATAGGTGCGGCCCAGATCCATGCCTGCAGGTGCAGGGCCCGGCACGGCGCGCATCGGCCTGGGCAGCCAGCCCAGGCCCTGATTGGCATGCAGCTGGTCCAGGCCTAGGCAGTGCTGTTTTTCTCCTCTCCTTTCGCAGATCATGGTGGACCGGGGTGATAGCGCTAGTGCATAGGAGGATTCGAGGTGTACGCATGCGATCGAGTGGCATAGAGCACATTGATCGGATGTTGGGCATCAATCATGGCATGTTCAACAAATTTTTGCATGATTTTCGACATGATCGAAACTGATCGACAGTCAGGAAGGGCTCTGCGGTTAGACTGATATTGGGAGATCTACAGGACTTTGATTTGGACACTGTTTGAGCCGTTAGACTCTGGTGAGACTCTTTTTACAACATAAGCTATAAAAACATAAGCAATGGACTAGGCTGAATGTTGTAAGGATCAAAAGAGTGATGAATAATCTCTAAAGAGTGGTTAAGTTGAGAGCTTATGAGAGGGATTTTGAAATTTCTTGTTGAGAGACTTGTACATGATTGAGAGTGGAAGTTTTTAATCTTGTAAGTTTATTTTTTCATGGTGAAACCTTGCATGTCCAAATTATTTTACTTTTCATTTTATTTTTTATCTTGTTCTTTTTCTTACAGCATGGACACCAATAATCGTGATTCTAGAAACGAGAATCTATATTCCACATGAAAAATTTTCTAAACAAGTATAATGTAGTTGGTACTACAACAATTAGTATCAGGGAAAGTTAATACCACAATAACAGGTATCAGAGCCCCGATTGGTCGTGTTTATCAAGATCGAAGAAGATAGAATGGATAGGCACAATCAAGTTGGAGATCAACCAGTTCAATAGAAAATGTAATTTCTCTCTCTAGCAAGCAAGAGTGAAAGACATGCTTATCTAGCAAGGGCTGATTGATATTCTCATGTACGAGGAGAGGCCATCCATCATAGAGGAGAAAACATAGAGGTGGCACCATATATAGATGGTAAGCACGGTCCACTTGTACTTGACAGAGGAAATGGTAATCCATATGCTGAACAAAATTTCCTTGATAGTGCCATGGGGGAAGCTAGAGGAGCTGTATATGGCGAAGTCCCTCACCAATACATTATTCCTAGAAGCAGTTCTACCAACTACGGATGACCGAAGGATAGAGCATGAAGGAGCATCTAAGTAACTTCTAGAGAATCCTTATCGATCTTCTTAGTTTCAATGAAAAGATTGAGCAGAAGACCAATGCACTAGTCTTGTTTTTATCCCTACCATAGTCCTTCAAGTTCTTGATGACTATACTTCTAGTAGAGAAGAGAACCATCAAGACGGAGAGATCATCTTGGCATTACTCCAAAATGAAGTTCTCGAATGGGAGAATCAGGCTTTAAGTTTAGGTAGGAACTTAGCATTAACAGTTTCTAGATGAATATGTGGCAGAAGGCGAAGCAATAGAAGATCGTGAGGCAGGCGATCCAGGTTGAAGAATATAAGAAAGATCAAGTATTATCGGTGCAATGAGCTAGGGCATCGTATCAAAGATTGCCCACAGCTGAAAGATCAGATGAGGGATACTACAACAGTGACCAATAGTAGCGATGATAGATATATCAGTGATGCACTTATGTATCCAACGAGATATCCCCTTCTTTCTAATATACTTTAAATTATGCATGTTCGCATTATATTTGTTGTAGAGAGGAGCTATTTAACACTCTAGAAAGTAGAAAAGATTATGTCTAATTACCAGATGAATATACAATCGAGGATATTAAGATAATCAGCTTGAAGCACATAATGGGATAATAAAAAAATTGGGTGAGATCCAATACATATCTAGTTTTCATAGAAATTTAATCTCTTTCAATAAACTGGATTCAAATATCTATACGTGGAGAGCTGGTGATGGAATCCTGAAGGCCTTGCATGGCAATAGAATCATTTTGCTAGAAAAGAAGCAAGGAGGTCACTATCTCTTGACAGGAAATCTAGTGTGAGGTAGAGTCCCTGGTGTAGATAGGAGTTTAGTATGAGATGGAGCTAAGGGAGCGGTGGATCGGCCATGGAATGAGAGACTCGGGAAGAAGACAGGTGATGTCACAAGGTGAAGTTCCTATTACCGTAGAAGGCTTCCTTGAACATATCTCAAGTCGAGGTGAGCACAGCACATAATAGAGATAGAATCGAGCGATCTAGCTTGACTTCCATGTTTATCCATCCAAGATTAGTAGGCATTGGTCCAAGGACATTGGGACAAGATCCTTTAAGAAGCTCTCAACGTTAGGTAGAGATCAAATGTTGAGTCGAGGTTGTTGGAAAAAAGTCTCGAAGTTGGCCCTTGAAGAAGTCTAGGAAAAGTAAAAGAGGACTCGAAAGAAGTCCATCCCAAAGAGGAAGAAAAAATGAAATCAATTTTTTTAACTTAACCCATAGGCCAGACCGTGGCCTAAACCCATGCGCGCAGGTTAGCATGGCCAGTAGGCATGCAGCCCAGCATGGTGTGTGACCTAGCATGACGCACACGCTAGCACAGGCTACTAGCCTAGCCTAGGCGAGCATGCACGTGGGTGGGTCATGACCGGCCTTGCCCAAGCGGTGTTGTTTTTCTCCTCTCCTTTCATGGATCATGGTGGACCAAGGGTGATAGCACCGGTGCACGATAGGATTCACAGCATATGCACATGTAGAGCATCCGACATGTTGATCAGATAATGGGCATCGTTCGTGGCATGATTCATGGCATGTTAGTAGATTTTTGCATGATTTTTGATACGATCAAGGTTGATCAACAACCAAGAAGGGCTCTACAATCAGACTGGTATTGGGAGTGATACAGGATTTTGATTAGGACATAGTTTAATTGTTGGACTTCTAGTGAAACACTCTTCATACAGAAGCTATAAGATATAAGCAAAAGACCAAACTGGCTATGAGAATTAAATGAGTGGTGAATGATCTCTAAAGAGTGGCTGAGTTAAGAGCTTATGAGAGAGATTTTGCGATTTCTTGTTAATCTTGTAAGTTTATTTTTCTCATAGTGAAACCTTGCATGTCCAAATTATTTATATCTATTATTTTATTTTTTATCTTCTTTTTTCTTTTATGGTATCGATACCAATAATCGTAATCCTGAAAATGAAAATCCATATTCCATCTGAAAAATTCTCTAGACGAGTGGTATTAGTGTAATTGGTACCACAATAATTGGTATCAAAGAAAGTTGATATCACAACAATTACAATGAACTTTAAAATTTAAAATATAATAACAAAATTAGTAAATTTTTAAATATAAAGAAATTATAAAAACTTATAAATAATTATAAAATTAAAATCAAAATTCAAAAATATGTGAGGTACTATTCTAAGACATATTTTTGTCTCTTATGCTATAATAATTGGAATACCATCCTAATATATGAATATGATTTTTTCACCTATGAGCACAACCATGGTAAAGATTGATGAAGAAGTTTTTAGTATCCAATAAAAATGAACAAAAAAAGAAGACTTTATAATAAGGAAAAATATAGAATACTTAGAGAAGAAGAAAAAACTATAGAAGAAGGAAATGCAATGGGATCATCATCATAATTCTTTGGCCGGTGAAATTATATTCACCTAGGACAAAATTTATGACTTACTTGACTAGCAAAAAAAAAATTGCATTAGTATTGAAATTTATGATCAAAGACTACTTGATGCAACTTATGATGTCATAAATTTAGAACTTTCATTAAAATTTTTAAAGATAATCTATATCTTTAGCCAAGGCCATGTACGGATATTTTTATATAGATGAGCACCTTCAAGAATGTATATAGTGTCACATCTCAAAGAATACTTATTAAATTTTATTTAGAGATAAGCTCTTCTTTGCCGCTACATAAAAGTACTAATTACCATTAAAAAGGAATATAGTCTATGCCTACTATATCAAATAAATCATATGTGCTCTTTGACCAACCGTTCAGTTTATTATTATCATATTGAATCTTTTTCAAAGAATCTTCAATCATAGAGATTGGGTTCCCATTATTGAAAATTTCTTTATAGGTTAATAAAATTTGGGTGGCCCTTTCTTAGATTCCTTTATCATTAAAAAAAATCTCACATTAGTTATTACCACTTTTGGATATTTATACAGAGCCAAAAAAATTAATAATATTTTTAGCTAATTTTTTTGGATGAGATCCTAAATTATTATTGATGGTTTTGAAATCAATCTAGCTCATTACCTATATAGATTAGGGAAATTATAGTATGCATTTGTTAGGATTGACTATGGATCCATCATGGTGTTTGTGAATATATGCATAAATTTGGATCCTTAGTATAATAAAAATATTTAGACTTAAATAGAGGGAGTACATTTATGCATGTATTTAATTTTGCATCAACTATTTACTAAAAAAATTTAAACTTTTATATAAGATCAAGAATTCTAAATAATATCTTCTAGCTAATTTGTTTCGACGAGATCTTAAGTTGTTACATATAAATTCTTCCAGCTTTCATTTTCTCTTGTTCCATGATCTTCTCATGGCCACTGAGTTTTGTCATGATGATATCCAAATTCTTTGAAATGAATGCTACTCCTGTAATTTTGAATTCATTTTTTTTCATGACTCTTTTTTAGAAGTGAACATTTCTGATTGTAATGGATTCCCTGAATTATTTTCAAATTTATGATAGCTACAGGGAATGGATCGAGCCAGCAAAAAGTGCAGAGGTATTTTTTTCCTTGATAATTTTATGTTTTTATTTGATGATTATTTCGATTTATCATTATTTTGAGGAAATTTTTTGATTTTTTTCCCTTTAAATCTTCTATACGGGGATACCTAGCAGACTAGAAGTTCTCTGTCACGACCTACACCTCGAGTGGAGTTGTGAGTGATTTTTTTTTCTTTGTTAAATTTGATGAGGTAGATTTTTAGACTTTACTCTGGTAGTTTTGTGCAGTGATTTTTGCTATGTTCTACATGGTGCAAAAGTTCCAATTCCTGCCTTATTTATTAGATTTTAAAAATATTTTTATAGTTTATAGTGTTTTATATTTTTTTGCTCAATTTGCAAAGGTTTGTATTGTTACTTTGTTCAACTTCTTTATGGTGTGTTAAAAAAAATTGAAGACTAGATATTTTTAGTTTCCACAATTTTTAGGAACTAAGAATAATTTGGAGGTGATACCAAAGTTAATGCAATATATTTAGCCTCTGATTATTAAAATGTACATGAAATGAATTCTTGCATCTCATGTGATTTTCAAGATTATTAACCATTGTATTGTAACATCTTGTTTGGCATAATACTTGCAACATATTTTTTGGGTTTAACATTTACCTTTCTTTGAGTTGAATATAATTTTTTTTTCTCTAATGCATAGAGTTAAATTATTGTTAGTTTATCACTATTATATTTGTGAATGAAAATTAAGATCATCTTTAAAAGTTGAAGCACCCAAGTTTTGGAGAGTGCAGCGTAACACTTGTGCAGCTTTTATGTTGCAGCATTTATGATAGTCACTTGGATTTTAAGAAATTTTCTAAACATTTAACATTTAGAAACTTGATTATATATTTAACAAATTTGCTACATTTTATTACTACTTTACTCAATTTTTTTTCATGATTTGGATTTTTTAACCATCAAATCTTTGCTTTTTCATTGCATGGTTTCATTGCATTATGATCTCTTATAGAGTCAACTACATCATTATCTATGTTAAACTTTAATTAGTTTATTGTCTACCATATTGATCTAAGATTGCCTATATTATATACATTTATGTTAATATAATATATATGATTTGTATCAAAAAGAAAAGTATGATATATATGATGAATTTTGATTCTATGGATGGAAGATTCATTAACCATGATTTTGAATATTGGGAGCTTTATTTCTAGACTTAATGGGCAAGTAAAAGCCCAACAATCATATTAGATTGGGATAGCTATAAAAGGGCCTTATTGATCTATCTAGGAAGCCATAAAAAATTCTCCTCCTTTTTTAATGACTTTTTTCTTTTCTAGATTTCTAATATATTTTTATTTTAAAATTTATTTTCTTGCTAAGTTGGTCATGCACTCATGCGTTGTGAATGTTGAAGTTATTACCTTCCTCAATATAAAATAATCCTAATGTTGTTTTCTCCATTCTCATTTTGTTTCTGGTTTTTATTTGATGCACATACAATTAAGTACCATGGTGCATAAACCTTGGTTAAGGCTCTTAGATTCTTTGAACTATCCTATGATGGTATTGGGGGAACTCCTTCCAAGTTGTAACTTGTATTTAAGTCTTACTAGCTTCATAAACAAGTAGACTTATAATTACCTTGCCCCTGCTCCTTGGCTTTTTTATATTATTCTTGAAATATATAGTTGGCGTATTTGAACTAGAGGAGTGGTTCTCTAAGGATCTATATTTTATTAAATGTTTTTTAGTTCCTTGCTTTCAGATATCTTGGAGAGCATAAAAACTTAAATGAGTTGGTTCATATTTCAAAATGAAAGTCTGACATGTAATTTCTTTTATAATCTTAGTGATAGAAGTTTATTCTGGTAGTCTCTTCCATCATGATTGTGTCTTTCTTTAATATTTAAGCTTAATCGTTATATAGATATGCTTGAGCCAGGCAATGGCTTGTTTATGTCCCTAATTATTATTGTCTTGATCTGATTTTCAGATGTAGACCTGCCAATCATTAAAAATAAATAAATAAACAAACAAAGGCAATGTTATAGCTCCAAAAAAGAACATACTGTCTTTCCTAGTTGACCAATTGCTTGGAGCATGCTAGTACGTTGCCAATCATTCATATTTGTGTTGCAGTTTGTATTCCTGGATCCTGTTTGACCACTTTATATTGGAAATCTGACCCCTTTATATTGAAAATCTTCAATATTGGATCACCAAAGTTTATGAAAAGATTTTTGATTAGTGATACTTATTATTGAAAAATGTATATTTTGCAAGTTTAATAATGCATTGTAACATGTTATAGAAGATCATATGAGTCAAGTTCGAGCAGCATACAAGTTAGATTATGCTTCCATTAGTCAATCAATTGTGTTCTACAATCTCTTGACATATGCTCCTTGAGTTTCAAGTACATGTACTTATAGCTTCCAACAAATTATATCCTTCAACATTTTAAACTCCAAACTATTAGCCAATTAAGCCCATTTTAGCTTATTGCATCAAATTGAGCATTGTCGCTGGTTGCACCTCATTTCTTCAAATAAAAAAATATTTGCACTAGACTAACAAAGAGAAACAGGTGGGTTTCGGGTAATCAAAAGAAAGCATATAATTGAGGTGAAAGAGATTGAATCATTGAATTGGTGGAACCGTGGAATCTTTGAAATGTGTAGAGGCATATATGATAAGATCATAGGTACAGGTTAGGAACATTAAGATGTCCATTAGTTTTGCTGACATGGTAAGTTTTCACTTCCAATAAGCTTGGACCAAGAGTCAGCCTTAAGCCCTTATCAATATGAACTTATCATTTATGAACCAAACATATTCAAGAGGTGCAATGTTTATGATGTTTGCAAAAGGCATTGTGTTTATGGTTAGAATTAGTAGATGACTAAAGACTAATTTGAAATCATGGGGAAAAGCTTTAGTGGATATTGACCTGGAAATTATAAAATGAAAAGCAAACACAAAATATTTTGAAACACAAATGAATGACAGTCAAAATTCGTAGCAAAGAAATATCCCAGTTTATGATTTTTTTCACTATATTCAATATGCAAACAAAAAGATAACATGATAGGAAGATCTAATTGGAAGCATTGCTCTCAACAAGCTCATTCTGCCAATTTTTGTACCATAAGTTTAGATTTTTTTTTTCCTTTATCATTTTAGTGTATGATATCTATAGAATTGCAAACATTTTTTTTGCATTTCTTTCTATATTATTACTCTTATGTCAGATACTTGAAGTCATAATGGCTAGCAAGGTAATGCTATGTAGTTTGGAGAGATTACACTTAATGAAGTCACTCACCTATCTTTCACAAATCATGTTGATTGGCATGTATTTGTCTGGATTAATAAACTTGCACATCATTATATACACATTTCACAAATATTAAGGCTCATTGGTCTATACCTACATCTTACTCAACATGTTATGCTTTAAGATTTGTTCATTATTGTAAATCTTTCATTTCAATACCATGTATATCTTTACCATAATCAATTATGATTTTTTAAATATTTTTAACAAAACTTTCATTGTATAAAAATATAGATCCGTCAATTGATTAATGTACATATTATATAGCATCCGTACAATTATATTTTTTTGTACGGGTGAGAATATTATGTACAATGGTCAATTGATTGTCTAGTTTGGACAGTTTATAAATTATAAATAATTTTATAGGTAATTATAGTAATTAAGTGATATGGATAGAGTTCAAAATATATTTCAGTTAACATTTTCTTTTAGTTCTCCTCATACATCTTTAGTCGTGTAGGAAGAACTAAAGAAAAATGCTACCAAAATTTTTTTATAACTCTTATTGTATATCGTTTGATTATTGTAAATAATCTATATAATTCATATAATTCTTAAATAGGATAGGACCTATCTTCACCTATTAGTTGGTGATATGATGCATTTATTAGTTAAGTTATATTATTTTTCACATATTTTTAAAAAATCTTACTTGGTGCATTATTATTGACTGAAGAGTTTTTTTTTGCTTTTAGATAGCTTGAAAGTTCGATCATTTTATCCTAAAATGGATAAAAGTTGGATAAATAAACTGAAAAATATCAAAGAATATTTAGGTGGAGTTTGTGATTTTATTAAATTTGGTATGAATAAAAGTAGTTTGAATGGAAAGATTTTATATCCATGCTGATGATGTGTTAATAGTTCTTGTCTAGATCCACAAACCGTTGAAGAACATTTGATATGGAATGATTTTGCAAGAGGTTATACTAAGTTTTTCATGAAGAATTTATAATGCCAATATCAAGCGGTGGGGGCACCAAGATCAGACACAAATTACTGGGCCCTATCTGGTTTACTTAGTCATGTGTCACATTTTTGTAATCAAATAAGATTGAGTCATGTAATAAGTTGAGACCAGTTGATTTGTCTCAACCCTAGTCAGTCATTGAGTCCTATACTTGAGTATTAGTCCAGTGAGAGTCCAATTTTTGTACAAAAGAAGAGGTTACCCTATTTTGGAGTTCCATGAGGCCTCACCCAAGAGCTAGAGGCATTTACATCAACTTATGGGATCTTGTTTGACACCCCAGATCCCTAGATACCCTCTAGATGCTCTCCAGATGCCTAATTCCTTCCAAATGCTCTCCAGATGCCAAGATTCTTTCCAGATGTTAGAGTATATTCCTAGACTAGGGCATATCATGAATCCAGAGGTCCAATTGTGCCCAGCCCAGGAGAAATCAAGCTTAAGTGCCAGGCCCAAGCCTTTAAGAACCAATATTCCAGTCTGATGCCAGGAATATACCAGCCTAGGCACCCTAGCTTCAAGGAGGCCCAAAGCTCGTACGCCCTTGGCCGGCCCTTGCTGCCCCCCATGAAGCCCAACACACCAAGAGTAGCATCCTTAATGGTTGACCAAGTCCAAACATTGTGGAAGAGTTCAAATGAAAGGAGTTTGAATTTTTATTTCATTCAACTTGTATACTCCTAGTTCTAGGTTTATTTTGAATTCTTTCTTCCACTTAAATTTTGTAAACCTATTCTAACTAGGAGAAGACTTGTAATCCCTTTAGAAGAGGGCATGGGACTATAAATACCCCACCCCTCCTCCTCTTGTAAATAATTCTACTCTTATGAAATTAAATTTTGGTGAAATATTGTCTTGGGTTTTGGTGTTGTGTTTGATTTGCTTTTGTTCCTTTACTTGGCCAACCTCTACCTCCAACCTTCATTCACGCCCAAGCACCTTCCAAGTCTTCAAGCATCAGCCTTCATCCTTTAAGAAGAAGCCCAAGGCCGCCACCTGCTAAGAGCCCCCTTCTTCTCCCAGTTGCCAGCACTCCTAACCCTAATCTTTCCCTTCTATTTCATACCTTGCTTATTTCATTTGATTGTTGATTCAAACCTAACTTTGATGCTTTGCAGGATTCCCGAGATGTTTCCCCTCCCTAGAGGAGACTTTCCTTGCCTTCAGACCAGGTCCAAATCGCCGTCATATTTGGAAACCAAAGGCTTCATCATCCAGGCTCCAATCTGAGTGTTGAGTGATCTCTTCAATGGCTAGTTCTTCAATCTCTGTCCGGTACAAACTTCCCACTCTTAATTTTATTTTGACTGAAGGTTAGCTATCCTAAGCCAGGAATTTCTCAATTCTCGGGTCCTGGCTTTATTATTTTGTATGAACATACCTGTGATTATGATGATTCTTTGCGTTGCTATTCATCCTGCTAGTCTTTACTTGATTTTGGAAATTTGGCCTATAAACTAATATTTAAAAAAATCCAAAAAAAATTAGTTTACTATTTTTCCTACATGTTTAGAAATCTTAGAGTCGTCCCACATTAGTTTGGTATCAGAGCGGGTTTAGGATAGCATTCATCTATATTAGGATCACAAACCCTAATTTTTGCATCCTGCTAGCTGCATTAGATGCCTATTTTTCATCTGATTTTGACCACCTAAAAATTTTATTTTTCTATGAAATTTGCATGACGTGTTGTTTGTATTGTATTATATTTTATCATAATTTTTAATTAATTTTACAGAGAACTAAAAGTCCTAAAACTCGGCATCATAGGAACCCTAACTAAAATCCTGAGATTTCTGCATCAATCCGAAAACCCTAGTATTTGCATTATCATATAATTTTAGTTTTGCATCAAATTTGGTAGAGGTCATTACCACCGTCAATCCTCAATCCTAGAATTTTTTTGATTTTTCTTTGCATCATAATTCATGTCAAACACTGCATTAATCTGAACCCTAAATCTCAGAATTCTGTGAACTCTGCACACTTGACTCAACCAAACCTAACCAACTTTCACACACCCCAATCCCAAGCCCAATTTGTTTTCTAACCTAATCAACCTAAACCTAATTTATCACTTCATAAAATACAAATAAAATATTTTTATTTTTTTGATTTTTTTAGATTGTATCAGGACCTCGATTGCCATCATCTCTTTAACCTAATCTTAAGGGCAATTGTTATCTAACATCAGGGCAGGATTTCACCACATGTCCTGGGCCCAAAACAACCACCAACATTCTGACCCAAGCTTAATTAAAATTAATTAAACTTAATTTGCCCTAGTGGGCTAGGTAACACCTAATAGGTTTGGTCCGAACCGTGTGGGCCAACTAGTGCATTTAATCCTATGGCTATTACTGAAAACTGGTGTCTAAGACTGGGGGTCCAGAGTCAAACGACCTAAGTGGACTGGTGGTTTATAATTAGGACCCTGTGACAAGTAGGGAGAGCCTCCCACCACCCCACCCCCTACCTGGCCAGTGGAAGGATTAGCTGCTGGGTTAAGTGTAAGTTGAGCTGACCCATTCAGTTTTGACTCTAGATCTAGCAAGCCCTAGTTTGTACTGACCCTTGCATGCTTGGTTGCATTCATTCCACCTTGATTGTTTATTTGTTTGCATGACCATTAGGTTAGGAACCCAATACCATGACCCATACTTAGAGCCCTAACCTAGAAGAACCCCATACCATGACCCATACTTAGAACCCAACCCTAGGAGAACCCCATACCATGACCCCTACTTGGAGCCCAACCCTAGGAGAACCCAATACTCTGACCCATATTAGAAGTCCAACTATCAGAAACCTGATTATGAGTTCATAGACCAGGATGAGAGAACCACTAGGAACTTCATGCCAAAAATACCCACCTTCAATGGCACCTCAGATCCCAAGGTCTACAAAGTTTGGGAAGGAGATATGGAACAATATTTTGAATAGTATGACTTGAGTGATAAAAGGAAGTATGAATTTGCCGAACTCGGGTTAATTGACCATGCTAGGTTATACTGGAGAGACATAGAGAGCCTAATCAGACAACGATACAAAGCTCCCATAGATACCTGGATGGCCATGAAGCTGAAACTTAGAGAAAAATATGTTCCCCCATACTACCAACAGTGCCTTCTAGACTAATGGAAAAAGGTTAAGTCAAGGAAGTAGGTCTGTGTTAGAGTACATAGCCAAGTTTGATGAGTGTGCCTTAAAGTGTTTCCTAGACGAACCCACATCAATGACCCTATCTAGGTTTATGGCTGGCCTTTGTGAAGACATTTAGTGGGAACTATCTCATTGGCAGATTCAGGACCTAGAGGAAGCCTATCATATAGCTAGGGAATTCGAGTCAAACCAAAAGGAACTCATGATTAGTCAATATAAGTCCAACAAGAGTAACCCTCCTGAACCCAAGCCCAGACCTAATCGACTTCCTTTAGACCAGCCCAGTACCATTACCCCTAGCCAGACCCTAGCACCTAGTCAAGTGTGTCCGAGCCAAGTCAACCTGAACCCCATAGGATTAGTACCCTTAGATATGAGCCTAGATTAGTCAGGAACCTCTCAGTCAGCCCATCCCTATCCTAGTCATTAGTCAATATTTCTTTAGCAACCCCCTCTTACCATCCCATTGGTTCACCAAAATGATCTTGAAGAGGAGATATATAAAGTTGATGTGAGCTTAGTGAAAGAGTACGAGGAAGAAGATGACTAGTTATCTATAGAAGACCCAGAATTAGTTGACCAGGTAGATACCCAGTTAGAAGCTAACCCAGAATTAGTTGACCCAGTGGAAACCCAGATAGAAATCAACTCGGAGTTAGTTGAGTCGGAAGTCCAGTACAACCAACCCATTTCAACGATGGACTTTAATTTTGAGGCTTCTATGAAAGCCATGGCTGAACAGTTTGCTCAAATGAATACCCAAACCCAAGCCCAGTTAGCCCAAATGAATTTCAAGTTTGATCAATCCAACACCCAGATGACCCAGATAAATAATAGATTAGACCTAATGATCCAAACCAACAATCGGTAACCAATAGGATGGATCAGTTAGCCAATAGGCTGGACCAGGCAGAAGACCCCCCAACATTAATTGAACATGACCACACCCAAGCTGAACCTGTAGTGGAAGACCAGCTAGAAGAAGAGAACCTAAATGCTACTATCAGAACCTTACCTGAGGAGCCACTAAAAGAAAGGCCAACTATAGAGCCCAGTCCTTTGGTTTATGAGCCAGAAAAACTTATTAAGGAACTGATATCTTTAAATCAGTACCCTCAAGATGAAGTCATTCCTTTAACTTTAATTGATCTCTTCCCTAAAATTAATGACCCATTCTTCCATAATGTAGACCCTATAGGAATACCCGAAACCCATAAGGTAAACCTCATTAGTCTAGGACTAATTCCTGATACCCCTTCTTACATCCTACTCTATCCGATTAACCCCAAACCCTTTTCTTACTTTCTACCCTATCAGACTAATCATGAGTCCACTTCTTATTTCCTACCCTTTTCTGAAACTTTTCATGATTTTCTATCCCTTAGATTGTATATTATAGGGGTAATCATATTGCATTGATTCATTACACAGGTTAGATTTGCATCATATTTCTGGCATATTCTGTGGCACCTAGTAGGAGTACATAGTAAATTTTTATGTGCATGCCATGCTAGGGTCAAACCTAAAGAGTTTATAGTTTGTTAGGTTTAGGTCCGAGAGAGTCCAATAAAACTTCCTTCGATATGGATGCTTAGTCGAGTCTATTAGGTATTAGTCTTGAGTCCAATAAATCCATAGCCCTGAATCATCTGTTTGCACCTATACTAGCCTCTGCACAGTATCTGCATCTAGAAATTAGTTAAAAGTTGAACATAAATAATGAACTAAATAAAACTTGGCTAATTCCTGAAAGAGAGATAAAGAATTTTCTGCAGATGACTATGTGATTGTAAAGAAATTTCATGCTCGCGAAGTTGGCCCATTTAGAATAATAAAAAAAGTTGGACCCTGATGTGGCAGGATCGCTGACGTGGAACACCTGTCAGTTACTAGGTCAGAGTATGCCGCCATGGTGGACACTGCCTCCCGGGCCTGCTTCCTGGGCCGGGCTCATTCACTGGGCCGAGCTCCTTCAGGTAGCCGAGACCGCCCGTTGAGATTGGGCACCGCCCTCCGCAGGTCGGATCCTGGGAGATCGGACCGCCCAGGCCTGGGCCGAGCGATCTCCCAGGTCGACCCCCTCGAAGTCGAGCTCCATGGTCTGAGGTCAAACTTAGCCCTCCGACGCGTGGGGCACCTCTGAGGTCGAGTCCTTCAGCCCGGGGCCGCGTGCATTCCACTTCGACCAAGCCAGGCCTCCCGACGTCGAGTTCTGTGGACCGAAGTCGAGCCCGGCAAATCCAAGTTTTGCGGTCCAGCTCGGCAACCACCTCGGCCAGGGTGCCAACCGCCAAGGAAGCCGCGTCTTCCCTCCAAGGACGATGGCGAGCCTCCCGAGGGCCACGAGGCAGTGCCCCCCATAACGCAATAACTCCCCGCCGCTGCCACTCGTGCCGGAAGAGAAAAAAGCTCCATGACCAAGGTGCCATGCCCTCCATCAACCATCCGTACGGCCAAAAGAGAGGGGTCAGTCAGAAGGAACAAATCCTAAGGGCGACGGCCCCCCGATCGAGGCACTGCCAAGTTTCCAGGAATGGGGCAACCAGAGAGAATGTCAGAATGCATGGAGGCTTCCCCCACCGAATGTCAGAAGAGACGTCCCGTCCATGACACGGTACCCCGCCGCACGCTTCGGGGGGGGGGGGGGGGGGAGTGTCCCGAAGCAGGTTTGGTTAAAAAGAAACTACTGAGGGTAAGCCAACAACAACACAAAAAAAAAAGAAAGATCACTCACACAAAATGAAAGAGGAGGGGAGGCCGCACAGGAGGACTGCTCCACCTCGGCCACAAACTCTCCTAGCTCATCCTCACCTCCACTCATACCGCACTCACTCCTCCTAGCGTGAAGTCCATCAAGAGGGGCTCGACCAGAGGAGGACCTGTTCTCCTGGATCGTCACTGACTTGACCGTCGGAGCACCCCCACCGGAATCCCCGGTCCGAGTCTCTAACATTGTTTCTTGCAGGTCTCGAAGAACGAGGAGCTCCCGGGAAGAGGGTAGGCGGTCCGACACTCTCGGAAGCTATGGGCCACGATGATCTTGGCGGCAATAGTTCCAATGTCCTCGCGCTGCAGATCAACGATTTAGGTTTATTAGTATCCACCTTCAATATCTCAGACCTTGGCGTATAGGGGAGCCAATAGTGATACCTGGCGAGCACCTTGAGCCTATCCCTCCCTTGAGAGAGAACCATCCCAAAGTATCTACATGCAATTTGGCCTATTGGTGAGAAAAGATTGAGAGAACCTGGACGAGCAAGCCATCAGTACCCGAGATAGAGGCTATCAGAGGTATTTGGTCAGTTGGCAAGGTCGGCCAGAATCTGAGAACTCATGGATCACCCGTGAGGATCTGCAACATCTTAACCCAGACCTACTCGAGTAGTATGAGAGCCAAATTGACCCTTACTCGACGGGATTGAGTTCCTCCCGCCCAGGTGAATTGGTGGGGCCACCAGGATCAGACACAGATTACTAGGCCCTATTTGGTTTACTTAGCCATGTGTTATATTTTTATAAGCAAATAAGATTGAGTCTTGTAGTTAAGACTAGTTGATTTGTCTCAATCCTAGTCAGTCATTGAGGTCCTGTACTTGAGTATTGGTCTAGTGAGAGTCCAATTTTTGTACAAGAGAGGAGGTTACCCTATTTTGGAGTTCCACCATGCCTCATCCAAGAGCCAGAGGCATTTACATCAGTTTTGGGATCTTGTTTGACACCCCAGATCCCTAGATACCCTTCAGATGCTCTTTAGATGTCCTGATTCCTTCCAGATGCTCTCTAGATGCCCAGATTCTCTCCACATGCTAGAGTATATTCCCAGACCAGGGTATATCATGAATCTAGAGGTCCATCTATGCCCATCCCAGGAGAAATCAAGCTTAAGTGCTAGGCCCAAGCCTTTAAGAACCAAGATTCCAGTTTGATGCCAGGAATATCCCAGCTTCCAGAAGGCCCAAAGCTCATGCTCCATAAGCCCTTAGTCGGCCCTTGCTGCCCCCCATGAAGCCCAACATGCCAAGAGTAGCGTCCTTAATGGTTGACCAAGTCCAAACATGGTGGAAGAGTTAAAATGAAAGGAGTTTGAGTTTTTATTTCATTCAACTTGTATACTCCTAGTTCTAGGTTATTTTAAAATCTTTCTCCCACTTAAATTATGTAAACCTATTCTACTAGGAGAAGACTTGTAATCCCTTTAGGAGAGGGCATGGGACTATATAAATACCCCACCCCTTTTCCTCTTGTAAAGAATTCTACTCTTATGAAATTAAATTCTGGTGAAATATTGTCTTGAGTTTTGGTGTTGTGTTTGATTTGCTTTTGTTCCTTTACTTGGCCGACCTTTACCTCCAACCTTCATCCATGCCCAAGCACCTTCCAAGTCTTCAAGCATCAGCCTTCATCCTTTGAGAAGAGGCCCAAGGCCGCCACCTGCTAAGAGCCTCCTTCTCCAAGCCGCCAGCACTCCTAACCCTAATCTTTTCCTTCTATTTCATACCTCTTATTTCATTTGATTGTTGATTCAAACCTAACCTTGATGCTTTGCAGGATCCCCAAGGTGTTTCCCCTCCCCAGAGGAGCTTTCCTTGCCTTCAGACTGGGTCTAGATCGTCTTCGGATTCGAGAACCAAAAGCTTCATCATCCAAGCTCCAATCTGAGTGTTGAGTGATCTTTTCAATGGCTGGTTCTTCAATCTCTGATTAGTACAAACTTCCCACTCTTAATTTTTGTTTTGACTGAAGGTTAGCTATCCTAAGCCAGAGGTTTTTCAATTCTCAGATCCTGGCTTTATTATTTTATATGAGCATGCCTATGATTATGATGATTCTTTGCATTGCTATTCATCCTGCTAGTTTTTACTTGATTTTGAAAATTTAGCCTGCAAATTAAAATTTTAAAAATCTTTAAAAAAAATAGATTACTATTTTCCTGCATATTTAGCAATCTTAGAGCTATCCCGCATCATCAAGTAATCAACCTCGTCTGATCTTGGATCCAGTAATATGTAAGAGAATCCTGTAGAAGATATAATAGATTTGATCACAGATACTTTTCGACATGGTGTTCAAAATATTGGAGGTTCAACTAATACACATGAAATAGCTAGAATATATGAGGATTCTATATTTATGGAATGAACATTTATTGAGAAGCAGATGCAACCATCAACTACTGAGTTAGCTCAGTATCATAATTTAATTAAAGATGTAGATGAACAACTATATCTGGACTGTTTGAATTTTCTAAGATCTTTTTTTTTATACATTTATTCCATATAAAATATATGAATAGATGGTCTAGAAAGAGTTTTACCATACTTCTCAAGTTATTAACGGATGCATTTTTAGAAGGCACTAGTTTACCATCCTTTTATTATAAAGCAAAGAAAGTTGTCAACAAATTAGATCTTGGATATCAAAAGATTCATAGTAGTTCAAAAGACTGTATATTATATTATAGTAAAAATATTGATCGAGAGTCATGTAATGTATGTGGATCTTCATGATGGACAACTCATGAAGAAGATGAGGATGATGTAATAAATGGAACAGATATACTATGGAGTATAAAGAAACCGACGAAGGTATTGTGTTACTTTTCTCTTATTTCTTGATTGAAGAGGCTATATTCATCATCAAAAATAGCTTCATTAATGAGATGGCATGATGAAGGGTGCATGAAGGATGGAATGTTGAGACATCCAGCAGATAGTTTAGTATGAAAAGCATTTAATGCTAGGCATTCTTTTTGTCTCTGGTATTCGTAATATTGGTTGGGTTTAGCTTTAGATAGCTTTAGTCCTTTTTGAGCTTTAAATTCTACATATAGCACTTGGCCAGTTATTCTAATACCATATAATTTATCACCATAGTTGTGCATGAAACAATCCTCACTTATCTTGTTAATGATTATTCCAAGTAATAAGGGTCCAGAAAATGATATTGATATTTTTTACAACCTTTAATAGGAAAATTGAAACAGTTGTAGAAAGGTATCAATGTAATTGATGATTTCATTGATGAAACATTTAAACTACGAGCAGCTTTGTTATAGACTATTAATGATTTTATAGCATATACCAATTTATTTGACAGGAGTACAAAGGGACGGGTTGCATGTCCTTGTTATGCAGATTTGACACATTCAATTTGATTAAAACATGGAGAAAGATTTTGTTATATAGGACATCGTCGATGGTTATGTGCACATATTCCACTTTTGGAACTAATGTTCGTAGATAAATAGATTCTATTAGTTACACATAGATATTTCTAATGATGAAACATTTAAACTACGAGCAGTTTTGTTATAGAATATTAATAATTTTATAGCATATACCAATTTATTTGAATGGAGTATAAAGGAATGGGTTGCATGTCCTTGTTGTGCAGATTTAACACATTCAATTTGATTAAAACATGGAGAAAGATTTTGTTATATAGGACATCGTTGATGGTTAGAACCAAATCATCCATTTCATTTTCAAAAAGATTTATCTGATGGTACCATAGAATTAGGATATGCACCTATTCTACTTTCTGGAACTAATGTTCGTAGATAAATAGATTCTATCAGTTACATATATGGTAAATTCTCGAAGTCTTCTAAAAAAAGGAAGGGATAATCAAGAAGGATTGTTAAAAGAAGTGACTACTGGTAATATGGATGTACAGGTATTTGAAGATCCTGATAATTTTTTTAAAAATAAAATTAAGATGTATAGATAGCATCTACAAATTAGCCTAGTAAATATTTATGGAAGAAAAGAAGTATTTTCTTTGACTTACCTTATTGGAAATATAATCTTATTTAGTATAGTCTTGATATCATGTACATAGAGAAGAATGTTTGTGATAATCTACTTGAAATATTGTTGAATGTTGATGGAAAGATCAAAGATAACATCAAGGCACGACTGGATTTAAAAGAATTGGATATCCAACAGGAGCTTTATCCTAAAATACTTGCTAATGATAGATATGATTTGCCTTTACATCTTATACAATGTCTGCTCAAGAAAAAATAATTTTCTGATAATATTAAAAATATTAAAGTACCTGATGGATATGCATTAAATATTTTAAGGTGTGTGCATCTTAAAGACCAAAAAATTTTAATCTCAAAAGTTATGATAGTCACATATTAATGCAAGATATCTTTCAATAGCTTCAAGATCATCAGTGCCTAAATAAGTTTTTGTAGTTATAATTCGGTTATCATCATTCTTTAAGGTATTAAGTTCAAAAGTTATTGATCCTGGAGAGCTTGATCAGTTGGAGTCTAATTTTGTAATTATGTTTTGTTTAATGGATAAGATTTTTTCTCCTAGATTTTTTACTATTATGGTACATCTACTCATTCACTTAGCTTTAGAAGTCAAGCTTGGTGGACCGTTATACTATAGATAGATGTATCCTATTAAGAGGTATTATTATCAATTTTTAACCTTTATATAATTTTAACAAAAGTAGTGTCATAATGATATGTAAATAAAATTTTAATCTTATAGGTATCTTGTGCGATTGAAAGATTATGTACGAAATAGAGCCTATTTAGGAAGTTTGATTGTAGAAAGATATATTGCTAAAAAGTGTTTGATATTTTATTCAAGATAACTTTAAGGTGTAGAGACTGTATTTAATAAACCTCAACGATATAGTGATTTCGTAGATAATACATAATTATATAAGTTTTCTACTGCCGGTAGAGTAATGAAAAAAAGCGAAAGTATTGTATTTGATCAGAAATCAATGGCACAAGCATATCATTATATGTTACTCCATAGTAAAATAATATCTGACTATCGTAGATTAGCATAATTTATTATATTTCAAGTTTAAATATCATATCTTATTTTTTGTTCTAAATAAATAATATAAATTTTATGCAAATGAATTTTTAATATCTCAGCAAGAAGCTAATCACAGCACTCGACCTAATCCAAGGATTGAGCAGCGATGGTTAGTTGAGTTATTTTCTACATGGCTTTCAAAACAGGTTTGACATATATTTAAAGAATATATGATAGATTTAACATCGAATAACTTGTTAACATTTCTTATTATTTTTTAGGTATCAATGATGATGGAGAAAAATTATTCAAATGAATTAATAGTCCTGGATAGAGGACCTAACAAAGTTGTGAACAGATATAATGGTTTCATAATCAATGATTTTAAATTCTATACTAAAATCATGAGAAATTAAAAAAAATACAAAATAGTGGTGTTATCATGGAAGTAGATGGAAAAGCTTATTATGGTGCACTTAAATATATTTATGAGTTAGATTTCTATGGAATCTTTAAAGTTATATTATTTAGATATAATTGGGTAGGTATAACTCATCAAGAGATTTGAAATAGATGTAAATGGATTTACACTTATAAATTTTACAAGGTGGATATATACTGGTGTCTTATTAAAGGATGATCTATTCATTTTTTTCTTCTCAATCTAGTCAAGTATTTTTTATACAAGATACAAAAAATAAAGATTGGGCTATTGTTATTAAAACAAAACCTAAGGACTTATATGATATGGAAAAGCAGTTGGAGATGATGAAGATGATGATACTTATATGCATTCCATGCCATTCAATTTTGTACCAGTTGATGATGTACATGCTACAGTATCCTTAGTTAGGATGGGATTTGAAAGAAATGCTAATACTTGATCTTATTGGTATTAAATTTTATAATGTATACAATTTGTATTGATTTATGTTAAATTAATATTTATCTTCAGTAATTCTGTCTCTGATGTAAATGATAGGTGATATTATATCGTGCTTGCGATGATTTGATGGTGTGCAATTACAGCACTTACGGATAGAGGCCGGTACTTCTACTTTAGCACAACAGGTTGAGACGAGTACTTTTTTGGTGTAGCAGGTTCATGCCGGTCCTTCTTCAGCACTGGATGTTGCATCCATCCTTCGACATAGCAATCTACTATAGGTTCATTATCCTCAGGGTAGCATGATCCTCCTGTCGATATAGCAAATAATGAGCTACAACATTTAAGATAATTTATATTTTTTATTTGGTTTGATAAAATTTCATTACACTTCTTATTATAGTTTACTTATATCTATTTTTATGTAGATGGATCTCGGAAGGTTACATGTAGATATAGGTCTACAGTAGTACGAAATGTCTGGCAGATGTGCGAGGGTGAGAAGATAGTGGTTGAGTACAATCATCTGGGATAGCCAATTAAAAAAGCCACCAGCTTATTGAGTTCATTTTTAGGGATAGTTGCACGAAGGCATCATCTTTGTCCACTAAATTATGCAAAGTGGAATGACATACTTCTGACGTATAAAGTTGAGATTCTACGAGTTGTTTAGGTAAAAAATTGAATCTAAACATTTCTTATTTTGTATGGTTGACATATCATGCTATGCTTTATATTCTTTCAATAACAATACTTTATATCGACATAGTATTAGATGATGGAGGCTTGATGGATTTAATATTTTTTTATTTTTTTTGTGTCTGCACAATTATTTCTAACATTTACTTGACTTACCAATTATTTTCTTTTGTAGTCCAAGTTTGTACTCCCTCCATCCTCTTATGATTTTATACTAAAATCTCTCAACTGGAAATGAAAATAATATAAAGCATAATTGAAGATAAAGTACAAGTTGCCAAGTATGATCAAGGAGTAGGTAGTTGGTACTTGTCCTCCTGATGTATCCCCTCATTAGTGGGTGGAGTTGGTTCATTATTGATTCTCCAAAGGAGATAGGTATCTTCTAATTCAATTTTTTAAGCAACTTTATTAAAATATTTGATTATATTATATATTATATATATATATACTTTATTTTCAAGATATAACAAGTTATTTATTTGATTTTACAGACATATTTTGATATTGGTAGAGCAGCATTAGTAGCTCTGTCTGTTCTCCATACATTAGGATCCAAGAATTATGCATGAGTCAGACAAGAGTTTGTATGTTCCTTAAACTATAAACTAATATTTTTTATATTAAAGTATTTATAGATTTTAATAAAACTAACATTTTGTATCATGGATGATGTACCGTGATAAATATATGTATCATGGATGATGTATCACGATACATATATGTATCATGGATAATGTATCACAATATATATATGTATCGTAATACACATAAGTATCGTGATATATATATGTATCACAATACATATGCGAATCACGATACAAATATGTATCGCAATATATATGCATATCACGATACATATATGTATCGTGGATGATGTATCGTGGTACATATTTATATCATGATACATATAAGTATCGCGATACATATATGTATCGTGATATATTTGCGTATCGCCATACATATATGTATTGCAATACATATATATATCGTGGATGATGTATCATGATACTTAAATAATTTTTAAATTTGTTTGAATTATTTGCTTAAAATTATAATTTTTTTTGTAGATGGATGAGCATGGGAGGGAACTCGGTGAGGTGGAGTTTTACCAGATGACTCATACTCACCATGATGGCATTTTTGTCAGACATGAGTCGAGAGACTTATATGTAATTATTTATTATAATTTATTTCATACAATGATTTTAATTTGATTTTGTTAGTCATTAAGATCTAACTAATTTTTTTAAATTAATATAGGAAAGAGCTATAGCTCTTATTACTGAGTATGTCGATGACTCTATGTATCTATGCAAAGTAGTCGCATCGAGATCGATGTATTTATGGAGCTGGTGGGGTCAGAGCGCTACAATCGAGTGAGGAGTTATGGAGTTAGAGTCATCCCCACTTAGTTATTTATGGTGAGTAGATATACATGTGATGCTATAGATGGTGCTTAGGATGCATGTGTTCGCAACTTAAGCAGGAGATAGAGGAGATGCGACAGAGCTGTGCCACTGATAGAGCAGCGGTGGATTCCATGAGAGAGCACATTGAGCGGCTTACATCTATTGTTCAAATGTTTATTCTATATCAAGTAAATACATATATTATTACATATATATTAAATATATATATTATCATTAAATCAATGATTTATATATATTGTCATTCATAGTTTCATAGACTAAATTTTTAAATATTTCTTATAGGCTTCTAGAGCATCAAATCCTCATAGACAGAGTGATGACCTTCCTCCTATAGATCATTGACCTCAATTTTTTTTATTTTATATCTTCTATTTTATGTATTTTTTAATTTTGTTAAACTTTAGATTGTAAACAACTTTCTTATATTGGATTGTAATGAATTTATGTTTGGAATTTCAATTTAGATGTGAAGAATGTATGCAATGCGATTTTATATTTGTTATGATTGCATTATACAGGTTCTAAAAAATTTTGTATAGATTTTGATTTTAAAAATATTTATTTTATTTTTTAAAAAAATAATAAATTTATTGATGCTTTAAAATGTCGATAAAATTCAAATTCTCGATGCTTAAAAGTATCAAAAAAATTAAAATTGTCGATGCTTTAAAATGTCGGTATTTTTTACATTACCGATACTTTACAGCATTGGCAATTTGAATTTTGGCAAAATGCTATATTTCCAATGCTTTAAAATGTTGGTAATGTAATAAATATCGACGCTTTAAAGTATCGGCAATTCTCTATGTTGGGATAAACCGGCTTAGCAAAGGCTAATTGTTAGTTCAAGGATGTATTTGAATCCCTATTGAACCGCTCGCTCATACCAGAAGGTTTGAAGGTGACTCCATAGGCTGAAGAAGCAATAGCTCGACATTCCACATCGAAGAGGGTGATCCCGAAGCATACCCTTGATCCAAGCTGTGTTATGCGAGCCAGTCTTCTTCGGACCACTCCGAAGAAGACTGGTCCAAAGAAGACGGTTACTTCATTCCCCAACTTGCTCTGAGAAGAACTCCAGTCCACTTCGAAGAAGGCCATTTCGATGTGAATGGCTGGGGTATCTTCAGCCTACCCCGAAGAGGATATGTGCAAGGCAATCAACCGATTCGGCCTCGGACCCTTTCAAAGAAGTGCCCCTGAAGCGAATTCCTCGTTGATCTCCAATCTCCAGATAGGGATATGATTGTTGTAACCAACCACGTAGCCACTAACTCCAACAACATCAAGGTGGCTAGGATCAGCCACGTGGTCACTAACTCAAGCAACAACAATATCGAAGTGGCCAGAATCACATAGTAACCACTTATGGTTATGGAGGGGTTAAGCTAACTTACCCATTTAACCGGAGGCAAGTGCGCTTAACTATGTTCTTGGCACATCTTCCATTATAAATATTGGTAAGAGGGGGCACTCAACAAGCAAGCTAAGGCAAGTACACCAAGCAAAAACCAAATCCTCTGAGTCTCTTTCACTCTCTCTCTATTTCTAAGAACTCTCCATTCTATTGCTTGAGCCTTCACTGATTTAGGAATTGGAGTGTCTCTCACTGGAGAAAATCTGGTCAGGGGGTCTGTTTTACAGGATTCTTGATAGGCGAGCCGGCGATCCACAGCTCCATTTGGTTCATAGAGGATTGACACCAACAGATTGGCATGCCAGGTAGGGGAAGGAACTACCATCCCTCTCGAAAAGGAGAGTTCGAAGGAGTCGTAATGGTGAAAGGTAAGGCTTAAAATGCTTCGACGAGCAAGGGATGTCTACCATCTCAGAGGAACGATCCCGGGTAGGGAATAATATCCCACCTCCCACACTAGTCACGGGACAACACCAGAAGCCCTACTAAACTAGGTTGATGCTCTCACAACCATGGTTCAGAATTTTCAAGAGACTGCCTTTCAGGTGGGGCATCCACTGGCCACCTTTAGGCATAGTTACCAGTCTAGAAAATGGAGACCACTACCACAGATCCACCCGATGCTCTCTTCGGGATCGGCCCTCTCATGAGAGCCGAAGTTCCCGACATTCAAAGTACACTGATGACCGATATGCAAGGAAGAGATCCAGAAGATCTCCCTTTGTCTCCTCTGAAGACTATACCCCCGAAAGTGCTGGGCAGAAAGGAGCCCACTATGACTATAAAGAAAAGTTTAAGATGCTTAAAGCACATATCACGAGGCTCCGTGATCAGAAAAGAGACGGCGAGTTCATAGCTTATGACTCGTAGCCTCCATTCACCCCCAGAATAATGGAGGAAGTCATCTCTCAGCATTTTAAAGTCCCTTAAATGGAATCCTACGATGGGACCACCGACCCCCTTAATCATCTGGGTAGCTTTAAGGCCCACATGATGATCCAAGGAGCCTCCAATGTATTATACTGCTTAGCCTTTCTTGTGACCTTAAAGAAGGCAGCTCAAATATGGTATTCGAGCATACGTCCAGGTACCATTCACTCCTCTAAATTAGAAAAATTATTTGTCTCACATTTCAGGACTTGCCGGAAGACATCCTGGAATACCGACAGCTTGTTCCTCCATTATCAAAATAAAGGAGAGAGCCTCAAGGACTACATCACAAGATTCAATTTTGTCACTCTTGAGATCCCTGATCTCAACGAGTATGTGGCCATGTCTGCTCTAAAGAAGGGACTCTGGTCATCCAGGCTTACATTCTCTCTAGACAAAAGGTTTTTGATAAGCTATGCTGAGCTCCTGGCAAAGGCTCAGAAGTACGCAGATGTTGAAGAGCAAGCGGCAAGCCAGAACCTGATTGAAGGGAAATCTGTTCCTAAGAAGAAGAGCAACAGGTGGCCGAATCCCCCCATACCCTCCAACAACGATGACTCCACTCGACGACGTAGTCCCATACCCAAAGCATTGGATGAAAAATTTGATTCATATACTCCCCTCAATCTCTCAAGGGAGAGAATCTTGATGGAGATAAAGAAAGAAAGCTACCTCCAACGGCCGCACCCTATAAGGGTATCCTCCTTTGCGAGGAATAAAAGCAAGTACTGCCGATTCCATGGGATCACGATCATAATACTGAAGACTGCATCCAACTTAAGGATGCAATAGAAGACCTAATCAAGAGGGGATACTTGGAAAAATACGTCGACCACCCAAAACCTCGACCTGAAGCTACTGTCCCTCATAGGGCCATTGAAGAAGCTGAACTGCCCAACTAGAGGCCCACTGATGAAAGGGTGGGCATGCTGCATCGACAAATTGATTGGAGGAGAGCCGAAGAAGATGATCTCAAGAGACTCAAGGGCAATAACTCTATATACTTCTCCGATGATGACCTCTAGGGAGTTCAGCTCTTGCATAATGACTCTATTGTAGTCTCGGTTGTTATGGCCAATTATGATGTAAGACATATTTTAGTAGACAATGGGAGCTTCACCGATGTTTTGCTTTATGATGCATTCTCTAGGATGGGTCTATCTAGAGACAAGCTACAAAAATCTCCTATACCCCTGACTGGGTTTGGAGGCAACCAAATCGGAGTTGAGGGATAAATAATATTGCCTATAACCCTCGGCATAGAACTATGTCAAAAGATGTTTTCCATCAATTTCATAGTAGTCCAAACCCCATCGACCTATAACGCGATATTGGGACGGCCTGTCTTAAACAAATTCAAGGCCGTAGTCTTGACATATCACCTTCTAATGTGCTTTCCCACCCGAAATGGGATCGGGAAAGCAAGAGAGGATCAAAGGGCCATCCAACAGTGCTTGATGATACAAGACAAGCAATCAGCTGATCTCATTACCCTAGATCAGCTAGACCCAAGAGATCAGATGAAGAATTGTGGGGAACCAATGGAGAGGACTGTTTCCATGCCTTTAGATGAAGACGACCCCACCAAAATAGTGCAGATCAGAAGCCTACTTGATAAGGGAATGAAGACAATGATGATCCGTTTTCTATGGAATAACATTGATGTCTTCACTTGGTCGGCTTCGAACATGCCTGGGATCCCTACCGAAATAATTACTCATCAGCTAGAAGTTGTCTCTAACTAAAGCCGGTTTGATAGAAGAAGAAGAACTTTGCTCCTAAAAGACAAAGGGCGATAGATGAAGAAGTGGGTAAGCTTCTTAAAGTTGGATTTGTTAGAGAAGTATGTTATCCGGAGTGGATAGCTAATGTTGTGATGGTAAGGAAGGCCAACGGCAAGTGGAGGATTTGTATCGACTACACAAATCTCAAAAAGGCTTGCCTAAAAGATAGCTTCCCCTTGTCAAAGATAGACCAGTTGATCGATGCCACCACTGGTCACCAGCTACTAAGCTTCATGGATGCTTTTTTTGGCCATAACCAGATACGAATGGATCCTGAAGATGAGAAGATGATGTTGTTCGTAATAGAGAAGGGACTATATTGCTACAAGATGATGCCATTCGGCCTGAAAAATACCAAGGCGACATTCTAAAGGCTAATTAACAAAGTATTCGAGAAATAACTGGGAAAGAACGTGGAGATGTATATCGATGACATGATCGTGAAAAGCCTCCTCAAAGAAGACCACATTAAATACTTGGAAGAATCTTTCAATGCCTTGCGGTATCACCAGATGAAGCTGAACCCAACCAAGTGTACCTTCGGCATGACCTTCAGCAAGTTCCTAGGATTTCTTGTTACCAAACGAGGGATAGAGGCCAACCCAGAGAAGATACAAGCTATTCGAAGCATAAGGCATCCCTCTTGCAAGAAGGAGGTACAATAGTTAATTGGAAGAATTGCCTCTTTAAGTCGATTCATCTCTCGGTCAGTCGAAAGGTGTCTCCCTTTCTTTAATGTCCTTTGATAGTCATGAACTTTCAAATGGTCTGAAGACTGCCATGATGCCTTTGAAGAACTAAAGAAATATTTGGAGAATCCCCCTCTACTTTCTAAATCCCAAGAAGGAGAGACCCTCTATGTATACCTCTCTGCTTCGGACAAGGCGATTAGTGCGGTACTCATCCGAAAGGGGATAGACAACCTTCAAAAACAATCTACAACACCAGCAAGGTATTACATGATGCCAAAGTGAGATACCCCAGGATATAGAAGCTCATATACTCGCTGGTGATTGCGGTGAAGGCTTACGACCATATTTTCAATCCCATTCCATTGTGGTCATGACGGACCAACCCTTGAAAGCTATCCTTTGATGCCCTGATACTTCAGGATGGATAGCTAAGTGGGCCGTAAAGCTTGAGGAATTTGATATCAGCTTCCAGCCTAGATCGGCAATGAAAGCACAGGCGTTGGCTGACTTCATAGCCGAATGCACATGGGGTCTAGAAGATGACTCGCAATGAGCTGAAGAAGATAAGGCCATCCGAAAAGATTCAGAGTCTACATAGATGCTCCATGTAGACGGGGTTTCAAACTCAGCAAATGCAAAGAGGGCCTCATATTAGCCAGCCCAAGTGGGCACACTATAGAATATGCTCTATGCTTCTCCTTCCATGCTTTGAACAATCAGGCTGAATACGAAGCCCTCCTTCCGAATCGTCGAAGAGCTGGGGATTTGGAGGATCCAAATCTTTTCAGATTTTCAGTTGGTGGTAAACCAGGTGAAGGTTGAGCTCGAAGCCCGGGATCCTATCATGGCTCAGTATTTAGGTAAAGTGCGGGCTCTGGTTTCTCAGCTAGAATTCTTCGAGATCGTCCATGTCCCACAAATGGAGAACTCCCAAGCTGACACACTGTCCAGGCTCACCACTACTACCCTTGAATCCCTCGGTCGCACTTTCATAGAGTATCTAGAAGCTCCAAGTATAGCAGAAGAAATACTAGAGGTACATCTTGTTGAGCATGAGCTCAGTTAGATGGATCCTATTCTCAAATTTCTGAATGAAGGCACATTGCCTCGAGATAAGGTTGAAGCCAAACAAATCTGTTGGATGACATCCCAGTATGTTATTCTGGATGAAACTCTATACAAAAGATCTTTTATGCAACCTCTGTTGAAGTGCCTTGGACCATTTGACACTGACTATGCCTTAAGAGAAGTTCATGAGGGCATATGTGGAGATCACTTGGGGGGCAGATCTTTGGCATACAAGATAATATGCCAATGTTACTATTGGCCAACCATTCAGAAGGATTCCACTAACTTCTTCCGAAGGTGCGATCAGTGTCAGAAATATGCTAATATTCAAAGACGACCGACGAGCCAACTGATCCAGTTAACGCCACCATGGCCCTTTGCTCAATGGGAGATGAACATTCTTGGCCCATTTCCACCAATATCCGGACAACGGAAGTTTCTCATTGTGGCTATCGATTACTTCACCAAGTTGGTCGAAGACGAATCCTTAGCACACATCACTGAAGGGAAGGTCGAAAGCTTCGTGAGAAATTTATTATATTCCAGTTTAAGATTTTCCATGCCATAGTCACTGATAATGGAAGACAATTTGATAACCCGAGTTTCAAGGACTTTTGTGCCCAATACCATATACTCCACAAATTGACTTATGTCAATCATCCCCTGGCTAATGGGGAAGCTAAAGTAATGAAACGAACCATTCTCCACGGTCTGAAGACTAGGCTGAATGATGCCAAAGGGCTCTAGGCCAAAGAACTAAATTCTATTCTTTGGGCATATCGGACAACTCCCATAACAGTCACTGGCGAGTCTCATTTCATTTGACTTACGGCACCAAAGCGATTTCTCCTGTGGAGGTTACTTTACAATCCTTAAGGATTGACCAGTACAAGGAGCCAGAGAATTTGGAATGTCGAAGAGTGGACTTAGATCTGCTACAAGGCACTAGGCTTCATGCATAGATGAAGATAGTGGCGTACCAGCAGAGGATCACTAAATACTACAATTCTAGGATGAAGGAACGAACTTTCCGATCCAAAGATTTAGTATTGCGAAGGTCCGAAGTATCCAAGCCGATGGAGTAGTGCAAGCTTTTCCCTAATTAGGAAAGCCCATATTGGATCAAGGAAGTCATACGTCCAGAAACTTATCGGCTCGAGACCTTAGCTGGTTCTACCCCTGCCTCGACCTTGGAATATAGAGAATCTTTGCAAGTACTATCAATAAAAGTTCCCTTTTGGAGAGACTTCAGTAAAAATTTCATTCGAAGAGGGCCTAATCAGCCTATCTTATTCCTAATCAAAGGCACAAAGATGGTTCAAGCAACCTACCCTACGGTAAATCTGTTGAAATGCCAAAGAGGGCCTAATTAGCCTATCTTATTCTTAATCAAGGGCATAGCGATGGTTCAAGTAACCTACCCTACGGTAAATCCACCGACATGTCGAAGAGGGCCTAATCAACCTATCTTATTCCTAATCAAAGGTACATGGATGGTTCAAGCAACCTACCCTATGGTAAATCCGCTGACGTGCCGAGGTAGGCCCAATCATCCTACCTTATTTCCAATCAAAGACACATGGATGGTTCAAGCAACCTACCGTACGGTAAATCCACGACATGCCGAGGTGGGTCTAGACAACCTACCTTATTATCAATAAAATGCCTAAGGATGGTCTCATAGGCCTACCCTAACAGTGAATCTGATCAACATGAGTCAGAAAGCTTCTCTACGGCCTCCGCGAGCTCTGACTCCTAAGCCCAAGAAGAAAATGGAGCTGACACAAAATCTCAAGATTCTTCGTGAATACATCACCCAAATATTCATGATGCCAAAGAGTTCACATTTAGCATTGTTCTAGGATGTATTTTTCCATCAAGCCAAGACTTTGTTTTGAAAAAAAGGAGAATCTTTGTTCATTAATAGAAAAGTAGTACAATCAATTGATTCACAATCATCAAAAAAAAGAAGAAAGAGAACTATAGTAAGAAGCTATTTTTTTTCAGCATCAAGAGTGAAGACCCCCTCGCCGACCTCTTCGGATGGAGGGGTTGACGCCACCCTACCAACGAGCTTTGTTGCCTCCATCTCCTCGCCCGGTATGGCAAAAGAAAAAATATCCAAATTTGGGTAAGCCTTCGTGACTCTATTTAGGTAGTCTGTATAGCTAACAAGGTAGCTCTCTGTCCCAACTTCATGCATTTCATCACCAAAGGCCTTCGACTTCTTATAAGCTTTGACAGCCTGAGAAGTGCTCTTTTCAGCCTGCTCTACCCTCTGATTGGCTAATGAAACGTCCATCTCCAGCTAGGTGATTCTGTTCTCCAGTTTGGCCTTATGGGCCGCTGCTATCTCGACGTTATGAAGGCAATCCCTCATCAGTAGCTCAGTCGAAATTGCCTTCTTCCTCCTCCTTTGCAACTCTGCCACCATCTCTGTTGCGTACGTCTCAAGCATCCTCAGCTCCTTCTCCAAAGAACTATTTGTGACGATAGCCTTGTCCAGTTTTTCTTCAGTGGTGGCTCGAAGCCCTAAAGACACTTCTCTCTCGGTTATGGCCAGAGCGAACTGGCAACGAAGGCTTTGGCCAAAGTCGACGGACTCATGAATGATCTCTTCTAATAGAGAAACATCGTGAGCAACCTGTCAAAGATAAACACATATAAAGTTAGTTTGACTGATGCTGATGTACCTACGGCATTACATCGACACTCACTTGTTGCATCCTGGGATAAATAAAGGAAAAAGGGTCTCTTGGCCCTTGCTCCTTAGCCTCCTTCTCGTCCATCCAGGAGACGGTCAATGTCTTCACCTGCCCCGAATCGCTACAGCCAGCATCGGCAACGGACACGCCGAATCCCCCCCGAACTTTCCTCCTCTACAGTTGGAAGCTTGAGCCTGATGTTCTTGTCAATGATGGGAGCTCCGCTCGTGTCCAACAAGCCTCTCTCCCCGGACGGACCTGCAAGAGCGGTCCCAACCAAATGTCCGGCCAGACATCCGGGTGAAGGGACATGCTCCTCTTCAGAGGAAGAATCTATGTCGATAGGAACTCCACCATCGGTCTGGACCCGTGGAAGCGCCAGGACGTAGACCCATTTTCAGTCTGACCTTCTCACTAGAGGGGCCCCCGCCGGCCATTTTCTTGCTGCCCCGGGGTATCATTATGTCTGGCCTCATGGTTAACAAGGACTCTTGAAGCTAACTGCAACAGAAAGAGGAGGAAAGATTGCTCAAGGGGCGATGTTGCCAAAAAACTCAAAAAGGTTTGATCTACGGGGGCACTAGTCTCATATATAAAGCCCATCAACGACTCAGATTGACTACCCATATTACAGGCCACCCTCTGATTACACCGCATGTGCTCACCCTAATCGAGAAGGGCCTCGATCCACATGAAGGTGGTTATGAGAAGTCTGGGATCCATGACTAATCCGATCCCTGACAAGCATAGCCTTAATGACTCTGGTCATCGCAGTCCCATGACCTGGCAATAACTGCCTCGCCAACGGTACTTGGACATCTGGCAGGAACAGGGCGTCGCATTGGTTAGTGAGCTAAGATCCCCATCAAATATCAAGATTCCTTAATTGTGAAAAGCTGGCTCGTGAGCAGGAAAAGGCTGACCTGACGAGAAGCCAGAACGAATGGCTTGTCACCAAGATCAGTGATCTTGCCGAAGTCTAATTTAAAAACCTGGGCAATGAAGAAACCTAAATCCAAGTTGAAGATGTTCATATGCCCGAAGATGGATCCCTATCTAAAAGGTCGTAGTTCATCCAAAGACCTCACACTTAGAAAATTTACATTCAAGTTGGAGGTTATTGCATATTCGGAAGCAGCTACCTATCTGAAGACCTCACACTTAGAAAGTTTACATCCAAGTTGGAGGTTATTGCATATTCAGAAGCGGTTACCTATTTGAAGAGCCCACACTTCAAAAATTTTTATTGGAGGTTCTAATTCAACGAATGCCATCTATCAAAAAATGGCAACTCATCAGAAGACTCCTCACTCCAGAAAGCTTTAGTCCAAGTTAAAAGTTATCATATTTTTCAAAAGAGCGGCTACCTACTTGAAGATCACAATACGTCCGATGACTTCATCTTAAGAAAAATTTATCCAATTGAAAGAAAAAGTATGTTTTCATTAATGTTCAACCAGATATGATTACACATCTTCTCTTACAAGGCAAAAAAGAACAAAAACTACAAAGGCCTATTCATCGGCTACGGGAATTTTCGGATCAGCAGTGGGAAGTGACTCTTCAGCATAAATTGAAGGAGAGGCCTCATCTGCTAGAGTCGAAGTAGGTGGATCAGCCATTTTTAGCTCTCCGACCTGTTCTTGGCCTTTAGCTATGGCTGGGACTTCGTCAGCTTACCCAGGTGCCTTTTCAGCTTCGGCAGGGTCATGGTTTCGGTTTCAACAGGGCCTATGGGTCCTTCTTCTTCCTCGACGATCTCATACGCCGGGATGCTTAAAAGATCGAGATGAGGGTAAAGCCCCTGGACCTCCTTAAGCCCATCATTGAAGCCGTATTGGTAACTGACCATATTCGACTCAGTTATCTCCTCCTTGAACGTCGAAGACTTCTTGAAATCTTGATAGCCCTAATCGCCTGCTCCTTCGAAGCCTCAGACTCCCTGACTGCTGCTTTGACCTTCTGGTCGCCTCGTCAGCCCTCTTGGCCACCTCATCGGCCTTCTGCTGAAACTCCTTGGCAGAGTGCTCCAAGGAGTGCATCGGTTTCTTCCACTTTCGGAGCTTGGCCTCCTGTTCAGAGATCTTCAATTAAGCTTTCTTCGGCTCATTCTTTAGACCTTGAACCTCGACGTCCTTATTGTTGAGCTTCTCTTCCATGGCCAGTTTCAACTCTTTGGCTACTTCTTTTCTGGCTTTCATCATTTGAAGCTCCTCTTTCAAGCTCTTGAGGAAGTTATCGAACCCTTTCATGCTTTCCTCCATGAAAGTGATATCATGGACTAGCTGCATCAAGTCACCAAAATATGAAGTTAGTTATGCTGAAGACCATCATAAGAAGATGGAGGAAGATAAGACATCGTACCTTCAGCATGGAAGAGAAGGTTGAATCGGACACCTCTGTAAGGCGTTGACTCTGGATGGTTGCCCAGTCACGAGGTAACAGTGTGGCCTTCAATACTTTTCGGGACCCCTCACATCGGAGAAGCGAGAGAAGTCTATCTTGCAATTCCTATCTAGGGGAGTATCCCTTATCGGACTCCCCTTAACTTGAGGTGCCTTTCCCTTATCCCTCGCAGATGGGCAAGGCGCTGGTAGGTTGGTGGTCAGGGCTACGGTTAGACTCTCTGGGATTTGAATCGGAGAACTCCCTCTAGGTGGAAGCTCTATCGATGGGACCTCATACCTCCTCGACGACTCTCTCGTAGGAGCAATGCTCCTGCTGAGTCCCTCCTCTTGGGCCTTTTTTGGGCTTCCGATCCCATTGGAGGAACTTAAGATGTTTGGGATGCCTTCCTTTTAGCAGACTGATGAAGCAAGCTGACATCAGGCTTCATCCTGCCACCTGTCAACAGAAACTAGTCTCAAGGTCAGCTAGTAGGGATGACTATGAAGACTGGATAAAAGTCGTAGCCGTCTAGTAGTTATACCTAACAAAGAGGACTTACTAAACTGAGTGAGACAAAGATTCCTCTCTTCTAACAGTTCTCGGATAAAAGTGACCTCAGACTCAGACAATAATGTGAAGTCCAGCTGGTCGGCCTTTAGAACCTTCTTACCGGCATTTGCACTCAGATAAGGTTCTCTCCATTCCGTATCGAATCCCCATGTTTGAGAAGAAGAGACGAACAAGAAGTTGGGTTTCCACCCATGGATGGCACTAGGCATATCCTTAATTATTTTACGGCCAGGATGGGGGCCGATGACCCACCACCTATAGCCGTGGAAGTCTCTCTTCAAAGTGAAGAGAGAAGTGAATAGACTGGTCCTGGGCCTCACGTTTGCTATATGGCAACGGACCAAAAATCTGAAAATATTTCGAATGCTGTTCGGAGTCAACTATGTTGGGATGACATGGTACATATGGAAGACTTTAGCAAAGAAGGGGTGCAATGGAAGCCGAAGACCAGCTTTCTAGTGGTCTTCGTACATGGCATTGGTACCGGGCGGGGGCTTATTTACCCTCTCTTCAGACTGTGGAAGTATGAAAGGAAAATTATCGGGAATACGATATTACTCCATAGGTGAATGACCCTATCGAAGGATAGAGAGCTTGGAATCAACTCCAGGCAGGACTCAGCGATGGTCCCCCTAATAGGTCTTGGGGCATTAAAAGATTCGACCTCTCCTCCACTGGAGGGGGGTCTTAACGGCAGTCGGAACCTCTAGAGTCCTAACAATGATGGAAAAGGAAAAGAAGAGGGGAGGCCCTACCTGTAAGAAAGACTATGAATCAAGAGGAAGACAAAAGCTAAAACAGCAGAAAGCAAAACATACAGAGCAAAGAAGCTTCCTCTGCCAACCTGCTCCCCTTTATATAGGAGGCAAAAGGCATTTTGGGTAGCCTCCTCGAAAGAGGAGATGTCTTTCTGATCATGTCACGTATGAAGGCACCGATCGCGGATGCGAAGCCCCAAACAACACCAATCGATTCGACGGGGGAAAAACCAAAATTGTCAGCCACGATCCATGTGACTACATCTGACGACTGGGATTGAGTCCGTACATTCTATCCAAAGAACAATATGATGCCACGTTTCCCATCCAAATCAAAGCCAAAGAGCCCATCGGGTTACCATAATGGAAGGAACAAACACAACTCATCCACTCGCCATCTCCTTTTCGTAAGCCAATGAGTGAGCGACATCTGTCTCCCGCACGACTCTTAAATCAGGTGGCAGTTATTGCAAATGATTGAATCAAAGATTCGCTATCATTGGTCATGTATTTTTCGCTAGTAAACGATAATTCATGAGTACTCCCATTTTTTAAGCCAATTATTGTTTCAAAAACTGGGAGTGGGGGGTAACTGTTGAGATAAATCGGCTCAGCAAAGGCTAATTATTGGTTCAAGGATACATTTGAACCCCTACTGAACTGCTCGCCCATACCAGAAGGCTCGAAGATGACTTCACAGGCTGAAGAAGCAACAACTCGACATCACCATTCCGGTCTCGTCACTGGGCAGTCTTCGGCCCACGGCGAAGAGGGCGGCCCCGAAGCATACCCTTGATCCAGGCTGTCATGCGAGCAGTCTTCTTCAGACCACTCTGAAGAAGACTAGTCCGAAGAAGACGGGCACTTCATTCCCTAACTTACTCCAAGAAGAACCCCAATCCACTATGAAAAGGCCATTCCGATGCAAACGGCTGGGGTGTCTTCAGCCTATCCTGAAAAGGATAGGTACAAGGCAGTCAGTCGATTCGATCTCGGACCCTTCCGAAGGAGTGCCCCTAAAGCAAATCTCCCGTTGATCTCCAATCTCCAAACATGGATATGGTTGTTATAACTAACCACATAGCCACTAACTTCAACAACATCAAGGTGGCCAGGATCAGCTACGTGGCCACTAACTCCAGCACTTTTAGGATAGGTGCAAGGCAATCAGCCGATTCAGCCTCGGACCTTTTCGAAGAAGCACCCTTGAAGCGAATCTCTTGTTAATCTCCAATCTCCTGACGTGGATATAGTTGTTGTAACCAACCACATAGCCACTAACTTCAACAATATCAAGGTGGCCAGGATCAGCCACGTGGTCACTAACTCCAGCACCAACAACATTGAGGTAGCCAGAATCAGACAGTAACCGTTTATGGTTATGGAGGAGTTAAGCTAACCAACCCCACTTAACCAGAGGCAAGAGGGCTTAACTGTGTTTTTGGCACATCTCCCATTATAAATACTGGTAAGAGGGGATACTCAACAAACAAGCTAAGACAAGTAAGCCAAGCAAAAACCAAATCTTCTAAGTCTCTTTCACACACTCTCTCTTTCTGAGAACTCTCTATTCTGTTACTCGAGCCTTCACTGACTTAGGCATCGGAATGTTCCCCACTAGAGAAAATCCGGTCAGGAAGTCTATTTATAGGACTCGGAGACGAGCTGGCGATCCAGCAGCTTCATCTGGTCCACAGAGGTTCGACGCCAATACTCTCGATGTTTTTTAAAAGCATCAAAAAAAATGGTCTCTACTCCTACATTGCCGATGCTTAAAAAAGCATCGGGATGATTTTTTCCAATGCTTATTAAATTGAAAAAGATATTTTTTAGTGTTACCTTTTATCAGAATTATTGTAGTGCCAAGTTATTTTTATTCTTTGGTTTTTGAAAACAAAATAAGGAAGGAAAAAAGAGCAATACCATATAGACCCCGAACACTGCAATTTGCTCTGGGTTTCTTGCAGTTAAAAAGTAGAATTCGGAGTGAAGTCAACATATAGTAGTGCATAGACTCTTTCCAAAATGTCCATAATTTAACTAGCTGGGTCCAATAATATTGAAGCACGACATGCCTTGAGGAAACAACATGGTACATAGTAGCATGATATGCTTGTTTTGTATATATTTACGATTTTGTTATCTACTTCATCCTTCATGGAAAATCATGTAAAACTTGTTTATAATTTTTCCATTCCAATAATACTGTCTATTACAATAATATAGAAATGCAAATCACTAAGGATTGCCCTTAAGATCCTGTATAAATTTTAAAAAAATAGAATAGTCAGGGAAAGAAGAGAGAACTAGGACACTCCCAAATCCTGAGTGTCTTTTGAAATATCTCGATAATTTTGGAGTTGCTTTGAATACATGAGAACCGTAACCAATTTTATTTTATTTAATTTTAAAAAGTATGATCAATTGTATGGTTACTTTGCCATATCTTGATTTTTAGACTAACTTTATTCTTGTTCCAATCTATTTTTCTACAAAGTGACATCACCTTTGCTGGTGTAGAATGATAGCCGTACTGAACAGCCACTTCTCACTGCCACTCAAGATGGATCATTAACTTAGAATACTTTCTCATGGCTGACTTAGCCTTTCCCTTTGGTAAATTTTTGATGAGGCCACTGCCATGTCCCCGGCAACGTAGCACGTCCAGCGCTTAAAACTAGAAAAACTAAATAGCAAGAGAACTAGAATTTAAAAATAAAGTGGCTGAACAGCACTTGGTATGCAATTTAGCATGGTGGAGACCTGTGTCACAATTGAGAACCCCCTCTCCAATTTATAGAGTTAGGCTAGTAATACAAGTGACCAGAATGATGTCTCGTCATCCATTAATTTAGTAGTTAGAACATTATTTTAGACATTGTAAATATCTTGCTCCTAGAAATATCTAGGAATTTCACGAACTATCTAATAATATTCGAAGTGTCAGAGAATTCTGGATGAACCTATAGATTTTTCTTTTCTTTTTCTTTTTTCTTTTGGGTACATCCCAACAAAAATCTTTGCAACTTGTATTTTTTGAAGAGTTTTGAGTGCATTAATTATGAACTCGAATTAGTAGGAACGTGCCGCTTTCCTTCTTGATTACGAGAAATTACTCTCCATCACGAGGCGTTGCCTTTTACATCAAATGGAAAGGTTGGTACGAAGAAGCACCATACCAAATTACGCGACAACTAAACGAGACATATAGGACTTACTTCATTATTGACCGGTAGGAGATTTAAACAATAATTCAAAGAATAATTCGATTAAATTCAGGATTGACTCTTAAACTTGAGATAGTTTGATGTGTACTAGAAATAAATTTTTTTTTCTTGCCCTTTTTATGACGTCTTAATGATGTTAGGTTAACTTACTCATCATTAAATAAGGAGAGACAATAAAAGTTTAAGCATCTCAAACCGAGAATATTACCTGACGGGATGGAAATCGTGGAATAGTTATATCAAGATTTATCCTTCTATTTTTTTTTTATTTATCAAAAAAAATAATAAAAGAGGTATACCACAAACTTTTTTTTATTTATTATTAAACATGGAAAGCTGCCTTCGGTGCACTAGACATCATAAAAGCGCAAATATATTCTAAACGACATCGAGAGCACATCATGGACATATCACGCAAGGCATATTATGGGGTATGGATTTTCCTCTTAGTAGTGCCCATTTCCGCCCCCACCACTTCCATAGCCGGAACCGTAACCATGCCCATAACCGGAGCCGGAGCCGGAGCCGGAGCCTCCGCCCGACCCGCCGCCGCCTCCACCACCGCCACCACTGCCATAGCCTCCGCCGTGGGCACCACCGGCACCATACCCAGAACCACCTCCAGAGCCATATCCGACCCACCCCCGCTTCCTTGCCCTCCGCCAGAGCCGCCTCCACCACCACCACCTCCACCACTCCGTAGCCTCCACCATGTTCACCCCAGCACCGGACCCATGGCCCGAACCAGAGCCATATCCGGACCCATACCCGAGCCCTCGCCACCGCCTTGTCCGCCACCTCCTCCACCTCCGCCACCCTTCCCGTATCCTCCACCAACTCCTTCACCAGCACCCTCACCGTATCCCTCACCATATCCCTCACCGTAACCAGACCCAGAACCACCGCCAGAGCCGCCGCCACCACCACCACCACTTCCACCGCCACCTCCACCGCCAATTCCGGTGAGGGATCTAGCGGCAGAGGCGAGGCCGACGCTGAGGAGGACAATCAAGGCAAAAGCCAAAAGCCTACGACTGGCCATGGTAGCTAGTCAAGGAGTGGGTGAGGGATGACAAGGTAACGGGGGAGGGGGGGAGGAGGGGATTTATAACGTTTTGTGAATGGCTAGCAGACGAAATCTGAGGCCATATATAATGCACGTTGTTTTCGAGAGGTTCAAAGCCGTGTGAAATGAGGACCCGAAGGACGTTGGGTGGTGGCTGCTTTTTTTTTTCCCCTTGACACGTTGATGCCAATGCGTCATCAGCTTATTTTCTCACTTCGTTAGTGGGATTCGCTCGAATTTGCCCTCCCAGCATCTCTCATCCACCCAATTTTTTTTTTTCATGGATACAGTTTACGTTTAGCTTTTTCATAGCCGGGGGTGTATCTTTCGCGCGAAAGAAGGATTCCCATTCCTTGGCGCGAATCCACCGTTGGATCATCCAATGATTGCTTTAAAGTGTCCAAGTGGATGAATGAGACGTAGAAATGCATGTGTGCGGATATGACATTCATGTGTCCATGCATCTTGGGTATTATTCATTAGAGTTTACTTGGCTCCAAGGATGAACTAGATGTAGTCTTGTCTAACCAGCATTTGGCATATGCAAACCCATGTCTCTCTTTGTTCTATAGCTATTTTTTGTAAAAATGCGCATAGGCTTATAAGGATAATAATTATATTTCTCTTTATCCGATATGGAGATATATTTATTTTTATTTTTTTTTTTTTTTTGGTCTAAAAAAGAGATTTGCGAGTCATTTATTAGGGATGTTAAAGGATTATCCATATCAAATATTTGAAGAAACATGTTCAAATGTCAGGATGTAAAAAAGAAGATGCCACACCACTGGACTGTAGTCTTGTTCCTGGACGTTATACAAGTGAGTGAGTTGTTGATCTTGATTTACTGAGTGATGAGTGAGATGAGAGAGATGAGAGAGAGAGTGAGCTATATGAGCTTTTTACTTAGTTTTCATTTCACATTCAAAGAAGAGAGTGTGGTTTAGTGACCCGACCCCCGCAAAAATTAAAAGGCACAGAGATAAAGAGCGAGAGAGAGAGAGAGAGAGAGAGAGAGAGACGAGAGAGATGAGAGAGAGAGAGAGAGAGAGAGAGAGAGAGAGAGAGAGATAGAGAGAGAGAGAGCGAGACTGAGAGATGAGACTGATCCGAGAGAGACTTAGAGACTTTCACACACCACACACAAAAAACCTTAAAAAAAGAAGAATGATGACTGTTAAGCAACTATGTAGTTAGAGAATATAGCAAAAGTATTAAGTTATACAAAAAGACTGTACACAGGCCGTGGGGCATCTGTACGTTGGGTGTTTTCAAGCTAGACATGTTTATGGTTAGTATACTTTTTATTATTATACTTATCAAGAATCTAACAAAATGAATGGTCATAACTAGGGATGGTGCATTCTAGTGCCACATAGAATTTAGTAAAGGAAAGATTTATTTCCTGAAAGCGAATGGTGAAAATATAATTAAAGAGCAAAATATTAATTTTATAGATTTTATATTTAAATCAAGGAACTAAAAGTTGAATTTAGTACTCCCCATTTGAGAAAAAATCATTCAAATTTAAATCTCGCCCTTCTATAAAATTTATTTTTATTTCATGTTTATTTTTATATCCATAAATAAAATCACTTATTAAATTTTTTAATTTTGCACCTTTAAAATATATTTTTATTTTGGAAAACCTATTAATTAATTTAGATAATATAACTTCATCATCGAAATACCAATGAAACATTTTTTTTTAAAAAAAAATTATCCAATAAACATTTTCCTCATGGCCTCATCCTAATCATCATGCAATAAATTTATCATTTTTTACTAAAGATGTATTGTGCAAGCTTTTATATAAATAATGTAAATCATATAAACCATATAAATTTTTATTTTGAAAGATGGTTTTGAATTAGCATACGATCTTTTATGTAGTCACTTGCATGGCCACACATGCAGATATGACAACATATATGTATGGTGAGACAGTTATATGCAAATAATGCATACATACACATGATCGAAAAATTATATCCTTCATTATATGCATCATGTAGTTATGTATATTAGTAATTATAATTGCTCATTCCATAGCGATGCATTGAGATGTAGAATACAATTTTTTCAAGCATGCACATATACTCGCATGCTCACACTTGCTCACATATATCATCAAAAGTCCAGAATCCTAATTTTTATCTTAATCGATAAAGCAAAAATGATACACCGACATTTTAAGTTGGAAACAACCGGTCAGGAAAAACGACGCGGATGTCTACCTTCACTAACTCGTTGATTCTCGATCTCGCCCGCATGGCCGCAGACAAGCGGCCGCGTTTGAAGCACTTCAAAACGCCGTCATGTCACTCACCAAACCATTCCCTCCCTTCTTTCACATGTACTTACCCGCCATTTCTCTTCAACCACGGAACCAATCTAACTCACCCAACAAAGCCCTCCATGTCCACCCCCATTCGCCCTTGTTACCTTCTATACCTTTTTTTTTTTTTTTTTTTCTTTAATGAGAGACCTCGTCTACACTCACCAACCCCACCAATCCTTCTCGACTTGCCTTCGGTCCAAAGCTTCCATCGATTTGGTCGACGGTGGAAGCTTGTTTCTCTGACCGTTTGCGGCGTATGGACTGATCTGTGTGCTCCGTTCCAATGGCATTTGTTTGCGATTTCAACTTCCTGTTCTCTTATTTTGGCGGCTTGCTCTATTTGCTAGATCAGGTTTCAATCACGGATATGATTAAAAAATTAATAAAATTTTTTAAATGTAAATAAAAATTATAAAGTTAAAATGAGAATCTAGAAATATATGAGGTACTGTTTTAAATATATTTTATTTTTTATGTAGAATAATTAGAAATATCACATCCATATACCAGAATTTTTCATCTGTGAGTATGATTGCGATGGTAGATGAATTTTTTCAATATCTAATAAAAATGGAGATGATTATGCAATAGAAGAAAATAGAGAACACTTAAGAAGCAGCAAAAAAATTAGAAAAGAAGAAGAAAACAATGCAATTATTATCAGAATTCTTTAATGAAATTAAATTTGCATAGAACAAAATTTATGACTTACTTGACTAACTAAAATTAAATTCCATGAGTATTGAAAGTTCAAATCAAAGATTGCTTGATGGAACTTATGATGTCATAAATTTGTGGGCTTTTATTAAAGTTTATAGAGCTTATCTTTTCTCTGGCCACAGTAATGTATGGATACTTTCATATAGATGAGCCTCTCTTGATATATATGTATTATCACATCTTGAGGAATATCTCTTGGATCTTGTTTAGAAATAAACTCTTTCTACTTACTATATAAGAGCATTAATTACCATAAATATAGGATGGATCTTTATGACTGCTATGCTAAATAAACCACATATGCTCTTGATCAATCAATCAGTTTATTATTATTATATTAAACTACTTCAAGATATCTCTTATCATATATATATTAGGTTTTCACTACTGGAAGGTTCTTTATAAGCTAGCTTTATCTTTCTCGATGACTACAGAATCTTAATATATTTAAATCTTAATAAGGCATACTGGTAAAATAATTTATAAGGTATACTAGAATTTATAATCATAGTAACAGGGATATGTAAAATTAAATCTAAATAATTAATTGATGACCAATTTCATATAAACGGATAGAATTCATAGTAATTCATTTTCATTGATACAAATTGGAAACTAACTTCCAAAAGCAAACTTTCCAAAGTAACCAGTCCTGGCTACGTACCAACGCCATGTACACATATAGGATAGCACAAAAGCCAAAAGAAGGGCAGGTATGTATGGAAGATGGCCAATAATTCTTAAATTTGACACAAAATTAGAGAATTGATGATAAACTATAAAAAAAACAAAAGGAAACTTAGGGGTGCACGAAGAAATAACACTAATAGCCATATAATAGCTATGAGATATGAGTTTTACCTTGTATATTGGATGTATCTTAAAATACATCTTCAAATACAAATTTAAGATATCTATACTTAGTTATTAATATACAAACTCGTGACCTGAGCTTATATATTGCATATGTAATAATAGAAATTTGGCCATAGAAAAATAGTTCAAGATGTAGTTCACTTCGTTTCTTTCAAATTATACTGTTAATACTAATTGAAGTTAAGTCATGAAAAAAGACTTCACATATTATATGGTATATACATCTAATAAAAAATATTTTACATTGTTAAATTTAAATTTTAATTATTTTAAAAAATTTAAGTTTTAAAAGGGATTGTTGGTATTTTGGAGAGAGTGAAAAGCTAAAAATTACCTCCATCAACCAAATTTCATTTTTCCTTAATGAATATGACCATTATCTTATTAATTGGGGGATTAGCCGATAGTCCAATTAATTCTTTTGACCATTTGTTCAATTAATTATTTTATTTGTTGGTAGATTAATCACATGATTAAATTTTTTATCCATCAACCAATTAAATATATTTATTTAATGTTTTGATTGTTGGATTAACCTAAATAGCTAGTTTTGGGCCTTCAGTTGGATCCTTTGATAAGGGTTGAGAAGTAAGAAAACTAGATTGCTTCTTAGTGAACCTTCCTATGATTTTTTTTATTCAAAATATTGCCAATTATCCCTATCCAGCTTGTGAATTGCATTAATAAACAGTAAAGCCATCCGATCATCATATTATTATATTATTTTTTTTGAAGAGATATTTGTTTATTTTTTACGAGGAATGTGGGAAGGTATTGAAACCTTGTGAACATTGAAACCATTTTTTTCTATGTTGGTGTACTTCCAAGTATGTCGTCCTTTTAATGTTAGCTAGTGTTGTAACATCCTTTTGTTATTTCCATTTTTTTTTTATTACATCAATTATTGCTTTATAGACTATAGTTATTCTATGTAATATTCCCATTAAACTCCGGTTATTTTTAGCTTGAACAACTTATGCTTGCCTGGAGCTGGACCTCAGCTTGAGAAACCCTAGTGTACTAAGCCAAACCGAGCAACCTGACAGCTCGCTACGCTCCTTTGCACCTTGAAGATGGGAAAGGGAATCTCACTACAGTAAACAGGATCTATCCAAACACTTAAATTGATCTTTACCGATGCTTTAAAGTGTCGGTAAAAATATCTTCGACGCTTGCAAAAGCGTTGCAAAGCGAAGAGTGGAGACGGTTTTTCCCCGACGCTTTGCAAAAGTGTTGCAATAGCGTCGAGCATTTTCAGACGCTTTAAAACATCGATAATTACCGTTATTATCCACACTTTAAAGCATCGGAATAAAAGTATTTCCGATACTTTTAAAAAGTGTCGACAATATATTTTTCTGACATTTTAAAGCATCATAAAAATGTAATTACCGATGCTTTAAAACGTCGGTAATAACGATAATTACCGATGCTTTTTAAAGCATTGGGAATAAATTATTCCTAACGCTTTAAAGCATCGGTAATAAATGATGGAATAAAGATATCCACGATGCTTTAAAGCATCGAAAATTTCATTTTTCAAAAAAAAAAAAAATATTATTTCAAAATTTGAAATATATATAATTTTTTAACCTGTACATAAATAAGACATATTTCAATTTCATTCCAGGCATTCATCATACATCTAAACATAAATCAAAATATAAATCAAAAAATATAATACATTACAATTTAATATTAGTTTGTTACACATGTCTGTTTAACAAAATTAAAAAATACATGAAAATATATAGAGTGAAATAATAAAAAAGTCGAGGTCAATGATCTGCAGGAGGTAGATCGTCATCCAGTCCATGTGGATCTGATGCTCTAGAAGCCTATAAAAAAATATTTAAAATATTTAATTTATGAAATTATTAATGACAATATATTATATAAATTATTGATTAACATAAAAATATATATGTAAAATCATATATATGTACCTGATGTGGAACAAACATCTGTATGACATATGTAAGCCGCTCAATGTGCTGTCTCATGCTATCCATCGCTGCTCTATCGGCATCAGCTCTCAATCGTATCTCCTTTACCTTGGCACGGCTCTGTCGAATCTCCTCAGCACGGCTCCACCGCATATCCTCTATCTCCTTCTCGAGTCTACGAACACGTGCATCCTGAGCACTATCTACAGCCTGACGTGTATGTGTACTGACCGTAGATAACTGAGTGCGGGTGACTCCAACTCTATATCCCCTCACTCGACCGTAGTCCGGGTCCATCAACTCTGTAAATACCTCGATCTCGATGTGACTACTCTGCGTAGATGCTGTAGAATCATCAACACGCTCAGCAATAAGAGCTGTAGCTCTTTCCTGTATTAATTTAGATAAATTAGTAGGGTCTTAAAGATTAACAAATTACAATTTAAATCGTTAGATGAATTAAATGTTAATAACTTACATATATATATCCCTCGACTTATCTCTGACAAAAGTGTCGTCACGATGAGTATCAGTCATCTGATAAAACTCTACCTGACTGGGTTCCTTCCCATGCTCATCGGCCTACAAGAAATATTATAATTTTAAGCAAATAACTCAAACTATTTGAAAATTATTTAAGTATCAAGATATATGTATCGCGATATCAATGTATCGCGATACATCGTCCGCGATACATATATGTACCGCGATACGTCGTCCGCGATACATATATGTATCGCGATACATCGTCCGCGATACATTGTCCGTGACATATATATATATCGTAATTCATCATCCGCGATACATATATATGTCCTGCGACACATATACATGTACCGCGACACATAAATGTACCGTTATAAGAAATAACTTATCCTAGCACCTCTAAATCCTAGTATTTAGGTAACTTGATGTTGTCATCAAGTGATCTGTTGCAAGACTAGGATACAATTTTGAAATATCTTGTAAGGACTTAACAAGAACTACTTAATCTATATCACGAAAATTAAGGGAATAGTATAAGAAACTTACGAACTCCTGCCTGACTCGCGCGTAACTCTTCGATCCTGATATGTGGGGAATAGATTGAGATGCTTGGGCAGCTCTACCAATATCAGAATATGTCTGCAAAATCAAAAAGAGAACTCATATCAAGAAAGTAATGTATATATATATATAATATACCATATTCTTTAATAAACTTGCTTCAAATAAATTAGAAGATACCTGTCCCTATCAGAAAACCAATAATGAACCAACTCCATCCATTGATGAGGGGGTACATCAAGAGAGGTATGTACCAACTACCTACTCCTTTGTCGTACCCGGCAACTTGTACTTCATCTTCAACTAAGCTTTATATTCTTTCCATTTCGGTTGAGAGATTTTAGTACAAAGTCATGGAAGGATGGAGGAAGTACAAACTTACCTTACAAAACAAAATAATAATAAGAATATAAAACATACAGTAATATTTGAACTATACAAGATAACAAATAATTTAATACAAATTTTTTACCTGTATAACTCGAAAAATCTCTACTTTATATATCGGAAGCATATCATTCCACTTAGCATAGCTAAGTGGACAAAGCTGATGCCTCCATGCAACCGTTCCCAGAAAAGAGCTCAATAAGCTGGCGACTTTCTTAATTGGCTGCCCTAGCTCATTGTAATCAACCAATATCCTCTCACCCTCGGGCATCTGCCAAACATCACGTACTACTGTAGGCCCGCGCCTACGTCTGACACTCCTCGATCCATCTGCATAGAAATAGATAAAAGTAAGCTATAATAAAAAGTGTAAACAAATTTAAAGTTACCAAGGATATTGGAATAAATTATCCTGAATATGTATCTCATCATCTGCTGGATCGACGGGAGGGTCATGATGCCCCGAGGATGATGGAGCTGCAGTAGTATGCTGTGTGGAAGGAGAGGAAGTACCGGCATGAACATCCTTCGAAGTACTAGCCTCAACATGCTGTCTAGAAGAACTGCAGCCTCTGTCGGGAGTGCCGGAACTGCACCCCAAGAAAGCGTCGCCCGCGAGGCATCATATCACCTATCATTTACATCAGAGACATAATTAGTGAAGATAAATAGTAATTTAACATAATAATTACTATAATTGTAAACATTATAAAATTAATACCAATAAGAATCAATCATTAGGATTTTCTTCAACTTCTATCCTAACTAAGGGTATTGTAGCATGTACGTCATCAACTGGTACAAAATTGAAAGGCATGGAATGCGTATAAGTATCATCATCTTCATCATCTCCAGTTGTCTTCCCATATCATATAAGTCTCGAGGTTTTGTCTTAATAACAATAGCCCAATCTTTGTCCTTTGCTTTTTGTACGAAAAATACTTGACGAGCTTGAGAAGAAAAGATAAATGGATCATCTTCAATAAGATACCAGTATGTATCAACCTTGTAAAGTTTACAAGTGTAAATCTATTTACATCTTTTTTCAAACCCTTGATGAATTTATATCTACCCAATCACATCTAAATAATATGACTTTAAAAATTCCGTAGTAATCTAACTCGTATATATCTTTAAGTGCACCATAATAAGTCTTTCCATCAGCTTCTACCATAACACCGTTATTCTATGTTTTTTCTAATTTCTCACGATTTTAGTGTGAAATTTAAATCCATTGATCATGAAACCATTATATCTGATGACAATTTTGTTCGGTCCTCGAGCCAGGGCTATTAATTCATGAACAATTCTTCTCCATCATTGTTGATATCTAAATAATCATAAAAAATGTTAACATATTATTCGATATGAAATCTATACATATATTCTTTAAATATATGTCAAACCTGTTTTAAAAATCATGTAGGAAATAACTCGACTAACCATCGCTGCTCAATCCTTGGATTAGGTCGAGTGCTATGACTAGCTTGTCACTGAGATATTAAAAATTCGCTGCATAAAAAATATAATTATTAAAATAGTTTCAAAAATAATATATGATATTTAAACCATTGAAATACATTAAATATGCTAACATTTGATAGTTATATATATTTCACTATGAAGTAACACATAACGGTGCGCTTGTGCAATTGATTTATGATCAAATACAATACTTTCACCTTTTTCCATTAATCTTCATGCAGTTAAGAACTTATACAACTCTGCATTGGCTACGAAATCACTATGCCGTTAAGGTCTGTTAAACACAGTATCTACACCTTAAAGATATCTTGAACAAAATGTCAGACACTCTTCAGCAATATATCCTTCCGCAATAGAGCCCTCTGGATAGGCTCTGTTTCGTACATAATCTTTCAATCATCCAAGATACCTACAACATTTAAAAATTTTATTTATACATCATCATGACGCTACTTTTATTAAAAATTATCTAGACATTAAACATTAACATTAATACCTTTCAATAAGATACATCCATCGATAGTGTACCGGTCCATCAAGCTTGACTTCCAAAGCTAAGTGAATGAGTAGATGTACCATCATAGTAAAAAATCCAGGTGAAAAGATCTTCTCCATCTAATAAAGTATAACCACAATTTTCGACTCCAACCGATCAAGCTCTCCAGGATCAATAACCTTTGAACATAATGACTTAAAGAATGATGATAACCTATTATAACTGTAAGAACTTGTTCAGACACCGATGATCTTGAAGCTATTGGAAAGATATCTTGCATCGATATGTGACCATCATGACTTTTTATATTGAAAATTTTTTGGTCTTTAAGATGCACGCACCTTGAAATGTTAGATGCATATCCATCACGTACTTTAATATTTTTCAATACTGTCAAAAAATTATCTTTTTCTTAAGTAGACATGGTATAAGATGTAGGAGGCAAATAAATTATATCATTAGCAAGCATTTTGGGATGAAGATTATGTCGGATACCCAATTCTTGTAAATCCATTCGGGCCTTCATGTTATCTTTGGTCCTTCCATCAAGATTCAACAATGTTCCAAGTAGATTATCACATACATTCTTCTCTATGTGCATAACATCAAGATTATACCGAATCAGATTATGTTTCCAATAAGGTAAGTCAAAAAAGATACTTCTTTTCTTCCATAAATGTTTATTGGGCTGAGTTGTGGATGCTATCTATACATCTTCCTCATTTTTATTTTCAAAAAAATTATCAGGATCTTCAAATACCTGTGCATCCACCGTATGAGTAGTCATTTCTTCTGGTAAACCTTCTTGATCATCCCTTCCTCTTTTTTTATTAGACTTTGAAGATTTACCATATGTGTAACTGATGGAATCCATTTGTCTAAGAATATTAGTTCCAGAAGGTGGAATAGGTGCATATCCTATTTCTATGATACCATCAAATAAATCTTGCTAAAAATGAAATGGATGATTTGGTTCTAATCATCGACGATGCGCCATATAACAGAATTTTCCTCCATGTTTTAACCAAATTGAATGTGTCGAATATGCACAACAAGGACATGCAACCCATCCTTTTGTACTCCAGCCAGATAAATTGGCATATGCTGAAAAATCATTAATAGTCCATAACAAAGCAGCCCATAGTTTGAATGTTTCACCATTGGAAGCATCAACTACATCGACACCTTCCCACAACTGTTTCAATTCCTCTATTAAAGGTTATAGAAAAATATCAATATCATTTCCGGGACCCTTATCACCTAGAATAACCATTGATAAAATAAGTGAGGATTGTTTCATGCACAACCATGATGGTAAATTGTATGATATCAGAACAACTGGCCAAGTACTATATGCAGAATTTAGAGTACGGAAAGGATTGAAGCCATCTGAAGCTAAACCCAACCGAACATTATGAATATCAGAGGCAAAATCACAATGCCTAGCATTAAATGCTTTCCATGTTAAACTATCAGCTGGATGTCTCAACATTCCATCCTTCGTACGCCTTTCATGATGCCATCTCATCAATGAAGCTATTTTTGATGATGAATATAGCCTTCTCAACCAAGAAATAAGTGGAAAGTAATGCAATACCTTCATCGATTTCTTTGTACGCCGCATTGTATCTGTTGCATTCATTACATCATCCTCATCTCCTTCATGACTTGTCCATCGTGAAGATCCACAAATATTGCATGACTCTCGATCAGCATTTTCACCATGATATAATATGCAGTCTTTCGGACAATATGATCTTTTGATATCCAAGATCTAGATTGTTGACAACTTTCTTTGCTTCATAATAAGAGGATGGTAAACCATTACCTTCTGGAAATGCATCCTTTAATAACCTCGGAAGCATAGTAAAACTCTTACCCGACCATCCATTCATATATTTTATATGGATAAATATACAAGAAAAGAGATCTTAGAAAATTTCAAATAGCCCGGATATAATTGTTCATTTGCTTCTTTCATTAAATTATGATACCGAGCTGACTCAGAAGTTGATGGTTGCATCTGCTCATCGATATATTTGTTCAATGAATGTAGAACTTTCACACATTCTCGTTGTTTCATGTGTACCACTTGAACCTACAAAGTTTTGAACACCATGTCGAAAAATATCTATGATCAAACTCGATATATCATCATCTCCTACTAGATTCTCTTGCATATTACTATATCCAGGATCAGACGATGGTTGATTACTTGATTCTGGCAACATAAGTTCTCCATGAAAAATCCACTGAGTATAACCTCTTGCAAAACCATTCCATATCAAATGTTCTTCTACTATTTGTAGATCTAGATAGTGACTGTTAACACATCGTCAGCATGGACAAGAAATCTTCCATTCAAACTACTTTTGTCCATACCGAATTTAATAAAATCACGAACTCCATTTAAATATTTGTTGGTATTTCTTTGTTTATTTATCCAGCTTTTATCCATTTTAGGATAAAATGATCCAACTTTCAAGTTATCTAAATACCAAAAAAAAATTTAGTTAATAATAATGCACTAAGTAATTTTTTGTTTAAAATATATGAAAAATAACATAGATTAACTAATAAATGTATCCTATCACCAACTAATAGGTAAAGAGGTCCTATCCCATTCAAGAATTATACTAATTATATAGGTCATTTACAGTAACCAAACGATATGCAATAGAAGCTCCAAAAAAATTTCGGCAGCATTTCCCTTTAGTTCTCCCCATACAACTAAAAATATATGAGGAGAACTAAAAGAAAATGCTGTCCGAAATATATCTGGAACTCTATTCATACCGCTTGATTACTGTAAGCACCTATAAAATTATTTGCAATTCTCAAACTATCCAAACTGGACAATCAATTGACCACTGTACATATTTCTTCCATCCATACAAAAATAAAATAAATGTATGGATATTGTAGAATATGTACTTTAATCAATTGACGGGTCTATGTTTCTATGCAATGCAAGTTTTATAAAAAATATTTTAAAAATCATTATTGATCATAACAAAGCTATTGATAGTTTTAAAATGAAAGCTAAGCAATACTAAACAAATCTTAAAGCATAACATATTCAGTAAAATACAGGTATATACCAAGAAATTTATAAAGAAACATAAATAATCTACTAAGAAAAAGAAAACTAAATAAAGAAAAATAACTAGGAGGCTCAGATCTACTATTTAATCCATAACTAAATCAAAACGACTACAATCGGTTGCCTACAAAAGAAGGCCATCCAAGATTATAGGCATTAGAAAATTGTTGAATCAGCAAAACATACATCCATCAACTAAATCAAAATGACTACCATTGGTTGCCTACAAAAGAAGGCCATCCAAGATTACAGCCATTAGAAATTGTTGAATCAGGAAAACATACATCCAAAATTATCATAGCCTCCATATACAAACCTTAAACCAATTTCAAAATAGGGTAGAAACCCTCTCTACCCTCGAAGTAATCAAGCACCTGATAACAAAAAGATAACAAAACATGTAAAGCATATTTGGGTTATGGATGGGGATAAACCTTGCATATTGTCTGACAAACTAATACATGAAGGCAATTTAATTCTCATACCCCACTTTTGCTTGTTATTCTTCTTGTTCTCCTCCTCCTCCTCTCTCTCTCTAGCTTTTAATTTTGGTACCGTGGTTGGGCCCTGTAGCATTACACTTCTATTATTTTTGTATCGGAGGCAGGGCAACTTGGAGCTTAGAACCCTAGTTTTCTTTTCCTTTCCTTTTTTTTTAATTTTTATTTTTTATGGTAGGTGGGATCTCCCTCTATGATGGACCAATGGCGACTCCGATTATGTCTCTCCCTTATCTCCTTACCCGAGATAAGTTCTTGTTCATTTTTTTTTTTTCAATTTTCTTCCATTTATTACAATTTTTTTTGTTGTTCTTTGCTTTTATATTCATCTGTTATGCCTATATTCTTTTATATTTTTCAGGTGATTATTTAAATTGAGGAGAGAAATGGTAAAGAAGGAAAGGGATGATGTGGTGCTTGAAGGGGGGATTGAAAATTTGATTATTGATAGAGAAGCCCTGGATGAAGCAAATCTATTGGGCTTACTACATAAGGATGGGCTAAAATACTGAACATTACCTCCAAAATCCTAATATACACCCTAAACTGCAAATCCTACAACACAAAATCCTAAACCCTAAAACCTAAACCTCAACACCATAAACCCTAAACAATAATTTCATAAACCCTAAACCCTAACATGCTAAATCCTGAAAACTAAATCCATAAACCATAAACCCTAAAATCTAAACCCTAATTCCTAAATCCCAACATCCTGAATCCTAAACCATTTACACTAACCTAAACCCCTATATCATAATCCTAAACCACTAAACCCTAAACCCTACAACACCAAAACTCTAAACCCTAAACCCTAAACCCTAAATCTAAAACCCCTAAATGCTAAATCCAAAACACAAAACCCAAAACCCACAAACCCTCAACTCTAAACCTTAAAACCAAAACCCTAAACCCAAAACCTACCGTATAAGATTTTTCATGTAATAAATTTAAAACTACCATATTCATCCTCGTCATTTATTTGGATATGCAAGGCTTCTTATTCCTCTAAAACCTAAAAGCTTAGTTATTCCCATGCAATCAACATTAAAATCTATTGGATACCAGGTACCTGGATTCCAGTCCTGTCATCAATCGAATTTTAGTAGAGATTCCTTACATTATTTAAAAGTAACTTCTATACAATTTAAATTGTACTTGGCACATGAAATCAAGGTATCCATCAAAATACCCCATTGCTACTGTAATCATAAAAAAAATTTGCAATACCACCATAAATAATTATTAAATCTTAACAGGAAAAGGAGGAGTTGAAGCACTTCGCACCACACACCCCCCGCCCCTGCCCCGCGACCCAAAAAAAAAAAAAAAAAAAAAAAAAAACAGAAAAAAAAAAGATGAATAGGAACCGAGAGATCTAAACTCACCTTCGGGCGAGTCTTGATCTTCAGTGACACGACCAGAGCCGGCGAATGGCTGACGATTGGTGAAGATCGATCAAAAATAGAGCAACAAATTGGAAAAAACAGATATCAACTTCCTACCACCCGATTGAGACTATGAAGATGGAAAAAATAGCGAAAATATAATGGAAATCAAAGGAAATAATTATTGGTATAGAGATTTGAGAGAAGGAGCCTACCTGATGGAGATTGAAGGGAATTTCTTCTCCACAGAAATCCATCGGTCAATGGAAACAAAGAAGATGTATGGAATCCGTGCACCGACAATGAATGGAAAGGGAGAGGGAGAGGGAGATGACGGAGGGAGGGGAGATCGGCTGGAGCTCGGGAGAAGGCCATCTGGGAGAGCGGCGGTGGAACGAGAGGAAATGAGATTAGGGCTCGGGCTCGAGAAGAAATAGGAGAAAATCCCGATGCTTTAAAGCGTCGTTAATACATTTTTTTGCCGATGGTTTTGAAAAGCGTCGAGAGATGGCATGGGAGAAAATTCCGATGCTTTAAAGCATCGTTAATACCATTTTTTTGCCGATGGTTTTGAAAAGAGTCGAGAGATGGCATGGAAAAAAATTTCGACGCTTTAAAGCATCGTTAATACTGTTTTTTTGCCAGCGATTCTGAAAAGCGTCGAGAGATGGCGTGGGAGAAACTTCCGACGCTTTAAAGCATCGTTAAAATATTTTTTTGCCGATGCTTTTAAAAAGCATCGGGAGGTGGCGTAATTTTAACGATGCTACACACTAGCATTGAAAAAACTCAGTTGCCAAAACCCCATTCCATTGTAGTGTCTGGTACCATGAAAATATTTGATTTCCAACAAGATTGTAGAATGCCCACAAAGTAGAATGTTAGAATGTAGTTACCAGAATAAATAGTTTTTAATAACGAAGCTCTTTGGAAGCAGTGCAGGTTCGAGATTCTAAAAAGATTCTAAAATGGGTGTGTGTTGATCTTAACCAGAAGATTTTGTCTACCGTGTCAAAATTGCTACCAGTAATTATCATTTTCTTTTGTTCTCCCTCAAATAATTTCCAATATAGGTGACAGTGCGCAGCATGTCTCCAAATCATTTTTTTCTAATTTTTATAAATTTTAATTATTTTTAATATTAATTTAATAATAAATTTTTATTGTTAATTTGATTGCATTGTAGTTGGTAGGCAGGAAAAAAAAATTATATTACATACTTTTAACATTATTTTGTTTCCATCATGATAGGTTAGGATACGGAGATGGAGCTGTTATTCTTTATCGTTAAGAATTTGCAAATTCATCGTGATATCTTCGATGGATCCGGATGCATTTTTCAAGATGCCATTTGACAAACAAAACAATATTAGCTATTAGCTAGAGCGGGAGAGTTGGCAATTGATTCCGTTTCTATAGATGTGGAAGAAACATTTTTTTTCTTTGTGATACGTAAATTATGGGTATTATTGTGGCCGAACCAGCATGATTCTGATGCACCGTCTAGGTTCGCTTTACCGGGTTCCTTGAGAACTTGCAAAATAGACTCACCCACCGGGGGGATTTCGGTGGGGGACAGTCCGATGCTTAAATCGGCAAGGGTTCAGGTAAAATAGATATAGAAATCTTAAGAAAGATGGTTAAGGAATGAGACAGTACTTCAGCTAGTTGATCTTACTTACCTCCAGAGGTCCCTCATTTACCAGTATTATAACTTGGACCTTAACCAAATTCAATTAGATGGGCCTCAGATGGTTAGTTTCGTTTGGAACTAACCCGTCCCTGTAATAACGGTGATTGGTTATTCAGTAGGATAACTACTTCATTTCTTGTCATCCTCATCTTTCTCATGCTAGATCGGTCATTATACATTGATCGGCATTTATGTATTGGTCGGCCTGTCTATGTTAGTCGGCCTTTGTGTGCTTATCGGTTTTTATGTTACGATTGGCCTCCATGTAGTGGTCGACCTTTGCATGTCGGTCGGCTCTTATATTATGGTCGACCTTTCTGTGGTGGTTGACCTTTGTGAGTAGATCAGCTACTTACTATCTCTTCAGCTTCTGAACCTATTCTGACCTTTTCTTTATTTCTTGGGCTTGTCCGGCCTTTGACAAGTTGATCGGCGTGATTTGTCCCAATATTTGCCCTCCAACTCCCGAGTTCAAGTATATCTTGGACAATGGGAGTTAATAAGAGATAGCGAGAGTTTCTTTCTTTTTCCTTTTTTTCTTTTTCTTTTGCATAAATCTCAATGTACATTCCATCCTTAAGTATGAATGAAATCATTTTTCTTTCCTTCCACGACTGTGTTCCCAAATAAGCATCTTAAAATTTTCTAAGTATAGACTTGTCGACATTTCTTAAAGTCAGTAGAAATCTAGAATAAGTTTTGCTAAATGTAGTGCCATCAAAATAGTGGCTCCATAGTCTAGGAATTACTTCGAGGGGTCTTACGTTCTCATTGTGGAACATTATGGCCTAGCTTATCAAAATAGCTTTCTCGAATATACCAATGAGATGGTGGGTTAGATCAATTCTATTCACCGGATATGCATTGACAGGTTAGGCCAAACCTTTGTATGTCGGTTATACCGATTGAGTCGGCTGGTCAGGCTACTCATTGTTTGTCAGATGGATTATTATAGGAAAAGTAGGGAGGAAGAAGAGATCACTTCATTGATAATATTTGCGAAGGTTCTCTATATTTCAAGGTCGGCCCATTCGATAGCCATCCAGGCTTTCGATAGGTAAGTTTCGGGTCATATCACTTCAGTGATTTGATAAGGACCTTTCTAATTAAGGACAAATTCGCCTTGATCTGTAGGTTGAGATAATTCTGCCTTTCGCAGTACTAGGTCTCCAAGTTAAAATGTTATGGCCTTGACTTACGAGTCATAGTATCGGCAACTCTTTGTCGACATACCCTATATTCTTAGTTGTGCCTGGAGTCTTGTGCCTTCTAGTAAATCCAGATCGGCTCTTCTTTAGCTATAATTATCTGGCTCTTCGAAGTGGTCGATCCTTCTGGACTAGAGAACGATCTCCATCAATATCATGGCTTCGCTCCCGTAAGTCAGGTTAAATGGCGACTCTCCTATTGTAAATCCGGGAGTCGTCCGATATACCAGAGAACTGAATTAAGCTCATCGGCCCAAAGTCCTTTTACTTCATTTAGTCGAGTCTTCAAGCCATGGAGAATTGTCTGATTGGTTACTTCAGCTTCACCATTGGCTTAGAGATGTCTGACAGAAGTTAACTTGGGGAGAATATGAAATTGAGCATAGAAGTTGTTAAACTTTTGGTTGTCAAATTGCCTTCCATTATCAATGATGATGGTGTACGAAATTTTGAATTAGAAGATTATGGAATTCTTGATGAAGCTTTCGACTTTGTCTTCAGTGATTTGAGCTTAGGGTTCAGCTTCAACCCATTTAGTGAAGTAGTCGATCACAATAATTATGAATTTCTGTTATCCAAAGGCCGGAGGAAAGGGACCAAGAATATCCATCCCCCATTGAGCGAATGGGCAATGAGCGACAGTTGAGTTAGCTGATTGGATGGACGCCTTTGTATGTTGGCATGTCTCTGACATTAGTCGCACCTTCACACGAAGTCAGCCACATCCTTCTGGATGGTTGGCCAGTAATACCCTTGGCATATGATTTTATAGGCCAGAGATCTGTCCCCCAGGTGATTGCTGCATATACCTTCGTGGACTTCCCTCAGGCATAGTCAGCATATGATGGGGGAGGTATTTCAGTAAAAGTTTCAAGAAAGATCTCTTGTATAAGGTTCCTTCCAGGATGATGTACTAGAAAGCCGTCCAACGGAGTTGCTTGGCTTCAGTGGCATCCTTAAGCAAAGTTCCATCAGTTAAGTACTTGATTATTGGGTCCATCCAGCTTGGCTCCTATCTGATCTGATGGATCTCTTCCCTTCCTTTGACAGAGATGCTGGGGGTTTCCAAGTATTCAATAAAGTCTGACCCATGGAGGTGGGCACCATCATGGCTAGGTGAGATAGTGAATCGACCCAAGAATTTTTCATTCGAGGGACATGGCTGATGTCCAGAGAATCGAATTGAGCGATTAAATCTTGAACTTTCTCCAAGTATTGGCTATAGTTGTATCTCAAGCTTCGAAGTCTCCTTTGACTTGGTTTACCACTAATTGGGAGTCAGAGAATACCTTCAGCTTTCGAATACTAAACCTTTAGCAATCTGAGTCCTGCCAGAAGGCTCATATTCGAAATGATTGTTTGATGCCCTGTAAAGAAAAATGAAGGACATATTCCACGACATCTCCTTTGGGGTCGGCTATGATTAGACCAGCTCCACAGCCTGAGGAGTTTGATGCCCCATCCACATGAAGAACCCATGTGTAGTTGGGGTCATCTTCAGCATCTTTGACAGATATTTGAGTCTCCTCTTCATTATTACTCTAGGTGCATTCGGCGATGAAGTCAGCTAATACTTGAGCTTTCATTGTTGGTCAGGTTGATAGGAGATATCAAATTCTCCTAACTTCACCACCCATTTAGCCATTCTGCCCAAGGTGTTGGAACATTGCAAGATGGCCTTTAAAGGTTGGTCAGTCAACATCGTGATCGAGTGAGACTAAAAATAGGGTCTTAAGCATTTTGCTGATATCACCAGGGTATAGACCAGCTTTTGGATCTTCGGGTACCTCACCTCAGCATCATGCAGTACTTTACGAGTGTAGTAGATGGGTTTATGAGCACCGTCAGATCCTTTTCTGACCAGCACCGAGCTGACAGCTTCATTCAATGTAGCAAAGTAGAGATACAGATCTTCTCCCTCTTTAGGTTTGGATAGTAGGGTCGGATTGACCAGGTATTTCTTAAGTTCCTCGAAGGCTTGTCGGCAACTATCCGTCCACTCGAAGTTCCTTGACTGTTGCAAGGCTTTAAAGAAAGGAAGGCACCTTTCAACCGATTGAGAGATGAATCAGCTTAATGATATGATCTATACGATCAACTGTTGGACTTCCTTCTTACTAGAAGGATGTCTCATATCGAGTATAGCTTGGATCTTCTCCGGGTTGGCTTCGATTCCTCAATTAGTGATCATGACACCTAGGAATTTTCTCAATATTACTCCAAAGATACTTTTGCTGGGGTTCAGTGTCATATGGTGTCTTCATAGTATGTCAAAGACTTCTTAGAGATCATTGATATGGTCATCAACTTGAATACTTTTAACAATCATGTCATCAACATATGCTTCCATAGTCTTGTCGATCTAGTTTTCAAAAATCTTGTTTACTAGCCTTTAGTATATGGCTCCGACATTCTTAAGGATGAAGGGCAGCACCTTGTAGCAATTTGACCCTCTATCCGTGACGAGAGACGTCTTCTCTTCATCTTCAGGATTCATCCAGATTTGATTGTAACCGAAGAAGGCATCCATAAAGCTTAGAAGCTTATGTCTCGCAGTGGCATCAACGAGCTAATTGATCTTGGGTAGAGAGAAACTATCCTTCGGGCAAGCTTTATTGAAGTTGGTGTAGTCGATGCAAATTTCTTACTTGCCATTTTCTTTTTTTACCATTACCACGTTGGCGAGCTAGTTTGGATAATGGACTTTCCTTATGAACCCTACATTATGGAGCTTAGCCACTTCTTTGTTGATCACCTTTTGCCTCTCTGGGGCGAAGTTTCTTTTCTTCTGGCGGATTGGTTGGTTCTTGAGATCGACCTTGAGTTCATAAGTAATCACATTAGGAGGAATTCCTAGCATATCCATGGCTGACCATGCGAAGATATCAGCATTCTTTTGTAAGAAGCTGGTCAATCTTGTCTTCAAGTCTTCATCAAGCAGACATCCAATCTGGATCACCTTAGTTGGATCATCTCTTGCAAGGGGCACAGGGATGGTTCTTTCGATCAATTCTCTGATATCTTCGGTCCGATCTCATGGGTCCATCTACTCTGGAATCATTCTGCCAACTGGTTGTCGATCTTGAATCATCAAGCACTTGCGGGCTATCCGCTGATCTCCATTTATTTTGTCAACTCCATTTTGGGTTGGGAATCATACCAGTAGATGGTAAGTGGAGATGATAGTTTGAAATTTATTTAAGGCGGGTCATCCTAAAATGGCATTATATGCTGAAGATGTCTGGATGACCATGAATGTGATCAGGAGCATTTTTTGCCTTGGTTCAATTCCAAGGGTCACAGGGAGAGTTATTTTTCCTTCCACTCCTACCAGGTTTCTACCGAATCCGGTAAGAGGTGCTGGGGTTCTCTATAATTTATCTCTAGACAAATTCATTTTAAGAAAGGCATCATAAAGTAAGACCTCAGTCGAGCTTCCATTATCCACCAAAATTCTCCTTACATCATAATTTGTGATAATGGTAGAGACTACAACAGGATCATCATGGGATACTTGGATCCCCTATAGGTCATCATCGGAGAAATTGATAATATTGCTCGTTCGAGGTTTCTTCAGGGCATCATCATCTCCGCAATGTGGTTGGTGGTGTAACATGCCAACATGCCATCGGTGGGTCACTAGTTGGGAGCTCCGCAACGTTAATGATCTGCCTTGGCCCATCACTTCAGCTGGACGATCTTGATTGTGGATGTACTTTTCTAAGTACCCATGTTTGATTAATCCTTCGATCCCATCCTTTAGCTAGATACATTCTTCAGTGGTGTGTCCATGGTCCTTATGGAACCGACAATATTTAGCCTTGTTGCAAAAGGTTGGAGGTGCTCGCATCAGTCGGGACTTTTAGGAAAAAACTCTTCTTTTCAATCTCCATTAATATCTTCTCCCTCGATAGAGATAGAGTGTAGGCATCGTGCTTGCTAACTCGAGCTTTGTCGATTGGATTCTTTGGCTTTGGGCTTTGCCGCTGGGTCGGCGTATTGTTGAAAGACCAAGGCTCGTTACTTTTTGAATTTTTTTTCTTTGGGGCCATTTTTCCTTCAGCTTGGCATCGACTAACGGTTTTCTCTTCGTCTTGCACATACTTCTATGTGCACCCTAGTAGTTCAGAGTAATTCTCGGGAACTTCTTATCCAGAAAAAAAGTGAATCTAGACAATCAGAGCTCATTTTTCATGGCGGACATGGAGACATGCTCGTTGAGGTCAGGGATTTTTAGTGTGGCAGAGTTGAAACAGGCCATGTATTCCCTTAGAGTTTTGCCCTTCTGCTGCTAAATGAAGAAGAGGCTATCCGAATTGCGGGACATTTTTAAGTTGGTCCTGAAATGAGCAACAAACAATCTTTCTAATTATTCAAAAGAGTGGACGATACCTGGTTGGAGACTTGAAACCACATCCTGGAAGCTTTTTTGAGTGTTGCCAAAAATGCGAGACAATGAAGGGCATCAGTTGCCCCCTGGATCATCATGTAAGCCTTGAAGCTGCCTAAGTGGTCAAGTGGGTCCGTAGTTCTGTCATAAGGCTCTAACTGAAGAATCTTGAAGTGGGATGAGGTTCTTTCCTCCATGATTCTTCTGGAGAAGGGTGGCCATGTGTCGTAGGCAGTCAGTCTTTCATCATTTTTTCTTTGGTCATCGAGCTTAGCAACCTGCAATTCCAACTTACGAAATTTTCTCTCAAAACTGTCCTACCATCTATTTTCCTGGTTCCATTCGGTACTCCTTGGGGTTGATTTGTTGGAAGAGACGGAATAAGATCTGGAATGTTTTCCAGGTCGGCCTCTCCCATAATCATGGAGTCGGAAGTCTCGTAGTGTGGGAGATCGTCGGCTCAATAAATGGTGATGACGGGAGCGGTGGCTTAGTTCAGGATGTCGAACTTTCTGTAGGGGAGACCATCGACTATACCTGGAGGTGATGGGGCATTGTGCCCGCTAATGGCCGCTTCTTGAAGATTTTGGACGGTGGCTGTCAGGACTTCCATCTTGTTTAAAAGAACATCCAGTTGTTGCCATCCTATGCTAGTGGCTAGGGCGATATCCTCCCTTCCAAGGGCGGATCATTTCTTGGATGGCAAGCGGGCCCTTCCAGCTGAGATATTTGTACTATTTCTTTACCATCTTTTCTTTCAAGATTGCTTCTAAGAACTGATTTCTCCCTTACCTGGAGCACCAATCCGTTGTGACCGAACCATCATGACTTTGATGCCCGTTTGGGCTCGCTCTACTAGGCATCTTGAGAACTTGCAAAACAGACCCAGGATTCCAGTGGAGGACACTCTGATGCTTAAGTCAGCAAGGGTTCGGCTAAAACAGATATAGAAATCTCAAGGAAGATGGCTAAAGAATGAGACAGTACTTTAGCTAGTTAATCTTACTTATCTTTGGAGATCCCCCATTTACCGGTATTTATAGGCTTGGATCTTAACTGAATTAAGTTAGACGGGTCTCAGACGGTTAGTTTTGTTTGGAACTAACACGTGCCTGTAATAACGGTGATTGGTTATTCAAGTAGGATAACTACTTCATTCTTATCATCTTCATCTTTCTCATGCTGAATCGGCCATTATACGTTAATCGGCATTTATGTGTTGGTCAGCCTGCCTGTATTGGTCGGCCATTGTATGCTGATCGGTTCTTTTTTACTATCAGTCTCTATGTAGTGGTCGACCTTCGTGTGCCGATTGGCTCTTATATTATAGTCAGTCTCCATGTAGTGGTCAACTTTTGTGAGCATATCAGCTACTTACTATCTTTTCAGCTTCTACGCCTATTCTAATCTTTTCTTTATTCCTTGGGCTTGATTTGGCCTTTAACAAGTTGATCAACGTGATTTGTCCCAACAGGTGTAGCCCATAGCAAGCATAATAATGTAAAAAATTAATTTAGCTTCTTCTCTCGAAACAATTGGATGGGTGTTGTGGACTCATGAGGGTCATGGAATGGAAATCAACAGCCCAATGAATCACACCGTCACTACAGTAAAAAGCAAAAACCTGTCGATGCTTTTAAAAAGCATCGCTATCCTCCGATGCTTATAAGCTCGCTAAGTTTAACTTGTTTCCCGACGTTTTTAAGCATCGCTGGGTTTTTAAGGGCATCGGAAAGCTCCACCACTTGTCGACAGTTATAAGCATCGAGAAATTAGTCCTCTTATACCCAGCCCCGAGCCCTAATTTTTCATTTCAATCAATTCGCCACTCCATCGCCTGATCTCTGTTTCATCCTCGATCCCTCTCCCCTCCTTCATCTCCGGCTTGTTGCCTTCGGGCCCTTTATCACCGCCGAAGCTCTCCGGCTGGCGCCTTCATCTTCTTCATCTCCGGCCCATCGATCGAAGCCTGCTCTCCCACCCGTTGCCCCCACCAACCTCCTTGCCTTGCTCCATCAGCCGACCAACAGTTTGTAAGCACATGCCTCTCACCGTTTCTCAGATGGTAAAGATTAAGAGTATGGTATAATTATTATTTTATTTTTTAAATAATGATAACTCACTTTCTGTGTTTGATTAAAGATGATACAATATCTAATATTTTTTTTTGATAAAATTTCTTGGCATGCATTATTGCCGTTGCTTGGTTTCTTAGAAATTCTTTAAGTGCTCCTTTTTCTTTTACATAAAGAATGTTTATATATTTTCCATTGCAGAAGTGTATAGCATGATTTCTAATGATCAATTATTAGTTTACAACCATTTTGGGGATATATGGAGAATGCCTCGTATTTTATCAATTGAATACGAATATTGAGCCTAACTAAAAGATTCGAGGTAGAGGACCAATGGTCAAATTATTTAGTTTGAGCTAGGATAACAACTACAACTTGACTTGTGACAAACTTGATATTAAGTTGAGATTCCTAACCTGACCATAATTATCAAGTCTTTTCCAAACTATTTAAGATTAACTCTATGGATTCTAACTAGTTAACGTCCCTATGTAGAACGATCTCTAAAATGATTTGAAACCTTTTTATGACATAATGACTAGGCCAAACCTCGATCCCTTTCCAAATTTACAAGCAGCACATTTGGATAGAAAAGAGATACCCTAACATTTATTCATGTGAAATATAGATCCATTCCATCATACCTATAATTTTACATGATGGACTAAAAATAAATAGTCAACCAAGAACCAAACTTTAATTTGGATGGTATGACCTCCTGCCACTTAAGACAAAGCAAGGGAAGGTCTTGATCCTCATTTTAGCCCCCCTTATTAAGTGTATAACCTAATTCGATGTGCCTTGCCACCATTTTAGAACAGCCAGAAGTTAAAACAAAGATATGCCAACCTATCCATTCAAGTAAGAAGGAGAAAATTTAAGATCTCCATTTTAGCCTCTCCATTGCCAGGCCATAAGAATGAGGAGAGAAGGATGGCAGCACGAAATGGTTATATATATATATAATATATATATTATATATATAACCGTCCCTTCCACCGTCCATGTCCCTCATGGCTATCATCCCCTTCCCGATGAGCATCACCATATATGGGATTCTTCACTGTCGTTGTCCTACCATAAGAAGTTTGCTTCACTGAGATAGTCTGGCTCTCCTCGAGGCTACCATCTTCATCATATACAATATTTCCATCTTCATCCTGCAAGATCATAATTGACAGTAGAAACATGAATCCAAAAATAAGTCACAAAATAAATAGAAATATTCAAAAGTACGTGCTTCATGTATTAGTTTGTCAGACAGTATGTAAGGTTTATCCCCATCCATAGCCAAAATAGATTCCATGCGAATAAAGTAGCACCTCATAGGTTTTATACTTCACTATATTATTCTGTTCTTATACTATGTTTGAATTTAAGTCTAAATCTACCAGTTTTGTTGCCTTTTTATTTTCAGGTGCTTGATTGCTCCGAGAGTAAAGAATCTTTCTAAAATATTTTAAATTGGTTTAAGGTTTGTATATGGAGGCTATGATGATTTTAGGATGTATGTTTGGCTGATTCATTATTTCTAATGGCACCAATCTTGGATGGCCTTCTTTTATAGGCAACTGATTGTAGTCATTTTGATTTAGTTATAGATTAAATAGTAATATGAGCCTACTCCTTATTTTTTTTTATTTATTATTCTTTTTCTTAGTAGATTATTTCTATTTCTTTATAAATTTTTAGTATATACCTGTATCTTACTGAATATTTTATGCTTTAAGATTTGTTCATTACTGCAAGTCTTTTATTTCAATACCATCAATAGCTTTGTTATGATCAATTATGATTTTTTAAGTATTTTTTTACAACTTGCATTGCATAGAAATATAGACCCGTCAATTGATTAATGTATATATTCTACATCATCCATACATTTATTTTATTTTTGTACGGATGGAAAGAAATATGTACAATGGTCAATTGATTGTCCAGCTTGGACAGTTCGAGAATTACAATAACTTTATAGGTGCTTAAGTAATCAAGTATTATGGATATAGTTCTAGATATATTTCGGACAACATTTTCTTTTAGTTCTCCTCATACATTTTTACTTGTATGGGGAGAACTAAAAGAAATACTGCCAAAATTTTTCTGGAGCTCCTATTCCGTATTATTTGATTACTGTAAATGACATATATAATTAATGCAATTCTTGAATGAGATAGGACCTCTTACCTATAGTTGGTGATAGGGGCATTTTGTTCTTATAAATATTTATTTATTTCAGTTAGTTTTATCTTACAATGGATAAGAGTTGGATAACTAAATCGAGAATAGCAAAGACTATCTGGATGGAGTTCAGAATTTCATTAATTTGTATGGAGAGAAGAGCATCAATGGAAAGATTCTATGTCCATGCCAAAATATGTAAATTCCAATTCTCTATATCCAAAGACTGTTGAAGAATATTTGGTATGGAATAATTTTTTAAGAGGTTATACAGAGTGGTTTTTTCATGAGAGTCAAGGTTACCATTTACATGTAACCAATCTCTAACATGGAACATATACCTGTTTTAGATCCAGTAACTAACAGAAAAATCTTGCAAGAGATGAGATGATGATCAGAAATTTGCTCAGAGATGCTTTTAATATGGTGCTCAAATCCTGGAGATTTTAGTGGAGGACAAGTAGCAGCTAGGCAACCTGAGGATCCTATGTTTATTGAATCTATACATAATGAAGAGCCAATACCCCCAACTAATATTGGAATAGATCGTTATCATAAGCTGATAAGGGATGTAGATCAAGAATTATTGCTGATTACAAAAACTTTTCAAAAATTATTTTCTTGTACATTTATTCATATAAAATACTTGAATGGATGGTTTGGCAAGAGTTTTACTATGTTGCTCAAGTTGTTAAAGGATGCATTTCCTGAAGGTACTAGTTTACTAACATCTTGTTATGAAGCCAAAAAATTAGTAAAGGAATTGGATCTTGGATACGAAAATATTCATATCGATCAAGAGTCGTGCCATGTGTGTAGATGTTCACGATGGATGAAGCAAAAAGAAAATGAGAGTGGGGGATTAAATGAATTAAATGTAACACAAATAAACAAAAACCGGTCAAGGTATTACATTATTTCTCTCTTGTACCTAAATAAAAAGGATCTATACATCATCAAAGACAGCTTCGTCAATGAGATGTTATGATGAATGATGTACAAAAGATGGAATGCTGAGACACCCAGCGGATAGTTTAGCATGGAAAGCATTTGATGACATATATCATAATTTTGCCTCTGATGCTCGTAATGTCAGGCTAGGTTTAGCCAGTGATGGGTTCAATCTATTTGATCTTAAGTACTATCTATAGCACTTGACCAATTATTCTGATTTCTTATAATTTGCCATCATGGATAGCATGAAACAGTCTTCACTTATTTTATCAATGGTCATTTCAGATGATAAAGGTCTAGGCAATGATATTGATATTTTCTTACAACCTTTAATAGATGAATTGAAATAATTATGGGAGGGTATCAATGCAACTGATGCTTCAAATGGCCAAACATTCAAACTGCGGGCAGCTCTATTATGGATTGTTAATGATTTTCCTACATATGCTAGTTTATTTGGCTAGAGCACTAAGGGATGAGTTGCATATCCTTCTTGTTGTGAATCAACCCATTCATTTGGTTAAAACATAGAGAAAAGTTTTGTTATTGGGATATCGTCAATGGTTGGAAGCAAATCATCCATTTTGATTTCAGAAGAATTTATTTGATGGTACTATAGAGTTAGGATTTGCTCCAATTCAACCTTCTGGTTCTGATATTCATAGACAAATGCTTGGTATTAGACACAGTTACGGTAAAAAAAAAGTCTTCTAAAAAACGAGGAAGAGATGATGTTGAGACTCAGCAAAGAAGTATCAGAGAAAGTCAATGCTTGCACTTTAGATACAGCAGTGTTTAAGGATCCAGATAATTTTTTTGAAGTTGAAAATGATGATGATATATGACAGCATCTATCCATCAGCATACTAAACAATTATGGAAGAAAAGTAGCATATTCTTTGACTTACCTTATTGGGAGCATAATATACTCCGGAATAATCTTGATGTTATGCATATAGAAAAGAATGTTTAGAACAATGTTAAATCTTGATGGAAAGACTAAGATAACATGAAGGCGCATCCTGATTTAAAGAAATGGGTATCCAACATGAACTTCATCCACAGTGCTTGCAAATGATAGATTTATATCCCTCATGCATGTTATATAATGTCTAGTCGAGAAAAAGATCTTTTCCTGATAGTTTTAAAGAATATCAAGGTTCCTGATGGATATGCATCAAATATTTCATGATGTGTGAATCTGAAAGGGCAAAAAATTTTAAATCTTAAAAGTCATGATGGACATATACTAATGCAAGATATTCTTCCATTGGTTTTAAGGTCGTCAATGCCAAAATAAGTTGTTATGGTTTGTTTTTCATTATCATCATTCTTCAAGGCATTATGTTCTAAGGTTCTTGATTCTTAGGAGCCTGATCAGTTGCTGTCTCAAGTCATACTTACTTATATCAGATGGAAAAGATTTTTCTTCCTAGATTTTTATGATTATAGTTCATCTACCTCATCACTTAGCTTCGGAAGCTAAACTTGATGGACCGGTACAGTACAGATTGATGTACCTTATCAAGAGGTGATGTCATAAAAATAAAATTTCATATTTAGATATCTTTTTATTATTTAATAATGTGATATTAATATTAAAATCTTAATAAATATCATACTTTTTGAAGGTATCTTGTATGTTTGAATGATTATATACGAATCAAAGTCCATCTTGAGGGCTCAATAGTAGAGGGATATATTGCCAAAGAGTGTTTAACATTTTGTTCAAATATCTTGAAGTTGTAAAGACTGTATTCAATCGATCTCAACGTCATGGAGATACTATGAAGAATACAAAATCTATGCAAGTTTGTATCTTCTAGAAGATTTATAGAAATCTGAAAGTATTATTCTTGACCATAAATCCTTGTCATAAGCAACACCGTTATGTATTACTACATAGTGACATAATATCTAACTATCGCAGGTTAGTCTATTTACATATGGATAATACTAAACATTAGACATATTATTGTCAAAATTATATTTGATTGTCATGCAGTGAATTTTTAGCTGTACAATGACAAGTCAGTCATTCCACTCGTCCTAATCCAAGGCTGAACAAGATGGTTGGTTGAGTTATTTCCTAATTAGCTTTCCAATCAGGTTAGTATATATAAGTCCTATAATAATTTTACATACATTTACATCAACTAAGTGATCGATAATTGATATTATATATTTCAAGGTACCGGTACTGATGGAAAAAATTGTTCAGCAAAACTAATAGCACTTGCCCAAGGTCCAAATTATATAGTGAAACAAATATGATGGTTTATTATAAATGGCTTTAAATTTCATACTAAGAAGCGGAGAAATTTAAAAAACTCAGAATAGTAGAGTTATTGTAGAAGTAGATGGAAAATCTTATTATGGTATACTTAAAGATATTTTTGAGATGCATTATTATGAAAATTTTAAAGTTGTATTATTTTGATGAAATTGGATAGATATAAATATACCAAGAGGTTTGAAAAAGGACTCAAACGGATTTATACTTGTCAATTTTTCAAGATTGATATATACAGATGTGTTATTGAAGAATGATATATTTATCTTTCTATTTCAAGCTCGACAAGTTTTTTATGTACAAGACTCGAAGATAAAGAATGGGCTATTATTATTAAGACAAAATCCAGAGACTTGTATGACATAGAAACAATGGTATAAGAAGATGATAATGATACTTATACTCATTGTATGCCTTATAATATTGTGCCCGATGATCATATAAATGATACAACCATTTTAGTTAGGTTGGATTCTGAAGAAGGTATAAATGGTTGATTATGACAAGTAAGTAATTTATAAAATGGTTTTACATTTTAGCATGAATAATTATCCTATCTTTTAAATAGCAATTCATTTCCGTTAAATTTTAATATAATGTTGACTGACTTATTTTTTAATAAGCATGTTAGGTACACCATGCCTCAAAGGAAGCGCCTATCAGATGTACAGTTTCATTTTTTCCAGACCGAGGCTGGTACTTCATTACAATAGCCCGACGACTCTTGATCAGTTTTACGTCGGTCTGATGCCAGTCCATCCATTCCTGCATATCTGGCTGAGGCCAGTACCTCTCCTTCACATCAGGTCGATGCCATTCACTCCTAGTCAATACATCACGATCCTCCTATGGATCATCCAGATGATGAGCCTATCATCGATGACATACAGATACAGGGTAATTTAATAATTTTATCTGTTTCAATTCATACATATCAATAGTTTTGATATAATTTTCTGTATTTTTTTGTAGATGATCTGGGAGACTTAGGAAGAGCAAGGACCCACACTAGTCCTTGATGTATGGCAGTTACCTGAGAATGAGAGGATCGTCGTTGAGTTCAATAAGCTAGGCCAGCCTATTAAAATCCGCTAGCTTTTTGACCAGCTTTTTGGAGACAGTAGCATGCCGGATCAGCAATGTCCCTTAAATTATTCAAAGTGGAATAACATTTTTCTTGTTATAAAGTAGAGAATGCTACAACTTGTACAGGTAAAAATTTGATATATTATTTTATATCTTAAGTTTTTAGCAATTTTATTACTTAATTCATTTTAAACTTATTTTATTACTTATTCATTTTTAAACTTATTTTATGTTTATTTACATTGTAGAGCAAGTTTATACTCCCTCCATATTGTATGATTTTGTGCTTAATCTTTCAATCGCAAGTGAAAGAGTATAGGACAAAGTTAAAGGGAGAATATAAGATAGAGGGTAAGACAAGGAGTATTTACTTGTCCTCCTGATGTACACCCTCATCAGTGGAGGAGCTGGTGCACTATTGGTTCTCCGAGAGGGCACAGGTTTGTATCACACATCAAACTATAAACTTATTAATTTTTAATATAAATTATATTTATATAATATATAACATAATTTTAATTTTATTGTGTAGACATATTCTGCTATTGGTAGAGCTACACGGCACCTCAGTCAGTTCCTCACACAGTGGGGTCCAAGAGTTATGCACCGGCTGAGGCATGAGTTTGTATATTTCTCATCCCATAATATTTTTAGTACACTTTTAGTTTAAAATCATATATATCATATATCATGCATAGCCATGTATCATGGTACGGGGGTATAAGATGTGTCATTTTAGATTTTTTTTATAATATTTATTCTTTCTATAGGCTGATCAGGGGAGGGAGCCTGGTGAGGTGGAGTTCTATCGGATGATTCACGTTCACCAGGATGGCAGTTTTGTTCGGAAGGAGCTAGAGATATATTTATATTTTTTTATTTATATTATATCATGATTTATAATTTTATTTTATTAAGTGTTAATATATGATTTTTTTATAAATATAGGAGAGGGCTACCTCTATGATCGCCGAGTGTGCTGGCGAGTCTACATCATCTAACGCAGAGCAGTCGCATCGAGGCCGAGGTATTCTCGGAGTTGATGTGACCAAGCATCATAGACGAGTGAGGGTTATGGGATTTGGAGTTATCCCTACTCAATTATCTGAGATGAGTAGATTTACTTGGGATGCTAAGATAGTCATGATGATTCATATGTTCGTAGGCTCGAGGATGAGATATCAGAGCTCAAACAGACATGTGATACAGACAGAGCAATGATGCAAACTATGAGGGCTCAGCTGAGCATGTTACATCTGTGCTGCATATATTCATGTCATCTCATGTAAGTAATATTTATAACTATATATATATATTTTGTATATATGTAATAATTTATAATAATATATTGTATGTATCGTAACTATATATATGTATATCTTCTAGGTTCCTGATACATCTGCCAGTCGCAAACAAGACGACGACCAGCTCCCGCGACCATTGATGCCAGTTGATTTTTTTTATTATTTTTGTGTCTTTTTATGTATTTGAACTTGGATCGAGTTGAGTATCTGTTGATACTTTTTATATATATAAACACTCTTTATATTGACTTCATGTATATCTGGTATTTGGAGTATGAATGTTGTGTTTTTGTGTGATATAATTTTCATTAATGATGTTTTGATTCCATTTTGTATTTTTTTGCTATGTGTCATACAGGTTTCAATGAAATGATATTTTTTTTTGGTGATAATGTATACATGTTTTGTGTTGGTGTATGTATTTGATGTATATAGGTTTGTGATGATACATTATAGGTTTTTTTTAAAAAAAAATTGTCGATGATTTAAAGCGTCGCTATTTTACCGATTGCCAATGCTTAAAGCGTCGTTATCGTGACAAATGCTGATGCTTTAAAGCATCGCTATATTTAAACCTACCGATGCTTTAAAACGTCGCTAGGTTTTAAACGTAGCGACACTTAAAGATCGGCATATACCGATGCTTTTAAAAAGCATCGCTATGTTTAAAACATAGCGATGTTTTAAGGCATCTGTTCGTTTAAATATATCGATGCTTTAAAAAGCATTGGCAGTTTACGTCTCCATGTTTATATATCCGACATTTTTTTGCGATGCTTTAAAAAGTGTTGGGAGCTTTCTTGCCAATGCTTAAAGTATCGCAAATATCTTAAAAGCATCGACAAATTCTCTTTTTACTGTAGTGCATCATTTTTTCCAAACATGAGAATCCGTTTGATCTTGCTTGAAGCTATGCTGGACTATTCTATCCTCGTAGTGCCAAATTCATTTTGTGTCGGAGTTAAATTAATTAGCCTTAGATAACAAACTTCTAATTAAAGAGCTAGACTGGGCCTACCATCTAACAACCATCTTTTTGATCACATGTAGCAAGTTATGAAGACAGGAAATGTCACTCTGCCAGACCCAGCTCACGATTCTTGATAGAATGAGTTTATTGTAGACATAGTCCTTTTATCTAATCACAGTTGATATATCACATTAAATGCTAATCACTTTTGCGTGATTGGATGGAAAATTATCTATGGTAGACTAATTCTATCTAAGAATTTCTTTAACATCACCGATGTCGCCATCATCTATCTCTACAAATCTCTCTAGCACACATCTCCAAATCATTTCCTATACTAGCCTCCCTTTATATATAATAATAATAATTGTTTGTGCCCATTCAGCTAGCTCCGGATCAGACTGCCCTCGGGCATCCGGTCGGTGATCCCCACACGGGTCCGACCCCCCGGCTCTAGGAGAGACCCCGCGGCCCCTTTCTTAAAGGGCTGACCTGAGGCTTTGGAAGTTGCGGGCGCCTCACCGTCCGTGCGTCGGCATCTCTGACTGCCACGGTCGGCTTTTGGAGTCCTGCTCAGCGCCACGGTCGGCTCCTGAGAGGCCAGGCCGACCCGTCGCTGTAGGGGTCGCTCGAAGCTTCCAGGAGCCCTCCTTCCTGACAAGTTCTAGCATTATGTTGTAACGGACTCTAGTGCATGGCCACGATTCTTGCTACCAAGGCCACCACTCTGACACTCCTGTCATGCCGCCACCCACGATCTCCCCGCCAAGCCTATTCCTCCTGAGGGCACATTCAGGCTTTCCCAGCCTGCTCCCCAACAGAAGTTGGCAGCGCTCCATGCCTATAAAGACACCCAGGGGACCTCCTTAAAAAGGTAACGTTCTTCTTCCCATCGTCGCGTTTTCTCTTCCCAAAATAAAACTCTTTCCATTCTGTTGCTCCAACCCTCCTCTAACTTAAGTATCGGAGTGTCCCCTGCCGGAGCCCCTCCGGTGCCTAGGAACTCTTGCAGGTTGGCTGGTCGAGGAGTTCTCCAGCATACCCCCGAGCCCGGCCCACTAGAAAGCGCGGCAACAAGATACATCCTGTAGAAATCTCAAACCTCTTCAAAATATTTCTCTCCCTCTCTCAAAGATGCTTTATAAAGGTCTTCTCTATCGAAATTCATATGCTCTCTCCACTTTTAATAAAACAACAGTCTCTCTTCTATAGAAAAAATTGAAACACATAATTATTTTTTAATGATGGAACAAAACTCTACGAGATTCATAACTAAACTAGTACAACCAACAAATAGATTGTGCTAAATCTATATTCGTAAATACTTACAATACCCTTGATGGTATATCCACATCACATTTAAATTATTGAAAAATCGAACTAGCCACTTGGACGACCAACTAGACCTCAATATGAGTTTAATAATTATCTATCTTTGGTTACTTATATATCGCTTCCAATCTATATAGTAAACTTTGTTTTCATTCTTCTAATTACATAATTATTGTTAGTTTTTATCATTAAATTTACTAAAATAAAATTTACATTTTCATGGCACATGCTTATATCCATATTTAGATAAAAAAAATATGGATATACTAATATTTGTCTATTTTTTATATTTGCTCATAATAATGTAGATGTGTTTAATATCTGATTCACATCTATATCTATTAAAACTAATAGTAATATGCATATTAGTATCCATTTAATATTTATATACCATTTTTATTTATAAAAATATTAATATAAACATTGGTAATCAATACTCGCTTATCGATCGGTTTCCATCCATCCCCCACCTAACATTCCCAGCTTTGAAGTCAGCAAGTGCTTGATTTTGCCCTTGTTTGACGTGGCAAGTGCAAGTTTTTCGAGTTGAAGCAAGTAGAGGATGGACGTTGGCTAGTGCGTTTCTTGACTAACTTCGATTCACTTCTTCATAGCCTTGGTACCTGATTGATCGTGGATTGACTTCCGGGTATTGCTCCACCCCAAGTGCTACCGCCCATCCCTTTCGGGTGAGGAGGTCTCCCGTCTCTAGACCTACGTACGTGTCGGCCTTCTCGAATTCCCTCCGTTGTTGCTTTTTTGACTTGTCTTAACCCTAGGAAGGACTGGGTGGAAAAGCCCGATCGACGTGGTAACAACCGACGGGGACGAAAAGTAATATGGCAGTAATGCAACTTAGAAAAACCACTAAAAAGTTAAGTAATATGGCGTAATGCTATCTTAGAAAAACCCCTAAAAATATTATCTTTCACGAAACAATCTGCGAATTCATTAAATGACCACGCTTCACGGTATCAATTTAAAGGGAGCAATGGAATAAGCCACCAGTTGAGTGACTTTTTAGTGATATAATATATATATATATATATATATATAATATATATATATATATATATATATATATATATATATATATATCTATATATTCAGTAAGTAGTTAGGTTTTTGAGTTAATTAAGCATTTTTCAAAGTGATATTAATCACTAGAAACTTCGAGCTGTGAGGTTGATAGGACCACACCCAGTCCAAAACAGGGTTACTGGCCCGAGTTTTTCCATACAAAACCTGGAGCCTATCTGCTTTTAAAAAAAATAAATAATAAATCCAGTTTCATTTCCTCTCACTGTACATTAACTTGGACCAATACATTCGGCTTCGAAAAAGCACCCCAAAAAGCAATATATGCAACGTGTTATCTAATCAACTACGAAGCTATTAAAAAGAGAAAAAGGATAGATATTATCAATTAAGGAAAGAAAGAAATTTTTTTTTCTCTCCCGAACAATGCTATTGCCTCCTGCTACTTGTGCAGCAAATAATATATTAATGAGGACTGAACATATCCTAGCTACAGAAATTATTGAAGATTGGAAATTATGATCCACGATCAATCTGATTTTTATATTATGATTTTAGGATGCTTTCTAAAAATTAAAAACGAAAAAAAAAGTAAATTGAGATGTAAACAATGCCTGATCTCACTACATTTGCAAATGCTCAACGATCACAAAGCAGAAGGTGAAGTATACAAAATCGGTTGTCATATATCTGAAATTCATGGTGAGGCAAGACTAAATCAATGCTATCTCTGGATCACTATTATGATATGGATGTATTCATTTAGTCTGCGATCATTCTTCAACAATTTAGCTCAGTTCTTTCGACATTTCACCGGGAAGAAAAAGGAAAGAAAAGAACGACTAAATTATTTGCTAATAGAAAATACAGCTGGATGAAACTCAAGGCCCTCGGAGAGCGAGCTCTTGATCGAAGGGTTGAGCCAATCTTACAAGCATAAGCTGATAGGTGTCCAAGAACATTTTAGATTCAATGATGCTTGCACATATGTTGATTTCATCATAAGAGAGACCAAAATAATTAACATTTTCAATAAAGTTAATTGGAGAAGGAGGGAATGTATATAGAAAATCATGCACAGAGATATATATGCACTCGTTTGTCTATAGTTGATGACATTTCATATCCTCATTGGTAGTCCCTTGTGTTTTTGCTTAACAAATATTAGAATTGGCTAACATTCTTGAGACCTTGAAAAATAATTTATGGAAAAGATCTTGCAAGGAGTACTAGCAATTTATTATGGTGGTGAAGTTGGATATACAGTAAACATCATGCTACAATTTTGAACAAAATAGGGTAAGATGACTATTAACTGATCTCTTTGAATAAGCAAGCATGGCGGTGAAGTCAAGCTCTTCTTGATGTACACCAGATACCGGACTATCCATGCATTCCGTGCCTAAGCTTTCAAGAACTTCTACTTTCATTGTTATTAACTTATCTTTATCGTAAATAAAAGTAATAAAGAGAAATATTTTTAAAACTTGTTTTTTCTGAAAAATATTATAAGCAATAACTTGCTGTTGGATTATCTTTGCTCTTGCCGCAGAAGATGAAGACTTTGTGCGCACCACAACAATATGTGAGAAAGAAACCAAGCAAAAGTGATGGATTATTGACATCTTGGCATTAAAGGAATATTGTAGTCAAGGAAATCCCTAACCACATTCTGGTAAAAGTAACCCACATTTATTTAGTAACAGAAGCCCCTTTATTATTTATTACAGCGGGAAACCAAGTCCGGTCCACCATTAATTACAAACTACTGGAAACACGTATTATTAAAAGAAATTACAAAGACACTACGAGGGAAAGGGAGAGTCTACAGAAAGAACATGCAGGCTTCATGCAGCTGTTGCTCTATGATTTAAGGTGACCATGCCCCCCACCACTCCCTACTCCAGATCCGTAGCCTGAACCAGAGCCAGAACCACTTCCTTCCCACCACCGCCGCCTCCGCCACCCCTTCCATACCTCCTCCATGGGCACCGCCACCCTCACCGTATCCAGACCCCCCGCCGGACCCATATCCTGACCCACTCCCGCGTCCATTCCCGCCACCAGAGCCGCCCCCACCTCCACCACCTCCGCCTCTTCCATAGCCTCCACCATGTTCTCCCCCAGCTCCGTACCCTGAGCCCGAACCGTACCCGCTCCCCGACCCATAGCCAGAGCCGCTACCTCCCCCTTGGCCACCTCCGCCACCGCCACCACCTCCCTCGCCTCTTCCGTATCCTCCGCCACTGGCCCCCGATCCACCTCCTTCACCATAACCGGACCCGGAACCATAGCCGGACCCGGAGCCATTCCCGGACCCGCCACCTCCGCCGCCACCACCGCCACCGCTACCGCCCCGGGCTGCTTCACAGAGAGCAATGCTTAACATAACTATGAAGGCAAGAGCGGCAAACCTAGTACGAGCCATTGTTGTTAAAGGCCAGCAGGCGAGGATTGAGTTGTGTGTTAGATGGGAAGATAGCATGGGTATTTATAGCGCAGCTTGTGCGGCTCTGGAGGCATGCAAGCGGCCTTATTCTACTTTATTTGCACAGCGAGAACGAGGTTTATCCCTGGTGTGAAAGCACTCAAACCAGGGAAATTCCTAGTGGCTAGTGGGTCCCATGACTAACGTTACCGTGGTCTTTATCTGCCCACAACTTTTTTAACTTTGGCATTTGCTCGACCATGGTGCTGCCACCTATCTTTTCGACTCGGCACGGCTTAAAGTTACCATCTTTATCAATTTACCTAACCTTTTTGAAGGATTGGCAGGCTCGAGTAGTCCATTATGGTAAGAATACATAACAGGAGATATAAAATAATAATCATGGTGATTGCTTGTTCATGATTTTTGTAATTTAGCTCGCCATTGTGCATGGTCCAGGCCCAGATAAACCAACAGAACAAAGTACTTACCATCAGTTAAGAGCCTAGTCTATTTTGGAACTCGGTTCCAGAAGATTAGGCAGCCTTTTGGATACCAAGTTTGAATTTAGAATGGCTTTCTTGGTGTCTTTTCTATTGAAGTTTCTCTCGAATTAATTAGGTAGTTGGTAGTCATGTAGAATTTGAATTTCCCTCCTATACTGGTCAGTCTTGCATAATTTAAATTGTAGCATTTGAATTTAATAATTTAAGGAATCTAGTCTATGAATTTGAAGTTCCTTTTTAACGCCTTGATTCTACTCCCTTGATCAATTCCTCGTTGGTGCAAAGAGTTTATCCAGTTCTCGATTGTACCAACTTACCACGAATTTGACATTCAACACTCTAGCTGGTTCGATATCAAAAATACCTAGAATAGATAGCAATCTATTGAAACATCATATAACATCACGCCCCTTCCCTCCACCCCCCCCCCCCCCCCCCCCCCCCCCCCCCCCACACACACACACACACACACACACACAACCCCAAAAAAAAAAAAGTTTGAAACCCATGTATCACTTTGTGATTTTAGATCTACATCAATTGATGTTGAAAATATTAGATAGAGAAAAATGGAAAGGGAATTGAACTAGTTTCAATATTTAACCCTCATCCAATGTATGCTAATGGAATGGTCGCAATCACATAACCAAAGGATGGAGTGTAATTATTCACTTATTGTGAACTTTATGCCAGTGAGCAAGCTATATATTGTTTAGTTGAGATGTTTTCGAATATGATAAGGTTAATTATATGGTTTAGCAAGGCCCAAATTCAATCTTTTACTTACGTCATCCTGCTATAAGATATGGACGTAGACGTAGCCTTAGTCCGTGATGATTCTCCATCAAACATGTACGTTCTTAAAGTAAATTATACGAGCAAATTCCTAGAGGAAACTATTTAGTGAATGATTGGGATAATTCTACAAGCTCAAACTGGTTGGTGTGCTGGAACATTGTGATTTCAATGACACCAGATTTATGTATTTTGATTCCCTAAAAGTGATGGAGCAAACTTACATTTTCAAAAATAATGCCACAAAATGGTGAACATAGAAAATCATAAACATAAAAATGTGCTGCCTTATTTTCACCATAATTTAGCTAATCATACGTATTTTGAATCTTTTCTCATAAAGAAAAGAGCTATTGTAAGGATTTTTTCTCATGGATCTATGCAGAAGATCATAATACAAGAAAATCTTATTATTCAAGAATGGACCTGAATATGCAACAGAACCAAAACAATTCCATATAAATTAGGAACAAATAAATAATTATTCTAATATTTGGGATCTGTGTTCACTATTAATTTCTAATATTCTATCATTAATGTTCACGTGAATACAGAAGGTCAAGTCCTTCTATCAGCTTCCTTTTCATAGGCTATTCGATGGAGGCCTAAAAAACTAAGCTCATTATATATATATACCGGAAATGGAGAGAGACCTAGCTATTTAAAACAAATATCTAACACACCCTTCTATCATGGGCTTAAATTGGGTTAAAGCCTACATTATATACCCTAACCTATACCGGCTTAATATAAGTACACATAGTCCAAACACAGAAATCACTAATAACATTGAACTTATAAACTATCCATCACCTAGATCATATAATTAACCTATTTTTAATAAATATAATAATTAATGGTAGTCCATAATTAGAAAAATTCTTATACTAATAAGCTTAGTTATACCAAACGTTATAAGTGCTCTCCCCCTCTATTTAAGTTAGCTAATGTTGTACAATAATGAAAGGGCACCAATTTTGTCGTATCAAAAATTCTGTTATATGGTCCACCATGTTAACTTTAATTGTTATCATGCCCCATCCCACTAGTACAAGCTATATATTCTACGGGATTTACCCTACAGAACATCAAAGCCTTAAAATATTCTACAGGATTTAACCTATAGAACATACAAGGCCTTAAAAAAAAACTTAGTACCGGTGCAAGAAATCTAAGATACTTAAACTTTTAATTTGATAAGCAAATTTAACATTATTTTCAAACTCAATTTATAGTAGTTACATAACATTTACTTTTATAAAATAAATACTTCTAGATCCTATCCTTCTACTGAGAGCCTATAATCCCATCTGTACTAATATTGGCATATGAAAAAATGTAAAGAAAACAAAAGTGAGCTAAAAGTCTAGTGATCTCTATCACTATTCGATTAAGAAAAATATAACGAAACTCAATGATCATGAAATAAGAATTTTGATTTAGAATTTAAGGCATGCTAAGCAATATATAAAGTGTACATATTGAAAATAATCAATACATTTGGATAGGGAAAAAAACTTCTAATCATTGTATTCAATTATTCACACTTTCTCTCTCTAGTTTTTTAACTATAGCCAGTTTATGATAAACCCCAAAAAAGTTTTAGATCCTAACTATAATATACCACTCATAAGCATGCCCGGTAATTGTCCCCCTAAAAGTCTTGAAGGAACAAGCTCTAAATCACAAAAAAAGCATACTTGCAGTAGCATATATATACCAGTGATTGTTCCACTATATGGTTTGAAAGGAACTAGAGATCCTGATTATCCTGTCAACAAGCATGCCCTAGTGATCATTCCAGTAGAGGTTCAAAAGGAGACTATCATCAAACTAGAGAGGATATATCATCATCAGTAAAATCAATAACATTTCAAAATAGTAAAATGCAATCATTCTCGCAAAATTTACTTCATGCTTAATCTAGTTATTCAATTCTATTTATACATAATATACATAATATAATTTTAAATATTCATAGATATTATTTATTATTAAGTTTTAATACTTAAATTAACATTTATATGTCAAGTTATGCAAAGTGAACCAATTCATATATAAATCAAATATTAGGTAGAGGACTTACCTTTAGATTATAAGATATATAATTATCTTTAGGGTACTATGCATGATCTAGATAAATATAATCATTGATTAATGTTATATCTAAGAAAATCATATATTTTATTTAAAACTCAAGTATCTGAAGGGTTCCTAGGTTTGTGGGGCCTACCTAAATTTTCATCATTCGAAAAAAATATTAAAAAGTGACCTCAAGTTCGTTGATCAATGGCTAGGATCCTCGTGCACATCCTGAACTTAACCTGGTTCTCCTAATGTGAGCTATTCCTAATTTAAAAATTATGCAAGGAGTTGTCATCACCCTAGTGGTGAGATATGTTGGTAAATAAACTTTATTGTAACTTTATTATTATTAGAAGTTCAAGAGTCTTTGTTGGTAGTCTAAAGGTTGAGGGAGTCTAAGAGCAACATAGAAACTTTCATTATTTAGAAACAAATGCATGAGTAATTATGTTTTGATTGCTTATTTAGTGATATATTGTGTCCTTTAAATTTACTAGAGGTTATAAATATCCATGGGACTAATTTGCAATGCAATGATGAGTATTTGAGTCTTTGAGTACCTCCAAATATTTAATGTCCATGAAACTTTGACTCCAATTTTCTTTAGAATTCTTAAGCTAGCTAAAAAACTGTTGGGCTAATGTGGTGCTCCAAGTCTTGAGTGGAGTCATACGGTCTGGAAGATGGTTTAAAAGTTTTTAGGCTTGAGTCATGTTGGATCAGGGTCTTGACCCAGGTAGATAGAACAAATGAGACATGGGTATACATGGACTCGGGTTTAAGTTTCTTAAGTGACTTAGAGGGGGGATTTTTTTAGAGCTAGGTCGGTTGTGACCTAGGGTTATATCTATTTGTATATAAAGAACGACGGGAACGTCAGGAAGAATAATACGCGATCCCTTTTCTCATCCAAATCCTAGCCTCCCTTCTCATCTCCTTAGTTCTCTCTCATGCGTGCAACCCCATGGGGGGCATGCCTTCGTGATGGAAGTGGACGGCATGCCCCATCCCTTCCCAGATGGTGCTTTACCTTTCCGCCATGGCGGCATCATGAAGGATTCCGGGCATTTTGTGGAGTGGTCTTGCTCTAACAATGATATCAGCTGATCTTGATGCGATGGAGTGAAGGAAGCAGGGAAGAGGATTCGCGATGGTGGTGCAGATCTCCGGTACCGAGATCTGGAGGTGAGGGCTTGTTGCCCTCCCTGGGAACAGAGAGAGATGGCCATCTATGAGGGATCGCCCCCTTATGGGGCTTGATCACTGTGAGGGAGAGCAAGACCGTGAGGTCTTCTCACGGTTTAATCCAGACGTGGAGGAAGATCTGGTGAAAGACGGTGGCGCGGGGTGTCACCGGTTGCTCGTCGATCACACGGCGGCGTGGGGCATTGCAGGGCATCACGAGCTCACCGAAGGCATGGGCTCGTCAGTCGTAGGGTGGCACAGACCGCAGGCTCCACCGTGGGATGGCTTGGTGCTGTGGAAGTGGCAGTGGCCAATCGGAGCAGATCGGTGCTAGTATGGCGGTGGACAGTTCATCGGAAAGAGGCTTGGTGGCGGGAAGATGCTGGAGGAGATGCTCGGTCGCGATCGAAGTTGATCGTGCATGGTCATGTTCGCGGGCAGCCATCGGAGATGCGGTCGTGCATGTGGGCAGCCACCGAAAGTGTGGCACAGTGGCGGGCAGTCGTCAGAGGTGTGACACGGTGGCTGGGGGCAATGGCGGTGGCCTGGAGAACCTGTGGTCCTCGGTTCTCTACCATGGACCAACAGCAATGGTGGCTATGGACCGGCCTGGGTGCATGTGAACCGTTGGATCAGTTCATGGTGGACCGGCATCTCAAGTCACTCTGCTCTGAAATATATGCTAATGGGTTTTTGATGATTTTGGGCTCAATTGAACTTCGATTTGATCCCCATCTATGCTGTTGGATTCCATTTTTCAAGCTCTTCATGTTAGCTAGGATGGATCTGATGATGAAGTCAAATCATAGATGATGTGGAGATCGTGGTGTGGTGACTATGCATGCAGGCAGCACGAGTAGGATTGTTCCATCTTCTACCTCCCAAGTGGACAGAGGTTCGAGATATCAGGAGCAGTACAGAGGTCTGATGGTGGAGCGGATCTCAATGAATATGATAGATCCAGTGGTGCAGGAGCTCGTGACGATGGTGCAGAGCTGCGGTCCTGTGCTGTGGAGTAATGGCAGGTCGGGTGATCTGTGGTGTAGCACAGGTGGAGCGATACATACCGGAGATCTTTCAAAATATGAGTGGTAGCTCCATCGGTAGTGGACCAGTTTCTTAGTTACTATAGAGAAGAGCGATCGATAGTACTCCAACTACCTTGATCGAGATGGAGCTATATAGGTGGGGTATCCTGCGTGGTTGGAGATGTGTCTCGGGAGATGGATATCTCAGGGAGACCGGAGTACATCAATAAAGGAGGTGCCAGAAGCAGCTCAGGGAGACAGGGGATAGTCTTAGGGAGCGCCGGAGGTATTTGACAGTCGAGAGTGTCTCGGTATAGCGGCATTAGCCTAAAGACAGAGACTGGAGCTGATGGAGATGGCAGCTCAGAAAGACCGAGGGGATAGGTCTCAGGGAGCGCAAGGGGCATCATGCAGTCGGGAGTGTCTTGGTATGGCGGGATTGGTTTAGGAACAAGCTGGGATAGATGGAGCAACTATTGGAGATAGTTGCTGGGTTCAATCACTGGGTTAGAAGAGTTAGGATGAGCTCCTGGATTTTGGATGTTCTTGTGAGGATGCAGAGTATCCGAAATGATCTCGGAGGGATCCGCGATGATGCGGAGGGTCCAAGGAGGCAGCAACTGGGTACGAGATTCAGGTGCAGGCTTAGCAGGATAGCGTTGAGTTGCTAGCCTCGGGTTTACTTCTGCGGCATCAGGTGGACTTTGGTTTCAGGTGGAGCACTGGTTGGAGATGTCTTCACGGTTGGAGAGAGAGCTTTGGCACGAGTTCAGAGCGGGTGGTGCAGGTATGGCCAGATTCTAGCACGAGCACCAGAGGTACACTTATCTAGGTGGAGTAGAGTGCGCAGAATTGGCATGACTCTATGGAGACAGTGTCCGGTGGAGCTCTAGGTGCAGCGAGTGCTAGTTCAGGATCATTACCGATCTTTCTAGGTAGTCTAGGATGAGTGATGTAGATGCTTAGCAGAAGGGAGCCTACAATAGATTTCTCAAGTTGGTGCTATAGAGCAGGTACAGGTTGGTCCCAAGGAACTTATATTGATCTTCAACTGAGGAGGCGGTCATCTCAAAGGTCTCCTAGAGAGCTCAGAAGCTGAAGAGGTCTAATATTGGAGTTAAATTTGCACAGCTGTCTAGATGTATTACGGAAGCATGGGTTGGTATTGCAATCACGGAGACAGAGTAGGGAGACATTAGTTTGAGGTCAGGAGTGCGGTGGAGCATGAGTCTCAGGAGCTGTGGAGCATGGGTTGATGTTCCAACTAGGAAAGCGAGGTGGCTTCGATGGGAAGATGTTAGCTCTGGAGATAGCAGAAGGGTGCAGACGGTCACGCGAGCTTGTCAAGACTTATAGCACAAAGGTGGAGATTGTTGGGCTAATGTGGTGCTCCAAGTCTTGAGTGAAGTCACACAAGTCTGGAAGCTGGTTTATAAGTTTCCAGGGCTTTAAGTCATGTTGGGTCAGGGTCTTGACCCAGGGTAAAGAGAACAAATGAGACATGGGTGTACATAGGCTCGGGTTTGAGTTTTCTCAAGTGACTCGGGGGGGGAGTTTTTTAGGGATAGGTCAGTTATGACCTAGGATTATATCTGTTTTATATATAAAGAATGACGGGAACATCGGAAGAATAATACACGATATGGGATTCACAACAAGTGGTATCAGTATCTAGGATCTCTACAAAAACATATAAAACTTTTCATTATACTAATATCATACTTAATTATTTTATTAATAAGAACAAATCAATAATTAGCTTAATCCTTTAATTAGCTATCTAATAAGCTAGCTGGATGCACTATAGCATTCATTGTTGCTTTGGAACATTAACCCCACTTTGCTTATTGCAAAGGAAAAAGCTCCCTGCCATCCTTCTGTCCCGTAGGTCTACCACGTACCTCAAATCCATCACCAAAGAAGGAAAGGCAAGGCCCTCTCGGTGGTCCTCCACCCCTTTGACTTGTGCTCCAACTTTAGTGGTAGTTTCATCATCTTCAATACTTGCTCCGGCTATTGGCTCCATATCCTAGTTATCAAGATCCTCACCGGATTTTCCTCCTGCTTCAAAGACCACAAGGTACGTAAGATATTTATTTTGATTTATTTTGGATTCTTTGTCCTTTTTTTCTTAGTTTTTTCTCATATTGTTCTCGCATTTTCTTCCAAAGTTCATGGATGGCTTAATCCTGTATTTTTTGGTTTTTTTTTTTCTCTAGACTTTTCTTTGGATTTTGCGGTCTCTAAATTTTATGGTAGGTCATAAAAATCCTCTATTTCTTCTATTTTTTTGTTATTTTTTCTCTTGCTTTGGAGTGGGATTTCAATCAGAGAAATGTTGTTATTTGTCGTTTCTTTTATCTACATTATCTCCTAGGCCGATGAACAAGAAGTTTAGGATTTGATTCACATTATTATCAATAGTACTTAATCTTATCTTACATTGAATCAAATATTTGAATCTACTTGGTAGTGAGGCATCCTTGATACAATCCAATCACTTATTCTGAATCCCTTTGTTTGGTTTACCCTTGCTTCCTAAAAGTGGATATATTTGAGATGGAATGAAAACTTTACTCAATCATTCAAACAGACTTTTCTTTAATAAAGCTCGAAAAAACTATTTTGGAAGAAAGTGGAAAGGATGTGTTAGTTGTCATGTATAAAAAATAAATATATATTTATATAATTTTAAATATTTTTTAAAAAAAATTTTCGTGGCGTGTGTTTCACAGAATAATTTTGGTGTAACAAAATAATTTTAAATGCAACAAAAAGATTAGAAAGTCTGGTTTGGAAGGTGGATAAAATCACTGTCTTAAAAGAAATTTGACTCCCTTTCATACGAAGAATATTAGATCACATACTCTTCTTCAAGGTACAATCTGAAAGTCAATACTCTAATATTTATCGGTAGCATGATCTCGAATGGACACCGATCAGCTTGTCTTCAACCTATATTTTTAAAGTAGAAAAAAATAGAAGAGAAAGAATTTTAGAAAAGAGAAATATAGGAGAGGGAGAGCTTGAAATTCTTGGATGCCTTGTAGAGTTATGATAGAAACCTATTTATAGGCTCAAAATCCCATAAAAAATTTCAAAAAAGTTCTCAAACTAACTATTATGGCATTAAATAAAAGAATGATCGTTAAAGAATTAATTAAAAAATTAAATGAAAAATGGTAAAAATATAATGCACAGGTGCGCACGGATCGCACGCCCATTGCATGCATGGAAGGAGATGAGGTATATTTTATTTTATTTTTTTTATAACAGTAATGTCAATAATTCTCATAAAAATAAAATAAAAATTAAAAATTTAATATTATTAAACTCGATGAACAACTTAAAACTTTTAAATTTTTACTGTGCTCACTGTAAGTACCTTCTAAATTGAATTTATATTAGTATAAATACGTATAGCATGAAGATGAACTGATCATAATGTGAAATAGCGTGCTATTTAGGCCATATACTTGTCTTGATTTTCATAAGAGTTACTAAGTATTTGCCCTAATCTCATAGTCGTGGCCTCATGACTATTCTCTCTAAGATAATCCTCCAAAAATACATGCAACAGAATCGTATTTCGCTGAACTCATAGTCTTAGATTTATTAAGAACTATGCTCATCCTAACTATCACGATAAAGTACCATACCATAGGGATAGGGTGGAGATAGACTCCAAATCAGTGCTCCCCAACATTACCCAGAGGTCATTTCCCTTAAACCTTAACAATAAAGTTGTCAGATGGTAGGATCTACTCTGGTGATTAATATATAGACTTAAGTCCCATCTTCTTCGATATCTCAAATACTGTAGCCTTAAAAGGTTTTGATCAAAAGATCTGCTAGATTATTTTTTGATCTTATAAATTGTAGTAAATATCATTTCTTTGATTTTATTTCTTACAATATTGGATACAAATGCTACCTCCTAAACTTAGTCTAAGATCTCTTGGAAAATCGAAAAAGAAGAGAATTAGAGGTACAGATAAGAATGCAGGGAAAAAATGTACAAATGGAAGCATTTTTGTGAGCTTGGGCATCGTACTGAAACTTATAAAAATCTAGTAGTAGACGAATCTCAAGCTTTAGTATCATCATCTTCTATATTGAAGAAGCTTGGGAGGTAACATATATATATATATAGCACTAGTTTGACTATGGATATTTGTCATATATCATTACTTCTCATTAAAAATTGCAGCTTAAAGAAAATAGCTCAAGAGGAAGAGTATTGGAGGTACACATGCAGTAATTGTAGCACTGGGAGAGAGAAAGTAAAAGAAGACCCTGCAAATAATCTATAACAATGAAAATTTCAGATAAAGGATAATGCCTACCTACAATCTTGATTGTATGTGATTGGATATATCTATCTCAACTTTTGTATTTTGTTTTCTTTCATTTTTTTGGATCATTGTTATGATAATTATTAAATATGATTTATTAGTTGGTAAGAGTTGAATTCATTATCAGTTTTTTTTCCTTTTTTTTGGCTAATTGTAAATTTTATCGCATGTTTGTTGCAGTAGTGGAGATTATGTGGAGAACATGAATTGTGAGATTATCCGAAGCATATCACCCAGGAAGATGATGATGTGTTCTAATTCTGACTGTTATGCTAAATTGCTTGAGTGCATATTGTTTTTGTGAGAATAATACAAGTGGAATATACTTTGTCATTACTCTTCTTCATTGCTTCTAATTTGTAGTAGTTATGCATTAATCTGTGTTTTAGAGCATAATTGGATTCTTAATTTAGATTACTTTTGGATATACTTTGCTAAAATGTTTGATGTCAGTGGTTCCCTCAAGTGAAAGCCAATCAAGGTTATGCTGCAAATTGTATTCGTTCAAACAATAAAGTTGACCCAAAGAAAAAAAATGAAAACATAAGCAAAAGGGCAATCTTGTGATGGCAAACAGGGTGCTGAGGTGGAAAGCCTTTTCTGTTTAGCAGTATATTCTTGATCACGAATTCATCCGCACACTGCTAAGACCCATTAAGCAATATATCACTGCAACAGAAGGCATTTTGGGCAACGGAATTTTTCCAACACTAGTGGATAGCATCGTTAAAATTGCGCCACCTCCTGATGCTTTTTAAAAGTATCAGCAAAACAAAATTTTAACGATGCTTTAAAGCGTCGTAAGTTTCTCCCGTGCCATCTCTCGATGCGATTTCAAAACCACCGCACAAAAAATAGTATTAACGACGCTTTAAAGCATCAGAATTTTCTCCCACGCTATCTATCGATGCTTTTCAAAACCGCCGGCAAAACAATGGTATTAACGACGCTTTAAAGTATCGGGATTTCGTCCCATTTCCTCCCGAGCCCGAGCCCTAATCTCATTTCCTCTCGTTCCACCACCGCTGATCTCCCAGACGGCCGGCCTTCTCCCGATCGAGCTCCACCGATCTCCCCCTCCCTCCGTCATCTCCCTCTCCCTCCTTAATTCCAATCTCATTTCCTTTCCTCTCGTTCCACTGCTGCTCTCCCAGACGGCCTTCTCCCGAGCTCCAGCCGCGCGATTCTCCCCCTCCCTCGGTCATCTGCGGGTTTCTCTGGTTGTCTACGGTTTTTCTCTGGTAGTCTCCGAGCTTCTCCAGTCAGCTCCGGGCTTCTCGTCTCTGGGCTTCTCCATTTCCTCCGTCAATCACTGTGCTAAGGTAATATGCACTCTTCCCCCATCCGTGAATCACATGGTCATTTTCCTTGTGGCAGTCCTCTCATTCTAAGGAATTATTAGTGAATTTCTTTTGAGAGATGTTTACTAGATAATTTAAAATTATTGTCTCCAATGCATTGCATCTAATTTCAAAATTATGCATGCATTTTATGGTGCACCATGTAGTTTTTAAGGCCCCTCTTGCTTTCTAACATGTAGGCTTTTAATATATGCTAAGCATTGCAGACTGAGCTAATTAAATATTATTTTTATATTGAAATATTATTAATCAAAAGATCTCGATCGGCATCCTACCCTCATGAGTTTAGCTGTTAGGTCAGTGAACCGGAAAATAGTGTCATAGGTGAGGACTCCAGTCAAGTAGTTCAATCACATGCTACTGCCTCGGGCCCTCGGCACAATTGTTCATTTTAATTTTCTGAGATGTTAATGTTTAGGTTGGACATTGTTTCAGTCACTTGGTCGCTTCGGTTGCCATTTCGGCAATTCAAAGCTATATTTATGAGGCATATCCAAATATATCCCCATTTTATTGGGATCCTCTTCAATCCTACCTGGATTAGAGAGGCACTACCTTCTAATCATGGCTGCCTGTGATTGGATATATATGGGCACAAAGTACATACATCACCCCATATGCTGTGGTGGGACCCATCAATCACAACTGTAAAGCCATCATGGATGGCCATGATTGAAGACACATTCTCTAGTCCAAGCTGAGTCTCGTGAGGAATCAAATCATGAATATTTAACATTGGGGCCACACCCACACCTAATATTATCCTTACATCCAGGCTCATACTCTTTCCACTTCCCACATCTTTTTGAGTTTGCTTATATCCAAAGTTATTCTTATATATACATATAGTCTATATCTCAAGTCCGGTTCCTTATAAACATAGAGAATCCAAACTCACATATATATAATTAAGATAGAATGATTGGCATAGATGGAATTCTAATACAATGCCCAATTTCCTAAAATTAGTATGACTAATAGTAATTACATTGATTGTAACTGAGATAGAGCTAAAATACTTGTGCCCATAAAAGTTAATTTATATTCTCGAAAGAAATGAAAAAATTATAATTAGCATGGCAGCATTTGGATTAATTAGTCCATTTACCTTCATTGTTTGAATAAAAGTTCAATTAATCAATGTTCTAGGCATTAAAGAATTCATTCTTTTATGGTGCCCGATAGTTTAATGAATTCTTCTCTTGCACAGAATATTGCTTCCCTCTATTCTTCTTTTATTTGAACAAAAATGTGTTGTTTCTCTTCAATCCTGCATTCTTTTGCTAGTGAATTGCTCTTTGCCAGCCAACTTAGATGTTGTCCTTTCACTACAGTAAAACAGTTTATCCCGACCCTTTTCTGCCCGACGCTTCGGGGAAGCGTTGGGAAGAACTAGAACCCGCCGACGGTTTTTGAAAGCGTTGGCAAAACTGAAAGTCCGCCGACGCTTATAAGCGTCGGCAATTAACCCTGAGTTTTACCGACGCTTTTAAGCGTCGCCGGACCATCCCGCTGAAATCTGGATATTTTTGCCAACGCTTATAAGATCGTCGCCGGAGTCTGGGACCTTTCCCGACGCTTTTAAGCGTCGCCAGACTGGACATTTACCGACGCTTATAAGCGTCGCGGAGTCCAGGGAGCTTTGGCGACGCTTATAAGCGTCGCCGATCGTAAATTAACCGACCCTTTTTAGCGTCGCCGAAGTCCGTGACCTTTGCCGACGCTTTAAAGGGTCGCCAAAAATTCCAGGACATTTGGCGACGCTTATAAGCGTCGCTATAGTTCCCTGCTTATTTAGCGACGCTTATAAGCGTCGCTAGAGTCAAGACCTTTGGCGACGCTTAAAGCGTCGCCGGACTCCAAAAAACCAACCCCCCAACCCTAATTTTCTTTTGCAGCCGCCACAAAACCACTCCCCCCCCCAACTCCTCCTCACCCTCCCTCCCGCCTCCTCCTTCTCCTCCTCCTCCCCCCCCCCGCCTCGGTCCACCGCCGAACGACCACCACCCCCTCCTCCTCCTCCTCCCCCCCTCCCCCACCCCCCTCCTCCTCCTCCTCCTCCTCCTCCCCCCCCCTCCCCCACCCCCCGCCTCCTCCTCCTCCTCCCCCCCCACCCACGCCACCGAACCCCCCCCTCCTCCTCCTCCCCCCACCCCCCCTCCTCCTCCTCCTCCTCCACCCCCCCCCCACCGAACACCCCCCCTCCTCCTCCTCCCCCACCCCCTCCTCCCCTCCCCCACCGAACACCCCCCCCCCCCTCCTCCCCCCCACTCCCCCCCACCCACTCCCCTCCCCCCCCCCCCCCCCCCACCGAACACCCCCCCCCCCCCCTCCTCCCCCCCCTCCCCCCCCACCCCTCCACCTCCCCCACCCCCCCCCCCCCCGACACCCCCCCCCCCCCCCCCTCCCTCCCCCTCCTCCCCCCCCCCACCCCCACCGAACCCCCCCCCCCCTCTCCCCATCCCCCCCCCCCCCCCCCTCCTCCCCCCCCCCCCCCACCGAACAAACACCCCCCCCCCCTCCCCCCACCTCCCCCCACCCACAGCCACCGAACACCCCCCCCCCACGCCACCGACACCTCCCACCCCCTCCTCCTCCCTCCCCCCCCCCCTCCCCCCCCCCCCACGCCACCGAACACCCCCCCCCCCCAACTCCTCCTCCTCCCCCCCTCCTCCCTCCTCTGCTCGGGCTCTCCGCCGTACCTCCGCCGTCCTTGATCTCCCTGTCGATCGAGCCGCTGCCGAACCCCCCCTCCTCCTCCTCCTCCGCTCGTAAATTTTTTTTTCTTTTCCATCAATTTAGTCAGAATATGTAAAAGTTCTTTGTGAATTAGTTTGAGACATTGGAGAATTTATTCCAAAAAAATTATAAGTTTGCTCGTGGAATTAATTAGTTGTTTCTTTAGGATCCCAGCTTATTGCATCAGATCCATACAACTTGTAGTTCATTTCTTGTTACATTTTATATTCGTGGTTTTGTTGCTAAGTCATTTTTCCCACGTAAGAAAGTTGCTAATGACACCTTTTTCATGTTAAAGGTTATGCAATAGCCTGTCTTTATCTCCTTGACCATTCAGAGAATTGTGGTGGATTACAGTTTTTATTAGTTATTTGTCTTTGACTTAAGCTCTCCTTGCTAGCCTAATCACTTTATAAGCTGCATAATAATTACAATTTGCACCAAAATGAGGACCTAACTATCTAAAGCTGCACTTATGTGGTGTTCTGAGGATGAATATAAAACTATAGCTTCAATCTGGCTGTTTTCCAAAAGCAGATGAGAGAAATTTATTTTTGAAGTGCAAACTTGCTCCCCAAAAACCTTGATTTCTTGAGTTGGCTGGGTCAACCTAATTTAAACATGTACTTACTGTGGCTAGATCTGGTTCAACAGAATCCAAAACCTAATTTGACAAATAACCGAAATCATGGATCCACACCAAGTTGTAATCTTGTTTCTGTCTCTCTTCATTTCTCATATGATTAATCTAAACTACATATCATCATCATCAAAGAAGCATTTCATTTATCATAGATAACAAACATGAGGCAGTTTAGGTGCAATATTAATACTTCAGTCCACAATGATTCAATAACATCAGACACAAGCTTCACATGCCCCATTGGCTTATTATGGCTTTGCCATATAACGTCACTCAGTGATGATTACTTCGATATCGAATCTACTGCAACATTTTCGATAAGTTGTCCATGAATAACTCCATTTTTATATATTTCAATACCATCTGTAGTTTTGTTACGATCAATTATGATTTTTTATATATTTTTTTAAAAACTTGTATTGCATTGAACATAGACCCGTCAATTGATTAAAGTACATATTTTACACGATCCTACAATTATTTAATTTTTGTACGGATGGCAGAAATATGTACAGTGGTCAATTGAATGTCCAGATTGGACAGTTTGAGAATTGCAAATAATTTTATAGGTGCTTACAGTAATCAAACGGTACAGATAGAGTTCCAGATATATTTCGGTTATCATTTTCTTTTAGTTCTCCTCAAACATATTTATTTGTATGGGGAGAACTAAGGGGAAATGCTGCCGAAATTTTTCTGGAACTTCTATTGCGTATCTTTTGGTTACTGTAAATGACCTATATAATTAATGCAATTCTTGAATGGGATAGGACCTCTTTACCTATTAGTTGGTGATAGGGTGCATTTTAATAATACTGTAATTGATCTATTGAATAAACTTATTTTAAATTTGTTCTGTTCTTATAAATATTTATTTATTTCAGTTAGCTTTTTCTTATAATGGATAAGAGTTGGATAACTAAACCGAGGAATAGCAAAGAATATCTGGATGGAGTACAGAATTTCATTAAATTTGGTATGGAGAGAAGTAGTATCAGTGGGAAGATTTTATGTCCATGCCGAAAATGTGTAAATTCCAGTTCTCTATATCCAAATATTGTTGAAGAACATTTGGTATGGAATGGTTTTTTAAGAGGTTATACTGAGTGGTTTTTTCATGGAGAGTCAAGGTTACAATCTACATGTAACCAAACCTCTAACATGGAACATATACCTGATTTTGGATCAAGTAACCAACAAAAAATCTTGCAAGAGATGATGATATCAGGGGTTTGCTGAGAGATGCTTTTGAATATGGTGCTCAACATCCTGGAGATTACATGGAGAACAGTAGCAGCTGGTTTCCTGAGGATCCTATATTTACTGAATCTATACATGATGAAGAGCCGATACTCCCAACTAATGTTGGAACAGATCGTTATCAGAAGCTGATAAGAGATGCAGATCAAGAATTATATGCCGGTTGCAAGAACTTTTCAAAAATTTCTTTTCTTGTGCATTTGTTCCATATAAAATACTTGAATGGATGTCTGGCAAGAGTTTTACTATGCTGCTCAAGTTGTTAAAGGATGCATTTCCTGAAGGTACTAGTTTACCAACATCTTGTTATGAGGCCAAAAAGTAGTAAAGGAATTGGATCTTGGATACGAAAAGATTCATAGCTGTCCAAATGATTGTATATTATATCGGGGAGAACATGCCGATCAAGAGTCGTGCCATGTGTGTGGATGTTCACGATGGACGAAGCAAAAAGAAAATGAGTGAGGGATTAGATGAATTGGATGCAACATACATTAAACAAAAGCCGGCGAAGTATTATTACGCTATTTTCCTCTTGTACCTAGATTGAAAAGGATCTATGCATCATCAAAGACAGCTTCGTCAATGAGATGGCATGATGAAAGCCGTACAAAAGATGGAATGCTGAGACACCCAGCAGATAGTTTAGCATGGAAAGCATTTGATGAGAGACATCCTGATTTTGCATCTGATGCTCGTAATGTCAGGCTCGGTTTAGCCAGTGATGGGTTCAATCCATTTCGGACCTTAAGTTCTGTCTATAGCACCTGGCCAGTTGTACTGATTCCTTATAATTTGCCACCATGGATATGCATGAAACAGTCTTCACTTATTTTATCAATGGTCATTCCAGGTGATAAGGGTCCAGGTAATGATATTGATATTTTCTTACAACCTTTAATAGATGAATTGAAACAACTGTGGGAGGGTATCAGTGCAATTGATGCTTCGAATGGCCAAACATTCAATCTACGGGCAGCTCTATTATGGACTGTTAACGATTTTCCTGCATATGCTAATTTATCTGGCTGGAGCACTAAGGGACGAGTTGCATGTCCTTCTTGTGGTGAATCAACCCATTCATTTGGTTAAAACATGGAGGAAAGTTCTGTTATATGGGACATCGTCGATGGTTGGAGGCAAATCATCCATTTCGATTTCAGAAGGATTTATTTGATGGTACCATAGAGTTGGGATCTGCTCCAATTCTACCTTCTGGTTCTGATATTCGTAGACAAATGCTTGGTATCAGACACAGTTATGGCAAGATGACAAAGTCCTCTAAAAAGCGAGGAAGAGATGATGTTGAGACTTCAGTACAAGAAGATATCGGAGGAAGTCAATACTTGCACCTTAGATACGGCAGTGTTCGAGGATCCGGATAATTTCTTTGAAGTTGAAATGATGATGATATAATCACAGCAACTACCCATCAGCATACTAAACAATTATGGAAGAAAAGAAGCATATTCTTTGACTTACCTTATTGGGAGCATAATATACTCCGGCATAATCTTGATGTTATGCATATAGAAAAGAATGTCTGTGATAATTTGATTGGAACAATATTAAATCTTGATGGAAAGACTAAAGATAACATGAAGGCGCGTCTTGATTTAAAAAAATGGGCATCCGACATGAACTTCATCTACAAGTGCTTGCAAATGATAGAACTTATATCCCTCATGCATGTTATACAATGTCTAGTCGAGAAAAAGATCTCTTCCTGACAGTTTTAAAGAATATCAAAGTTCCTGATGGATATGCCTCAAATATTTCACGATGTGTGAATCTGAAAGAGCGCAAAATTTCAAATCTTAAAAGTCATGATGGACATATATAATGCAAGATATTCTTCCATTGGCTTTAAGGTCGTCAATGCCAAAACAAGTTATTACGGTTGTTTTTTCAGTTATCATCATTCTTCAAGGCATTATGTTCTAAGGTTCTTGATCCTCAGGAGCTTGATCATTTGCAGTCTCAAGTCGTACTTACATTATGTCAGATGGAAAAGATTTTTCCTCCTGGATTTTTTACGATTATGGTTCATCTACTCATTCACCTAGCTTCGGAAGCTAAACTTGGTGGACCGGTACACTACAGATGGATGTACCCTATCGAGAGGTAATGCTGTAAAACTTAAATTTTATAATTTATATAACTTTTTTATTATTTAATATGATATAATATCATACTTTTTGAAGGTATCTTGTACGTTTGAAGGATTATGTACGAAACAAAGCCCATCCTGAGGGCTCAATAGCAGAGGGATATATTGCTGAAGAGTGTTTAACATTTTGTTCAAGATATCTCGAAGGTGTTGAGACTGTATTCAATCAACCTCAACGTCATGGTGATAATATGGAGAATACAGATATATACAAATTTGCATCATCCGAAGATTTATAGGAAAAGCTGAAAGTATTGTTCTTGACCATAAATCCATGTCACAAGCACACCGTTATGTATTGCTACATAGTGACATAATATCTGACTATCGCAGGTTAGTCTATCTACACATGGATAATACTAATATTAGACACAGTCAAACTTATATTTTATTGTCATGCAGTGAATTTTTATCTGTACAACGACAAGCCAATCATTCCACTCGTCCTAATCCAAGGATTGAACAAAGATGGTTGGTTGAGTTATTCCCTAATTGGCTTGCCAATCAGGTTAGTATATATAAGTCGTATAATAATTTATATATTTTTAACATCGACTAAATGATCGATAATTGATATTATATTTTTTAGGTACCGGTACTGATGGAGAAAATAGTTCAGCAGAATTAATTGCACTTGCCAGAGGTCCAAATTATATTGTGAACAATATAATGGTTTTATTATAAATGGCTTTAAATTTCATACCAAGGAGCGCGAGAACTTAGAAAAACTCAGAACAGTGGTGTTATGGTTGAAGCAGATGGAAAATCTTATTATGGTATACTTAAAGATATTTTGGAGTTGGATTATTATGGAAATTTTAAAGTTGTATTATTTCGATGCGATTGGGTGGATATAAATACACCGAGGGTTTTGAAAAAGGACTCAAACGGATTCGTACTTGCCAATTTTTCAAGATTGATACATACGGGTGTGTTATTGAAGGATGATCCATTTATCTTTTCATCTCAAGCTAGACAAGTTTTTTATGTACAAGACTCGAAAGATAAGAATGGGCTACTATTATTAAGACAAACCCAGAGACTTGTATGACATGGGAAAAAGGGTGGAAGAAGAAGATGATGATACTTACACTCAGTGTATGCCTTATAATATGTACCGGATGATCATATAAATGATACAACCATTTTGGTTAGGTTGGATTCCGAGGAAGGTACAACTGGTTGATTATGACAAGTAAGTAGTTTGTAAGATGGTTTACATTTTTTGCATTGATGATTATGTTATCTTTTAAATTGCAATTCATTTCCGTTATAATTTGATTATAATGTTGACTGACTTGTTTTTAATAATGCAGGTTAGGTACACCATGCCTCGAAGGAAGCGATTAGCAGATGTACAGATACAGTTTTCCCAGACCGAGGCTGGTACTTCTTCAGCACAACAGCCTGAGGGCAATCGATCAGTTTCACATCGGTCTGATGGCAGTCCCTCTATTTCTGCACATCAGCCTCAGGACGACATTATTCCCTCCGAGTCCGCACATCACGATCCTTCTATGGATCATCCTGATGACGAGCCTATCATCGATGATATACAGATACAGGGTACATAATTTAATAATTCTATCTCATTTCAATTCATGCATATGCAATAGTTTTGATATACAATGTTCTGTATTTTTTTTTTTTGTAGATGGATCCGGGAGACTCAGGCGTAGGCGAGGACCCACATTAGTCCGTGATGTGTGGCAGTTACCTGAGGGTGAGAGGATAGTGATAGAGTGCAACAAGCTAGGGCAGCCTATTAAGAAAGCTGCTAGCTTGTTGACTAGCTTTCTGGGGACAGTAGCACGCCGTGGTCAGCTATGTCCTCTGAATTATTCGAAGTGGAACGACATGCTTCCTGCATATAAAAGAAATGCTACGAGTTGTGCAGGTAAAAAAATTAATATATTATTTTATATCTTAGGTTTTTAATAATTGAATTGCTTTTTTCATTTAATATTTATTTTATTGTTTAATTAAAATGTAGAGCAAGTTCGTTCTTCCTTCAGATTCATCTGATTTTGTGCTTAAGTCTCTCAATCACAATGGAAAGAATATAGGGCGAAGTTGAAGAGAGACTACAAGCTAGAGGGTAGGACAGAGGAGCAGGTTGTAGCTACCTGTCCTCCTGATGTTCACCCTCATCAGTGGATGGAGCTGGTGCACTATTGGTTCTCTGAGAGGGCACAGGTTGTGTAGCATCATCAAACACTTCGAAATTTATTAATTTTCACTTGTTATAATTATATTTATACAATATAAACATTGTTTTATTTTATTTTGCAGACGTATTCTGATATTGGTAGAGCTGCACGAGCTGCTCAGTCTGTTCCTCACACAGCGGGTCCAAGAGTTATGCACGGCTCAGGCATGAGTTTGTATGTTTCTCATCCCATAATACTAGTAGTATACTTTTAGTTTTAACATAATGTATCATCATGTATCATGCATGTGTCATGTATAATGATACGGGGATATAAGATGTGTTTTTTGAGTTTTTTTGTAATATTTATTCTTTATATAGGCTGATCAGCAGGGGAGGGAGCCTGGTGAGGTGGAGTTTTATCGGATGACTCACGTTCACCAGGATGGCAGTTTTGTTCGGGACGAGTCCAGAGATATATATGTATTTTTTTATTTATGTTATATTATGATTTATATTTTTTTTTTATTAAGTATTAATATATGTATTTTTTTGTCAAATATAGAATAGGGCTACCTCTATGATATCCGAGCGTGCTGGCGAGGGTTCATCATCTACACAGAGCAGTCGCATCGAGGCCGAGGTATTCTCGGAGTTGATGGGACCAGAGCGTCCTGGACGAGTGAGGGGTTATGGGATTGGAGTTACCCCTACTCAGTTATCTGAGGTGCGTAGATATACTCGGATACTAGAGAGAGTCATGATCAGTTACATGTTCGTCAGCTCCAGGAGGAGATAGCAGAGCTCCGACAGACACGTGATGCAGACAGAGCAGAGATGCAGACCATTAGGTCTCAGCTAGAGCATGTTACATCTGTGCTGCATATGTTCATGTCATCTCAGGTAAGTAATTATTTATTAATTTTGTATATATCTAATAATTGAGAATATATATAATATATGTATTATAATTCCTGATGTATATATTGCAGGTTCCTGGTGCATCTGCGAGCCGCAGACCTGACGACGACCAGCCTCCCACGGATCAGTGATGTTAGATGGTTTTTTTATTATTTATGTATGTCTTTTTGTTTATTTGAACTTGGATTGATATGTTTATATATATATATAAACTTTTATATTGGGTTGTATTTGTGTTTGTGTATGTTGGATGTGATATGTGATACAAGTTTGAATATTTTCATTTATTTGTGTATGTTGGATGTGAGACAGGTTTCAATGTTTCTTTTTCGTAATGTATACAGGTTATGGGTTTGTATATGGCTGTTTATTTTTTTTTTAAAAAAAAAATTTACCGACGCTTTAAAGCGTCGCTAATTTTGAATCCGGCGACGCTTTAAAGCGTCGCTAAAACTAGAACTGGCGACGTTTTAAAGCGTCGCTAGACACAGCCTAGCGACGCTTTAAAGCGCCGCTAACTCGCGACGCTTTAAAGCGTCGCTAGAACTGAACCGCTAGCGACGCTTTAAAGCGTCGCTAGTTAGCGACGCTTTAAAGCGTCGCTAGGCTTGTGTCTAGCGACGCTTTAAAGCGTCGCTAACTGGCGACGCTTTAAAGCGTCGCTAGGGTTCAGTCTAGCGACGCTTTAAAGCGTCGCTAAAACTGGCACTGGGACGCTTTAAAGCGTCGCTAGGTCGCGTTTCTAGCGACGCTTTAAAGCGTCGCTAGAATAAACCCTAGCGACGCTTGGGAAAAGCGTCGCTAGAACTGAACCTGGCGACGCTTTAAAGCGTCGCTAGATTTGATGTCTAGCGACGCTTTAAAGCGTCGCTAATCTGCGACGCTTTAAAGCGTCGCTAGGGTTTAGTATAGCGACACTTTAAGCGTCGCTAAATACCGACGCTTTTAAAGCGTCGCTAAATGCCGACGCTTTAAAGCGTCGCTAGAATTGCGACGCTTTTTCCCAAGCGTCGGTAAGTTGCGTCCCAACGCTTGCATAGGCGACGCTTAACAACGCTTTACAAAACGTCGGGAGATATTTAGCGACGTTTATAACGTCGGTAAAAGTCAAAAGCGTCGGTAATCCCAGATTCACTGTAGTGTTTGTCCTCCCATTTCAAAACTACATTGGATAACATCCTATTGTTATAAATGATATCATATCAAATTATTTCATAATTCTTAACCTGAAATATGTGACGACTCCATGTGTTATGTTTTTAGATAATTATGTATTAGATAGATTTTAGAGCTTATATAACACAAAATATTGTATTAGTAGATATAGGCTAACAGATGATATAAAAGCAAAGAACAACAAAAGAATTGTATAAATGGAAGAAAATTGAAAAAAATGACAAGAACTTATCTCGGTAAGGAGTAAGGGAGAAACATATTTGAGTCGCCATTGGTCCATCATAGAGGAGATCCCACCTATATAAAAAATAAAATTAAAAAAAAATGAAAGGAAAAGAAACTAGGTCAAGCTCCAAGTTTGCCTGCCTCCAATAAAAGAATAATTGCAGTGTAATGCTAACCGGCCGAACCACGGTACCAAAATGAAAAGCTAGAGAGAGAGGAGAGGAGGAGGAGGAAACAAGAAGAATGACAAGAGAAGTGGGTATGAGAATCAATTGCCTTTGTATTAGTTTGGTCAGACAATATGTAAGGTTAGCCCCATCTATAACCCAAATATGCTTTACATGTTTTTGTTGTCTTTTGTTATCAGGTGCTTGTTGCTTCGAGGGTAAAGGGGTTCTACCCTATTTTTAAAATTGTTTAAGGTTTGTATATGGAGGCTATGATGTTTCGATATATATTTCCTGATTTAACAATTTCTAATGGCTGTAATCTTGTATGGCCTTCTTTGTAGGCAACCGATTGTAGTCGTTTGATTTAGTTGATGGATGTATGTTTTGCTGATTCACAATTTCTAATGCCTATAATCTTGGATGACCTTCTTTTGTAGGCAACCGATTGTAGTCATTTTGATTTAGGTTGCGGATTAAATAGTAGATCTGAGCCTCCTATTTATTTTTCTTTATTTATTTCTTTTTCTTAGTAAATTATTTATGTTTCTTTATAAATTCTTGGTATATACCTGTATTTTTACTGATATGTATGCTCTAAGATTTATTCGTATTGCAAGCTTTCATTTTAAAACCATCAATAGCTTTGTTGTTTATAATCAATAATGATTTTTAAAATATCTTTTACAAAACTTGCATTGCATACAAACATAGACCCGCAATTGATTAAAGTACATATTCTACAATATCTGTACATTTATTTTATTTTGTACTGATGGGAGATATATTTACAGTGGTCATTGATTGTCCAGTTTGGACAGTTTGAGATTGCAAATAATTTTATATGTGCTTACAGTATCAAGCGTATGGATAGAATTTCAGATATATTTCAAGATAGCATTTTCTTTTAGTTCTCATACATTTTTAGTTGTATGGGAAGAACTAAAGGAAATGCTGTCAAATTTTTCTGGAGCTTCTATTGCGTATCGTTTGGTTACTGTAAATGACCTATATAATTATTGCAATTCTTGAATAGGATAGGACCTCTTTACCTATTAGTTAGTGATAGGGTACATTTATTAGTTAATCTATGTTATTTTTCATATTTTTAAACAAAAAATTACTTAGTGCATTGTTATTAACTAAAATTTTTTTTGGTATTTAGATAACTTGAAAGTTTGTCATTTTTCCTAAACTGGATAAAAGCTGGATAAATAAACAAAGAAATACCAATGAATATTTAATGGAGTTCATGATTTTCATTAAATTCGGTATGGAGAAAAGTAGTTTGAATGAAAAGATTTATCATCCATGCCGATGAGTGTGTAACAGTCACTATCTAGATCCACAAAATAGTAGAAGAACCTTTGATAGGAATAGTTTTGTAAGAGGTTATACTCAGTATATTTTTCATAGAGAACTTATGTTGCCAGAATCAATATTAACCATCGTCTGATCCTGAATCCAGTAATATGCAAGAGAATCTAGTAGAGATGATGATATATCGGGTTGATCACAGATGCTTTTTGATATGGTATTCAAAACTTTGTATGTTCAAAGTGGTACACATGAACAACGAGCTCAGCAACCAATCAACTTCTGAGTCAGCTCGGTATCATAATTTAATGAAGAAGCAGATAAAAAATTATATCCAGGCTGTTTGAAATTTTCTAAGATCTCTTTCTTATATATTTATTCCATATAAAATATATGAATGGATGGTCGGGTAAGATTTTACCATGCTTCTGAGGTTATTAAATGATGCATTTCCAGAAGGTAATGGTTTACCATCCTCTTATTATGAAGCAAAGAAAGTTTCACAATCCGGATCTTGACTATCAAAAGATTCATAGTTGTCCGAAAGACTGTATATTATATCATAATGAAAATGCTGATCGAGAGTCATGCCAATGTATGTGGATCTTCACGATGGACAAGTCGTGAAGGAGATGAGGATGAGGTAGTGAATGCAACATACAATGCGGCGTACAAAGAAACCGCAAAGTATTGCTTACTTTCCACTTATTCCTCGATTGAGAAGGCTATATTCATCATCAAAAATAGCTTCATTGATGAGATGGCATCATGAGGGCTACGAAGGATGGAATGTTGAGACATCCAGCTGATAGTTTAGCATGGAAGATTTTAAATGCTAGGCATTCTGAGTTTGCCTCTGATATTCGTATGTTTGGTGGGTTAGCTTCAGATGGCTTCATCCTTTCCTACTCTAAATTCCTACATACATACTTGGCTAGTTGTTGTCTGATACCATACAATTTACCACCATAGTTATGCATGAAACAATCCTCACTTATCTTATCAATGGTTATTCCGGGTGATAAGGGTCCCGGAAATGGTATTGATATTTTTCTACAGCCTTTAATAGAGGAATTGAAACAGTTGTGGGAAGGTGTCGATGTAGTTGATGCTTCCAATGGTGAAACATTCAAACTACGGGCTGCTTTGTTATGGACTATTAATGATTTTTCAGCATATGCCAATTTATCTGGCTGGAGTACAAAAGGACGGGTTGCATGTCCTTGTTGTGCAGATTCGACACATTCGATTTGGTTAAAACATGGAGGAAAATTCTGTTATATGGCGCATCATCGATGGTTAGAACCAAATCATCCATTTTATTTTCAGCAAGATTTATTTGATGGTACCATAGAAATGGGATGTGCACCTATTCCACCTTCTGGAACTAATGTTCTTAGACAAATGGATTCCATCAGTTACACATATGGTAAATCTTCAAAGTCTAATAAAAAGAGGAAGGGATGATCAAGAAGGTTTGTCAGAAGAAATGACTACTGCTACGGTGGATGCACAGGTATTTGAAGATCCTGATAATTTTTTTGAAAATAAAAATGAGGAAAATGTACAGATAGCATCTACAACTCAGCTCAGTAAACATTTATGGAAGAAAAAAAGTATCTTTTTGACTTACTTTATTGGAAACATAATCTGATTCGGCATAATCTTGATGTCATGCACATAGAGAAGAATATATGTGATAATCTGCTTGGAATATTGTAGAATCTTGATGGAAAGACCAAAGATAACATGAAGGCCCGAATAGATTTACAAGAATTGGGTATTCGACATGATCTTCATCCCAAAATGCTTGCTAATGATAGAATTTATTTGTCTCTTGCATCTTATACCATGTCTGCTCAAGAAAAAGATAATTTTTTGACAGTATTGAAAAATATTAAAGTACCTGATGGATATGTATCTAACATTTCAAGGTGCGTGCATCTTAAAGACCAAAAATTCTCAATCTGAAAAGTCATGATGGTCACATATTGATGCAAGATATCTTTCCAATAGCTTCAAGATCATCGGTGTCTAAACCAGTTCTTACAGTTATAATCAGGTTAACATCTTTCTTTAAGTCATTATGTTCAAAGGTTATTGATCCTGGAGAGCTTGATCGGTTGGAGTCGGAAATTGCGGTTACACTTTGTCAGATGGAGAAGATCTTTCCACCTGAATTTTTTACTATTATGATACATCTACTTATTTACTTAGCTTCGGAAGTCAAGCTTGGTGGACCGATACACTACCGATGGATGTATCCTATTGAAAGGTATTAATGTTAATGTTTAATGTTTAGATAATTTTTAATAAAGTAGCGTCATGATGATGTATAAATAAAATTTTAAATGTTGTAGGTATCTTGGATGATTGAAAGATTATGTATGAAACAGAGCCTATCCAGAGGGCTCTATTGTGGAAGGATATATTGCTGAAGAGTGTCTCACATTTGTTCAAGATATCTTCAAGGTGTAGATACTGTGTTTAACAGACCTCAACGGTATAGTGATTTCGTAGCCAATGCAGAGTTGTATAAGTTATTAACTGCAGGAAGATTAATTGGAAAAGGTGAAAGTATTGTATTGGACCATAAATCAATTGCACAAGCACACCGTTATGTGTTACTTCATAGTGAAATAATATCTAACTATCGAAGGTTAGCATATTAATGTGTTTCAATGATTTTAAATATCATATATTATTTTTGAAACTATTTTAATAATTATATTTTTTATGCAGCAAATTTTAATGTCTCAGCGACAAGCTAGTCATAGCACTTAACATAATCCAAGGATTGAGCAGTGATGGTTAGTAGAGTTATTTCCTACATGGCTTTCAAAACAGGTTTGACATATATTTAAAGAATATATGTATAGATTTCATATCGAATAACATGTTAACAATTTTTATGATCTTTAGGTATCAACAATGATGCAGAAGAATTGTTCAGATGAATTAATAGCCCTGGCTCGAGGACCAAACAAAACTGTCATCAGATATAATGGTTTCATAACCAATGGATTTAAATTTCACACTAAAGATCGTGAGAAATTTAGAAAACACATAATAGCGGTGTTATGGTAGAAGCAGATGGAAAGACTTATTATGGTGCACTTAAAGATATATACGAGTTATATTACTATGGAATTTTAAAGTCATATTATTTAGATGTGATTGGGTAGATATAATTCATCAGGGGTTTGAAAAAAGATGCAAATGGATTTACACTTGTAAATTTTACAAGGTCGATACATACTGGTGTCTTATTGAAGGATGATCCATTTATCTTTTCTTCTCAAGCTCGTCAAGTATTTTTTGTACAAGAAGCAAAGGAAAGATTGGACTATTGTTATTAAGACAAAACCTCGGGACTTATATGATATGGGAAGACAACTGGAAGATAATGAAGATGATGATACTTATACGCATTCCATGCCTTTCAATTTTGTACTAGTTGATGACGTACATGCTACAATACCCTTGGTTAGGATAGAAGTTGAAGAAAACGCTAATGATTGATTCTTATTGGTATTAAATTTATAATGTTTATAATTTATAGTAATTATTATGTTAAATAACTATTTATCTTCACTAATTCTGTCTCTGATGTAAATGATAGGTCATACGATGCCTCGCGGGCGACGCTTTCTTGGGGTGCAGTTCCAGCACTCCCGGACAGAGGCCGGCAGTTCTTCTGGACAGCATGATGAGGCTAGTACTTTGGAGGATGTTCATGCCGGTCCTTCCTCTCCTTTCACACAGCATACTACTGCAACTCCATCATCCTCGGGCATAATGACCCTCCCGTCGATCCAGCAAATGATGGGATACATATTTAGGATAATTTATTCCATATCCTTGGTAACATTAAATTTGATTACACTTTTTATTATAGCTTACTTTTATCTATTTCTGTGCAGATGGATCGGGGAGTGTCAGACGTAGGCGCGGGCCTACAGTAGTACATGATGTTTGGCAGATGACCGAGGTGAAAGGATATTGGTTGAGTGCAATGAGCTGGGGCAGCCAATTAAGAAAGCTGCCAGCTTATTGAGCTCTTTTCTGGAGACGGTTGCACGGAGGCATCAGCTTTGTCCACTTAGCTATGCTAAGTGGAATGATATACTTCCGATGTATAAAGTAGAGATTCTTCGAGTTATACAGGTAAAAAATTTATATAAATTATTTGTTATCTTGTATAGTTCAAATATTACTATGTTTTATATTATTATTAATTATTTTGTTTTGTAGGATAAGTTTGTACTTTCTCCATCCTCCCATGACTTTGTACTGAAATCTCTCAATCGGAAATGGAAAGAATATAAAGCCCAGTTGAAGATGAAGTACAAGTTATCGGGTATGACAGAGGAGGAGGTAGTTGGTACCTGTCCTCCTGATGTACCCCCGCATCAGTGGGTGGAGTTGGTTCACTACTGGTTTTCTGACAGGGGATAAGTATCTTCTAATTTATTTAAAGCAAGTTTATTAAAGAATATGGTATATTAATATATATATATACATTACTTTCTTGATATGAGTACTCTTTTAATTTTGCAGACATATTCTGATATTGGTAGAGCTGCCCGAGCATCTCAATTTGTTCCCCACACATCAGGATCGAAGAGTTACGCCCGAGTCAGGCAGGAGTTCGTAAGTTTCTTAAACTATTCCCTTAATTTTTTGTGATATATATTAAGTAGTTCTTGTTAAGTCCTTACAGGATATTTCAAAATTATGTCTTAGTCTTGCAACAGATCACTTGATGACAACATCAAGTTACTTAAATACTAGGATTTAGAGGTGCTAGGATAAGTTATTTCTTATAACGGTACATTTATGTATCATAGTACATGTATATGTATCGCGGTACATGTATATATATCGCGATACATGTATATGTGTCGCGGGACATATATATGTATCGTGGATGATATATTGCGATACATATATGTATCTTGGATAATGTATCGCGGACGATGTATCGCGATACATATATGTATCGCGGACGATGTATCACGGACGATGTATCACGATACATATATGTATCACGGACGATGTATCATGGACGATGTATCGCGATACATATATGTATCACGGATGATGTATCGCAATACATATATGTATCACGGATGATGTATCGCGGACGATATATCGCGACACATATATGTATCGCGGACGATATATCACGATACATATATGTATCGCGGACGATATATCGCGATACATATATGTATCGCGGACGATATATCGCGATACATATATGTATCGCGGACGATATATCGCGATACATATATATTTTGATACTTAAATAATTTTTAAAATAGTTTGAGTTATTTGCTTAAAATTATAATATTTCTTGTAGGCCGATGAGCATTGAAGGGAACCCAGTCAGGTAGAGTTTTATTGGATGACTCATTCTCATCATGATGGCACTTTTGTCAGAGATGAATCGAGGGATATATATGTAAGTTATTAATATTTAATTCATTTAACGATTTAAATTGTAATTTGTTAATCTTTAAAACCCTACTAATTTATCTAAATTTATACAGGAAAGAGCTACAGCTCTTATTGCTGAGCGTGTTGATGATTCTACAGCATCTACGTAGAGTAGTCGCATCGAGGCCGAGGTATTTACAGAGTTGATGGACCCGGAGCGCTACGGTCGAGTGAGGGGATATGGAGTTGGGTCACCCCCACTCAGTTATCTACGGTCAGTACACATACACGTCAGGCTGTAGATAGTGCTCAGGATGCACGTGTTCGCAGACTCGAGGAGGAGAGAAAGGATATACGATGGAGCCGTGCTGAAGAGATTCGACAGAGCCGTGCCGAGGTAGAGAAGATACGACAGAGAGCTGATACCGATAGAGCAGCGATGGATAGCATGAGAAAGCACATTGAGCGGCTTACATCTGTCATACAGATTTTGTTCCATATCAGGTATATATATATGATTTTAAATATATATTTTTATGTTAAATCAATAATTTATTTAATCCCGGTGTCATTAATAGTTTCGTAAGTTAAATATTTTAAATATTTTTTTATAGGCTTCTGGAGCATCAGATCTACATGGACCGGATAACGATCTACCTCCTACAGATCATTGACCTCGACTTTTTTGTTATTTCACTCTATGTATTTTCATGTATTTTTTAATTTTGTTAAACAAACATGTATAACAAACTATATTAAATTGTATTGTATTATATTTTTGGATTTATATTTTAATTTATGTTTGGATGTATGATGAATGCCTGGAATGAAATTGAAATATGTCTTATTTATGTACAGGTTAAAAAAATTATATAGATTTCAAATTTTAAAATAATTATTTATTTTTTTTTGAAAAATAAAATTTTCGATGCTTTAAAGCATCGGAAATATCTTTATTCTGTCGATAATTACCGATGCTTTAAAGCGTCGAGAATAATTTATTCCCGATGCTTTTAAAAAGTGTCGGTAATTATTGTTATTACTGACGTTTTAAAGCGTCGGTAATTACGTTTTTAACGATGCTTTAAAACGTCGGAAATAATATATTTCCGACGCTTTTTAAAAGCATCGAATACTTTTATATCCGACGCTTTAAAGTGTCGATAATTACCGACACTTTAAGCATCAGAAATGCCCGACGCTATTGCAACGCTTTTGCAAAGCGTCGAAAAATCGTCTCCACTCTTCGCTTTGCAACGCTTTTGCAAGCGTCGAAGATGTTTTTACCGATGCTTTAAAGCATCGGTAAAGGTCAATTTAAGTGTCGTTAAAAGTCCTGTTCATGGTAGTGTATGCATAATTAGATCCATATTAATAATCAAACATGATGGCCATACAATAGGTCATTAGGTCATGTCTATACAACAGTTCATCTCTGTCAGCATATTTATCAGCAAGTTCTAAGCTAGCTTCCACAAGAAAGTAGCAGATCTTCAATTTTCTAAAGACAGTCTAGCTCTCCAAGCTCCAAACCAAGGAATAATTTTCAGACACAGCTGTTCCAATACAGAAGATTAACTGAAGTTCATGTCAGAATAAACTTGCCTGTCAATGTTTACCGAGAGATTGTGCTGGGCATGGAAACTTCAGCAAACCGAGACAGCTTCAAGTCCGTGTAAATCATGAATCATACAAAGATAAAGCTCATCTCTCCAAAGATCTACTTTGGACATTGCTGAAGCAAAATAGGACTAGTCTAATAAAATTCTCGCAAAATTTTATTTACACATATTTTTAAATTTTTTATATATCTATCCATAAAAATATTTTAATTTTTTAAATTTTAATAATTAGATTTCTAAAAGTATTGGATGACATAAGTGTATGTCAAAAAAAAAAAAAGAATTATATACATACAAAATAAAAATTTGATGAGAATATATACTTGAATATTAATTTTAAAAAGATATTTATATAATTTTTATGTTTAGGATCGAAAATATATTCGTAAAAGATTTATTAAATAATACCATCGTATAAATAATGAACTAGATGTAAAATATCTCACCCAAAAAAAAAGTTTACCAACTACCGTACAGTCTTCTCACGAGGACAAATGATAGTAGGTGCTTAGGACTTTCAGACAAAACTGACCAGATGTGCATGCAATACGAGAATCCTCTCCACACCGGTTTGAACCAGATCGAGATGCCGAATTTTCTGATCATGACTGTCTATATCTTGCACGATGGCAGCAGAAAAATTTAGGATAATTAGATATTTTTGTATTATTTTTTATTCAATATATATAGATAATATATATTGTAGTAAAAAAAATAATAACAAGAAGAAAATCTGGCCTTCCGAATAATGAGAATAATTACAAGATAATTATAGTCAGAGAGATCTACGAAACCTAGTAAAGTTGCGAGATCTACAAAATCTGAAAAATCTTTGAAATTTGATAAATCTATAAGATCCACGGGATCTGGAAAATTTTTAGAAAATCTATGAGATTTCATGGAATTTGAAAAGTTTTTGGAATCTGGCAAATCTATGACATTCCATGAAATTTGGAGAATCTATAAGCTTTTATAAATTTGCAAGGTCAAGCCTTCCTATTACTCCCCCTTAAGTCGGTGGTACATGAAGGTTAATAATGCCCAACTTGCAAAGTAATGAATAGAGAATGGGTAAGGTGAGGGCCTTTGTGAAGATATCTGCCAATTGACTTGAAATAGAGACATGACATAATAGAAGTTTCTTTGATTGAGCCCAGTCATGTACAAAATGACAATCATTTTAATATGCTTGATGTGCTCATGAAAAACAAGATTATTTGCAATATGCATAGCCGTTTTATTATCATAATGCAATGTAATAGAGATCGGGTGCTTTATAAGAAATTAGAGAGTAACTGGCGAAGCCATAGAATTTTATTAGTAGTGGTTGCCATCGCTCGATACCCAATCTCAACAGATGACCGGGAGACAATATAGATTGCTTTTTTGAGCACCAAGAAATAGGAGATGTGCTAAGTAAGACAAAATAGACAGTGGTGAAATGACATGTATCTGGGTAGCCTGCCTAGTTAGCATCACAATAAACGTGCAGTGTGAGTGACCCGTAAGGGAAAAGTGCCCTAGACCAGTGACCCGGTGACCTATGTATCGGAGGATATGGAGGGCTGCATCCCAATGATGTTATCTGGGATCTTGTATAAATTATGTGAGGACATGAACTGAATAACAAATATCATGTCTTGTTATAGTAAGATAGAGTTATCGTTCAATAGGTCGACGGTACTATGAAGGGTCCGATAGGTATGCCCCTATAGTAGAAGATAAGTGGTATCGAGTTTCCACATGAGATGAACTGGGCCGACATCCCAACAACCCTGCTTCATCAAGAATATCCAAGGCATATTTATGCTGACTCAAAACTATTCTAGATGGAGAATGAGCTACTTGAATGCCAAGAAAGTATTTGAGGGGACCTAGATCTATGGAACTTATCATTGAGGTAGTATTTAAGAGCAATTATATGGTCTTTGTCATTTCCAGCAATAATCACATCATCAACACAAATCAAAATTGCTATAAATGAGTTATCTCAATGCATAGTAAATAAAGAATGGTCTGTCTTAGATTGAAGAAATCCATGTTAAATGAGCACTGTAGTAAACTTCTGGTAGTAATTTCGAGAAGCCTGCTTAAGACCATGTAATGATATGTGAAGATGACAAACTCTATTATCCACTGGACATGCATAATTGTGAGGTATTTTTGTATATACCTCCTTACTTTGTAGACCCACTTGGAGTCAATGGCTCACTTGCTAGGTAGAAGGGGTTCAATAGTCTAAGTTCTATCCTTTTCAAATGCTTCAATTTCACAACTCATAGCCTCATGCCAATGCTTATATTTGATGACCTGAAAATAAGTGCGTGGTTTATCTATAGAATAATGGCTACTAAGAAAGTAGAGTGAGTAGCAGATAATCTATCATAAGATAAATATAAAGAAAAAGGATATACTACACCTGAGTTAGCTGAAGGAGTGGAGCTACATGATGGGGCAAGAGAGCTGGGCAATATACAAATGAAGTCTTGATACCATTATGGCATTATATGGTCTTGTCATAGGCAGTTGAAACTTCCTCTGGAATAAGGAGAGCATCGACTAATGAGTTAATTTCACTTGCTAGACTCCTTGGAATGTCTAGTGACATGGGGCCTGATTCTTCAGGAAGGACCATGCATGTTGCCCTCGAATCAAGAGTGGGTCACTACATGGAGGGTGCATAAACTACATTATTTGGTCGCATCTAACTTGGTTGTCCAATCGATTGATCATGTGAGTCTTCATCATCATTTAGGACAAGGTGGCAGCTCAACATACCATGATTCCCAGTGATGGTGCTCTCTTTACTCCCAATAATAGCAAAAGGGAATATGTTTCATAAAAAATATATCTCGAGATGTAAAGATTTGCTTGCTTGCTAGATCAAATACCTGATATCCTTTTTGCCCATGAGGATATTCCATAAAAATATACTTTGTAGAACGGGGACCAAACTTGTCTTTTATAAGAGAGTGTGACTGAGCATAGCATAAGCACCGAAAAACTTTTAATGATCATATTTAGTAGGTTGACTAAGCATACTTCATATAAAGATTTATTGGGTAACATATGTGTGGGTAGCAAATTAATGAGGTAGGCTATAGTAAGAACACATTCCCTTAAAAATTTAATGGACCAGTTGGCCTGAAAATGTAAGGCTCTAGCTACTTCTAACAAATGCCTATATTTTCTTTCAACCCTCCCATTCTATTGAGATATGTAAGTATAAGAGGTTTGTTGCTGGATCCCAAACTGCATCATATAATCAAGCATTGCCCGTGACTTAAATTCTTGATCATTATCACTTCGAATACATTTAACTTGTGTGCCAAATTTAGTGCATATCTTATTACAAAAGAAAGTCAAATATTGGTATACTTTTGACTTAAATTGATTAAATAGATCCAACTACATCGAGAAAAATCATCAACTATGGTAAAAAAGTGCACCTCTAAGTACGAAGGAGTAGCATAAGGACTTCAAATATCACAAGAATTTAAGTCAAAATGAGCTGTAGCTTTATTATGACTAATAAGAAAAATGAGTTTAGTTTGTTAGGCACGATGACATGAATCATAGACTAGTTTATCACTACTAAGAATGTCACTAGGTAAACTGGGAATATATGATAAACAATCCAAAGAATAGTTTCCTAACGCATATGCCAAATATGAGATGACTGTCCATTCTGTGCCACATGCCCAGAAACTGTCATTTGTCTAAAGTCTAGATAATATAGTTCATCATGCTGCCTAACCACTCCAACTAGCTTCCTCGAGTGTAGGTCCTACAAAATACAAAAATCTAGATAGAAAGTGAGTATACATTTTTTTCTTTTGTCAATTTACTCATTGATAATAAATTATATTAAAAATCATCAATTTTGAGCATTTCTTGTAACTTCAGTTTGTTGGGGAGGACCAAGTTCCCACTTCGTTGAACCTCAAGCAATTGTCCATTTGGAGCTATACAGGCTTATATCCTTTACACACATTTTGTAATTGAATTGGAGTCATTAATCTAGTCATGTGATTGGTGGCTCATATCAATGATCTAGCTCAAGTACTCTATTGACTTACTAACATAATTGACAGCACCTATCAGCTTGCCATCATCTACCACAGTCTTGTCAATATCATGACCCAACATTGCACCCTGAATAAGATTCAAGAGATGCTCATATTCTATGGCTGAAAGGCCCGGGATGGATGAACCTCCATAGCATCCACCATTTCCAAGTTCACCTGATCGCATAGAGTTGAATTTTCTAGCCTTCAACTTCTAATTGGGTGGATACCCAATCAATTCGTAATAGCGATCTTTTGTATGACCTAATTGCTTATAGTGCTCACATCATGGCCGCTTGCCCAGGCTTCATATTCTATCTTGAGGCATCAGATCCCCCATGCCCATTCCTGGATCTAGCAACAAGCATGACTACCTCCATGGCTAGGGTAGTTGCTTCAATGTTGGGCTTTCAACTGGCTACTACTGCTTGCTGTACTTCTTCCACCACCATAGCATATGCCCTTCCAAGAAAGGGCAGCAGGTCCATTCCTAAGATTTTTGAGAGCACAATATTGTTGGTTTCATGAAGTCCCATCAAGAAATCATATAGTATGGCCCTTTCTTTTGATGCCATTATAGCCTTAAAAGAGCCATAGGTGAATCGGGGAATCGAATCATATATTTGCAACTCCTCTCACAACATCTTTAGCTTATTATTATAACCAGTGACAATATGTTCTCTTGGTAAAGCAAGCTTATGTTCCTCCATATTAGGTAGACTCGAGTGGTATTCTCTTGCAAGAATCGCTCTTCTAGGTCCACCTATATATCATAAGCTGTTGCAGCATATGCCATGGTTTCATACAGCTCCTTGGTCATGGAGTTTGCAAGTGATGTGACTACCATTGCATTGCACTGCATCCAACCTCAATAATCGGAAGAAGCTTCTGTCGATTTGTCCAGTGTTCCATCAATAATGCCTATCTTATTCTTTTCATACAAGGCATTCTCTATAGAACATCTCCATAAATGATAACCGGATCCGGTGAGCAAGTTTGTCACATAGACATGCCCCGGGTGATCTGAGGGGTGGAGGTGATAGGGTGATTTGCTATCGGCTCCCCTTAAACTAGATACATTCACCTTCACAACCTTGCTAGATTTTTCTGCCATAATTGATCTATAGTGGATGGTTAAGGAATGGTGCTTAGGCTCTTATACCAAGAAGAGAAATTTTGGAGTAATTGGATGCCTTTGTATTAATTTTCTACCCAATATATACAAAATACATAAAGCAATAAGGAAAAATAAATAACAAGGAAGAAAACCTGGCCTTTCAAATAAATGAAAATAATTACAAGATAAATACAATCAAACAGATCTGTGAAACTAGTAAAGTTGTGAGATCTACGGAATATGGTAAAGTTGCGAGATTTGTGGAATCTAAAAAATCTTTGAAAACCGGCAAATCTATGAGAATCCGTAGAATCTAGAAAATCTTTGAAATCTGGAAAATCTATAAAATTCTATAAAATTTGGAAAATCTTTAGAATCTAGTAAATTTATGAGATTTCATAAAAATTTGGAGAATCTCCGAGATCTCATAGATTTGTGAGGTCAAGCCTTCTTAATAATTGCCATGATTTTTGGGCATGAATCGGCACATAAGAGGGTGCAATGCATTGTTGTCATATTAGGCCTATGCACACGTAATGTAGCAACGATGCATATGATGTGCATCGAAACCATGCTGTACATGTAGCCCTATGCAAATCCAAAGGCCAAGGATATATCAAACCCTCAATGGTCCAAGGAGCTTTGGACATTACCCCACTATAAGACTAAAGATTATTCGCGATGACTAAATACCATCACTAATAGTCGATTTGTCATCGCTAATAGTATTAGCGATGGCTCACCATCCGTAATAGTCCGATGATTAAATCTCTATCATAACTAATCATTTTTAGCAATGGGATTCTTAGCCATCGCTACTAATGGTTATTAGCAAAGGTATTAGCGAGTGCAACAAGCCATCGCAAATAATATTTTTATTTTTTAAAAAATAATTTAAAAACTTATTAGTGACAAAAAGATTCTATCAGTAAGACTAGCCATCGATAATAATTTTTAGCGATGGCAAATGCCATCACCAATATGATCGTTAATAGGTTTTTAATTTTTTTTAAAAATTAATTATTTTTTTTTAAATTTAATTTTATGATTATAATAAACAATTAGAATGCTTAAGTAATATTAAAATAAAATAATAATTAACAATGATTATAAATTAAAAAATAATTATATTATATTAAAAAGTATAAATTTTATAATTTTATAAATTTATATTGCTAAAAAATATATAATATGAAAATAAAAAAAATCATATGAGATCTACGTTGTCCTTGTCCTCATCCTACTCCTCTTGTATGTCCTCTCCAGTAGTTGGTGGATGAGAATCCAATATCCCAGCATCCTACAATGAAAAAAACAAATATTAATAATAAGCTTTTAAGTATAAAAAATTAAAATAAAATTTTTTAATAGACTTACCTGCTATGATGGTTGTGACAATGAGGCCAGCGATTGCATAAATATGGATCCTGGAGAAGCTCAACGACCATATTATGGATGGCATCTTGGAGGTACTAAGATTGCTGAGCAAGAACATGGCTCACAATATTCTCGACATGTACATCACTCCATGATTGTATCATCGGAGCCTAAGAAAAGGAAGTCGAAGAGTATCAAGCTACTGGAAGGTCAAAGCTATGGACAAATTTGAGGACTAGGCTCTTACTCACCCCTCCTGTGATCCTAAGCTATCTCTCGAGGTCAAGGAGGGGTGGAGAGGACAGGTCCTCATCATGTTGCACTATGACATACCCTGCATAGTTGATGCGGGATGATTCTAAGATTGATGAAAAATAGCAAATCTAATTTTTTTATAATTTTTTTAGATATTAATTTAGTGGCTAAAGACCTGAAAATAAGAAAGAATCAGAAGAAAGACTAGTAATGCTAGGAATTAACATACCCGCAAGATAACTCATGCAGAATAATAATAAGCCAGGACCCGAGAATTGAGAAACTTTCAGCTTAGATAGTGTACCTATCATCAAATTAGAACTCAAGAGGGGGAAGGCTTTTACCGGGCAGTGATTGTAGTTTCTTCGTTGAAGAGATCTCTTAGCCTCAGGATGGTGCCTGGAAGAACAAGCCTTTGGTTCCCGAATCTGAAGGTGAACTGGACCTAGTCTGAAGGCAAAGAAAGCCTCCTCTAGGGAGGGGAAAACACCTCGGGGATCTGCAAAACGTCAAGGTTAGGCACGAAACAAGGAAGGAAAGGGATTAGGGCAAAAAGGGCTGCCGGCAAGGAAGCAGAAAGAGCTCTTGATCTGGGCATCTTCAAGGCTGCTTTTCTTAGGTGTGGCTGATGCTTGGGGATCTGATTTGCTGCTTGGTGCGTGCAGGATTGCAATGATAGAGGTCGGCCAATACAAGAGAACAAAAACTAGAACCCAAAAATACAAGAACACTAGTCTTAAAAATAATTCAGTAGAGTTTAATTCATAAGAGTTGATTGATTACAAGAGGAGGGGTAGGGTATTTATAGAGCTCCATGCCCTCTCCTAAAGGGAGTACAAGTCTTCTCCTAGTTAGAAGAGGTTTGCATAATTTAAGTGGGAGAAAGACTACAAAATAAACCTAGAACTAGGAGTATACTAGTTGAATAGAATAAGAACTAGGTTTCCTTCTTCCATTTGAATTTCTCCTTCTTAGCTTGGACCAAGTCAACACTTTGGACGTGTTGGGCTTCATGGGAGGCAGCAAGCGGTGGCCAAGGATGGATTGGGCGCATGGGCTTTGGGCCCTGGAGGCCTGGGACGCCTGGAGTAGGAATATTCCAAGTATCTTGGTTTTGGGTTGGAATATACTTGGAATCTTGGTTCTTCATGGACCTGGGCCTTGCATTCACTTGGGCTGGGGTGTAGGTAAGTTTTTGGGATCATGTTATAACCTGGTCTAGGAATATACTCTAGCATTTGGAGGGGATCTGGGCATCCAAAAAATATCTGGAAGGAATTAGGGTATCTAGAAAGGCATCTTGGATCCTGGGGTGTCTCGCAAAATCCAATAAGCTGATGTAGTAGCCTCTGACTCCTAGATGAGGCATGGTGGAACTCCAAAATAGGGTAACCTCCTCTCTTGTATAAAAATTAGACTCATACTGGACTTATACTGAAGTACAGGACTCGAAATACAGTACTCGATACTGAACTAGGGTTGAGACAAATCAATTAGCCTCAACTTATTACATGACTCAATCTTAATTGATTACAAAATTGTGACACATGAATAAAACCCTAATCAGTTAACCTTATGGGATCCAGGGATCTGTGTCTGATCCTGGTGTCCCCACCAATTCTTTCGGTATAGGAGAAACTTGACCCCGTCGAGTAAGGGTCAATTTGACTCTCAAGGAGGGTCTGGGTTGAGGCGCAGCAGATCCTCACCAGTGCTCCACAAATCCTTAGATTCAGGATGATCTTGCCATCTTACCAAATACCTTTGATAACCTTCATCTCGGATGCTGATGGCTTGATCATCCAGGGTTCGCTCACTCTTTTCCTCATTTATTGGCCAAATTGTATGTGGACACTCTGGGGTAGGTTCATTCACGAAGGAAGGAATTGGCTCAAGGTGCTTGCTAGGTATCACTGCTAGCTCCCTGTGCTCCATAAGGTCTGAAATGTTGAAGGTTGGGCTAATACCTAAATCATGTTGCATCTCACGCATATAGGCATTGGGTATACTACTCTTCATTAGTCTGAATGGGCCAGCTTCGCGAGCAGAAAATTTCTTTACAATCACATTATCCTCTGCAAAAAAAATTTTATCTTTCTTTCAGGAATTAGCCAAGTATTTAATTAGTTTATTACTTATGTTCAACTTTTGACTAATTTCTTGATGCATATGCTGTGTAGAGGCTAGTGCAGGTGTAGGCAGGTGATTCAAGGCTGTGGATTTATTGGACTCAATTAATACCTAATAGACTCGACTAGACTTCCCTATCAAAGAAAATTTATTAGACTCTTTGGGTCTAACCTAACACACTATAGACTCTTTAGATTTGACCCTAGCATGGTATTCACATGAGAATTTACTATGTACTCCTACTAGGTGCCATAGGGTACACCAGAAATATGATGCAAATCTAACATGTGCAATGAATGAATGCAATATGATTATCCCTATAAAATGCAATCTAAGGATTAGAAAATCATGAAAAGTTTCAGAAAATGGTAGGAAATAAGAAGTGGATTCAGGATTAGTCGGATAGGGTAGGAAGTCAGAAAAGGGTTCGGGGTTAATCGAGTAAAGTAGGATGCAAGAAGGGGTGTATGGGATTAATCCTAGACTAATAAGGTTGACCTTATGGGGTTGATGGGTACCTATAGGGTTTATAGTATAGAAGAATATGTCACTAATCTCGGGAAAGAGATCGTCAATGGAAACTACAGGATGGAATTCTTCTTGAGGGTACTGATAAGCCAAATCCTTAATAAAGTCATCTGGTTCAAGAAATTTAGGACTAGGCTCTACAATTGGGTCCTCTTCTAAAGTTTCCTTAGGTGGTGCTCTAGTAATAGGATCTGGGTTCCCTTCCTCAACTAATTCTAGGTCTCCTATAGGGAACTCCTCTTCTTCCTCCTTATACTCGTTCACTAAGCTTGGGTTAGCCTTATATATCTCCTCTTCATTGTCTTCCTGGTGAACCAATAGGGTGGTAAGAGGGGGTTGGCTAAGGAAAAATTGACTAGGCTCAAATTTAGGGATATTAATCTTATAAGGTTCAGGTTGACTGAGGGATAGTGGATTACTACTGGATTCATATCTAGGGACTATGGGTTCCTGGGATTCATAGGGCAAGGGTTCAGCTCTATGGGTCTTGTCTAGGGTTCCTACTTGGCTTCCTATGTGGTCAGACCCATGAATTATCTGATCAAACATATTGTTCATTTGGGTCATTTGGTTTATCTGGGCATCCAATTGGGCATTCATTTGGGTCCTCATCTGGTTCATATGGTCTAATTGATCAATCATGGTCCTAAGGAAGGTCTCAAGGGTGGGGTCCATGGTTGAACTAGGGTTGGGGTTTAGACTGTTGATATTTAGTTCTTAATCTAGTGGTCATGCAAACAAGCAATCAGTCAAAATGAGATGGTGCAGCCAAGCATGCAAAGGATTAGTAATTCTAGGATTTCCTAGACCTAGAGCCAAAACTGAATGGGTTAGCTCAACTTATACTTAACCCAGCAACTAATCCTTCCTATGGCCAGGAAGAGGGTGGGAGTGTGGGAGGCCCCCTTGCTTCGCAGGGATCCAATTAAAAACTACAACACCACTTAGGTCGTTTGACTCTGGACCCTCAGCCTTAAACACCAGATTTCAGTAATACCCACAGGATTTAATGTACTAGTTGGCCTACACAATTTGGACCTGACCTGTTGGTGTCACCTGGCCCTCTGGAGCAAATTAAGTCTAATTAATTTTAATTAATGTTTGGATGAGAATGCAAAGAGATTGTTTTGGGCCCAGGACAGGTTATGACCTCCTGCCCTGATCTGAGATAGAGAAAGTGTCCTTAAGATTAGGTTAATCAAATGATGCACATTCAATGAGTCCTAATATAAACTAAAACAATCAGAAAAATAAAATACTTTTGTGTATTTTATGATGTAACAAGTTAGGTTTAAGTTGATTAGGTTAGCAATCAAATTGGGCTTGGGATTGGGATGTGTAGAAGTTGGTTAGGTTTGGTCAAGCAAGTGTAGAAATTTAGGAAATTAGGATTTCAGAAGATGCAGGATTTGATATAGTTATTGATGTAGAAAAAAATCAAAAAAAGTCTAGGACAAAGGATGGATAGTGATGATGAACTCTAATAAATTTGATGAAAAAAAAAAATCATATGGTGATGCAAATCCTAGGGTCTTCAAACTGATACAGAAATCTTAGGTCTTCAGTTAGGATTTTTAATATGCCAAATTTTAGTGAATTAGGTTTTCTGTAAAATTAATTAAAAAATATTATAAAATAAAGGACAAGACAAAAAACAATTCATACAAATTTTATAGAAAAACAAAATGTATAAGATGCCGAAATTGATCAAAACCTAGACCTCTAATGTAGGTGGCAAGTTGCAAAAATTTTAGGAATTAGGGTTTTGTGAATCTAGTGCAGATGAATGCTATCTTAAACCCACTCTAATACCAAACTGATACAGGATGATCCTAAGACTGATAAAAAATAGTAAATCTAATTTTTTAATAATTTTTTTAGACATTAATTCAGTGGCTAAAGACTCAAAAATAAGAAAGAATCAGTGGAAAGACTAGTAATGCTAGAAACTAACATACCCGCAAGATAACTCATGCAGAATAATAATAAGCCACGATCCAAGAATTGAGAAACTATCGGCTTAGGATAGCATACCTGTCATCAAATCAGAACTCAAGAGGGGGAAGGCTCTTATCGGGCAGCGATTGTAGTTTCTTCGATGAAGAGATCTCTCAGCCTCAAGATGGCACTTGGAAGAACAGGCCTTTGGTTCTCGAATCTAAAGGCGATATGGACCCGATTTGAAGGCAAAGAAAGCTTCCTCTAGGGAGAGGGAAACACCTCAAAGATTTGTAAAATGTCAAGGTTAGGCACGAATCAGGTAATCAAAGAAAAAAATAACAAGATGAAACAAGGAAGGAAAGGATTAGGGCAAAAAGGGCTGGTGGCAAGGAAGCAGAAAGAGCTCTTGATCTGGGCATCTTCAAGGCTACTTTTCTTGGGCATGGCTAATGCTTGGGGATCTGATTTGCTGCTTGGGGCGTGGAGGATTGCAATGATAGAGGTCAGCCAACACAAGAGAACAAAAACTAGAACCCAAAAATACAAGAACACCAGTCTTAAAAATAATTCAACAGAGTTTAATTCATAAGAGTTGATTGATTATAAGAGAAGGAGGGGTGGGGTATTTATAGACCTCCATGCCCTCTCCTAAAGAGATTACAAGTCTTCTCCTAGTTAGAAGAGGTTTACATAATTTAAGTGGGAGAAAGACTACAAAATAAACTTAGAACTATGAGTATACTAGTTGAATATAATAACAACCAGGTTTCCTTCTTCCATTTGAATTCCTTCTTCTTAGCTTGGACCAAGTCAACACTTTGGACGTGTTGGGCTTCATGGGGGGCAGCAAGGGGCAGCCAAGGATGGGTTGGGCGCATGGGCTTTGGGCCCTGGCGGCCTGGGATGCCTGGAGCAGGAATATTCCAGGTATTTTTGTTCTGGGCTAGGATATACCTGGAATCTTGGTTCTTCATGGACCTGGGCCTTGCATTCACTTGGGCTGGGGCACAGGTAAGTCTTTGGGATCATGTAATGACCTAGTCTGGGAATATACTATGGCATCTGGAGGGAATCTGGGCATCCAAAAAATATCGAGAAGGAATCAAGATATCTAGAAAGGCATCTTGGATCCTAGGATGTCTCGCAAAATCCAATAAGATGATGTAGTGGCCTCTGACTCTTGGATGAGGCCTGGTGGAACTTCAAAATAGGGTAACCTCTTCTCTTATAGAAAAATTAGACTTATACTAGACTTATACTGAAATATAGGACTCGATACTGGACTGGGGTTGAGACAAATCAATTAGCCTCAACTTAGTACACGACTCGATCTTAATTTATTACAAAATTATGATACATGACTAAAACCCTAATCAGTAAACTTTATGGGATCCAGGAATCTATGTCTGATCCTGGTGTCCCCACCAATAGTCCATCTATATAATTTATAAATTAATTAATCCAATTACATATCAGTATATATAAAAATTAATATTTAAAGTTTTAAATTTTTATCGTGATCTACCTAGATCTCTCATCTAAATAATCACCAGTGTGCTGGACTGATGTATGGCCTCCCACAACTACAGCTATCTTGGTACATGAGCTAGCTACTGTCTACAATAAATAAATAATAAAAATAATTTAATTAAAACATATATAACATTAATTAAAATTAAAATTAATTAATATAATTAAGTATATATAGAATTTTTACTAATCTATCAGCCACTACATGCATGCCAACAGAGCCATTAGTATGCTTAATTAGATCCTGCCAGGTGGTATGATTCTGTCATGCCCTCTATCACCTAGTAGAATACTCCTCGATGCTTTATATGTTACAAAGGGCCTCCCATACATCCGTCCGCATTTAGTGATTCCTAAAAGTCCTTTAATTCAATGATGATAGAGAATCGGTGTGCTTTATAGCTCCTGCTTAAGATCGTGCAGCCCATCCCAAAATCAACATATGGCCACTTTCTTGAAGATCAAACAGCCAACCTCCTTAGCTTGAGGAGTATCAATCATATTGGTAATACTCCTGTAAGTAAAAACAAGCTGATATTAAATGAATAAAATATAATTATTTCATGATTTTAAAAATTAAATATATTTGACTTACCAGGAATATCTACGAGGCTACATCTCAAGCTCTCGATGGCCAATTGGAGAACTCATTCACCAATCCCGGCATCAATCGATGAATGATCCCGGTAATTACTCAAAAAACTCTAGGCTCTCTAAATGTCTTGTAAAATTTAAATTTAATAATAAATATTAACTCTAAAATAATTAGATTTTAAACATATTAATATGAAGATGTAATATTTATGAGTGGCTCTAGACGTGGATGAGCTCTCTATCCTCTGGATGAGTCGGAGGTGCTGTGAGTCGGAGCAGTCCTCAACCATGACAGTAAGTCTGAGATGAGTTGATCTCTATAACTTGTGACTGTGGGGTTACTGGTAATCCCATGTCCTCCAAACTTGATCGAAGAATATCTAAAATAAAAAATATTATAATAGATAATAAAGTATAAAATGATATAAAAATGAATGTATATCTAAAATTTTAGACTTTACCACGTGATGTGAGTGGCACTGAAGCATGAGAGTTGGCACCATGATCACTTTCTTTTCGAGAGCTTTATCCTCAACTGGTACGGCTACAACCTATAGAAGAGATGATGTGTAAACTTTGAAAATAAAAATAAATAGATTCACCAAATTAATTATATAATTATAGGTACAGGTAATGAAAAATTTAAAATGTATGAAGATAAGTATTTAATATGATTCAATAATTATATATTTAGTGCTACTCGTCGACCTCTTCAGATGATTAATACCCTTCAAAATTTTCTTCTAAATCATCCTCTTCTTCCATTTCTTCTTCCTTCCCTTATATTTCTTCATTATCTTCCTCTTCTTCTCCTTCTTGGATATGTTTGCCCCCTAAAACAAACTCAACATGATCTATTTCCTCCTGCTGGCCATCATGTAGAAGAATTCCTGAAATATCCAACTCTATATCAATATAGGATTAATGAATTCCTAGTATTTCTTCCTCCTGAAAGCATTTTGGTAAATAGTGCTCTTCCTTTTTTTCGCTAAGCTTGTAATGAATGGCTCGAGACTTAATCTTGCATATGACCCACCAATCTTTCCTTCCTTTCTTCCTCGATGGAAAATGAGTAAATATACTTGAGCAGCTTGTTGAGCTAGCACAAATGGATTATCGATATATGCTTTTGATCCATATTTGATTTTAATAAGCCCATGTTATAGATCAACCTTCATACTATTGTTATTATCAAACCATTGGTACTTAAATAGAATGATACTATTTAAAAAGAATAAATTGAGAAAAATTGAAATCGATAAAATGTCAATGGATGCTTACCAATTAACGGAACCAATTTACAAAATTTTGTAAGCACCATGCAAAAATTTCTTGCTCACTTATTTTCAAGTTATCCTATCTTAATATTCATTCATAATTCCTAAACATGTATAAAATTGGTATACTATAATAAGTGATTGAAGAGTTTGAATTGTGATAGGCATTCACTCAATATATAAATCAACCTAGCTTTGAATTGTGATAGACATTTACTCAATGTATAAATTGATCTTGCTGTAGTTTACCAAAATATATGTCTGTGCCTGTTGAAATTTAGCATTTGTTAAAATATGGCGAACCTTGCATCCAAATTCATGAGTATGATAGGCAAATATTAAGATTTCTTGCTCTGATTCCTCACCACCACCATCATTATTTCGATCAATTTGAGTCAACTTTATCTGTACATTGGGATTAAAGTAGTGTTGACTATAATTTGAAATTTTTTCTATTATATATGCCTCCATAATAGAATCTTTGATTATAGTTTTATTTTTCACTTTCTTCTTGAGATGGTGCATATATCTTTTAAATAGATACATCAACCTATGCTACATTGGTTCCTCTATCCTAGTTTCATATGCTAGATAAATCATGTGGTGCTCTATGGAGTGAAGAAGCTAAAAGAAAATTCTTCTCTAACTTTCATATCATCTCTACAATGGTAGCCTCAAGCTAGAGATGTGGTTGGTGGATAATTCGGTAGCATAAATATCTTTAAAAAAAAGATTAAGCTCGATCAAAGAACTTCATATAAAGTTTGAAAGGAGATCATGCTAAGCTAATGGTAGTAATCATTGCATGAAGACATGACAGTCATGGCTCTTTAATCCATAGAACCTACAATCTTTGACATTGATGCACCGAGCTAGATGACTTGCATAACCATCATATACATCCTTCAACTGCTCTCCCATTAAGGTGTAAGATGCTACGGCTTTAGAAGTTTTCTAGGTGACACCTCAACCAGCTTTAACAAAGGATGCTTGTATATATTCTACATATATACTCGAGCCTTGAGATTGTCTTTCATCTTGCCATTGATATCCATAATAATATAAAAAATACTATCAAATATATTCTTCTTAATATGCATAATATTAAGGTTAAGACGAATCAAATTAGTACACCAGTATGGCAACTCCCAGAAGATGATGCATTTCATATAGTTATGAGTTCTACCAAATTTTTAAGATTTCTGCTTATCAAATAATATACCAAGCTGGATTTTGTTAACTTGAGATACCTTCTGAAACACTTCCATACAATTAATATAAGGAGGTGCATGGTCCTTCTCTATCTTATTCCTTTGAAAACTATCCCATTGCTTTTGAAAGGGATAATGCTTGGAAAGAAATTGACAATGGTAATCAAACGAGCAGGGCTTAAATCCATGCTCAAGCTGAAATGGTTTTATATTCTCCATGTAATATGGACATGCTAGCTTTCCATGAGTGCTCCATTCTAATAGCATCTTATAAGTAAGAAAATTGCTAATGTCCATATCAGTGCAACCTTCAATACAAAATTATATTTTTTTGATGCATCATAAGTATGTATGCCATCAGACCATAATAATTTCAGCTCATCAATAAGAGACCTCAAATATATGTCAATATTTCTACCAGGATGTCATGGTCTAGGACTGACTAACATAAGAAAGATGTTTATATTCTTTCATGCATATCTCAGGCAATAAATTATATATAGTAATAAAGACTGGTCAACATAAATAAGGGGCCACCGTATGGTCGAACTTGTAAACCCATCCATAAATAGTCGGACATTGCATGATTCTTGAGCAAATAAAGGGCGACAAGCATCAAATTTCTTCCATACCTCATTGTCCGATAGATAACACATCATATTGTTGTGCCTGTGAATCTCTTTTTTGTGCCATCTCATCTATTGTGCATACTCCTAAACAAGTAAAGCCTTTGAAGCCTAAGAGTAAGGAAAATGTATCGAAGAATTTTATATGATATGTCCTTTCGATTTCTATCATCTTGGCTTGGCTTAAATCGGCTTTCATCGTATACATGACATGAGCCCTTCACCTTATCCTCCATATAGAAAAGCTTGCAATTATTATGGCATACATCTATCTTCTCGTATCCCATGCCTAACTCTTTTACCTTTTTTTGGAAGTATATAAGCTCTCAACAAGCTTCTTCTACTTTGGTAGCATCTTCTTTATTATTGCTACCATCTTATCATAATAATTGATTATCATATTAAACTCAGCCTTCAAGTCAATAATTCTGACATAGCTGATAGTACAGTATATGTTTTACATCCCAACCATGGTGATTTATCAGTATCCTTTAGCATATCATAAAATCATTACTATCAGCTTTTGGATCATTCTCCATATTCTAATTAACTTCAAGACTATATACATCCAAAATCATATCTACCATTTTATCTATGTCCCTGTGCTATTGATTTCTAATAATTACAACTAACTCCCATGTCTCCCCATATAGGTACCAATGCTTGTAGTTTAGTATAAGTTCACTCTTATATAAATGAATAACTATTGTATCCCTATCTTACATTTCTCTATTGACATATCTGTTACAAGAACAATGAGCTCGTCCTTCAAATAAGAGTGTCGCATTCCCAAAAATATAATCATAAAAGTACTTGACACCCTCCTTATATTCAATAAAAATCACCCTGTTGACTACTTGACAGTCCATCCAACTACGATCCATTATACACTATCTAATAATTTTGTATATACAAACACAAGATAAAATACTTATCAATTATTTTATCATTTAACATGGCAATATAAGTATTTAAAATAATTAAAGATAATATAAAAAATTAATATGATAAAGTTGCAGGATACTGCATATGCATTCCATCACTAAAGGTAAAACTCAAAAAAATAAAAATGACCATAGAACAATTCCAGATGCAAGATATAAAACCTCTAAAATCTTGATAGAGGCCATCACTGAGATTGTTTGGACTCATAAGTGAAGTCCAAGAAAGAAAAGATGAAGCTTTATAAAAGAATACTTAAGTAGGAACAAAATCTCATGATGAAGAGATACAAGAATACTTCGCAAGAGATAAAGTATAAGAAATTAGAGATCCAAAAATCCAAGGCAAGCATGGAGTACTACCTATCAAACTTTTCAGATATTTGTACCTTTCGAATTCTTCATTTGATTATTTATGCTCCTCTACATCTTCTTTTCCTTCATTCTATTATTCCCCTTCTTTGATAGTTTTTATTATTCAAGAAAGGAATGACTAGAAAGAAGATGAAGATGGGGAAAAAGTGGAAGAAGAATCAGATGAAGAATCTGAAAGGTACTAGACATTTGAAGAGGCCGATGAGTATTGCTTCCCACTTGCGATGAACTTCTAGACCCATGACTCCTTATGCTTCATCTTAGGGAGACAGTTATGTACCTCTTTGTCACAAAGATTATGCTCTTATTCAAGTACTCTTCTTCAAAGTCCCACCTCTCCCTTCTTGTATGATACTTTTATGAGTCCGAGCATCTCTCTTTTAAGTTTGGTCTTTATGATGGGATACGAACTCAGTACCAACCTTCTCATATCATTTAATGCATCATATCACCAACTAATAGGTAAAGGCTCTATCCCATTCAGGAATTGCTTTAATTATATAGGTCAATTATGATAATTAAACAATATGCAATAGAGACCAAAAGAAAATTTTAATTAGCATCATCTTTTCTTTGTTCTTCCTACATGACTGAAGATATGTGAGAATTAAGAAAAAATACTGTCCAAAATTTTTATCAAACTCTTCACATACCATTTCATTACTGTAACTACCTGTAAAATTATTTACAATTTTTAAATTATTCAAATTAGATAATCAATTAACCAATATACATAATTTTCTCATCTGTATAAAAATATATAAATATATGGATGCCATAAATTATATACATTAATTAATTGACGAGTCTATGATTCTATGAAATACAAATTTTGAAAAAATAAATACCTAATCACATAATAACTAATTAATTACATAAATAAATAATTGATTAACAAATAATTAATTAAAATAATAACTAATAATTAATTAATTAATTAATTAATTGAATAATTAAATAAATAACCAGTCCTCCTAGATTGATGTGTGGTCTCTTATAACTGCAGCTGGTCCAGTACATAATCCAGTTGGTCTACATGATCTAGTTCCAGTTCTAACTGCATGCTCAGATCCGAATCTTGTCCATTAAAAACATTCATCCATACACATCTAATTAATTATTTACTTAATTAAATTAAAATCTAAATAAATAAATAAATATCTAATTAACTAAATTAATAAATAAATATCTAGCTAATTAAAGACTGAGCCAGCTTTGAAAAATTAGTTGGTAAATTCTTGATCAGGCTAGTGTCATGTTCCTAGTGCTACTACGATTGGCCATGGTAGCCAAGGAGTGGGGTAAGGGATGGCAAGGTAACGGGGGACGGGTGGGATTTATAGGGTTTTTTGCATGGCTAACGGACGAAATCTGAGGGCATGTATGATGCACGTTGTTTCCGAGAGGGCCAAAGCCGTGTGAAACGAGGACTCGAGGGACGATAGCTGGTTTTTTTTTATTTTTTACTTTTTGACTTTTTGGGGACAGTGCGACGTCTGCTGCTCCTCCTTCCTTTTTTATTTTTTATTTTTATTTTTTTAGGTGCGATTCGCTAGAAGTTGCGCACTACTCATGCAAACTTTTTTTTCACTTTTATTTTATCATGAATGTAGTACGCGTTTTGCTTTTCGAGAGCGCAGTGATCACTTTAAAACATATGTCGCCCTTTTGCACATATATTCAGCTCCGATCCCTCTAATAGACTTAAAATGCGCAGAATATGGTGCTTTATGATTGTTTCTTTCATGCTGCATGCAATACGAAAATTTTTTAAAAAATATTAATATAGATAATAAGAAATGAAATAGTAATATAACATTAAATAAGCATAAATAATCATAAAAATATATAGAAAATACAAGATAATAATTAATTATATAATTTAGGCACATATAATAAAATAATTAATAAGGATTTATTTAAGTTGGATCATGATTTAATAACTTAACTCGATCAAGTTATTAAGTTGGATCACCAAGTTTTGGATTGAATTGTTCTTATAATTGAGTTCAATAAATGATTTAATCAACAATTTTATTGGCCATGATCTTGATTAATTTGCATAATTCTTGGTATTTAAAAAATAATATGAAGAAATTATATTAGGATCAACTATTTTTACCATTAGGCAATATATATAGCAATGCACAATATAGAAGTGCATGGATATGATATTTATGTGTCTATGCATAGCTGTGTGGCCAATTTGGCTCCAACGGCGAACTAGAGGTATTCTCTAACCAGAATTTGGCATGCCATTCTTTATCCTATAGCTAATTCTAGATTTCTGAATGTGAAAATGCGTGGAGGCATAAGTTCATAAATATACTTCTCTTTTGCCTGATGGAGGTATGCATGTATTTTTTTTTCTTGTTATTTTGTCAGAAAAACAGCTTTGCAAATCATTTATTAGGGATGTTAAAAGGATTATCCATATCAGATATTTGAGAAAATAAGTTTAAATTATTAAAAAAATATAATTATAAATAATAATATTGCAAACTTCTTTTTTTCTTTTTACATAATTATGTAGGATATTACTACAATTTATCAAGCAACAATAATTTCTATGTTCTATTCAAATAATTAATAAATAAAATAATTAAGCAACATACGAATAAAAAATATCATAATTTTGATGTAAATATCTTACTATTTAAAATAATGCGATCATTACATGTTTTCTCTAAATGAACTAAAGGTAATACCAATACATTATCATATACCATCAATATTAAATCTTGGCTTTCATAGTAAAAATAATTATCATCAATAAAATAAATTTTAACAATAAACAGAAATAGATACTTGAAATAATCTGCGAAGAAGGTTTTTCAAATATCGAAACCATCCAATTTGTAGTTCTTGACGTCAGAAATAATATACTAAAATTTTATTAAAATCAAGATAAAATTAACTCTGCAATCATCCAAAAAAAAAAAAAAAACCTTTTGTTTCTTTAATTTCTTTTTCTCTTGATTTTTCTACCACTTCTCATGCATTTGCTTTTCTATGTCGTAGCCCGTCAATGGACTCCTTTCCATGTTAAAAAGAGTTAGAGCTGGTGTCCCATTATAACTCCTCCACCTCTCTTATTTTTAAAATTTATTTAATGATATGGACCCCATATGAGGAGAGACCATACAATAAATCTCCCCCTTGCAACTCATGTGAGAGATTCTACTAAGTCCAATTTTTTCTTCAAGCAATCAACTTTTTCATAGACAAAATTTTAGTTATTATATTCGACTTATTATTATCAATATGGATTTTTTCTAGGCATATCAACTTTATCTCTAAAATATCCCGAACCTAATGATATTTCACATCAATGTGCTTGGATCTTGAATAAAACATTAAATTCTTTGAAAGATGCATGACATTTTGACTATCACAATAAAGTATATACTTCTCTTATTCAAGACTCAACTTTTGTAGAAAAATTTTTATCTACAAAAATTCTTTATAAGCTTTTGTAACATAATATATACTTGACCTCTATAGTGAACAAAGTAATACATTTTTGTAACTTAGACTATTCCTGAAAAATCATCAAGCATCTGGACGAAGACTTTCTATAATCTATATCACCAATCATGTATGCATCTGCGTATTCATCTAACATAGGTTTTCTTTTAATGAAATATAAATAGATTGTAAAAGTGTCTCTAAGATATCTAAAGATCCATTTAATAGCTATATAATATTCTTTATCATGATTAGACAGAAATTGATTTACAATACCAATTGTATGAGCACTATTCAGTGTTGTAAACCATGGCATACATCAAACTATCAACGGTAGATGCATAAGGAATCTTCTTTATTTATTTTTTTCTTACTTGTTAGACATTGCTAGGAACTTAACTGAAAGTGACCTACAAGTAGAAAGCAAATCGATTTGGACTTGCTGTTTTGAATCTTTCTAGTACCATTTTGATATATCTTTGCTTCTAATACCTTTTTTATCAACTAGATCCCATAATCTATAACCAAATTCTTTATGTACATAATCCAAGAAAATATACTCTTTAGACTTGCCATCAAGCTTAAATTTCTTATCTTTAGAGATGTGAATAAATGCCCTACAACCAAACATCCTTAAGTGATTCTATATGTGATACATCTTTTTCAATTCATACTCTTTTTGGTATATCATTATTAAGAGAAATTGAAGGAGAAAGGTTGATCAAATTGACTGTAGTTATCATCACTTTATCCCAAAAGGATTTAGGCAATTTTGCATGAGTGAATAGTATGATTTATTTTCTAAGCAACTCTATTATATTGAAGCATTTTATGAATATTTTTTTCAAGCCTGATATTATAATCTCTATAATATTTTTCAAATAGACTTTATATTCACCATCATTATTTACTTGAACATACTTAGTTACCTTCTTATTTCTTTTTCAACACTAGTATAAAAATGCTTGAATATATCAAGCACTTAGTCTTTAGAATTCAAAACAAAAGCCTATACTTTTCTACAATGATCATTAATAAATGTAACATAATATAGAGTACCACCAAAAGTTCTAGCATCTATAGTGCAAATATCAGTATGAAATAAATCCAAAGTATATGTTCTTTTATGTGGAGGAGATTTATAAAATGCAACTTTATTTTATTTGCTAGTTAGACAATGAGTGCATATTTTTAAAGGTGCAACTCTTACTAGAAGGAGTTTCTTTCTTACAAATATATCAAATCCCTTCTCCCTCATAAGGCCAAGTCATTTATATCATAATTTAGTGAAGAATCTTCAACTGTAATCATCTCCTTCTTGCATCATTTTGCTTTCATCATGTAGAGTATATTTGATTTTTTCTCAATCAAAGAACTTTGGTGAGCTTCCATTCTTCTTCACCAAAGTGACTATAATAACATTTATTATCAAATACTCCTGTGGAGATCAAGTGGAGGTGGATATATGGAATTTGTCTCATATTTTTCAGCAATAATTGACATCCAGTATTTGTTTCGAAGCAAACATCTCATGTGTCCATAATCTTAGTTACTCAATCATTTTCTATCATAATACTATCAAAATTATTGCTAGTGTAAAATGTGAAGAAGTCACACTGAGAAAGTAACATGAAAAGAGGTACCTGGGTCAACAATCCAAATATAATCATGACATATAATCTTCATGGAATTTCATCACAAGTATGGCAATATCAATGTCAGATACAACTATTGTTTTATTCTTTTCTTCCCTTTCTTCGCCTCTCTTTTAAATTTTATGCACCCCCTTTTCATGTACCCTGGCTTGCCATGATAATAATTTTTATTTCTTTTTTGAATTAGGACCTTTTCCTTGACTTATCATGGTTGTTAAAATTTTACAAGTTTCTTGTTTTACTCATCCCCTGTCATTTTGTAACAAATATCTCTGATTGTGTAACCATATCTTGTTTTTTTCTTCTAGTCTCCTAATTAAGCATATGATATTTTATCATTTTCAATATTATTATACCATTAGAAGCTAAATTACTGAGTGATACAAACATAATTTTCCAACTATCAGAAAAGAAACTGAGCAATAACATGCTTGTAACTTATCATTTAGCATTATTTTCATAGCATCAACTAATTTACTAAATCCTGAAATCCACTTAGATGTTCAACAACTGAACTTCCATATACTTTATATTACAAGCTTCCTAATCATGAACACTTTGTTCTATGCAGTCTTCTGCTCATAGAGAATCTCTAACTTCTTCCATAAATGATGGGCATTAGTCTCTATGACAACATGATGAAAAATACTATTATCTATCTATTACTTGATTAATCCAACTATTTTCTTATTTATTTTTATCCACTCTTGTAGACTTTTGTTACTTGGTTTAGCACTATCCCCTTCAATGGGATCAGATAAATCCTTGTAAAATAATACATCTTTTATTTGGAACTTCCTAATTGAATAATTAAGGGATATGAGTTTAATCATACTTCCACCTATATATTCTTGCATTTAATTAGTACAAAAAAATTCAGCTACTAACAACCTCACTCTGATATCACTTTGATGGAAAAAAAAGCAATCACGAATAATAATGTCACAAACTTTTTTTTTTTCTTTGTGCAAGTTAACGAGATATCACCATAGTTCATCAAACAACAATAATTTCTATGATCTACTCAAATAATTAATTAATTAATTAATTAATTAAGCAATCCATAAATAAAAGATATTATAATTTTGAAGTGAATCTTCTACTATTTAGAATAAAATAAGATTATTATAGATATTCTCTAAATCAACTAGAGACTATACAAATATATTCTCAAGATTAAATTTTAGCTTTTACAATAAAAATAATTGGCACTAATAAATGGATTTCAACGATACATAGAAATAGAAGGTAGATCTCACCAAACATGACTATCTAAAACAATATGCAGAGAAGGCTTCTTAAAGATCGAAACCGTCCAATTTACAGCTCTTGATCGATATCAAAAATAACATATTAAAATTTCATTAAAATCAAAATAGAATTAGCTCTATGATCATTTTATCAAGTTGCTTTTTTTAAAAAAAAATTCTCCTAATTTTCTATCTGCCCCTCACGTGTTCATTTTTTTGTGCCTGCAACATGGAGTCCTTTTCACTTAAAAAAAGTTGGAGCCAGTGTCCCATTGTAACTCTCCTCTCTTATTTATTTATTTATTTAATATTATGGACCCTATATGAAGAGGACCTTATAAACACCAATGTTATAACATAGAAGAGCAGAGGGGTGCCACAATTAGACTACAGCCATATTCTCTCCTGGGCGATATACAATTAAGTTTGAGAGGGAAGAGAAAAAGCAAAGCTTATAAATAACTCTATTTTTTGGTTTTCACATATTCCAAAGGAGAGAGTTTAGTTTAATTAGTTTCATGTCCCCATAAAAAAAAGAAAGGAGAGAAAGAGACTATACCAAAACAAAAACCTAAAATTTAAAAAGGGTGCATGATAAGTCTTAACCAACCATGTAGTTTCAAGAACAGTGGAGCAATTTAAGTTATACAAAAGCCTATCATCAGCCATAGTGCATCTTTGGATGTTATCAAGCTAGATGTGTTGATGCTTAGTATACTTCAAATTTCTTGTTATACTTATAATGATCTAACAAAAAGAAGAAAAAGTGATGAAACTAAAATAAGTCAATTTGAGTTTATGGCTATACATGGTCAAGCTTAAATGGGGATAACTAGGGATGCATTTTAGTGCAGCATAGAATTCAGTGAAGGAAAGAATTTTTTTCCTAAAAATAGAAGTTGAAAAGATAATTAATTAGAAAGCAAAATATTGATTTTTATAGATATATAAATCTAGGAATTGAAAGTTGAATTTAGTTTTCCAATTTGAAAAAAAAAATCATTCAAATTTAAATCTCACCCAATCTATATAATTGATTCTTATTTCATGTTTGTCTTTATATCTCTAAATAAAATTATTCATTAAATTTTATTATTTTACCTCTTTAAAATATTTTATTTTTCAAAACCTATTAATTTAGATAATAAAACAAAATAATGTAATTTTATCATTGGAATATGAAAGGACTATATTTTAAGATAGAAATATCATATTAACATTATCATAATAATCTAATTCTAATCATCAAGTAATAAATTTATCCTTTTTTTTTAATCTAAGATATATTGTACATGCCTCCATACTAAATATTTTAAATTATAGTTGATATGGCAATACCGCTGACGTGGAGTATTGTCAGATCCAGCTGGATGCCATTCGTGCCATGTGGATTTTTCTTTCAAAATTTTCCCCCCGGGGCGAGGCACCACTGCTCCTTCACCAGGTGGCACCCCAAGATGGATCCATCTCGGTCGAAGTCGAGCACTCTGCCACTTCGCCAAGCGTCCATCCAGGAGGGGTCCACCTCAGTCGAAGTTGGCGGCATCTGCTCCCTCGCCAGGTGGTGTCCCAAGACGGGTCCATCTCAGTCGAGGTTGAGCCAGGCACCCCTGCTCCTTCGCCAGGTGGCACCCCAAGATGGGTCCACCTCGGCCAAAGTCGAGCCATCCTCTGCCACTTCGCCAGGTGTCCGCCAAGGAGGGGTCCACCTCGGTCGAAGCTGGCGGCCTCTGCTCCCTTGCTAGGTGGCATCCCAAGACGGGTCCACCTCAGCTGAGGTCGATCCAAGCACCCCTACTCCTTTGCTAGGTGGCACCCCAAGATGGGTCCACCTCGGCCGAAGTCGAGCCCTCCTCTGCCACTTCGCCAGGTGTCCGCCCAGGAGGGGTCCACCTCGACGGAAGCTGGCGGCCTATGCTCCCTTGCTAGGTGGCGCCCCAAGACGGGTCCACCTCAGCCAAGGTTGAGCCAGGCGCTCCTGCTCCTTCGCCAGGTGGCACCCCAAGATGGATCCATCTCGGTCGAAGTCGAGCCCTCCTCTGCCACTTCGCCAGGTGTCCGCCCAGGAGGGGTCCACCTCGGTCGAAGCTGGCGACCTCTGCTCCATCGCCAGGTGGCGCTGCAAGACAGGTCCATCTCAGCTGAGGTCGAGCCAGGCGCCCCTGCTCCTTCGCTAGGTGGCACCCCAAGATGGGTCCACCTCGACCGAAATCGAGCCATCCTCTGCCACTTCGCCAAGTGTCCGTCCAGGAGGGGTCCACCTTGGTCGAAGCTGGCAGCCTCTGCTCCCTTGCTAGGTGGCGCCCCAAGACGGGTCCACCTCAGCCGAGGTCGAGCCAGGTGCTCCTGCTCCTTCGCCAGGTGGCACCCCAAGATGGGTCCACCTCGGTCGAAGTAGAGCTTTCCTTTGCCACATTGCCAGGTGTCCACCCAGGAGGGGTCCACCTCGGCCGAAGCTAGCGACCTCTGCTTCCTCGCCAGGTGGTGCCCCAAGACGGGTCCACCTCAGCCAAGGTCGAGCCAGGTGCTCCTGCTCCTTCGCCATGTGGCACCCCAAGATGGGTCCACCTCGATCAAAGTAGAGCTTTCCTCTGCCACATCGCCAGGTGTCCACCCAGGAGGGGTCCACCTCGGCCGAAGCTAGCGACCTCTGCTCCCTCGCCAGGTGGCGCCCCAAGACGAGTCCACCTCAGCCGAGGTCGAGCCAGGCGCTCCTGCTCCTTCGCCAGGTGGCACCCCAAGATGGGTCCACCTCGATCGAAGTGGAGCCTTCCTCTGCCACTTCGCCAAGTGTCCGTCCAGGAGGGATCCACCTCGACCGAAGTTGGTGGCCTCTGCTCCCTCGCCAGGTGGTGCCCCAAGATGGGTCCACCTTAGACGAGGTCGAGCCAGGCGCTCCTGCTCCTTCACCAGGTGGCACCCCAAGATGGGTCCACCTCGATCGAAGTCGAGCCCTCCTCTGCCACTTCGCCAGGTGTCCGTCCAGGAGGGGTCCACCTCGACTGAAGCTGGTGGCCTCTGCTCCCTCTCCAGGTGGCGCCCCATGACAAGTCCACCTCAATCGAGATCGAGCCAGGCACTCCTACTCCACCGCTAGGTGGCACCCCCTGATGGGTCCACCAAGGCAGAAGTCAGCCTTACTCTGCAAAGCCTTCGGGGGTCAGAGGCATGGGCCACGAGGTCACTGCTAGAGTCGGCATGCGGCGCGTCCTGTACAGGGTTCCCAATATGGCCCACAACGATGCACGGAACCTTGTTTACATCAGTTAAGGAGGGCCCCACAATCGAGGTATTGAACCCTCGCGGTTAGGGGCCTGGAATCCAGGAAATCCACAATCAATGCCCCGAGATGAGGGCTCCTGTGCTTGGCTCGAGATCCCGCCAGATTCTCCCTTTCATGATAACACGATGGACGAGATGAGCTGGTCGCTTAACTCCCAGGCTCGAAGAAGAGGGGAGGAGGGGGGAGAGGAGCCGGAGACCTCTGGGAACCTCCGAGGGAAGAAGCAAAGGCTGAAGGCGGTTCAGTGGTATAAAAAGGATGGTGAAAGTGGACGAAGGAGGTAAGCCACAAGAGGAAAGGACACAGAGATATAACTATTCTGGGGCTCTTAGAAGTTCCTAGACACAGTCCGACGGGTCCAGCACAGGAAGCTGGGTGTCAATCCCTCTTTTTCCCACACTTCTTTCATCAAAACCTCCTCTAAGCACGGAAATCCATCGGAGACCCGTCTTAGTGGATATGTTCAATCTTGCCGTTCTCTAACTTGACTGTCGGAGTGCTCTTGCCAGAATCCCCGGCCTGGGTCTCTGACCTTGTTTTACAGGCCCGGAGGCTTGGAGATCCCGAGGTGAAGGAGTCCAAGGACAGGTGCTAGCTCATAAGCTACAGGCTACCACGGTAAGATCGACAACAGATTGGCATGCCAGGAAGGGGGGCAGAACAGCAACCCCTACGCAAGCAAGCCCGTCGTAAGCAAGGGAATAGCTCAACCATGGTGGTCACACGTGGACGCGAAGCCTCCACCAGCCGAGCGGGAGAGGTTCCGTCTCTTTCGGGCTCGCGTAGCTTGGAGGGGGAACTTCCTGCTCCTCCTCCTTCTCCTCCTCAGCTATCCTCGGTGGACGGTCCTTTTATAGCCATCATCCAACAGCTGCAAATGCTGACTATAGCTGTGTAGCAGCTGCAGCATCAGCAGCGCTCCCTGGCCACTCAGTCCCAGCCAGGGACCCCCGCGGCCCAAGCCGTGGGTCCCCACGGAAGCCTGTGCTCCATTCAAGGCAGGCCATCCAATCCACGACCAGTAACCAACCCCCACGGGAGCTATCAAACTCCTGCAAAAAGAAACCACACCGGTTCGACGGATCACGAGAGTCGATCCCCGGTCGACGATCCTGAAGCCATCCGGCGTAGCAGGCACCACTGGGGTAAGGCCCCTCACCGTGATCGATTGGCACCTCCCTCTCCAGCGGCCTCGGTGGAAGGTTCCACTGATGAGGCCATCAGGCGCCTGGTCGAGAGGCGTTTAGAAGAGCATGAGCGCAAATTGGCGGAGTTCTCCCATCGCTTCGCCAACCTACAGGGCTCCCCAAGCGAGCCAGTGGGCTACAATGCCCAACCACCCTTCTCCCAAGAAACCCAAGAGGAACCGATCCCGAATCGGTTCTGCATGCCTCAGGTGGATCCCTACGATGGGACCACCGACCCCTTGGACCACTTAGAGAGCTATAAGGCTCTCATGAGGGTCCAGGGAGCGACGGATGCTCTTCTGTGCCTTGCCTTCCCTGCCACCCTCCAGAAGGCTGCTCGAGTTTGGTTCACCCATCTCGAGCCATAATCTATCAGCTCTTTCCATCAGCTGGAAAGAAAGTTCATGACACACTTCGACGCCTGCCGGAAGGTGCTAAGGATGGTGGATAGCCTCTTCTCCATCCGCCAACAAGACCAGGAGCTACTGCGGGACTACGTCACCCACTTCAAGATTGCAGCCCTGGAGATTTATAGCTTGGACGAGCACGTCGCCATGCTGGCATTGAAGCGAGGGCTCAAGACCTCCCGCCTGACGTATTCCCTGGCCAAGAAGCCCTCCAAGACATATTCCGAGCTCCTCCTCCGCATCCACAAGTACATCCGCACTGAGGAGGCCGACCATACCAGGCGAGAGCTGGACAGAAAGTCTTCGAAGAAGCCTGCCCCGAGGGATGTCCCTAGGACCCAGAGGCCTAGACCACCTGCAGATTCCACCCGGGTCCGAAGCCGAAGAGCAGTGCTACTCCGGAGTGAACCTTCACCCCTCTCCTTGCTCCTAGAATGAAGATCCTCATGGAGATCGAGGGCGAGCGCTACCTCCGCTGACCTCCCCCTCAAAACTCAAGGAACAGTCATGACAAGATGAAGTACTGCCAGTTTCATCGTGACCACGGCCATGACACGGAGGAGTGTCGTAATCTAAAATGGGAGATCGAGGAGCTGATCAAGAGGGGCTACCTCAGGAAGTTCGTGAGGAGCGAGGCCCCGACGGAGGACCAGCCACTCGCAGCCCTTCCCCCCATCCCTGTGGTTGACAACCGCCCTACGTAGAAACCTGTGGGCATGATCTCTTGAGGGATAGGGCGTGCATCGAAGAGAGCCCGGGAGGCAGAAGATTTGGAGAATGTACTCCCCTTTGAAAAGGGGAATGAAAATGAAAATATAAACAATGATGTGATGGTGGTCGAGATGACCATCGCTAAGCATCCTGTACATCGCATTATGGTGGATAATGGGAGCTCTACTAACATACTTTTTTATGATGCTTTTTCTCGGATGAATTTGTCTCATGATCGGCTAAAGCCAATGAACACCCCTCTTGTGGGCTTCACCGGAGATTCTGTGGGGGTCAAAGGGGAGATCACTCTCCCTGTTATCGCTGGATCCCCACCCCGGCAGAGCACGGTCATGATGACCTTTACTGTCGTTCGATTCCCATCACCTTACGATGCTATCCTGGGCCGTCCAGGGCTCAACCAACCAGACACGGTCATCTCCAACAAAAGGTTGCTGGTGCAATTCCCTACCGCCTTTGGGATGGGAGTAATGAGAGAGACGGCCCAACCTGTCCCGCATTGCTTTCAAGCAGTCTTGGGAGCCTGGAGTGCCGAGCTCGGCTCTGACATCGACGACCTCGACTAGAGGGTGCAAGACCCCAAGGGAGGCCCCGTAGAGAGTTTATTGACGTACCCCCTCAGCTCAGACCCTCAGAAGACAGTGCAGGTAGGAGCCCAACTCCTGAAGGATGAACGAGCTCGCCTACTGGACTTCCTCCAGGCAAACGCGGATGTTTTTGCCTGGTCTGCTACAGATATGCCAGGTATTCCCTCGGAAGTTATCACCCACCAACTGAAGATTGATCCGAGATGCTGCCCGATCTGCAAGAAGAAGAGAAGTTTCACCGCAAAGAGGCAGAAGGCAATCAATGAGGAAGTGGAAAAGCTTCTCGCCGCTGGCTTTGTGCGAGAAGTACAGTATCCTAGTTGGCTGGCGAACGTGGTAATGGTAAAGTAGAACAGCAGCAAGTGGAGGATCTATGTGGACTACACTGACCTCAACCGAGCATGCCCGAAGGACAGTTTTTCGCTTCCCAAGATCGACCAGCTCGTGGACACTACCTCGGGACATTGCCTCCTCTCTTTCATGGACGCCTTCTCCGGGTACAACCAGATCCGAATGCACCCGGAGGACGAGGAGCACACTGCCTTCGTCACAGATTGCGGGACCTACTGCTACAAGATGATGCCGTTCGGTCTCAAGAACGTAGGTGCCACGTACCAATGTTTGGTCAACAAGATCTTCACAGACCAAATTGGCCACAACATGCAGGTGTATGTGGACGACATGCTGGTGATGAGCAAGCCGACCTCAGACCACGTCGATGACCTGGCGAAGACCTTCAATAACCTCTATCTTCACCAAATGAAGTTGAATCTAGCGAAGTGCGCTTTCGGCATATCGGCGGGGAAGTTCCTGGGCTTCATGGTGACCCAGAGAGGGATAGAAGCCAACCCGGAGAAGGTTCAAGCGATCCTAGACATGGAGTAGCCCACCTCCAAGAAGCAAGTGCAGTGACTCACTGGCCGAATAGCCGCCCTAAGCCAGTTTATCTCGAGGTCCGCTGATCACTGCTAGCCCTTCTTCAAGGCGTTGAGGAAGATGCATGATTTCGCTTGGACGAAGGAGTGCCAGGAGGCATTTGAAGAACTGAAGAAGATGTTGGCGTCACCACCATTGCTTTCCTGGCCAGAGGAAGGAGAGGAGCTCCTTCTGTACCTAGCGATCACTTCGGAGGCTGTAGCTCGGTCCTAGTCCGGATGGATGATGAAGGAATACAGAGACCGGTGTATTACACGAGCAAACTCCTCCGCGATGCGGAGCTCAGGTATTCTCGATCTGAGAAACTGATTTTTGTACTAATCATGTCTGCCCAGCACCTCAGGCCTTATTTCCAAGCGCACCCCATCGCGGTCCTGACAGATCAACCACTAAAAGCGGTGCTCAGCCGACCTGACACGTCTGGATGCCTGGCAAAGTGGGCGCTCAAGCTCAGTGAGTTCGACATCACCTATCGGTTGAGGTCGACCATGAAGGCACAGGTACTTACTAATTTTTTGGTTGAGTGTGCAGGCCTGGGTGACGGGGCAGAAGAGAGCCCCCAAGACCGATAGCCAGAACCCGGACCGAAGGAGGACATCTGGATCCTTCATGTGGACGGAGCCTCGAACTCCGACGGGAGCGGAGCCAAACTTATCCTCGCCAATAGTGAAGGAGTTGTCGCTGAATGTGCGCTCTGCTTCCGGTTCGTCGCCACCAATAACCAGGAAGAGTACGAAGCGCTCCTCGTGGGGCTGAGAGTCTCCCGCGAGCTGAGTGTGGCCTGCCTCAGGGCCTTCACCGACTCGCAGCTGGTAGCAGGGCAGGTTTCGGGAGAGTACGAGGCATGGGATCCCCAAATGGCGAAGTACCTGGAGCTCGTGCGAGTGAGCACGGTAGGCTTTAGGCGCTTCAGTGTCTCCCACATCCCACGCGGGGAAAATGCTCATGTAGACGCCCTCTCCCACCTGGCAACCCTGCTAGACTCATCGCTGGGCCGTGCCTACATCGAGCATCTTCAAGCCCCGAGCTATGAGACACCCATGGAGGTCCAGTAGGTCAACCTAGAGCCTAGCTGGATGGACAAGTACGTCGAATACATCACCAACGGTACCTTACCGGAGGATCGCATGGTGGCCGATCTCATTAAGAGGAAGGCGCACGGTTCGTGTTGATGGACGGGCTACTATACCATAGATCCTACTCTTACCCACTCCTCAAGTGTCTGAGACCCATCGAAGCTGCACTCGTGCTCCAGGAGATCCATAAGGGCAACTGTGGGAACCATGTGGGGGGCAGAACGCTGGCATACAAGGCCCTCCACCAAGGCTACTTCTGGGAGACAATGAGAGAAGACGCGGCTAACTTCATGAAGAGGTGTGATCGATATCAGCGGCATGCTATGGTGCAATGCCAGCCTGCCACTCCACTCTCCCAACTCTCCTCCCCCTGGCCATTCGCTTAGTGGGGCATGGATCTCCTTGGACCTTTTCTCCTTGCGTTTGGATAATGGAGGTTCTTGATTGTGGCTATCGACTACTTCACGAAGTGGGTCGAGGCCGAGCCATTGGCCCGGATCACAGAGGCAAATGTCACCAAGTTCCTCTGGAAGTTGATTATCTGCCATTTTGTCTTGCCCCACACCATCATCACCGACAACGGATGCCAGTTCGACTGTTGGGAGTTCGAGAAGTTTTGCAACGACCTCGGCATTCATCACCGCTTCACCTCGGTGGCGCATCCTCGGACCAATAGAGAGGCTGAGGTGACAAACAGAACTATCTTGCAAGGTCTTCGAACAAGACCGGACCAGGCCAAGGGAAGGTGGGCGGAGGAGCTTCCAAGCATCCTATGGGCATACCATACCACCCCAAGGACGGCCACAGACGAGACCCCCTTCAACCTCGTCTTCGGTGCGGAAGCAGTTATTCCAATAGAGCTCAGCCTGCCGACCTTGCGTATAGAGCAGTACAACGAGGCTGAGAACCCGGTGCAGCTGCTACTGAACCTGGATCTCCTTGAAGAAACAAGGGACAGGGCCCGAGTTCGGATGGCGGCTTACCGGAAATGAATGGCCAGATACTACAATTCCAGGGTGCGACCGAAGTCCTTCCTCTAGGGAGATTTAGTGCTGCACCGCGCTGAGACTTCCCAGCCACGGGAGTGTGGCAAGCTCTCCCCAAATTGGGAAGGCCCTTATAGAGTGGCCGAGGCACTCCCCCACGGAGCATATTACCTGGAGGAGCTCGGCAGATCCCGGTTCCCGCGGACTTGGAATAACTCAAACTTGAGGATGTATTAACAATAGTGTAAGACCTCTTAAACTTCAATAATAAAATCTTTTTATATGAAATGCATGTTCTCATCCTGTAGAACAATCGCCATCCAGTTCTAAGTTCGGCGAGCGAGGGCATAGCAAAAGATATTCGAAGGTGCAAAGTTCCCTTCCACAAAAATCCTGAAGTTCAGTCCAGAGTGCCGCATGGAATTAAATTCCAACATGCAGCCTCAGAGTTCAGTCCGGAGGAAGTTCCAGAGACTTAAGTCCTTGTCCCACTAATCTCGGAGATCAGCTCAGAAGGTCGTGCAAGGTTCAACTCCCACCTGCAACCCCGGGGTTCAGTCCGGAAGTTCGCACGAAACCTAATTCCAAAGTGAAGTCCTGGACCTCGGTCTGGAAGGTAGAGCGGAACCCAGTTCTCCCACAAGATCCCAAAGTTCAACCCGAAATGCCCCATGGGACTCAGTTCCGGTGGTTGGCCTCGGGATTCAGTCCGGAAGATGCACAAAATAAAAAGAAAGAGAAAAGATAAGAAAACCTAAGTCTCTCACAAGCAGCGAGGCTTAGAAAACCCCCGCCAAATACCAGGAGGTCTCCGGGGCCTTGTCTCGGATCGGCAACTCAGATTGCACACAAAAAAAAAGAAAGAAGAAAGAAAAAGGGAGACAAAGCAGAATGATAGAAAAGGATCTTCATTTCTACTGAAAGCTTTCTTACAAAAGAGGGCCCTGACAGGCCGGGTGACCCGAAGAAACAGAAAAGAAATCTATACAAGAAACAAAATAAAAAGAAGCCCCAAGGTCACTTTGCCATAGCCACGTCCTCCTTCGGCTGGGGGGCACCTTCGCCACCAGCGGCATCGTCAAAAGGCCACACGGGGGCCACCGCATCAGCACCCTCTATAGCTGGAGCTTCCTCATCGGGCTCCTCCCTCCGGCCACCCAGGATGACTCCACTGAGATCGAGCTCGGGGAAGAAGGAACCCACCTTCTCTCGGCACATCTCAAAGCCCTTCAAGAAAGAGTCGACGGCCACCTCGTGCAGCTCCGCCCCGAACTCCTCGGATGCCCGGAATCTCGGCATGGCCTCCTGCGCCTCCTTTTGAGATGCCTCCAGCAGCCCGTTGACATAGGAGTTCTTCTCCTTGGCTACGCTGAGCTCCTTGAGGACCTCCTCGACCCGGCGCTCCAGTGACCGGGACTGAGCACTGAGGCGTGATACCTCTGCCGCATCATCCTCGGCACAGCGTTGGTTCGGGATCCTCTCCTCAGACAGAGAGGTCTCGAGCTCCTTCACACGCCCCTCGGCACGACCCAGGTCCACCCGGAGGGCCTAGTTACTTCCCCGCAGCTCGTGCCCCTTCTCCATAAGGTCTTTCACATTGGTTGCGAGCTTGCCGAGCATCTTCTCCTTCTCGGCTTCTTTCTTCGCATAGCTGGAAAGGAAGTTCCTCAACAGCAGTATATCAGTCCTGATCTGCATCAGAGAGAGGTCGGGATGTTAAAAAGACCCAACTAGAACATTAAAAGGAAAGAGCTCGGAGCTTATCGTGAAAAGCAACAGGAGGATCCCGAGCAGTGCATCGGTATAGTCCCGGTCGCCCCTCAAGCGACAGTCCCGGGGCATATTGCGAACTCCATCATCCTCTCTGCGAGCCCTTGATTGCGGATGATGGAGGAGCTAGCATTGAGTCCCGAAGGTGCAGGGTGAGCATCGGCAGCAGGCTGGGTGGCTGTCCCTCCGATGGGCGGTGCGGTCGTCGGTGGGACTGCCATCACCCTGGTGGCCACCATAGGGACGATCGGCGTTGTGGCCGGTGTAGGCACCACCCGGGAGAGTTCCGGCCTCCCCTCTCCCTCAGCCATGTCAAGCTCGACGACAGGCACGTCGGGCACACAAGACTGGGGCGATCTGGGGGCAGGACCCGTTGCCCCGGGGCCTGTAGGAGCAGGGGTAGGCATGGGCCCCTAGCTCGCCTCGGTGCGAGCCTTCTTCGGTGGAGCCTCCTAGGCCCCTTCAGCAGCGCCCCTCTTCCAGACGCCCTCCATCAAGCTTTCGACGGAGAACTTCATCCCTGGAGAAAGAAAATGGTCAGGCTAGTTCAAGAAGAAAGAAGCAGAAAGTGGAAAGAAAGTAAAGGTGAAAGAAGAAGACCCGGGGTCTCACCCAACGCCCGGATTGGATTGATTCCTGCCTCGAACAAATTCTGCTCCGAGAGCAGGACATCAAGAGCTGGGACCACGTCACCCAGAATCTGTGTGTAGACCTCCTGGTCTGCCAGCTCGACCTGGGAGTTCCGGTTCGGGGGCCGGTCTGGCTCACTCCAGGCCTAGTTGACATCTTGGACCGAGACAAAGAAGAAGTGGTTCTTCCACCCCTTGATCGATGTGGGGAGGTTGAACCTAAGGCACCTAGGCCGGGGTGAAAGATACCACCAGCCATCATCGGTAGAGTAGCGTTTCAGGGTGAAGAGGGCCCTGAACAGTGAGAAACGGGCAACAAACCCATGAAAGTGATAGAAGACAATGAAGGTGAAGATGACCCGGATGGCATTGGGAACCAACTAGGCCAGGACCAGGTGGAAGTGACTAAGAAAGGAGAGAAAGAAATGGTGAAGGGGAAAATGAAGACCCCCGACAAGGAAGTCCTCGTAGAAAGCAACCCTCCCTGGGCCGCTAGAGGTTACTCGGTCCCTCGGGCACGGGAGCGAAAGCTGGATCGAATCCGGGACCCCATATGTATCCCGAATCCAGGAGAGATCGTCTTTGGTCATCGTCGAGGCATAACCGGAGGGACCAGAAGAGGAGGCCTCTGCCACCGGAGGAGGAAGGGCAGAGATGGGGCATGCGAAAACTATATGGGGAGACCTAGGACCCCTAGGGACGCCTATGATCACAGTCCCTGGCCGTAGTTGCCTCAGGACCTCGACTGGAATCACTTCCCCCTCTGAGGAGGAAGACGATAGAGTCCTCGGCCGGGAAGGACCGGCCTCGTTCGGAATGGAAGAAACATGATGGCGACGGACCATTAGGGAGGAAGAAACAAGAAAGAGACGGGTTCGGGGTGACATGGAATCGGAAGGAAGAAGATGAGAGAAAGGTATCGCGGGCACTCACCAGGATGTTTTGCACCGGAGGAGTGGCAACCCCTGGAGATGAAGAAAGATCGCTACAATCGCCGGCGATGTGTGAGAAAGCCAAGAGACCTCGTTTCCGGAAAGTCCCCATCCTTTTCAAACTCAATCAACAGCAGTCGTATGCCTCTTTTTGGCCCAGGCCATCGGATGACGGCCACGTGGAGCCACGCCCGACATCGATGCTTTGGTCCAATGGAAACTGCCTCGGGCGCGATGGACATGGCGGCGGCGATCATGGCAATTATGGCACAGGATTTCCTCCTTTGCCATGTCATCTCTGCATTAACTCCCCACGCCCCAAACTACGGTACTTCGATGGGACTTGGGGATGGGGGGCAACTGATATGGAAACACTGCTGACATGGAGTATGTGTCAGATCCAGCTGGATGCCATCGGTGTCACGTGGATTTTTCTTACAAAATTTCTCCCCAGGGGCGAGGCACCCCTACTCCTTCGCCAGGTGGCACCCCAAGATGGGTCCTCCTCGACCGAAGTCGAGCCCTCCTCTGCCACTTCGCCAGGTGTCCGCTCAGGAGGGGTCCACCTCAGCCGAAGCTAGTGGCCTCTGCTCCCTCGCCAGGTGGCACCCCAAGAGTGGTCCACCTCAGTCGAGGTCGAGCCAGGCGCCCCTGCTCCTTTGCCAGGTGGCACCCCAAGATGGGTCCACCTCGGTCGAAGTCAAGCCATCCTCTGCCACTTCACTAGGTATCCGCCCAGGAGGGGTCCACCTCGACCGAAGCTGGCGGCCTCTGCTCTCTCGGCAGGTGGCGCCCCAAGACGGGTCCACCTCAACCAAGGTCGAGCCAGGCACCCCTACTCATTCCCCAGGTGGCACCCCAAGATGGGTCTACCTCGACCGAAGTCGAGCCCTCCTCTACCACTTTGCCAGGTGTCCACCCAGGAGGGGCCCACCTTGACCGAAGCTGGCGGCCTCTGCTCCCTTGCCAGGTGGCACCCCAAGATGGGTCCACCACATCGAGGTCGAGCCAGGCGCTCCTACTCCTTCGCCAGGTGGCACCCCAAGATGGGTCCACTCGGCTGAAGTCGAGCCCTCCTCTATCACTTCACCAGGTGTCCGCCCAAGAGGGGTCCACCTTGGCTGAAGCTGGCGGCCTCTGCTTCCTCTCCAGGTGGCGCCCCAAGATGGGTCAACCTCAGCCGAGGTCGAGCCAGGCACCCCTGCTCCTTCGCCAGGTGGCACCCCAAGATGGGTCCACCTCGGTCAAAGTCGAGCCCTCCTCTGCCACTTCGCCAGGTGTCCACCCAGGAGGGGTCCACCTCGGCCGAAGCTGGCGGCCTCTGCTCCCTCGCTAGGTGGCGCCCCAAGACGGGTCCACCTCAGCCGAGGTTGAGCCAAGCGCCCCTGCTCCTTCGCCAGGTGGCACCCCAAGATGGGTCCACCTTGGTCGAAGTCGAGCCCTCCTTTGCCACTTCGCCAGGTGTCCGCCCAGGAGGGGCCCACCTCGGCCGAAGCTGGCGGTCTCTGCTCCCTCGCCAGGTGGCGCCCCAAGAGGGGCCCACCTCAACCGAGGTCGAGCCAGGCGCTCCTGCTCCTTCGCCAGGTGGCACCCCAAGATGGGTCCACCTCGGCCAAAGTGGACCCTTCCTCTGCCACTTTGCCAGGTGTCAGCCCAGGAGGGGTCCACCTCGGCCGAAGCTGGCGGCCTCTGCTCCCTCGCCAGGTGGCCCCAAGACGGGTCCACCATAGCCGAGGTCGAGCCAGGCGTTCCTGCTCCTTCGCCATGTGGCACCCCAAGATGGGTCCACCTCGGTCGAAGTCGAGCCCTCCTCTGCCACTTCGCCAGGTGTCCGCCCAGGAGGGGTCCACCTCGACCGAAGCTGGCGACCTCTGCTCCCTCGCTAGGTGGCGCCCCAAGATGGGTCCACCTCAGCCGAGGTCGAGCCAGGCGCCCCTGTTCCTTCGCCAGGTGGCACCCCAAGATGGGTCCACCTCGGCCGAAGTCGAGCCCTCCTCTGCCACTTTGCTAGGTCTCCACCCATGAGGGGTCCACCTCGGCCGAAGTTGGCGACCTCTGCTCGCTCGCTAGGTGGCACCCTAAGACGGGTCTACCTCAGCCGAGGTCAAGCTAGGTGCTCTTGCTCCACCGCCAGGTGGCACCCCCTGATGGGTCCACCTTGGCCGAAGTCAGCCCTACTCTGCAAAGCCTCCGGGGGTCAGAGGCACGAGCCACGAGGTCGCTGCTAGAGTCGGTGTGCGGCGCGTCCCGTACAGGGTTCCTAGTACGGCCCGCAACGGTGCGTAGAACCTCGTTTACATCAGTTAAGGAGGGCCCCGCAATCGAGGTATTGAACCCTCGTGGTCAGGGGCCTGGAACTCAGGAAATCCACAATCAACGTCCCGAGATGAGGGCTCCCGCACTTAGCTCGAGATCCCGCCAGATTCTCCTTTTCATGACAACACGACGGACGAGACGAGCTGGCCGCTTAACTCCCAGGCTCGAAGAAGAGGGGAGGAGGGGGTAAAGGAGCTGGAGACCTCCGGGAACCTTAGGGAGAAGAAGCAAAGGCTGAAGGTGATCCGATGGTATAAAAAGGATGGTGAAAGCGGACGAAGGAGATAAGCCATGGAGAGGAAAGGACATCGAGAGTTAACGATTCTGGGGCTCTTGGAAGTTCCCAGATGCAAGTCCAGCAGGTCCAGCGCTGGAAGCTGGGCGTCAACCCCTCTTTTTCCCACACTTCTTTCATCAAAACCTCCTCTAAGCACGGGAATCCATCGGAGACCCGTCTTAGTGGATTTGTTCCATCTCGCTGTTCTCTAACTTGACCGTCGGAATGCCCCTGTCGGAATCCCCGGCCCGGGTCTCTGACCTTGTTTTGCAGGCCCGAAGGCTTGGAGATCCCGAGGTGAAGCAGTCCAAGGACCGCCGCCAGCTCATAAGCTACAGGCCACCGCAGTAAGATCGGCTACAATAGTAATTATATAATTTTTTATTTTAAAAGATGATTTTGAATTAGCATATAATTTTTCATATAAAAGATATACGTGCATGCACGCATTTTTATATATATACCACTTGTCACGGGGTTAGTCTTTGCTTAGACCAAACCCGTGCGGCACTCCAAAATGCCCTGCAAAATGGAACCAGTCAATGCGTGCTGGCGACAGAAATGCAATGATGCAACCAAGACTAACACACAAGAGACAAAAAAAAATAGCAAGAAAACACACTCAAATGTACAAAGACAAAATCAGTGTTTTTATTATTATAAATGAAGAGATTACAAGTAAAATGCAACTATCACTAAATCTATCCTAAGGACTCAGAAGGTAAAGGAGACAACGATGAACCGCAAAAATTCATCAAAAAAATCGATCCATTATTATTTTTGCTCACCCTCGTGATATAAAATATAATTTTATATAAATATATGCACATGGCCTATATATGTTATTATACAGGCACTAATTCGTCCGTATATGTACTCACAGGAGCAAACGTACATAATTTTTTTTAAGTTAAGGACCTTAATTTATAATCTTTGATCTATTTAAAAAAAATTAACCTCCGGACACGTTAAGCTGACAACAACTAATAATAATAAAAAAAAGACGCGCGCGGATGTCCACCTTATCACGCCTGTCGCCCGGCGGCCGCGTTTGAAGCACTTTAATACGCTGTCATGTCCGTCACAAGAACCAACCACCCCCTTCCGTCGCTTGAACTTATCCGCCATCTCTCTTCCGCCAAGGAACCTATCAAAATCCCGTGTCAAGGCTCCTCCACGACCAAAGGCCAACCGCCCTTGTTATATTGTATGACTTTCTTTATGAGCTCGACCTCGATCTACACTCAGCATCACCAACCCCACCACATCTTTTCCTGTTGCATGCCTTCCGTCCAAAGCTTCTAATAAATTTTTCATATCGATGTGACTGACGGTGGAAGCTTAAGACTGCTGCATTCCTTGCTTATTCTACGATGCAGCTATGTATTCTCTGACTTTTTTTGTTCTATTTTTGTTTCCATCAAGAAAGGTTCCATGCGAGGATATTTAAAAGTGAAGCTGTTTTTTCTCTATCGTCGGCGGTAGTGGAATTTGCGAGCCGGCCAATTCAGTGCGGTATCCTTCAAGGATTTGGATGCATTTTCTAAGATGCCATTTGACGGACAAAACAAGATCAGCTAGAGCGGGGGAGTTGGTAGTTTCTTCTGGAAACTTTTCTTTACTTGTTATACATGTGTAAATTTTGGGAATAGCCCATCACAGCAATGTAAATAATTTAGCTTCTTCTCTCGATGCAACCGGATGGCTGTTGCGGACTCATGGGGTAATGCAGTGAAAATCAATGGGAAGACATCAGTTCGAGATCAGAAGTACGGTATAGCACGAGTCTCAGAAGCTATGGAGCACGGGTTGAAGTTCCAGCTGGGAAGGCGAGATAGCTTCGATGAGAAGATGTCAACTATGAAGATAGCAGGGAGGTACAGACGATCACGCAGAGCTTGTCAGGGATGGAGAAAGGAAAAGTCCAAATTTTTCAAGTTCATCGAGGTACATCATGCAGCTGGGAGACAGGCTGGAACATGATGCAGCAGCCAGGTGGAGATGATTGCTGAGTTCAGTCATTGCGTTAGCAGTAGAGTTAGGATGAGCTCCTGGGTTTCGGAGGAGCCTGCGGGGAGGCAGTGTATCCAAAACGATCTCGGAGAAGTTCGCGGTATGCGAAGGGTCTGAGAAGGTAGCAACTAGGATACGAGGTTCAAGTGCAGTCTCAGCAGGGCAGTGTTGGTGCTCCCAAGCTTTGGAGAGACTTGGGAGACCAAGGCAGGGATGCTGGAGGCGATCCCTGGGGCTTGAGGGCGTGTTCCAACTGTTCCTGGAGGTATTCCAGGAGATTTCTGGGGTTCTTTCCTAGGATCCCTTTGAGTCATGTTGGGTCAGGGGATTTGATCCAAGGATTATAATTTTCATATGAGCTCATTGGGGGGAGTTTTTGAAAGATTGTAACATAATCTAATTGGTTATGGGATTTGGTCCAGGTTTGTTAGTTGGTTAGGAGGTTAGCCAATTGGTTGGTTAGTTGGTTGGTTGTAAACAATTAGGAAGCTCAACCATGTGCATGTATACTAATCCAGTTTGGACCAAGAAGACAAGTCCTAATCGCCTATGTGATTGTAACCACAAAGAATTAGTTGAGTCCATATGATTGAGTCATAACTAATTACTACAACAAATATTACAATTAACAACCAAATAAGTCGTTGCAAAATGTTAGTTTTTGGTTACTAAACATTTTTACCAACTAAAAAAATTGGTCGCTATTTTGGTCGTGAAAGCCCCGTCGGCAATTACCTTTAGCAACCAATTTTGAGTTTGGTTGCAAAATATTAATATAAGACGACCAAATAGATTGGGTTGGGAAAAAATAAATTTTTAACAACGAATTATTTGGTCGATAAATGACCAAATTTTCATCGCAAAAAGTCGATATTGGTTGAGAAATATCTAATACCTTTTGCACTTAATAACTAATTCACAACTAAAATAATTGGTTGCAAAAAGGTCTTAGTATTTCCAACCAATTATTTTGGTCGTTAAATATTTAGTATAGCATGAACAACCAAATATGATTATTATCAACCATTTATTTTAGTTGAAAAGAATTTCGTGTAAACTTTTAGCAACCAAATTTTTTTTTGTAGGAAAAAAAATTTATACTAATACCAACCATTTTTTTTTTGTTGAAATATATATGACATAAAAGTTAGAGGAAAACCTATACCAACCAACTATTTTGGTCATTAAATATTTAGTACAACATGAACAACCAAATACTTTGGTCGACATTAAACTAGGAAAAAAAAATATACTATTACCAACCATTTTCTTTGGTTGAAATATGTATGACATAAAAGTTGGAAGAAAACCTTTGCCAACCAACTTTTGAGTTTTAAAAAAATAAAAAATATTAACAACCAGCATTTTGGTCGAAAAAACCTTTTTTTTCACCCATGCCTATTTGATACATTTGTATGTTCTTGATGTCACCTGTATTCAAAGATACTCATCATTGTTATGAACCCTTTATAACTGAAAAACTACGAAATCAATGAAATTTAACAAAATTTAGTGAAAGAGATCCAAATACTTATAGTCTTGAATATAAATTTATCAATACATATAATAATCCGAAATAAGCAATTGTTTGGCTATAATATCCAAATTGGAATCATAAATAGTTGTTGACATCAAAAATACATTCACTGCTCTTCAAAAGATCAAACATATTAAAAAATAAGTAACCGAACATTTCTAAAACATGAGCAGGAATGCACAAAATTTGCACTTCAATGGATTTTGTGCTCCAAAATCATCAACCTGCATGAATAAATATAAAAGATAAGTCTTTATTTGTGAATATTTTAAACTAATCAAATATAAAAAAGAGAACAACAATAGTTTTGAACTAATGAAATATAATGGAGGTTAGTACATCTTTGTAGAAGATCAAACAAGTAAAGAACTAATGAAATACCATACTCTTTACCAAATTTTTTATAATGAAATGCTTGAGCCTATTTCAATACTCAACTTCTGAATTCTAAACTATGTAATGTTTTATATGTTACTGCCATTTATCAAAATTTTTCATTTAAATCCAAAGCATTGTCCTGCTCACATAACACATTAAAAGCACTTCTCCACTTCATGCACCAAAATCTAATTATTTTAGATGTCTTCACTCATCCCTTGGACTTCTCCACTTCATGCACCAAAATCTAATTAATTCATAAATATAATTGCAACACCATCTGCAACTGGTTTAGTGCTATTGTTCGTGCAAGGCCATTGTGACTATAAATTTAGATATCTTAGCACAACTACCTGGTACTTGTTGCTAGCTCAGAATATATCATGAACAATATAAATGTGTCACTCACAAGCCTTTTTCCTTAGTGCAAACCAAATTATATCCTAGCATAAAGCATCACATGTTTCCTGAAACTGGATAAAGACCATATGGACACCCAATCTCTTTTATCTAAATTTTCCATGTAAACATCATCCTGTAGATATCAAAATAATATTAACCAATGGTACAACCAAACACAAACATGTCATATTTTTATGTATACTCTTTATCATGAGCTGTAAGGTAATCATAATTTACAGGACCTGTACTAAATTCCCTTGGTAGGGCATGATTATGAACTGATAGTTTGGCTATCTGAAAAGTCCAGAAATATTTCAAGGGCTAAAAGTTCAAGGTTACATGATTTCTAAAACTTGTATCTATGTGAGATCATCAGAGTAGAGATGAACAGATACCATATTCTCCCCATGTATTTATCTTATTAGAGGAATACTAGTTGGTGAAATATATCCTACTCCACTCCTCTATATTTCATCATGTAATCAATTATGCATTTCTTTTTCTTCTTTTAGTTTTTTGCTAGGATGGGATATATTTTAAGAGCCTCTATCTTTGATTCTAGTGCTATTTTCATGGAATTAAAATGTTACCCTCACCCATTGACAGTGTTTTGGGCCCTAGATTTGAATATCAAGAGTGCACATAACTACGATACACATTTGAAAATTACATGAATTCTGTGTATTGGAACCTTCACGGGTTTTGGTTGTTATTTGACGAGTTTTGGATGTTATTTGCTGCTGCATGCATGCCAATTTTCAATGCACACTTACAAAACTATGTGCATACTTTTAACACATGGTGACCCATACATTGTGGTTTTATACATACTTCTGCTTCATAGGGTGCATTATATCTCATTTTTTAATATGCATACTTTATCTATAGATGCAAAATTTTTGAAACGGATATGTAGGTGCCCCAAGTATATGTAAATATTTTGTCCAAGAAATGAAAGCAAAGAGAATAAAAAGCTCAATGTAAAAATACAAATATTTTCTCAGGTGGGTCACAACATCAAGAAGCTCGATTTTAGGGCCATATGCTAGTATTCTTATCCCTAAGGTTTTTTTCTAGTTGAAAGATTTGGGAGGAAGGGCAAACTCTCTCTCTCTCTTTCGAGATTATGCAAAGCTACCATTTAAGAATTCTTCTGACATTAAAACAAAGTAACATAGTCTGAAAGCTAATTTCCAAATTAAGAATCGAATCCATCTTTATGGCACATATGCATAGTATATATTGTGATAAAAGATATAAAATCAATATAAAGTTAAAAGTATATATAGAATCCAACAAGACACATGCTTCAGCTCTTTGTTTTGATTTCTAGTAATCTTTAGCAGACCAAGTATCCATTAACATAGGTACAAGTAACAACCAGGATACAACAATGAGAAGCAGACACTTGAGATAATTTAGGCTACAACACTTACCCCAAAAGACTGAAGACATGTTGTTGAACGCCATTTCTAAGTATACTTTTTTCTGCAAAAATAAGAATGTAACCATATCAAGTAAAACAAGATTAATATTTTACATATCATTAATTTATAAAATTAAAAGATGACAAATTACTATAATGGTCTGGTTACGGATTGACCCTGTGCAGCAAGTAACATCTCGATTAGACATCCTTGCTAATCCAACCTGTCCTTGAGTTCATCCACATTTTCTTTCAACTTGTCATTCTCCAATCAAGATTCTTTTAATTGTTCTTCAAGTTGGTTTAACTTAAACTTTGATCTTGAGGCTTGTTGTGGCTTCGGACCATGCCCAAGTCCCTTAATGTATCCAGATCTTACTCCCAATACTTTGTCACAAATCTCATCCATAGTTATAGAGTTTCCTTCAATTTCAGACTCGGCTAATAACCTTTGCATGTCATTCTAAGACAAAAGTCGTTATATGATTAAAACTTGAAAATTTGAAAATTTGTATAATGAATGAAACTAAACATGTTAACTTACATAACACTCCTCTGCATAAGAGTTTGCCCATATACCTGCTAAATTATAGTAAGTGCACTTGAACAAGGTAATTCTGTCACACTCTTCCCCATTGAGCTCTTTTTGTGACTAATATTACACCAAAGTCAATAAATTTATTAAAAACCTAAACTATGTCTAATAATATAAAAGTTATAAAATAGTCTTTTACAATTTCATGTCGTACTGCTACAAATGCCATAGATCCTGTTTTATGCATCATCTTTGCCTTTGCTCGATTTGCAGCATTGATTGAACAAATTTCCTTGAGATAAAAAAAATACAAACAACTTTCAAATGTTAGTAACTATGTTCATTAGCATATGGACTAATAAAAACAAAAAATCAAATTTTGTTACTAGGTAGAAGATTATAAACCTTCACATGAGGATTAGACCAATAATCACATAGCTCATCCCAATTCTGTTGAGATATATAGACAGGCTTATTTCGCCTTGTTTCTGCATCAGAGCTAAATTTCAAATAATGCTTTCGTAAGTTTGACCTCACATCCTTGCCACGTGCTTGCATCCTTTGAAGCACACATTTCGCTACTTCCACGTCCTCTCTCAAATCCTGAATCTTCAATTTGCTCTATAAATTATATAAACAAAAAAAAAGCACCGTCATTCTATGTGCATGCAGTAATCTTCAACAATAAGAAACATATAATGTGTAAAAGAATTGGCTCTTACATGGGCAACCTAAAAATACTTCCATGTCCTCATGTTCATAACAAGATTCTATAACTTTATATGAAAATTCATAAAAAATGTCTTACCTCCAACCTATCAAATGCAGGATTTAAGTCATCTTCATTTAGATCCTTAAATTTTTTAGGCACATGCATACATTGATGAGAAACAAAACCCACTTCACTAGAGAATTTTGCTGATTGCACTCGATCAACTGGTCTTCCTTGATCTACATCAATCACTACTATCAGATTTTTACCTAGTATTTTTTTCATCTTACTCAAATCAATATCGCGTGTAGGACCACGACCCTTCCTCGTTGATGCAGAACCTATAAACATTTGAAAATATAAATACAAATTTTTTTCTTTGGAAGTCAAAGGACTTAATTAAAAAATAACTATATCACCTTGTGCAGAATTAGATCTATTAAGTGGCACACATGGCTCATTTGTAGCTATAGAACTGGGCTGACTAGGTGGTACTATAAACTCAATGGGGGGTGAGTTAGAAGCATTTTGTTGAGACAAAAATGTAGATGGCTCTACTATTAGGGTAGGTTCGGTGGAATGAACATTTTTGGAATCGGCCCTTGTACAGCGTTTCAATCCTGGAACCATTCTCAAATATCACTACAAATAAATAGTTAAACAAGTTAGTACAAATAATGAACACAAGCAAATATAAAAAAAATAATGATGAAAATAAAGATGATGTATAATCATTTATTACATGAAAATGAAGATATTAACTATGTATCTTCATCAATGTCACTATCATGATCATCATAAGTAGTTATGTCTGCATCATCACAATATTCTATCAATGTTTCATCTTCTAAATCATCATTTGTGAGAAACTCATTGACCTTTTCATGCACTCCATCTATTGTGTGTACTATATTAGCTTCAATAATATCTGGATCGACATCACGTCTAACCAAAGGTTCAACATCTAGATTTTCAATAATTGAATCACTTACATTCAACTCATTATCTTGATATACTTCATCATTCACATTCAGCTCATTCACATTTAGCTCATTATCTTGATTTTCTGAAATATCAAATATATGCCGATGTTTGAATTTTTGCACAACTCGCCAATTTTTTCCTAATTTGGTATCATTGAGATAGAAGACCTGTTTCGCTTGTGTAGCAAGTACAAAAGGATCATTATCAAACCATGTTTTGCTCACGTTAATACTAATAATCTTGCCATCTATTTGTATGCTGGACCTCTTATTCCCAACATCAAACCAAATGCATTTGAAAAGAACTACCCTCTTATCTCTTATATATTCTAATTCTATGATCTCATTGATCATGCCATAGTAGTCAATGACATCATCTCCATTATTTCCTTCTACAATCACCCCACTATTTTGTCTTCTATGGCGGTCATCACAATCTCTTGTGCGAAACCTAATACCATTAATAATGCAACCGGCATATTTTCTAACACAAATGTGAGGTCCACATGCTAATGAATATAATGCCACCGTTGCTTCTGATGCCTTTTGGTTAAACAAGCATGTCATCTTCAAAAAGAACAAGATATATTTAGTTAATATATAGTTAATGTAGATATGCACTCAATATTATGATAATTTACTTACATGCTTTTTAAACCACAATGGGAATTGCTCCATTTGTCTTCTCTCTACATTAGTTGTGCATTCTCTCTTAAGATCCTCCAAATGTTTTCTATCAAGTAGCATTGTAATTAATTTACAAACATATAACCATTGATTTGTACATCTAAGATATATGCACTAATAAATACTTACTCAAGATAAGGCTCTAACTCCTCACAATTAGATAGCACATACCAATGAGCCATCTTGAGTTCATTGGATGACATTGGAACATATTTTGCTGCTCCAAGTGATCTAAATCGATGAGAGAAAACATATAACCCGCCATCTTCTACTATGTCACAATTCCTTTCCTCTCTATCGAAATGAGTCTCAATTCCATGAAGATAAAATGAGCAAAAAGTTAAACATTCACTGACAATATAAGCTTCAGCTATTGAACCTTCAGGACGAGCTCTGTTTCGCACATTTTTTTTAAGATTTCCCAAAAATCTAATGAAACAAATAAACAAATAATGTGTTAAAAATATATTCATTTCTTATCTCAATGACAACTACAAATAAATTATAGTTTAACTATTCACATTACCTTTCAATAGGAAACATCCATTGGAATTGTACAGGACCCCCAAGTATTACCTCATTGGGTAGATGAATTGCCAGATGCACCATGACATCAAAGAAAGCAGGTGGAAAAATCATTTCAAGCTTGCAAAGGATCAATACAATTTCTTTTTTCAATTTCTGTACTTCTTCCACATTAAGTATCTTGGAACATAAGCTTTGGAAAAAATCTCCCAACTCTGCTAGTGCAATACACACATCCCTTTGCAAGCATCAACGAATGCCAACAGGAAGTATCCTTTGAAGAATAACATGGAAATCATGACTTTTTAAACCCATGACTTTTCCTTCATTCACATTCACACACCGAGAGATATTTGAAGCATATCCATCCGGGAACTTCACTGACTTAAAAAACTCACATAATATCTATTTCTCGTTCTTAGTTAAAGTATAACAAGCAGGTGGAATGATATATGAGCCATCACTTCTCTGTATTAAGTGTAATTCCTTCCTTATATTCATGTCTTTCAAGTCTTGCCTTGCCTTCAAAGTATCTTTTGTTTTTCCATCAATGTTCAACAATGTACCTAGAATATTATGACAAATATTCTTTTTTATATGTATAACATCCAAGTTATGCCTCAATTTCAATTTTGTCCAATATGGCAACTCAAAAAGAATACTTCGTTTAGTCCAATTCAACTTGGCTGGAGAACGTTTTCTCTTTCTATTGTTTGGATGCTTTCCTTGTTGCATATCTTTTAAGCTTGCCAATTGTCGCAATATATCATCCCCAGATAACTCTTGTGGCCGCATTTGATGCTCAATCTTTCCATCAAACTTCTTACTTTTTCGCCAACTATGATCATGTGGCAAGTATCGTCGATGCCCCATGTAACAAATTTTACTTCTTTACTTATGAGAACATGTCTGGTAATTACAAACTGGGCATGCCATATATCCTTTTGTACTCCATCCAGATACATTTTCATATACTGGAAAATCATTTATAGTCCATAACATTGCAGCATATAATTGAAAATTTGATCTACTGCAAGCATCATATGTCTGCACACCAATTTCCCATAAGTCTTTTAATTCATCTATCAAAGGTTGCATACATACATCGATATCTTTTCCAGGTGCTAGGGGGCCTAGAATAAGCAATGACATCATGAAAGATTTCTCCTTCATACATTTCCAAGGGGGCAAGTTGTATAGCACCAAAATAATTGGCCACATGCTATATGATGTACTCATATTATCAAATGGATTAAAACCATCAGTAGCAAGACCAAGTCTAACATTACGAGGATCTGTAGCAAACCATGAAAAATCATTATCGAACATTTTCCAAGTTTCTGAGTCAGCTGGATGTCTCAACACCTTTCCATCATCTATACGTTTATCCTTATGCCATCGCATCTCTAAGGCAGTTTCCTTTGACAAAAAAAGGTGTTGCAACCTTGGTTTTAATGGAAAGTAACGCAATATCTTATAAGGCACTTTCTTATCTTTACCATCATTGATTTTCCATCTAGATATGCAACAAACAGGACACTCTTCATGATTTTCAAACTCCTTCCGAAATAATGCATAATCATACTTGCATGCATGAATAGCTTCATATCCCAAACCCAAACCATGCAACACATTTCTTGCCTCATAGTGGGACTTAGAAAGTGTCTCTCCTTCTGGCAATGCTTCTTTTAGTAATTTAAGTAACATGTCAAATGATTTGTTGCTCCATTTATTATAAACTTTTAAATGGAGTAACTTCACCAAAAATGACAAAGTAGAAAACTTTGAACCCAGATATAGTTCTCTTTCAGCATCCCTCAAAAGTTTAGCAAATACATCTTGCAAACCATCATTTCCATTAAGATCTGACACACCATTATTATGATCCATGTGATAATTATTTACAAAATTTCCAAAATCATTTAGCATTTCATGGACTCCATCATCCTCATCTATGTCATTGCATGGCACACTATCATCATCCACATCATCATGATGGTAAAAAGTTTCATATGGTCTTGGAATTTTAAAAGTTGTATATTCTCCATGAAATATCCATCTAGTATAATCTACATCCATCCCCCGAATTAGTAAATGATTATGAACCACATCCTGACTCTTGATATATAGGTTCAAACAATCAATACATGGATATCTAACCTCACATTCTTTACCCATATGATCAGCAACGAATTCCATAAAACCTTGAACTCCCTTAACATACTGTTCAGTCCACTTTTGTGCAGTCATCCAACTCTTATCCATCATACAAAGATACGTAATATATGAGATTAAAAATGCACCTGAGTTCCCTTCATACAATCTCCTCAGTTTTTGTATTTATTTCAATCTGAGATAAAAAGGCACACATAAAAAATTATTTTTATGTTAAACTAAGTTTTGAATTAAAGAAACTATCAAAATAAAATCTTATTACTAAAATGCTTATATGTACACCATGAAATATCTCTTTGTTATGGCAAACATTTTTTTTTTTTCTTAGGACTCCCAACCAGGTCTAATTTAAAAGAAAAAGTATCTGAAAGGAAGCTTTGGCAAAAACAGTGTTGATAATTCAAAATCCAAATAGATAGGATTTCTTAAAATACATGTTATATATTTTTTAATTTATTTTTTAATCATAAATGATCGAAAGAAATCCAAAAAAAGATAAAATTTCATGATCAGTAAGGTAGGTTTCATTCATTTAAAAGGTAACAAGCACCAATAGTGATTTCTAAAAAAGGTTGAGTAACAGCAATAAATTACCTATAATACCAAATATAGTATAAGGCAATTTATTAAGGACTAAAATGTGTATTATATTCAAGTTCATAAATAGTAAGCTATTGCAACAAGTTTCAAGAAACAACAAGAAACAATCAAGGTAGTTAGTGTTGTTGTCATTTTCTGTTTGTCAGATACTCATGTCATTTTCCTTCATAGTTTAGTAATGATAATAACTTTATAGTTTAGTAATGATAATAACAACTCATTCCTCTATACCAAAAAAATGTTCTGCTTCCAAATTTTGGGCACCCACATCTTCATCCATAACAGTTAACCCCTCTCTGTTGCTACATGCTTGGTCATTAGTTAGTGAAATTTTTGACACTGCCAACTATTTAGATAATTGTAATTTAGCAAGTTAATGATGAATACATTTAGTGGATATTTGATTATTGATTATCTTTGAATAAATCATATTTTTATTAGAATATTTGTGTATGTTATAGGCCTTATATGATCTCTAGAGTGGTGCTCAAGGATTTATATGGCCGTGTTACATGACCAACCAAAGTGTTGGGTTCGGGATATGACAGTTACATAGCAAAGTGATAGTTTTCAAAAATTTTATGTTGATGGTGATGGTGCTATATATGTGTTATTGTAAGTAAGTTGTTTACCGAAAAGAGTCTATAGAGAGACTACTTCAACTTTCTGAAATTTTCTGTGTTATGTACTCAGAAATGCAATCCTGAGTTCTAGCATGGATCAATAATTCTCTTTAGATTTCCTTTTTTGCATATGTATATCTATACTTAGTTCCAACATGCTTAAATCTTGGTTTTCATCATTGCTAACACTGTGCTCAGATATTAATTTGCATCAAAATTGAGCACCTGCTGATAATTAGGCCATAAAGAATACAAGTTACACAATCTCATACCCTTGCGCGCTCAGATATCGATTGATAACACTAATTCTGCCAACATTTCCAAATCTTTATTTATTTTCTTATTTCAGTTTTAACCTAGCCAATATCTTTTCTTTCTCTTATTTTAGCTTTTTCCTTGTGGGGGAACAATAACAGGTGACCATTTTATCGTATTAGAGTCAATAACTAAAATAGTAGTTAACCTTGATAAATAATAAACTATCCATACAATTCTTATATTTAATCATGACCTACAAATACTGTTTTCTATTTTTTAAACTTCTTCTACATTTTGTCTTGGCGAACGTAAGAACTAAGACCCAATCCATATCCATATTGTAAAGAACAGCATGATGCACTTGTTCGGACCACCCCTCTTCCTCCTATATTACATGCCCTCCTTCGTAGCCTCCGCCCCACTCCCAAACCATTCACAGCTCAACCGTGCCCCCCTCCACCAACCCCACCTCCACCCCACATGCAGCTCCTCCATGCCCCGCCGCTACACGCCCTCCTTCCTTCCCTGTCTCCTCCGCACTCACCCCCACCCCATCCTACCCCGCGTGCAGATCTTCCGCCAACTCCCCTTCCTACCACCCCCCCCATCCGGCGATTCGAGAACCCACACCATCCCTTCTCTCTGCTCTGTTCCCCTCTCTCTGTTCTGCCGAAGTTCTCTATTTTTTTTTCTTCTGTAGGAGTCCCCCATTGCTGCCGCCCGTGGCACTGGATCTTCCCTACCCTCGGAGATCTTCCGCAGCCCTTCACCGCTGTGCCCCCCGGCACACCTACCTCGAAGATCTTCCGGCCCTTCACCGCCGTGCCCCCCCCCCCCCGCACGCTTACCCGGCTCGTAGCTCTTCCATAGCATCTTCACCGCCCCTCCCCCTACCCCGGCGGATCGTGATGCCCTCCTCGCCGACGCCCTCCCTCAGTCCCACACCGAGTCATGATCTGCCCACCATCTCCATATCTCTGAACCCCTCCCGCCCCTCCCATCTGTTCCTCATCTCCGTCGCCTTGTCGCCGACGTCTCCCCCATCACCCTCAGATGTGCCCTCTACTCTCTCCTTCAACACCCCTCCTCCCCGACAGATATCACAATCCAAAAAAAACAAAAATCACTGTCATCACCTGGGTGATGACCGGAAGTGGAGGAAGCCGCTGCCGCCACTCGCCATCGCTCGCTGCTGCTGCCACTCGCCATCGCTTCTTCACCGATCCGAGAGGTGGAACCGAGGAAGAGCTGCCAAAGAGAGGAAGAGGAGAGGCTAGGGAGCAGGGGGATACGAATGGGAGCGGAAAGGAAAAGGCCAGACGCGGGAAAAAAAAATCCTGATGGAGCGCACGTTTTGTTTTTTTTTTAAACAAAATTTATTTATTTTTACAACCAAATTATATTTTGGTTGATGATAAATTTAAAAATTAAATTATTTTTTTATAATTTATATATATTTGGTTGTTATTAATTTTAGCAACTAATATTTTGGTTGATAAATATTCTTTTTTACGATATAATTATAATTGGTCATGAATACAAAAATAATGGTTGCTAAAAAAACTTAATTATTCTCAACCAAATATTATTTTGGTCGGTAATACATTTTTTTACAACCAAATTATATTTTGGTTGATAATGAATTTAAAAATAAATTATTTTTTAATAATCTATATATATTTGGTCGTTATTAATTTTAGCAACTAAAATTTTGGTTGATAAATATTTTTTTATGATAAAATTATAATTGGTCATGAATACAAAAATAATGGTTGCTAAAAAAACTTAATTATTCTCAACCAAATTATATTTTGGTCGGTAATACATTTTTTTTACAACCAAATTATATTTTGGTTGATAATGAATTTAAAAAATAAATTATTTTTTAATAATCTATATATATTTGGTCGTTATTAATTTTAGCAACTAAAATTTTGGTTGATAAATAATTTTTTTTATGATAAAAATATAATTGGTCGTAAATACAAAAATAATGGTCGCCAATTTTCATGCAGTATCTCAAATAATATCAAAACTTTTTGGTCATAAATAATTATAATTTGGTTGGTAAAGAGCTTAATTATTCCCAACCAAATTATATTTTGGTTGATAATACATTGTTTTGTTGTAGTTATAATCAAGAGGTGGTTGAGCCCAACTCAAGAAGGAGTCAAGAACGCCCAAGAGGAGAAGGATTTCACCACCCTATCTATATATGGATGGGGGCGTGCATGAGATGGGAGAGTCCAAGGGGGCTGACCCTTCATGGGTCTTGGTCCGGTGCATCAAGGTAGCACATGGAGGGGCTTCTCGGTTTGGAGGAGGGCCGACCAAGGAAGACTCACTCCGGTTTGCGTGGAAGGAAGACCGTGGTGGGAACACCCTCCCTCTTGGGGTGTCCGTGGTTTGAAGCTTGGACCGTGGGGCTTGGCTCACGGGTCCAAGTGGAGCGTGCAAGGATGATCACCGTGAAGACTTCCTCATGATCAGGAGGAGATCGTGAGGAGTGTGAGGCTTGGATGCCCTCTTGGGTGTGGAGACCGTGGGAGACCTCCTAGGTCACAAGGATGCCATGGTGGAGGCTTCTAAGACACCACGTGAGGGAGATATCACGTGGGGACATGGCCATGGAAGATCCTACATGAGAGAGTCTGCAAGAGGATCCCTTTTCGATGAGAGCAGGCATGGCCATAGTGATGGGTTGTAGAGAGGTGCATGTGAGGGAGATATCATGTGGAGGGCTTGGTCCGTGGGGTATTCCACGGGACTTTGGAGAATGGACATCTGCGTTGAGGTATTGTCCGTAGATGGCATGCCTGCATTGAGGTATTATCCGCAAGTGGGATGCACAGTGAGGTATTGTTCGTCCTTGGCCATATGTGAGTTCTTGGGATGTGAGGCCTGTAAGAGAGAATACGTGCGGGGCACAGCAAAAAGCTTCTGGGTTTTCAGAAGAGGTGCTGCGGGGTTTATCTTGATTGTATTAAGGGTTCTTCTCCGATGGATTAATGAAAAGCAATATCTCTTTTTCTCCTACATCTATATCTCCATTGTTGCATGATATTGAATTCAAAGAATTGGTTGTTGGACAGTTTGCTTCCAGATTGCTACTGCTGCATATAGGCGCTGGAACAGGATCAGTCCCTAGGAATTTCAACAATTGGTATCAGAGCTTGGTTTGAGCCATTATTCGAGCCACGAGATTTGAAAGTAGAAGAGGTCTGACATTGGCATTAGATTTACACATCTGTCTGGTTGTACTACGGAAGCACGAGTTGGTGTTGCAGTCACAGGGATAGAGCAGGAAGATATTAGTTCGAGGTCATGAGTACGGAGTAGCATGAGTCTCAAGGGTTGTGGAGCATGGGTTGATGTTCTATCTAGGAAGGCGAGGTGGCTTCGATGAGAAGATGTCAGCTTTGGAGATAGCAGGAAGGTGTAGAAGGCCACGTGAAACTTGTCAAGGATGGAGAAAGGAAAATTCCAAATTTCTCAGGTTCATCAGGGTACATCATGTAGTCGAGAGATAGGCTGGGACATGATGCAGCAGCCAGGTGGAGATGGTTGCTCGCTTTAGTCGCTGGGTTAGCAGTAGAGTTGGGATAAGCTTATGAGTTTCAAAGAAGCCTGCGGGGAGGAAGTGTATCTGAAACGGTCTCGGAGAGGTTCGCGATGTACGAAAGGGTCCGAGGAGGTAGCGACTAGGGTACAAGGTTCAAGTGTAGGCTTAGCAGGGCAGCGTTGGTGCTTCCAAGCTTTGGAGAGACTTGGAAGACCATGGCAAGGATGCTGGAGATAATCCCTGGGGCTTGGGGGCATGTCCCAAGCTATTCTTAGAGGTATTTCAAGAGATTTATGGGGTTTTTCCCTAGGATCCCTCTAAGTCATGTTGGGTCAGGGGATTTGATCCAAAGATTAGAGTTTTCATATGAGCTCATTGGGAGAAGTTTTTTGAGAGATTGTAACATAATCCAATTGGATTATGGGTTTTGGTCCAGGTTTGTTAGTTGGTTAGGAGGTTAGTCAGTTAGTTGGTTAGTTGGTTGGTTATAACCAATTAGGAAGTCCAACCATGTGCATGTGTCCTAATCCAGTTTGGACCAAGAAGACAAGTCCTAACTATCCATGTGATTGTAACCACCAAGAATTAGTTGAGTCCATGTGATTGAGTCCTAACTAATTAAGAGGTAGTTGAGCCCAACTCAAGGAGTCAAGAACGCCCAAGAGGAGAAGGATTTCACCGCCCTATCTATATATGGATGGGGGCATGCGTGAGGTGGTAGAGTCCAAGGGGGCCGACCCTTCATGGGTCTTGGTCCGATGCATCAAGGCAACGCGTGGAGTGGCTTCTCGATTTGGAGAGGGGCCGACCAATGAAGACTCACTCTGGTTTGCATGGAAGGAAGACTGAGGGTCGAATTCCTCCCCTCTTGGGGCATCCACGGTTTGAATCTTGGACTGTGGAGCTTGGCTCACGGGTCCAAGTGGAGCGCATAAGGATGATCACCATGAAAACCTCCTCACGGTCATGAGGAGACCATGAGGAGCATGAGGCTTGGATGCCCTCTTGGGTGTGGAGACCGTGGGAGACCTCCTAGGTCACAAGGAGGCGATGGTGGAGGCTTCTGAGATACCACATGAGGGAGATATCACATGAGGACATGGCCATGGGAGATTCTGCATGAGAGAGTCCACAGGAGGAGCTCTTTTCGGTGAGAGGAGGCACAGCCATGATGATGGGCTACAGAGAGGCACACGTGAGGGAGATATCACATGGAGGGCTTGGTCCATGGGATATTCCATGAGGCTTTGGGAATGGGACATCTACGTTGAGGTATTATCTGCAGATGCAATGCCTGTATTGAGGTATTGTCCGCAGGTGGGATGCATGTTGAGGTATTATCCGTGCATGGCCATACGTGAGTTCTTGGAGCATAAGGCCTGCAAGAGAGAAGACATGCTAGGCACAGCGAGAAGCTTTTGGGTTTTCAGAAGAGGTGCTGCGGGGTTTATCTTGATTGTATCAAGGGTTCTTCTTCAAAGGATTAATGAAAAGCAATCTCTCTTTTTTTCATACATCTATATCTTCATTGTTGTATGATATTGAATCCAAAGAATAGGTTGTTGGACTGCTTGCTTCCAAATTGCTACTGCTGCATATAGGCGCTGGCCTAGGATCAATGCTTAGGAATTCCAATAATTGATATCATAACTTTGTTTGAGCCATTGATCGAGCCGTGGGATTTGAAAGTGGAAGAGAAAGATTCAAGGAGCTATTCATGGGTGTGGTATCCTGCATGGATCGAGAAGAGGTCTGATATTGGCGTTAGGTTTTCATAGCTGTCTGGTTGTACTGCGGAAGCATGAGTTGGTGTTGCAGTCATAGGGACAGAGCAGGAAGACATCAGCTTGAGGTCTAGAGTGTAGTATAGCACGAGTCTCAGGAGTTGTATAGCATGGGTTGATGTTTCAGCTAGGGAGGCAAGGTGGCTTCAACAGGAAGATGTCAGCTTTGGAGATAGCAAGAAGGTGCAGACGATCATGCAGAGCTTGTCAGGGATGGAGAAAGGAAAAGTCCAAATTTCTCAGGTTCACCGGGGTATATCATGTAGCCGGGAGACAGGCTGGGACATGATATAATAGCCAGGTGGAGATGGTTGCTGGGTTCAATCGCTGGGTTAGCAGTAGAGTTGAGATGAGCTCCTGGGTTTTAGAGGAGCCTGCAAGGAGGCAGTGTATCGAAAATGGTCTCGAAGAGGTTCGCGGTGTGTGAAAGGTCTGAGGAGGTAGTGACTGGGATACGAGGTTCAGGTGCAGGCTCAATAAGGCAGTGTTGGTGCTCCCAAGCTTTGGAGAAACTTGGCAGACCATGGCAAGGATGCTGGAGGCAATCCCTGGGACTTGGGGGTGTGTCCCAAGCTATTCCTGGAGGTATGCCAAGAGATTTCTGAGATTTTTTTCTATAGCCCCTTTGAGTCATGTTGGGTCAGCGGGTTTGACCCAAGGATTAGAGTTTTCATATGAGCTCATTAGGGGGTGTTTTTTGAGAGATTGTAACATTACCCATTTGGGTTATGGGGTTTGATCCAGGTTTGTTAGTTGGTTAGGAGGTTAGCCAGTTGGTTGGTTAGTTCGTTAGTTATAACCAATTAGGAAGCCCAGCTATGTGCATGTGTCCTAATCTAGTTTGGACCAGGAAGACAAGTTCTAATCGTCCATGTGATTATAATCACCAAGAATTAGTTGAGCCCATGTGATTGAGTCCTAACTAATCAAGAGGTGGTTGAGGCCAACTCAGGAAGGAGTCAAGAATGCCCAAGAGGAATAGGATTTCACCGCCCTATCTATATATGGATGGGGGCATGCATGAGATGGGAGAGTCCAAGGGGGCCAACCCTTCACGGGTCTTGGTCCGGTGCATCAAGGCAGTGCATGGAGGGGCATCTCGGTTTGGAGAGGGGCCAACCAAGGAAGACTCACTCCGATTTGCATGGAAGACCGTGGGGGGAACGCCCCCCCTCTTGGGGTGTCCACGATTTGAAGCTTGGACCGTGGGGCTTGGCTCACGGGTCCAAGTGGAGCGCGCAAGGATGATCACCATGAAGATCTCCTCACGATCATGAAGAGACCATGAAAAGTGTGAAGCTTGGATGCCCTCTTGGGTGTGGAGACCGTGGGAGACCTCCTGGGTCACAAGGAGGCTACGATGGAGGCTTTTGAGAAAGAGATATCACATGGGGACATAGCCATGGGAGATCCTGCGTGAGGGAGTTCGTAGGATGAGCCCTTTTCGGTGAGAGGAGGCACGGCCAATGTGATGGGCTGCAGAAAGGCACATGTGAGGCAGATATCACGTGGAGGGCTTAGTCCGTGGTGAAGGAGAAAAATACCTACACCTAGCAAACATTATGCAAGAAACAGGGTAGAGAATATGCATTTTAAAATATTTTTAAGACATGCATCGCGGAAAGATCGGTAGATAGATCTAGACCATCTACCGATCTGCCCGCAACAGAATCTAGTATAATAACCTAGAATGCATATAAATATCAAGGCAAGAGAAAACATAAAAGTACCATACCTTTTCCACAAGAGAGAAGCCAAGGAAGTGCTGTGAGAAGGAGGAGGGCGCTCGAGCCACACACGCGTCTGGCCTCTACAGGATGTCCACACCTGGACTCAACTTTGATCAACTCCCTCGGAGTGCTCTTCGGGATCCGTGGGCTAAACTTCTTCTTCCAGAAAGACAAGAAAGAGAGCAGGAACCCCTTCCCAAAATCTCTTTTCCAAGACCTAGCTTGATTGCTAGGTGGCTCACACCCAATCCCTAAAACTCTCACAAACCCCTTCTTCTTCCTCTCTTTTCTTTTCTCTCTTGCTGTTCATCTAACCTCAGCAGCCACTACAAAGACCTATATTTATAGGGGCTGTCATGAGAGGGAGAAGAAGGAAGGAGGAGAGATGGAGGGAGAGAATGGAGGAGAGGATCAAGACCATTCCAAATGGGTCCAACCCATTAAGGTAAGTATGATATTCATACCAAAAAGCCTTGGAGCCAAAACTGGTTTGAATTTGAAATTCAAACTAGGTCAAAACCTATCCAAAAAACTCTCACGAAATCCTTCCTGATTTCTGCTCATCACAGGAAGTGTCGACACTCGAAAATTACCATGTTTCAACACTTCACAAAGTGTCGATACCTGCAAAAATCTAAGTGTCGACACTTGGGGCAAAGTCAACCATATTGACTTCAGGTGACGACAAACGATTCTCAATCGTTGATTAGCCCAAAAGATCAGATAGAAATCCTTTATGATATGTGACCCCATAGATTCGAATACTAAATCAGTAGCACTGGAATATTTCCAGTACCAGTCAAAGTCCTCATCTAGTAATGATACCCGATGTCCAGATAGGTCGAAGATGTAGAGCACCTTACAAGAACCTCTGGCATATGGTTGATGCATAATTCATCTCTTTGACCTTTCAATGTTCAGGATGATTTAGGATTCGACTGCCAACCCTAATTTGGTCTATCCAGATAATGTCTCAACCTCACAAGTTCTATGACTCCTCACAAGAACTATCCTGGCCAAGATTTTGCTAAATTGAAACATAGTGAGTCATTCACTCCAAACTATTTGGAGAGGTCAATTCCATCTTGATCCACCATCGCTCCATAAGTACTTGACCATACCCAAAACCTTCCATCACTGGATTAGAAATCCAGGTAGTCCCGCACCAAAGTACAGTGAGTTGCTTGCAAGCTACCATGGTGACCTCAGGTCTGAGAGCACATATACCCATATCCCTTCGTGAGCAATCCTTTGGCAGAAGGGAGCTCTGCAGATAGTCACGTTCAGTGAGATGTCACACATTTCACTTGCATGTCACACCAGAGTCTCCACACTCCTTGGTTAAGAGGACAACCAACAAATATGACATACAACAACCTATACTTGATACATCGTCATCCTATAACAATGTATCATTTGGTTGTGAACCAGTTTAAGAACTACTTGATATATCCTCTCTAGATCAAACAATGTAGTTCTAATGATGGGGGACTAATATGCATGCAATTCTTTTTTTATGTTTTATATATGGGTTTAGGTGATTAATTCTCGATTTTTATATCAAAATTAGTTGTAGAAAATTTTGTATGAATTTTTGAAGCCACGCATGCAGATTAGGACCTAGAAAAATACTAAAGAAGGATCGCCGGGGCTGAGAAGCCTCGGTTAGGGCAAGTTCTCCTACAATAATAAGACTGGAGGTAGAGGGGGTGTACCTGACAATATTTGAAGTGCCTGGTGAAGATCGCAGTGAAGGATCTCTCGTTCCTCGATGGATGTGACCTGGAAAATCGAGCCAAAGCCCCGCGGATACCCGGCTTTCTGCTCGATGGTCCGATTGAGGCTTGGCTAGAGTCGTTGGATTCGTAGGAACTCGGGGACCAACAAACGACCTATCAGAGGTTAGAAAACTCAAAGGAGATCAAGAAAATAAAAAAAAACAGCAAAGGGAAGAAAGTTTTGGAAGGGCTGGAAGGATGGTTGGCGACAGGAAGATGATTGCAAACACCGGGAAGAAGAACTCTCAATCCCCTTTATGCACACAGCAGGGTAATCACACAAAGCAATTGAAGAACTCAAGGTTTATTTCATATATCAAAATCTCCCTTCATACAAGAGGCTAGGGTCCTTTAAATAGACCCTTAACCTTGGGCTCCAAGTAAGGGCACATAAGTCTTTACATAAGAATCATTTTTCCTCTCAAACCCTAGCTAGAAAATAAAGAAATATTAGGTAGAAAAAATTCCTAAAAATTTTCTTGACTTGGTCAACACTCCAAGGACACCTAGGGGGCGTGTTGGGCTTCTAGGAGCAGCAAGAGACCAGCCCAAAGGGGCTCGGGTGCATGGGTTTGGGCCTTTGGAAGCTGAGGTGGCCTGGTAGCCAGGTAGCAGAATATTCCTGGTATCTTGCTTCTTAGGGGCTTGGGCTTGGCGCCTGGGCTTGATTTCTTTGGGATAGGATGCAGATGGACCTCTAAAATCATGGATGCCTTGGTATATGAATATATTTTGGCATCTGAAAGGGAATCTGGGCATCTAGAGGGCATCTGCAAGGAATCAGGATTTTCTGAATTTTCCTCCTGGAGTCTTCAAATCTTCAAGCTGGGTTGGACTTGGGCTCAACTTCCATGTCTTCAATCAGGTTGGACTTGGTCTTCACTTGTATGATATGGTCTTGAGTCTTCAATATGGTTGAACAGGACTTAAAAAAATAAAATTAGCTCGACATGAGATGACTAACACTGGACTGAACTAGCTCAACATGAGCTGACTAGTACAGAACTGAAATAACAACTCAAAAGACTCAAATAACAACTAACATGGACTTAGATGGGCTAGGCCCTTATTATAGATGGACTTATAAATTATTAATCAATTCACAGAGGGTTGAAAAGCCTCTGTCTTATTCTGGTGCCTCCGGTGTCCCCACCAATTCTCCCGAGATGGGAGGAACTCGACCCTGTCGAGTGAAGATCAAGCCGGCTCACATATCTCTCAAGGAGGTCTGGGTTGAGGTGCTGCAAGTCCTCTCGATAAATCCATGAATCGTCTGACTCTGGCCGGCCTTTCCATCGGACCAGGAAACGTTGATAACCACAGCCCCGGGTCATAATGGCTTGATCGTCCAGGATACGCTCGATCCGTTCTCCTCTCTCATGCCAAATTTATTAGTGGACACTCTGGGTTAGGGTCACTCACAATAGAAAGGAATAAGTTCAAAAGCCTCACTAGGTATCGCTGCCGGTTCCCTGTACTCAACCAGGTCTATAATATTGAAGGTAGAACTAATGCCCAAATCCGAAGGCATGTCTAACACCTAGGCATTTGATCCAACCTTCTCTATCACTTTAAAAGGTCCGGCTCTCTGACCATGAAGCTTCTTTTAGGCCTAAGCCTAACCAAGATAGAATCCACTACATCAAATTCTTTGATCCATCTTCGGAATTAGCCAGTTTGTTTAAAATTAGTGTAGGTGGTGAACATGCTGGACACATGCAGACTCCTAACAAATGATTCAAAGGACTCAAACCTACACCTAACAAACTCGACTAAAGAGATTTATTAGGTCTTAACTACCACTTGGGAATGGGGGCATGAGTCGTGGTTGATGGATGACATGCAGAAAAAAATTTGCTAGTAACTCCTAATAGGTGCCAGAGGGTCTGCCAAAAGTAGGTAGCAAATGGGATGGGCTCTATGGATCCTTGCAACCTAGCAACCTCAACAAAATGTAACCTAATAGTTCTAAACACATGAGAAGACTCAGGAAAGGGTAGGAAATAGGAAGTGGGTTCAGAATTAGTCTGGTAGGGTGGAAAAAAAGGTTCCGGGTTAGTTGGATAAAGTAGAATAAAAGAAGGCATGTCAGGGACTAATCCTAGACTGATGAGGCTAACCTTACGGGGTTACGGTATATCTATGGGCAAGAAAAGGTCCATGCTATGGAAGGATGGGTCAACAATTTCTGGGAAGAGATCTTCAATAGGAATGGTAGGAAGGGATTCATCCTGAGGGCAATGGGTTAAATAAGCCAAATCCTCAATAAAGTCTTCTTGTTCATGGAATTTAGGAATATGCTCTACAATTAGATCCTTTTCTAGTGTTTCCTCAGGTAAAATCCTAGTATCAGAGTTCTCTTCCTCTAATTGTTCTTTCACTATAGCTTTAGGTTGGATGTGGTCAAGGTCAACTAGCTCTGGGTTGGTTTCTACCTGGGTATCTACTGGGTCAGCTAATTCTAGGTCTACTAAAGGTGTCTCCTCTTCTCCTTCATACTCATCCACTAGGCTCGCATCAGTTTCATACACTTCCGCATTAATGTAAGCCTTATCAATCTCAGAAATTGTTGGAGAAAGTAGGCTAGGGAAAAATTGGCTAGGTCCTAGTTTCTGATTATGGACACTAGTCCTAGTAGGTTCAGGTTGCCTAAGGGGTAGTGCTCACTACTGGGTTCATATTTAGGGGTACTAATCCTATGGGGTTCAAGTTGACTAAGGGAAACCTGACTAGTACTAGATTGATACTTAGGGGTTATGGGTTCTCTGGGCTCATAAGACAAGGGTGCAGATCTATGGGTCATGGGATTATAGGATCTGGGGTCATAGGATTTTGGGTCAGCTCTATGGTCAGGTTCTAAGGATGGATCATGGTATGGGGTCCTCCTAAGGTTGGGCTCCCTATATGGGTCAGGATTTGGGTTCTCCTAGGGTTGGACTCCCTATATGGGTCAGAATATTGGGTTCTCCTAGGGTTGGGCTCTCTATATGGGTCAAAGTATTGGGTTCTCCTAGGATTGGACTCCTTATATGGGTCCGAGTATTGGGTTTTCCTCGGTTCAGTATCATAATAAGGGTCATGGTAAGGGGTTCTTCTAGGTTCAGTATTATAGTATGGGTCAGGCTGAGGGGCTCTCCTAGGTTCAACCTCTCGGTATGGATCAGGGTTTGGGGTCCTCCTAGGTTGAGGATTGTAGTACGGGTCAGAATAAGGGGCTCTCCTAGGTTCGACCTCATGGTATAGATCAGGGTTTGGGGTCCTCCTAGGTTGAGGGGACTCGGGATCTAGCTCAGACTATGATCCATGGGTTCTTTGTATGGTCCCTACACGGCCTTTTAACTGGTCAAACCTATTGGCAAGATGGTCAATTCTATTGTTGGTTTGGGTACCAGACTGAGTTAACTGGGCCATGGATTGGATTAGTTGCTCAGTGAGTGCTTTTATTTGGGCTTGCAAATTTTCCATGGGTTCAGACATTTGTGAAGGAGGTGGGTGATATTAAACCCCTGATCTAGTGCTCATGCAAGACTCGATTAGACCGACTACAGCTGACTAGACCTAGAGTCCAAACTAGATGCTCAATCAGGGTGGCAAACTAGCCTATAGTAATCATGTACTCAGCCAGGCAGGTGTAAGGGGAGTGTTAGGTCCCTGATTGCCAATCCTAGACACCAATCAGAGATTGGCCAGGTAGGCGGATCAGCACACAAGCCCTTCGGGATTGAATCCCTAAACCACCGTTCTAGACACTGAGCACAAAGCACACACGGGTTAGCTTGACACAATGATCTGACACATAGTCCGGACCCGACCAATTGGTGTTCCTAGCCCACTAGGGCAAATTAAGTCTAGTTAATTTTAGGTTAAGGCTTGGGACCGAATGCAAGGGATGTGGTTTTGGGCTAAGGAGAGGTAATCAAATCTTCCCCCCATCTGATATAGCAAGAGTGCCCTTAAAAGTAAATTATGCAATGATGACGGGCAGATGAGGATGCAAATTAAGGTTTAGATGTTTTTGGTATTTTTGGAGAATATGTAAATTTTTTTTTTGGTATTTTTTTAAATAGAGAAAACTTGCAAATCATGGCCTAATATGCAGGAAATATACTAAAATTTAAAGATATACAAAAAATGCTAAATAAAACCCTAAAACTTCCAAACTTGTCTTGCTAAAAAAAATAGAGCCGAAAATCTGTAGGCTATATTTCGGCTTGCAAAAAATTCACAGGCCATAATAAAATATGAAAAAACTCTGAAAATTACTGTGAATTATGATGAATCTAGAAAAATAAATTTTATAATTTTTGAAGTTTCTATCAGGGAGAAATAATTTAAAAAATAGAGTATATACGGACTAAAACTTGCAGAAAATAAGCCCTAATCTAAGCTCTGATACCAAATGATGTGGGACTAATATGCCTGCAATTCCTTTTGTATGTTTTATATATGGGGTTAGGTGATTAATTCTCGATTTTCAGATCAAAATTAGTTGTAGGGAATTTTGTATGAGTTTTTGAAGCCACACATGCAGATTAGGACCTAGAAAAGTACTAAAGAAGGATCGCCGGGGCTGAGAAGCCTCGGTTAGGGCAAGTTTTCCTACAATAATAAGACTAGAGGTAGAGGGGGTGTACCTGACAACGTCTGAAGTGCCCGGTGAAGATCGCAGCAAAGGGATCTCTCGTTCCTCGATGGATGTGGCCTGGAAAATCGAGCCAAAGACCCGCGGATACCCGGCTTTCTGCTCGGTGGTCCGATTGAGGCTTGGCTGGAGTCGTTGGATTCGTAGGAACTCGGGGACTTGCAAACGACCTATCAGGGATTAGAAAACTCAAAGGAGATCAAGAAAATAAAGGAAAACAGCAAAGGGAAGAAAGTTTTGGAGGGGTTGGAAGGATGGTTGGCGGCAGGAAGATGATTGCAAACACCGGGAAGACGAACTCTCAATCCCCTTTATGCACACAGCAGGGTAATCACACAAAGCAATTGAAGAACTCAAGGTTTATTTCATATATCAAAACCTCCCTTCATACAAGAGGCTAGGGTCCTTTAAATAGACCCTTAACCTTGGGCTCCAAGTAAGGGCACATAAGTCTTTACATAAGAATCCTTTTCCCTCTCAAACCCTAGCTAGAAAATAAGGAAACATTAGGTAGAAAAAATCCCTAAAGATTTTATTGACTTGGTCAACACTCCAAGGACACCTAGGGGAGCGTGTTGGGCTTCTAGGAGCAGCAAGAGGCCGGCCCAAAGGGGCTCGGGCGCATGGGTTTGGGCCTTTGGAAGCTGGGGTGGCCTAGTAGCCAGGTAGCAGGAATATTCCCTGGTATCTTGCTTCTTAGGGGCTTGAGCTTGGCGCCTGGGCTTGATTTCTTTGGGCTAGGATGCAGATGGACCTCTAAAATCATGGATGCCTTGGTATATGAATATATTTTGGTATCTGGAAGGGAATCTGGGCATCTGGAGGGCATCTGCAAGGAATCAGGGTTTTCTGAATTTTCCTCCTGGGGTCTTCAAATCTTCAAGCTGGATTGGACTTGGGCTCAACTTCCATGTCTTCAATCAGGTTGGACTTGGTCTTCACTTGTATGATGTGGTCTTGAGTCTTCAATATGGTTGAACAGGACTCGAAAAAATAAAATTAGCTCGACATGAGCTGACTAACACTGGACTGAACTAGCTCAACATGAGTTGACTAGTACAGAACTGAAATAACAACTCAAAAGACTTAAATAACAACTAAAATGGACTTAGATGGGCTAGGCCCTTATTACAGATGGACTCATAAATTATTAATCAATTCACAGAGGGTTGAAAAGCCTCTGTCTTATTCTGGTGCCTCCGGTGTCCCCACCATCTGAGGACTCCATCATATAAGAGTTCATTACAGAAAAATGTAAAATGATGGACAGCCAAAAATAAATAACTTTTATTTATTATAAAGAACTCATATACAAATACAAAGTAGCACAACCGTCTACAGCCTAGACGATTGGCTTTGGGATACAATTTTCAACACGTGGGATGTTCCACAGAACTTTGGAGAAGGGACATCTACGTTGAGGTATTGTCCGTAGATGGCATGCCTGCGATGAGGTATTGTCCGCGGGTGGGACGCACGTTGAGGTATTGTCCGTGCATGGCCGTATGTGAGTTCTTGGGATGTGAGGCCTGCAAGAGAGAAGACGTGCAGGGCATAGCGAGAAGCTTTTAGGTTTTTAGAAAGGGTGCTATGGGGTTTATCTTGATTGTATCAAGGTTTCTTTTCTAAAGGATTAATGAAAAGTAATCTCTCTTTTTCTCCTACATCTATATCTCCATTAATGCATGATATTGAATCCAAAGAATGGGTTGTTCGACTGTTTGCTTCCAGATTGCTACCGCTGTGTATAGGAACTAGCCCGGGATCGATGCCTATAAATTCCAACAATTGGTATCAGAGCTTGGTTTGAGCCATTGTTTGAGCCACGAGATTTGAAAGTGGAAGAGAAAAATTCAAGGAGTTGTACGTGGGTGTGGTATCCTGCATGGATGGAAAAAATGTTTGACATTAGCATTTGGTTTGCACAGCTCTCTGATTGTATCGTGGAAGCACGAGTTGATATTGCAGTCACAAGGATAAAGTAGGAAGATATCAGTTCGAGATCAGGAGTGCGGTATAGTACAAGTCTTAGGAGCTATGGAGAATGGATTGATGTTCCAGCTGGGGAGGCGAGGTGGCTTCGATGAGAAGATGTCAGCTCTAGAGACAGCAAGAAGGTGCAGACGGTCATGCGGGGCTTGTTAGGGATAGAGAAAGAGAAAGCTCAAATTTTTCAAGTTCACCGGGGTACATCATGCAGCCGGAAGACAGGCTGGGACATGACACAGTAGCCAGGTGGAGATGGTTGCTGGGTTTAATCACTGGGTTAGTGGCAGAGTTGGGATGAGCTCCTGGGTTTCGAAGGAGCCTACCGGGAGGTAGTGTATCCAAAACTATCTCGAAGAGGTTCATAATGTGCGAAGGGTTCGAGGAGGTAGCGATTGGGATATGAGGTTCAGGTGCAGGCTCAGCAGGGCAACATTGAGTTGCTGACCTCGGGATTTCGTTTTGTGGCATCAGGGGGACTTCAGTCTCAGGTGGAGCACCAGGAAGAGGTGGCTTCATAGGTGGAGCAGGATTCGACACGAGTTCAGAGCAAGAGATATAGGGATACTAGCCATATCCTAGCACAAGCACGATGGATGACTTAGCCAGGTAAAGTAGAGTGTGCAGAGTTTGGAATGGCTCTGAGAAGACTGTGTCAAGTAGAGCTCCAGTTATATGAGTGCCGGTTTAGGTTTGCTGGGTTCTCTCCATGGAAGTCCAAGGAAAAGTCTGATGCAGTTGCTAGACAGAAGAAAGGCTACAATTATGGTGCAAGGATACAAGTGAGGAACTTTAGCTATGGAGGCGGTCATCCCAAAGGCCTCCAGGTGTGCACAGCAGCTAAAGGGTGTTGGTAGAGATAAGGAGATCCGCACAAAGCTGTCAAGATACGGAGTTACAACGAGGTTGTGCAGGAGGACATTTCCAGGTTTGCCAAAGTTTTGGGGCACCAAGATAGAGATTGTAAGGATTTGCATGGTGCTCTCAAGCTTTAGAAAGACATGGAAGACCATGGCAGGGATGCTAGAGGTGATCCCTGGGTCTTGGGGGTGTGTCCCAAGCTGTTCCTGGAGGTATTCTAGGAGATTTCTGGGGTTTTCCCCTAAGACCCCTTAGAGTCATGTTGGGTTAGGGGATTTGATCCAAGGATTAAAGTTTTCATATGAGCTCATTGGAGGGAGTTTTTTGAGAGATTGTAACATAACCCAATTAGGTTATGGAGTTTGGTCCAGGTTTGTTAGTTGGTTAGGAGGTTAGCTAGTTAGTTGGTTAGTTGGTTGGTTATAACCAATTAGGAAGCCCAACCATGTGCATGTGTCCGAATTCAGTTTGGACTAAAAAGATAAGTTCTAACCGCCCATGTGATTGTAACCACCAAGAATTAGTTGAGCCGATGTGATTGAGTCCTAACTAATCAAAGGGTGGTTGAGCCCAACTCAAGGAGTCAAGAATGCCCAAGAGGAGGACTTCACCGCCCTACCTGGCATGCCAAACTGTTGCCGTCGAGATCGTCGTGGCCCATAGCTGCCGCATCGGATTCCGCTCCTCCCGTCGCCTGCCGTACTTAGCTCCCGGGTCCCCGCCTCCTGCCGTCCGGTGATCCTCTGCTCCAGGGCTTGCGAGACAATGGTTAGTGACCCGGGTCGGGGTTTCCGGCTGGGGCACTCTGACGATCAAGTCAGTGACGGTCCAGGGGAACAGATCCTCCTGGCCGAGCCCCTCTTGATGGACTCCGCAATAGGAGGAGTGAAAGATGTGTGTGGAGGTGTGAACGTCGCAGGGGAGATTGGTAGCGGGGACAGAGGGATGCTCTGTCACTCTGCCTCTCCTTGAGCCCCTCGATTCCCTCCATTCATGGGGGTGATGGCCTTTTGCTCTTTTGGTTGAGCTTGCCCTATCTTGGTGGTGAGTAGTCGTTCTGTTTTTGTTTTTTTTTTGTTACCTCTCCCCCCTTGGGGGGTGCCGATCGTTCTTTGTAGTCGAAGACTGGCCATTTGGAGCTTGTCTCGGGGTTTCCACTGGGCTGTCAGACGCGCGCGGCGGTGTCTCAGGAAGCCCTTTCCTAATTCATGATAAGGTGCTGTCAGGCGCTCCGACACTCCATGATTGCCTTGTTCCAGGAAATCAAGGAGGTCTCGAATGGCGGGCCACCGCCCGCGGGGTTTGAATCTCCCGGATGGTCTTCTTTCCTGGGTGATTTGAGTGGTTGGTAAGGAATGTGGCACCTCGATCGGTGCGTTGCTTGCCTTTTTTGGTGTAACTGGTGGTGTCAGGTAGTCAATACAGCCTAAGAGGCATTCTGGTACGGTCCTCGAGAGGCTCGCTGGTGCCCTTGGCTGGTGAGGACTTCTTTCGGGTTGGGGTCGAGCTGGGACGGCAGGGCTCGCTCCATCCTAGGTGCTCCGGGCTTGCGGGGACGGCCAGGTGGAGAAGGGCGAAGTACGGGCCTGGTCCAGAGGGCATGCACTCGGAGAGGCTCGACCTCGGCGGGTGAGCTCTTGGCTCGACCTCGACCGCGGGGCACTAACCTCCGAGGGTCTCCTCTGGAGGGCGGATGTCGGCGGGCCCGGTCCAGAGGATGTGCACTCGGAGAGGCTCAACCTCGGTGGGTGAGCTCCTGGCTCGACCTCGACCGCGGGGCACTAACCTCCAAGGGTCTCCTCTGGAGGGTGGATGTCGGCGGACCCGGTCCAGAGGGTGCGCACTCGGAGAGGCTCGACCTCGGCGGGTTAGCTCTTGGCTCGACCTCAATCGGGGGGCACTAACCTCCGAGGGTTTCCTCTGGAGGGCGGATGTCGGTGGGCTCGATCCAGAGGATGCGCACTCAGAGAGGCTCGACCTTGGCGGGTGAGCTCTTGGCTCGACCTCGGTGGGTGAGCTCTTGGCTTGACCTCGACCGCAGGGCACTAACCTCCGAGGGTCTCCTCTGGAGGGCACGCACTCGGAGAGGCTCGACCACTGTGGGTGAGCTCTTGGCTCGACCTCGACCGGGGGACACTAACCTCCGAGGGTCTCCTTTGGAGGGCAGATGTCAGCTCCGGCCTAGGCGCCGAGCTCATGAGCTCAACCTGGCAGAGGACTGGGCTCCATCTGCTGCCATGGGGGAGTTCAGCTCATCTTGGTAATGGGGTCCGAGCCAGAGGGTCGACGTGGCGTCCCTCTCCACATGGCGCCCGCAGATTTCTCCACGTCAGCGATCTTGCCATATCATTTGCCCCCCACTCCTGAGGCTCGTTAGTGCGCGGCGTTCGGGCCGAAGGAAGTAATTACGATGCTGACATGGAATGGTAAAGATCGGTTGTAATGATGGCCGTGACTGCTGGCGCTTCGGGGACCGCTCCTGCGGGCCAATGCGGGGGTGCCACCTGGCCACGTCCGAGGAATAGTTAATGCTGGCACAGAATTCAGAGCAGCCAGGACGCCATTCTCTCCGATGGGTGACACGTGGCACAGATCTGTTGGTGAGCGGCTGATGCGATACGGACCCCTTGGGTCATTTCGGAGTGAAAGGAGGGCCTTACTCGAACAATCTATTCCTTTTGAATTCTCCGTGCCTGCTGTTGCCGCGCCCAGGCTTCTTCTTCTTCCCTATCACCCCAAGTTTCTTCTCAAGGCAACAGGTTAGCTTCTTCCTCTTTCTTCCTCCCGATAGAGTAGGGTTCCCTCTCGGGGTCTGTGGTTTCTTCTTCGGTCTTCGACCTTGTGTTTCCCTTTTTCTTCTTCTTCTTCTTTGTTTTTGAGGATGCCCCATTTTGGTCCGGGCTTCCGTCCCTCAACTCATCAGGGTGAGGCTGGGCCTTCCGAACAGAGGCCGGTCCTTCTGAACGGAGGCCGGCATCTTCTTCCTCTTCTTCTGATGGAAAGGGAGGCGTAGCTTATTACGAACTCGATGGGAGGCATCCTCTCGGCCCGGTTCTTATTAGGGAACCGGGGTTGGGTTCTTCTTTTCCCCCTCCTTCTTCTCCTATCCTTGAGTCTGCTCGATCTGCAGGTCCCGGTGGGGTCACCTCCACGATCACCGCCGGAGAACTCAGGACTGTCCGGAATGTCTATGGCATCCCTCATTCTGTCCGGCTTATGATCTCTCATCCGGGGGAGCAGGTTACTTCGAGTGGCCCGAGCCGTCTTGCCTTCTATGAGGGGACCTTCTCTGGAGGTCTCCGCTTTCCTTTCCATCCCTTCTTTTTGTCAGTCTTGAACAACTATTGTTTGGTCCTAGCGCTACTGGTACCAAACGCTATTAGGGTTATCTTCTCCTTCATTGTGCTCTGTCACCTTCACGGGTTTGTGGCCCGATTTTCTTTGTTCAGGGCTTTCTTCGCCCTGAAACGTCACCTAACCGAAGATGGCTGGTGGTCTTTATCTTCCCGCCCGAGGGGCATTAAGTTTGAGATCCTCTCTTCCATCAAGGGATGGAAGAGTAAGTCTTCTTTGTCGAGGTCGAGGGAGTTGATTGGGTCTAGAGTGATCCGGACCAGTCCCTCAATCGAAACTCTGCCATCGATGCGGCTGACCGAGATGACTGCGAGCAGCTCCACAGTGCGTAGATTCCTTCTCTCGAGGTCCTGTTGTCTGAGCAGAACCTCACCGACTTTAGGGTCGACCCAGCGAATGGGTCGGGTGAGTCCGGCCTGAACATTGCTCTTCTCTTTCCTTTGTGTGATCTTTGTGCAGTTTTTCACAGGTTCTGACCACTGTGTATATTGTGTGTAGGAATGATATTCTCTGAGAGCAATCTCCTGGCCATTACCAAGAAGAGGCGGCCGGCAGGATTGGCCGCGGAGCTCGCTTCCAGGCGACCCCGAGGTGAGTGCACACCTGCGGTTGCCCCAGTGCTGGTGGTCGGGCTGAGCTCGATCGCGGCTGCCGGCTCGAGCTCAGAGGTGACCCGCGCCACTCCTGCACCGGTGGAGAGGGCAGCTCCCGTGGCCCCGGGACCATCCCAGTGGATCCCTGCTGCAGAGCCCGAGGTAGTGGTTTGTGCGAGAGCCGCTGCCGCTGCTACTGCGCCTTGCCCCCCTCCGGGTCCGTCCGCCATCGACGCCAGGGGTGGGGAGACTCGGGCCGCTTCCGAGGCTGCGATAGTTGTGCCGCCTGCATCTACCCCGGTTTCCCAGCCTGCCCCCGGGGGGCCTTCGGTCAGTGATGCATGGCCGCCCCACCATAGAGAGAGTCGGAGGGAGGAGAAATGATGTTACCTCCCCTTTCGAATGGGGTCGGGGAACTTGGTCCTTCGGAGCCCTGAGCTCGCCGAACGCTTGATGGACTTCTCCATCCAGGCGTGCGACCGACAAGACATGGCCGGAATGCACATGGCCGATGTCTTCAAGATCCTCTTTTCTCAAATGTACTCAATGAGTTCCTTCGTCTCTTTTGCTTGCTCTTCATTTTCCTCTAGTCACTTTCATTCATCATTTTCATCTTTTTTGTTTTCATCATCATCATCATTTTTTCCTTTTTTTTGTGCAGATCAGTGCTGAGGCCCTCTTCCTCAGGGAACACTTTCAGAGCTGGGATCGCCTCGAGCGACAACGAGTCACCGAGATCAAATCTTTGAAGACCGACCTGAAGGAGAAGGCCGGTGCTAGCGGGGCCCTTGAGTTGAAGATCAAGGACCTCGAAAAAGAGTTCACCGATGCTGAGGGGCGAGCGAAAGGACTCTCGACAACTTGCAATCTAGAGCGGAGCCATTCAAAGAAGGCAATCGACAACCTCTCCGTCGTCGAGAAGAAATTGAACTGGTACAGTGCCGAGGCCGACAGGCACAAGGAGACCGCCCAGGCTGCCTAGGCAGAGCTGGCGAGTGTGAGAGAGAAGCTTGCCACTACTGAGGAAGCGGTAGAGGTGGCGGTCAGCTCGACGGAGGCAGCCAAGTTGAGGGCTGTCGAGCTAGAGAAGATGGCTGCTGCGGCCGAGAAGGATGCCAAAAGCGTCGTCGCCAACTTTAAGGCTTCGGAGGAGTTCGTCGCTGACATCCAGCAAATGGCGTCAGACTCCTTTTACAAGGAGTTCATGTACCTGCACGGCCAGGTCGAGTCATTTGTCCCTGACAAGAACCATGACTGCCTCAGATACCCCTCGGCTTCGGAGGAGGTCGACGAGGAGGTCGTCGGGTCAGAGCCTTCGACACCAACCGAGGGTGGTTCTCCTGAGGCTGGGGTGACTGAGCCGGAAGCCCCTGAGGGTGGGAGCAGCCAGCCTCTGGACCCAGCAGAAAAGCCAGCCGGAGCGGAATGACTTCTTCTCTTTTCCTTGCTTTAGTTTGTAGTTCTTTGTTTCTTGTACTTGTTCAGGGTCTTCCAGCATGTCGGGGCCCAGAAAATACTTGTAATTTGTATTTGATCAATAAAGCTTGGATTGCTTTGTCAGATACTCTTTCTCTATCCTTCCCTCTTCCCCTCTCTTTTTTTTTTTTTTTTTTTTTGCTTGGGGACTTCAGAGAGAAGGGCTTTTCCTTGTCTGAGGTTGAGGCACTCGCGGCCGCTAGACTCGAAGATGTCATTGGCTGACATCATGAGATCTGAGCTCCGGTCATGAGAAGATGTCCTGGAGCTAGGCTCGGGGACGGAGATTGCTGAGAGCAGCTCGGCTCGAAGTTCCCTTGGCTAGAGATCTGAGCTCCGATCTTAAGAAGATGTCCTGGAGCTGGGCTCAGGGATGGAGGTTGCTGAGAGCGGCTTGGCTCGAAGTTTCCTTGGCTGGAGATCTGAGCTCCGATCTTGAGAAGATGTCCTGGAGCTGGGCTCGGAGACAGAGATTGCTGAGAGCGGCTTGGCTCGAAGTTCCCTTGGCCGGAGATCTGAGCTCCGATCTTGAGAAGATGTCCTGGAGCTGGGCTCGGAGACAGAGATTGCTGAGAGCGGCTTGGCTCGAAGTTTCTTGGCCGGAGATCTGAGCTCCGGTCTTGAGAAGATGTCTTGGAGCTGGGTTCGGGGATGGAGATTGCTAAGAGCGGATTGCCTCGAAGTTCCCTTGGCCGGAGATCTGAGCTCCGATCTTGAGAAGATGTCTTGGAGCTGGGCTCGGGGACGAAGGTTGCTGAGAGCTGCTTGGCTCGAAGTTCCCTTGGCCGGAGATCTGAGCTCCGGTCTTGAGAAGATGTCCTGGAGCTGGGCTCAGGGACGGAGATTGCTGAGAGCGGCTTGGCTTGAAGTTTCCTTGGCCGGAGATCTGAGCTCCGGTCTTGAGAAGATGTCCTGGAGCTGGGCTCGGGGACAGAGATTGCTGAGAGCTATAGTTTTGATGGTGATGTATTTTCTTCTCACCCCCTCTTTCTTTCCTTCCCCACTCTTCTTTCATTCATCTTTCTTTTCATTTTCATTTTTTTTTCTTTTTTTCTTTTTAGAGTGGGGAGATCAGAAGAGAGAATGCTGGTTGGACCCCTATTTTTGCTCTTTTCTTTCCTTCCCCTCTCGCCTTCTTTTCGAGAGGGGAGATCAGAGAGGAGGGCTACCTGGCTTCCCCCCTTTGTTCCCTTTCTTTCCTTCCCCTCCTGTTTTCTTTTCGAGTGGGGAGATCAGGGTAGGGGGTTACCGATCTTGGTTGCCTTGGAGCTAGGCTCGAGGCCTTCCTGGACGTGGAGCTAGGCTCGGGCCCAGGGATTGCCTGAGATATTGGCTCAGGTCTTTGGTGCCTTGGAGCTAGACTCGAGGCATTGACGGGAGCTACGTGGCACCGTGATCCCTTGACATCTCAGAGCTAGGCTCGGAGGTGTTTGAGATAGAGAGCTGCTTGGCTCGAGATTTCTTTAACATCCTGGAGCTAGGCTCGGGGATGCTTGGAGTTGGAGAGCTACGTGTCTCAAAGTCCCTCTGGCATCTTGGAGCTAGGCTCGGAGCCGCCGGGAAGTGGGAGCTACGTGGCTCGAGATTTTTTTGACATCCTGGAGCTGGGCTATGGGATGCTTGGAGTCGGAGAGCTACATGGCTCAAAGTCACTCTGGTGTCCTGGAGCTAGGCTCGGGGGCGTCGAAAAGTGGGAGCTACGTGGCTCGAGATTTCTTTGACATCCTGAAGCTGGGCTCGGGGATGCTTGGAGTTGGAGAGCTACGTGGCTCAAAGTCCCTCTGGCATCCTGGAGCTAGGCTCGGGGGTGCCAGGAAGTGGGAGCTACGTGGCTCGAGATTTCTTTGACGTCCTGGAGCTGGACTCGGGGATGCTTGGAGTTGGAGAGCTACATGGCTCAAAGTCCCTCTGGCATCCTGGAGCTAGGCTCGGAGGCACCGGGAAGTGGGAGCTACATGGCTCGAGATTTCTTTGACATCCTGGAGCTGGGCTCAGTGATGCTTGGAGTTGGAGAGCTATGTGGCTTAAAGTCCCTTTGGCATCCTGGAGCTAGGCTCGGGGGCGCCAGGAAGTGGGAGCTACATGGCTCAAGATTTCTTTGATGTCCTGGAGCTGGGCTCAGGGATGCTTGGAGTTGGAGAGCTACGTGGCTCAAAGTCCCTCTGGCATCCTAGAGCTAGGCTCGGGGGTGCTGGGAAGTGGGAGCTACTTGGCTCGAGATTTCTTTGACATCCTGGAGCTGGGCTCAGGGATGCTTGGAGTCAAAGAACTATGTGGCTCAAAGTCCCTCTGGCATCCTGGAGCTAGGCTCGGGGGTGCCGGGAAGTGGGAGCTACGTGGCTCGAGATTTCTTTGACGTTATGGAGCTGGGCTCGGGGATGCTTGGAGTTGGAGAGCTACGTGGCTCAAATTCCCTCTAGCGTCCTGGAGCTAGGCTCGGGGGCACCGGGAAGTGGGAGCTACGTGGCTCGAGATTTTTTTGACATCTTGGAGCTGGGCTCGGGGACACTTGGAGTTGGAGAGCTACGTGGCTCAAAGTCCCTATGGCATCCTGGAGCTAGGCTCGGGGGTGCCGAAAAATGGGAGCTACGTGGCTCAAGATCTCTTTGACATCCTGGAGCTGGGCTCGGGGATGCTTGGAGTCGGAGAGCTACGTGGCTCAAAGTCCCTCTGGCATCTTGGAGCTAGGCTCGGGGGTGCCGGGAAGTGGGAGCTACGTGGCTTGAGATTTCTTTGACGTCCTGGAGCTGGGCTCGGGGATGCTTGGAGTTGGAGAGCTATGTGGCTCAAAGTCCCTTTGGCATCCTGGAGCTAGGCTCGGGGGCGTCGAGAAGTGGGAGCTACGTGGCTCGAGATTTCTTTGACGTCCTGGAGCTGGGCTCGGGGATGTTGTTGACCCTTTCCTACGAAATATGCAGACACCCATGCAAGGAAAAAAATCGTCATCATAATTGTTGGTGAGGGGACTTACCTCATCGGGAGTGTCTTTGCGGCCGTGGGCTCTCCGCTCTCGGGGAACCTCACGCCGCCAAGTCCTTCGAGGTGACGAACTTTTAATGGTGGGTCTTGGGCCATCTCGCAGGGGTCTTCGCATGGTGGTTCGCCACCATCGTGTCATCGACCGCGGCCTCCTGGTTTAGCTTTCTTCTTTTACTTTCTCCTTATCGTGTGACGAGGAGGTTATCCCCGGGGCTTTTCGCCCCCTGAGTCTCCTTGGGTGCATGTGCAATTCTCCGGGTGATAACGTCCGTCGCTTGCGCAGTCGTGCGGCCGTTGGTAGTCGGAGGCGACGAGGGACCGACAAGCGTTCGGGGCCCCAGCCTGGAGTCTGCCCCCCACCATGAATCTTGAGAGATGGGTCTCATGTTCGCCGTTGCAATGCCTTGTGATATCACTATGGCCGGTGAAGGGCTTCTCCGGCAGTGGGCACTGCAGCCCTAGGGCCCGACAGCTGAGCCCCATGCATTGACGATCCAGCGGGGGGGGGGGGGGGGGGGGGAACCCCACCAGCTGGTGCTCATGCTTCCTCGGGCATACTTTCGCCACATGCCTAGTGGCGTCAACAGCTTCCCCGTTGAAGGGGACAGGGGAAGCGATATACTGCGGGGGGCTGGGAAAAGGTCACCTGTCTATCGGCCTTTCTAGCCTGTGTCGTCACCACTCTTCTGGGGCATGTAGCCCTGGGGGGTGGTGAAGGGATTAGTCATACCCATCCACATCCCCCCTATCTGGCGTGCCAAACTGTTGCCGTCGAGACCGTCATGGCCCGTAGCTGCCGTGTCGGATTGCGCTCCTCCTGTCGCCTGCCGCACTCGACTCCCGGGTCCTCACCTCCCGTCGTCTGATGGTCCTCTGCTCCAGGGCCTGTGAGACAATGGTTAGAGACCCAGGCCGGGATTTATGGCGAGGGGACTCCGACGATCAAGTCAGTGACGGTCCAGGAAAACAGATCCTCCTGGCCGGGCCCCTCTTGATGGACTCCTCACTAGGAGGAGTGAAAGATGTGTGTGGAGGTGTGAACGTCGCAGGAGGAGATTGGTAGCGGGGACAAGGGATGCTCTGTCACTCCGCCTCTCCTTGAGCCCCTCGGTTTCCTCCATTCGTGGTGGTGATGGCCTTTTGCTCTTTTGGTTGAGCTTGCCCTGTCTTGGTGGTGAGTGGTCGTTTTGTTTTTGTTTTTTTTTTGTTGTTGCCTCTCCCCTCTTGGGGGATGCCGATCGTTCTTTGTTGTCGAAGACTGGCCATTGGGAGCTTGTCTCGGGGATCCCACCGGGCTGTCAGACGCGCGCGGCGGTGTCCCAGGAAGCCCTTTCCTAATTCATCTTAAGGTGATGTCAGGCGCTCCGACACTCCTTCATGATTGCCTTGTTCCGGAAAATCGGGGACATCTCGAATGGCGGGTCGCTGCCCGCGGGGTTCGAATCTCCTGGATGGTCTTCTTTCCTGGGTGATCTGAGTGGTTGGTGAGGAATGTGGCACCTCGATCGGTACATTGCTTGCCTTTTTGGTATAATTGGTGGTGTCAGGTAGTCAGTACGGCCTGAGAGGCATTCTGGTACGGTCCTCGGGAGGCTCGTCGGTGCCCTCGGCTGATGAGGACTTCTTCTGGGTTGGGGCCGAGCTGGGACGGCAGGGCTTGCTCCATCCTAGGTGCTCCGGGCTTGCGGGGACGGCCAGGTGGAGAAGGGTGAAGTACGGGCCCGGTCCAGAGGGCGCATACTCGGAGAGGCTCGACCTCGGCGGGTGAGCTCTTGGCTCGACCTCGATCGTGGGGCACTAACCTCCGAGGGTCTCCTCTGGAGGGTGGATGTCGGCAGGCCCGGTCCAGAGGACGCGCACTCGGAGAGGCTCGACCTCGGCGGGTGAGCTCTTGGCTTGACCTTGACCGCGGGGCACTAACCTCCAAGGGTCTCCTCTGTAGGGCGGATGTCGGCGGACCCGGTCCCGAGGGCGTGCACTCGGATAGGCTCGACTTCGACGGGTGAGCTCTTGGCTCGACCTCGACCGGGGGGCACTAACCTCCGAGGGTCTCCTCTGGAGGGCGGATGTCGGCGGGCCCGGTCTAGAGGACGTGCACTCGGAGAGGCTTGACCTCGGCGGGTGAGCACTTGGATCGACCTCGACCACGAGGAACTAACCTCCGAGGGTCTCCTGTCGGTGGACCCGGTCTAGAGGGCACGCACTCGGAGAGGCTCGACCTCGATGGGTGAGCTCTTGGCTCGACCTCGACCGGGGGGCACTAACCTCCGAGGATCTCCTCTGGAGGGCGGATGTCGACTCCGGCCTAGGCGCCGAGCTCATGAGCTCGACCTGGCGGAGGACTGGGCTCCATCTGCTGCCATGGGAGAGTTCGGCTCATCTCGGTAATGGGGTCTGAGCCAGAGGGTCGACGTGGCATCCCTCTCCACATGGCGCCCGCAGATTTCTCCACGTCAACGGTCTTGCCATATCAGGGAGTTATAAAAATATTATAAGAGATAAGAAATAAAAGAAGAATCTCTTTCAAGTCCTTCTCTTTTGGATGCAATCAATGCTCCTATTGGAAGAAAAACCATTTTTAAAGTATGCTTCTCATGTGGAAGAATCTGAGGACAGTACACAAGGAACCCCCCATGTCCTCTCTCTCTTCTCTCTTGGAAGTGGCGGTGGTAGGAGGTATCATGCCCGCTAGTCTTCTCACTCTTTTTATCTCCTTATCTCACGCTCCTTTTTTCCTCTCATATATATATATATATATAGATGGCATCTTAGGGTTCATGGGGTCCTAGTTAATTAGACCTCAAATAGGATTTCCAAAGGCCCTCGATTCTTAGACCCAAAAGGAGTTCAAACCGGCTCCAAGTCCAAGTAGCAATAGGATTCTTCCTTAGATGTTGGTGCTTTCCAAACAACATGCCCAAAGGCTATAAAAAGATTGTGACAAAGATTAGAGCTAAAGAAGACATGATTAGGCCTTTCCGACTTAGGATCTATGGTGCCTACTTCAAATAATGGTTGATCATTGTCATCGCTCTAAGATCTCACCTTTGACAAACGACCTTCGTCATTCTTCATATCTATAACCTCCCATGCAGTAGATGGTCAATTCCTTGCACCTCGGAGCTCTCCTGAGGATCTCCCAGTGAAAGCAGCACCCCTTGGTGAGAGGTGCCAAACCCTACCTCCTGAGGTGGACTTGGTTTCATCTCTAATTTCGTAATAAACTTGCCTACTCTCATACCTAAGGGAGGTAAGCGACGAAGATCGATGGATAAATAGAGGACCTGTATCAGGGCCTTGTAGTTGTTATAGCCCACTTGATGGCCCTGATCGAACATGAACGTCCCCATGGTCGCACTCCCTTGTGTCTTGAGCCCTAGCTATGTGACAACACTCCTTCGAGTAAGATCGATGGCTTGATGGGTGATGGCTCCACCATCAATATTAGTGGCTTGACCGATGGCGGCTACACAATTGGGGCCATCATTCAAATCAATGAAATGGCACCAACCGATGCCTTGATCTTCTCCTAGAACCCTCCATAGCACCAATATCGGGCATGTGGCGAGTCCCTTCTTAGGACAGTGATGAATGTGGCCCCATTGGAGGTGACCTGACTGACATGGAAATAACAGCCAATCATATCCCCTCGGTCTCCAGGTCGATCGCTATGCTTTTACCCTTCTAAGACCAATCAAGGATAGAAATCATTTCTCTGACCTAGCAGAGTTCATCATGAAGATCTATCGACCAAGCGACAATCTCCTAATAAGCATTCCTAGACTCGAGCAGTGATCTTAAACCGAAGACTTCTCCATAAATGGAGGAAAGCTGATCATGCATCTAGGCCACCTTCACAGTAGTGTCCCAATGCACTTGGAAAATTTTCTCTAATAGCTTCCCTGTTTCCTCTTTGAGCACAGTTCTCTCGAGAATGTATTGAGTGCATGTCGAGCAAAAATGGTTGATTTCTTCGTATGCGTTCTTTAATACCTTTCATATTTTCAACAACTTCTTTATCTAGTCCATGGCCTTCTCACTCATGACCTTAGCCTTAGCCTCCTGTTCTAAGATATATGCCCTGATATTGATTGCCTTGCAAAGGCATCTGGTAGGAATCGACACCTTCGAAAGCAAAGCAACATCTTGAGGAGAACTACAATTAATGAATACACAACATAAGGAATAGAAGGTGAAATAACATTTCATTAGATTTAAAAATATTTTCTTACAGTGTCCAAGAAAAAAAATTACAGAGATAAAAATGTCACAATCCCAAAGAAAAATAAAAATTACAATGTTTTAATTTTTGACCTCCTGGGGATCGGCAACGGAAGATGGCTCAACTATGGCAATGGGATCAAATGCAATGGCTTTGCCCGTAGCTAGGAGTTCAGAGGTCGTCAACATAGCAGTGATCGAGTCAGGGGCAATGGGCTCATTAGAAGCGATGTCGGGCAATGGGCTCATTAGAAGTGGCATCGGGCATTGGGGCTGAGGCAACTTTGATTAGGAGATCCGGAGCAACAGTCCCATTAGAGGGCTCCTCATCAGACTCCCCTTCATCTAAGAAGGAGAGATCTAGTTCTTGATAGTGCTTAATAATTTGGTTTTGGCACTAAAGCATCCCCAACTTGTGGCCCTCTGCGAAGGCCACATGGCTAAAGGCAATGCATGTATCAGCAAATTTCTTCAATGCTCGAAAATCCTTCACCATGCAGACCATGTCCGCAATAAAGTCCAGAGAGACCTTGTACTTTTTTATGGTGGCCTCTGCCTCTCACCTTAGCTTTCCCTCGGTTGTCGCTACCTTAGCCTCTCTTTTCTGCCTCTCTAACTCCAAGTTGGCCCTCGCCAATACCAAATTGGCCTTTATCTTAGCCAAGCTACTTTGTGTAGCTAAAACTAGTTCCAGATTCAGCAAGCGCTTTCCTTAAGTGCTTGACTTCAGTTTGGAATGCCTTAGCCTTCTAGCTAGCCTTGGTGACATTCTCATCCTGCCACTCATGGCCTTTTGGCCATCTAAATCTTGGTTTAGCAAGCCCATAGTAAAATGAATCACCTATCCAGTCAGATATCAATACAGAATATCAAATATAAAAGTCAAAGTATTGGCAAGGAAGTACCTGCTCAAGGGCCACCATGCACTGGTGCATTAGGTCTTGAAAGTCCATATTTTGGACTCGTTCTACTCCCTCGGGGAATAGGGCATTCTCAAAAAAATTTCAAATTTCCTTCTAATCTCCTAGCTTATAGCTAGGAGTGGCCTTCTTGGCACCTTAGGCTAGAGCAGTGGAAGGGAACAATCGAGGAAACAGTACCTTTGGTGGCAAAGCGGGTCTTGGTGGGATGTTGGGGGCCTCAGGAATAGCCTCGACCACCATAGGAATAGACTCGGACAAATCAGCTTTTGCCAACTTGGCTTCAGAAACCTTAATCCTCTTTGGAGTAGATGAGGAGGCCTTCCCTTTCCTCTTTCGTTGCAGAGCCAAACCCTCCCTTAGCGATTACAACTTTTCTGGAGTCATATCTACACATCAATAAGACCAGTCAGATACTAAATAACAATCGAAAGAACGGGGTCGGAGCTTGAAATTCACCTTCAGGAAGTCGGTTGAGCCCTGCCTTACAAAGAGACTCCTTTGATAGGAGCTGTAACCAAGGAGCTTTAAAGACCTTAAGAATTGCGAAGAGACTCTCCTCCTCGTTGCTAAGCTCCAGGGAACCTAAGTTGGAAATGTCTAGCTAACCCTAGTTCAACATATCCCAGTTTGATAGACCCCTACCATCTGAAGAGGGACATGAGATGAATAAAAAGTGCTCCTTCCATCCTTTTATGGCAGTCGGAGCACCTTCAATTAGTGGTTCTACCCCCTTCTAAGGTACCACCATGATTTGGCATAAGGGTAAATCTGGATGGTAAAAAGGGCCCAGAATAAAGAAAAGGCTAATCAAATTTTGATCAGGAAGCAGAGAACATGGAATCCTATGATGTAATAGATGGAATCCAGAGTCAGGACATAATAAAATTCTGCAATAATGAAGGATCTCAAGGATAAAGAAAGAAAGAGGAAACCTAAGCCTGGCCTCAAATGCCTCCTCATAAACTACTAAACGACTGGGAGGCAGGTCATTGGCTCGAGCGCTTGGACCTGGTAGCTCTAACTCAAACTTGTTTGGCATGTAGTATGCCAACCGGATGAGGAAAAGACCCTCCCCATCCATGGAAGACATATATGCTTGTGGGCCAGCGGTAGCTGGTGCAACACATTCCTTCCATGGAATGTCGAGGCCTCTTGCCCCTTCCTTCTTTGGCGGCTTCCCCTTCTATGGTCCTCAGGGCTTGACATTTAACTTTGGATTCTAAAAAGAAAAGAAAATAGTTACAAAGGAAAGAATGTTGACCTGATATCTAGACAAGGTAGAGGATCAAAGGTAAACTCTTCAAAGGATATGGCAAGAGATGGAGAGGAGGCCGGCACCGAAGATTGGACACGATAAGTAGAGGTCCTAAGAGGAGAAATCCTAAGCTTGGAACGTGGAAAAAACCACATGAAGGCAGACTCATCCTTTTAAATAATAATGCGAACAGGTCCCCAAATGGCTTTGCACTATTCAACTGGCACTACATGGTGATTTTCCATAGTATCAGGCTATCATGGTCGCTTGGAAGTAAATGCAGCACATCCTGCAAAGCACCATCAAGAAATATAAGACGAGGTATATCTTTACCTTGCCTGTTCGGATTTGCCTCATAGATGGCGCACCTCCAGTTTAAGGGTTCCCATGTCCTCGATCCTCCTCTATTAGAATACTTTCATGATCTGACTGAATCCAAGATAAAAAAGTAAGGGATATCTGTTGATGAAAGATATGATTGGATCAAGCACATAGGAACCATGGTGCTACAAGCACTCTATCGCCCAAGCAATATGCACTTAGATCAAGGACTCCAATCGAGATAGGCATGGTTGGACATGATGCACTCTAACCATCCCAAGGCATTAGTGAGCCCTACCGACCGTCTTTAAGATACTCGACTAGAAGCTCCCAAGCAGATGATGGTAGAGGCCAATTCCTATGCCCTAAGGCATCAACGAGCCCTACAATCGCTCTTAAGGCACTCAGCAAGAAACCCCTGAGTGGATGATGGTAGAGGTCAATTTCTATGTTCCAAGATATTAGCGAGCCCTGCCAACCTCCATAAGGCACTCAACTAGAAGCACTAAAGGGTATGATAGCAGAGGCCAATTCCTATGTCCTAAGATATCAGCAAGCCCTACTGACCATCCCTAAGGTACTTGACTAGAAGCTCCTGATTGAATGATGGTAAAGGCCAATTCCTATACCCCAAGATATCAACGAGCCCTACCGACCACCTCCAAGGTGCTCGACTAAAAGCCCTTGAGTGGATGATGGTAGAGGCCAGTTCCTATGCCCCAAGGCATTAGCGAGCCTTGCTGACCGTCCCTAAGGTGCTCAACTAGAAGTTTTCAAATGGATGATAATAAAGACTAATTCCTATGTCCCAAGATATCAGCAAGTCCTGTTGACCATCCCTAAGGTGCTCGGCCAGAAACCCCCAAGTGGATAATGACAGAGACCAATTCCTATGCCTCAAGACATCAGCAAGATCTACAATCGTCCCTAAGGTGGTTGGCCAGAAGCTCTTGAACAAATGGCAATAGAGGTTAATTCCTATATTCCAAGGCATCAACGAGCCATGTCGACCACCCTTAAGGCACTCGGCTAGAAGCTCTCGAGCAAAAGATGGTAGAGGTCAATTCCTATGCCCAAGGCATCAATGAGCCCTACCGACCACTCTTAAGGTGCTCGACCAAAAGCTCCTAAGAGATGACAACAAAGGCCAATTCCTATACACCAAGATATTGGTGAGCCCTGTCGACTATCCTTAAGGTGCTCGACTAGAAGCCTCTGAGTGGATAACGGTAGAGACCAATTCTTGTGCCCTAAGGCATCATCCAGCCTTACTGACCGCCCCTAAGGTGCTTGGTCGGAATGCTGACCGATACTACCTTAGCAGCACATTTACTCTAAGCCCCCGCAGAGCAGCATCTAACACTCACCACCACTATCATATAATACTACTTGGCAAAGCTCTCCATCATATCCTAAAACAATCAAATCATTATAGGATCTCTATAAGAGCGACGGGCATGCTTGGATACCCTATAACTTGAGTTGCCATTTACTGAAGCGTGGCCTACTTTAGAATAATGACAAGGATGCATTTAAGAAGACAAGATGCCTCATTACCAGCAAAAAGGCTCTGGGTGACATGTGGGGGTCAAGCCACCTTTAACTAGATCTAACAGGATCTTGGTTTCACCAGAAACACCCTAGATCATCCTTCTAAAATGCAGGTTCTAGGTAAACTCTCAGAGGTATGTGAGCTTTCTTGCATATACTTTTTCACTATTAGTATCGATACTGACTTGATCGTTGGAGTGTTATCATGGGGCCCATCCTCGGCGAGGCTTTTTTGTAGGTCTTACCTCTCAAAGATCAACCTACACCATCTACTCCAGCATTTTTACCATTTCTAGCTCTTTCTTCAGTACTAGATGAATTTTGGCACCAATACCTCTTAAACTAGTATCTTTGTGGGTCTAAATAAATTCATATAAATTAATTTCAAAGGTCTAGAAGTAGAAACTATACCTTTTGATTTGAAAGAACTTATGGTTTGTTTTCCAATTGGCAAGCATCCTAAATTTTATTCTTTTCAAAATTGAGTTTTGACAAATCATTTACAAGATCCTTTTTGTTTAATTTTAAAAATAAAAGCATACTAGTATGTCCTAATCTACGATGCCATAACCAACTAGTCTCATTAACTTGAATTTCCATTGCAACTAGACATTGATCATCTTGCATAGGAAGATCATCAAGATCTATCAAGTAGATATTTTTATATCTATATCCAATGAACATGATTCTATTATTATTGAGTCTAGAAATAATGCATGATAAAGATTCAATATTTTTTTTATCACAAAATCGACCAATGCTAAGTAAATTATATTTCAATCCTTTTACAAATAAAACATTTTCTATATAGAAAGAGGGGATGATACAAACTTTATTGATTCCAATGATTTTACCTTTTTCATTATCAATAAATATCATATTTTCTCCATTTATAGCTTTAAGAGATATGAATTACTTCATATTTTTGGTTAGTATCTTGAGCAAGTGCTATCTTTATACTAAAATCTTTTTTTCTCCTTGGTTGCATGACATATCTACAAAAATAATCAAGTAGAAACTTTAGGTACCAAACCATCTTGGATCCTTTAGGGTTAGTAGTGGTGATTCCTTTTGGAGCCCAAACCTTCTTAACATTACTTAGTTTCCTTCGATCACACAAATAAGCTTTATGACTTAATCTACCACAACAATGGCATGTGATGCTAGAGGATGTAGGAACAAATAAGTTTTTGAAGTATTTTTACTATTTTTGTTGTTTAAAACCTAATCTGACTTTATGAAAAATAACTCTGACTATTTTAAAGTATTTCAAGTTTTTGGAATTATAGGTAAACTTTTTAATAAATAATTTAACTTTATCAAGTTCTTCTTTTAAACTCTTATTTTCTTTTAGAACTATAGGTAAAGCTTTATTTTCTTTTGAAAGCTTTTCATTTGTTAAGGCAAGCTTTTGCTTCTTCAAATATTTATTTTCTTGGGTTAACCTTTTATTTTCTTTTGATAATTCTTCCTTTTTCTTTTGTTAAAGCATGCTTTTGATCCTTCAAATCTTTGTTCTCTTGATTTAAGATTTGTTTTCTTGTGATAGTTTATTTTAATTTCACTGGTTAACTCAAGAATTTCTTTCTTCATTTTCTTATTCCTTAGCTTAAGCTTTTTGAAATCATTCATGAGTTCAGAAAATGCATCTTGAAGTTCTTCAAGTATAAAATTAACTTTGGTTTCAGACCTTATCTTTTTTTCATAGGCCATAAAGCATAGGTTTGCAATCTCTTGTATTTCTTCATCTAAGTTAGAGTCCTCACTCTTACTCCATGTTACTATCATTGCCTTCTTTTATACTTCTTTGACGCTCTCTTGAAAAGGGGGTTGTTCATCTTGTAGTGACCCAGCTTCTTGCATTCGAAGCAAATAGGTTACTCCTCTTTCTCTTGCTCCTTCTCCTTCTTCTTACTTGCTCTCCTTTATAAGGCTTTTTCTTGTAGCCATACTTCTTTTTCTTTATGAACTTTCTGAACTTCCTTGACACAAGTATCATCTTATTATCTTCATCTCCCTCATCTGAGTAATCAGTTATTTCTTCCTTTGTAGTTGTAGCTTGAGGGTGATAGTTTTCTTTTTCTTCTTATGCTTGATATTCTTTTACTTCAAGAATAGCTCATAGATCATAAGCAAACCTAGGAGTTGCTCAAGAGGGAGTGTGTCAAGATCTTTGGTCTCTTGTATGGCAGTGACATTTGTATCCCATAAAATTAAAAAAATCTAAGAATTTTGTTAATAAGTTCAGCATTAGAATAAGATTTACCAAAACTTCTCAAGCTATTAATGATATTTGATAAATCTAGTATATATTTCAATGATAGTTTCACTAGGCTTCATCCTAAACATTTCATTAATATGGATAAGCATATTAATTTTAGATTATTTTACTTGATTAGTATTTTCATGGATAACTTCAAGTATATCGCATATTTTTTTGGTTAAGGTGTAAGTAAGAATTTTATTGAATTCATTAGGATCTAGAGCATAATAAAATAAATTCATAGCTTTAGTATTCAATTCAATTTTCTTTATGCCTTGCTCATCTCAATCATCTTCAAGCTTGGGAATAGAAACACCTTCTACCATGACTGTGGGTTTATGAAGACCTTTAATAATAGTCATTCAAATGTTGTAGTCAATTGCTTACATATAAATACACATACAAGTTTTTCAGTATACGTAGTTTGTTCCATTGAATAAAGATAGATTGTTTGATGTTTGCCACTTAGCAATACATGTACCAAATTGGATTGACATTCGATCTTTGACTCTTAATCGTTAAATCAAATTTATTGAATACCAAGTTCTAATACCACTGTTGCCCAGCGAAGCAATCCAAGAGAGGGGTAAATTAGAATTTTCAAGATTTTAACAAGTACGTACTATTTTTGAAAAACTGGTGAAGTGAGTGAGTAGCAGTATATATATATGAAAATATATAGTAAATACAATGCTTATGATGAGAAGAGGAAGAAAGCAAATCACAATAAACACAAAGTTTATATTGATTCAGTATATCCCAAGCACCTATGTCCACTTTCCAAGAATTTCTTAGAAATTTTACTATAATCCTTCAAGATTATAGCTGATTTATTTTTAAACCTAACCTAGTTGGTTTTTTCTTAGACTCACCAACTACAACCTCAAAACAAGCAAATCCTAGGCTTGCAATCCAATTCCTAGGCTAGGATTCATCCCACCGTTCCACTATTTAGGGTCTTCTTTTTTCTCGGTAAACATCGCCAGTATCAAGGATGGTAGTTTGCCTACCCTCATAAGGGGCAATACTCTCTAATTCAAGAAACTCCTTCCTTTCATCACTGGAAGGAGCAATTCTTTTTTATGAGTTACCTAGGTATCCACAACTAGGGTTTTCTATGTTGGGGAAGCCAATCATGCTAAATAATTCATCTAATACTTTTATTTCGGGAAGAGGAGGAATGGGTTAGCATTCTTCAACATTTTCAAGTTACGAGCTTGAAAACATTGCTATCCAAGATGGCCCTTTTCAACGAGGGGGTTAGCTGGGTTCAGTTAAGTGGTGAGAAGATTTCTAGCTTATTACTTCTAGTTCATTGATTCAAATTTTTTTTTCTCCTTTGTTACCTAGTAAGCAACCCAAAAGGGAGGATGCATTGGGTTTCTAAAAATAAAATACTTACTTGCAAAAATATGTGGCAAATGTAATAAACAATTATGGGTGCTAGTGTAAGGTGAATTAAAATGCTCGTAATGAGTATGCAGTAAAAATATAAAAGCAATGAATAAAAGAACAAGAGAGAGACAATCAATCCACAAAAATAATCAAGGTATAGTGGTTCGGTGCTTTCCAATGCACCTACATCCACTCTCCAAGATTTCCTTGGAAATTTACTATAATCTTAATCGATTACAGTCGATTAGTTTTCCGGGCTCACTAATCAAAACCCGACTTATTTTTACAAGGCTCACAAGTCAAAACCTCCATTGGTTTTACGGGCTAACCAAGAACCTAATTGGTTTTAAGGCTCACCAACAACCTTCCTTGGTTTTACGAGCTAACCAAAAATCTAATTGGTTTTCAAAGGTCACCAATAATCTTCTTGCTTTTTAAGGTTAACCAATAACCTTTACAAGAGATAAGGTTTAAAATAAAACAACAATAAAAGCTTTCAAAAGTAAAGCATATTTCTCTTTGAAGCTCGATAGAGTTGCTTGTCTTAAGCTTGATGAAGCCTTAATCAATGGTCAAAGGTTGAGCTTGAATGCTTCTTGAAGGCCTTGAATGCTTGAAGACTTCTTTTTACTTGATGGTAGTTGATGACAATGAATGGAAGTGAATGCACTTGCATTTTCTCTGCTTTTCTTTCTTTTCTTTTTGTTTCTCTTCTTCCTCTTATGTTTTGATTTGATTTGAAACACTTAAATACAATCCTAAGATCTCAAAACTAGTTTATAGCCGTTAGACATGAAAAACTAACCGTTGGGAGGCAAGAGGGTCGAGTTCTGTGTTTGAAAAACTAGCCATTATTGTTCCCAGAACTCCAAGTGTCGATACTTCAACCTTGTGAGTCGACACTTAAAGTCGACACTTGCATTCCATGAGTCGACACTAAGTTCAAATTTCTTCATTGAAGCTCTCTGGAATTCTCAGGTGAGTTGATACTTCTTCTGGTGAGTCGATACTTGACAACCATGAATCGACACTTCAGGAAAGTCTTCAAATTCAGCAAGTTCTGTATCCAAAAATTCTCAAGCAATGAGCCAATCCTTGAGTCGACACTTGACTGGTATGAGTCGATACTTCAACCATGCTATCTGAAATATTTTCTGCGTGCCGGCTTGAGTCGACACTTTCATTGTCATGAGTCGACACTTGAGTTATGAGTCGACATTTTGAGTCGATACTTGATCGAGATTTCTTCAAAACTATTGAACTTTTGCTGAAATCAAGTTGTGCTTCACTATTTAAGCCTTTTCAAGTAATCTTCAAGTTCTTAAGTCCATTAAAAGCTGGTCCTTCAATCATGGAAGGGACTTCTTCATTCTTTAACAAGCGAACAAAATTTGTAGAATTGGTGAGTACCTTTTTCTATAAAAATATACTTTAAAGACACAGTTAGTACTCAACTTATACTTAAGTTTTGTTTATCATCAAAATCAATAACAGAGTCAACAATCTCTCCCTTTTTGATGATGACAAAATCTTTAAGTATAAATCATATGATAAGCTCTAAAAAGAAATTTTCAATATGCATAAAACTTATTGCAGTAAGTACTCAAAATAAAGAAAGAAAGTTTAAAGAAAATCATAATTATACAAAGAGTATCGGAGCAAAGAAGGAGGAATGAAATCCATGTATCATGATACTCTAAAAAGGAACATGCTCAAGGATAATAAATTTAGAAATGAAATCAAGTGAGTATAAATACTCTCCCTCAAGAGGTGATTTAAAGAAAATTTATTTTCAAAGAGCTTTGCAAGTAATTGAGCAAAACATATTTCGCAAAATAAAGGAAGGATTGCTCTCCCTCACTTAATGCACAAAAAATTTTCAAAGATCTTGCTCAAACAACACAGATACATATCACTTTCATCTTTTATACTTCACTTCAAAACTTATCTTACATAAATGATATTTCAATTTCAATTCCATCTTATCTTTGGTGCGGGCACCAGACTCAGAAGAAGACTTCAGAGCTCCATCTGGATCTCTGATTGACATTGCCCGAGAAATTAGGGTTTGTAATAAAGGTTGACCTGGTCAACCAGTTTATTTATTTTTATTTTTTGAGTCACCATTTAAATTTTGTTGAGTCATGTTGACTCGGTGCAAGTCCCGATGTGGTTTCAATTTGGTCCAAAATGGTGCCACATTTGTCTTCCAATCAAATCAAGGTTCAAGCAAGTGGAGGCCACACTCCAAGCCACATGCCCAGCCACACTCCGAGCACACGCCAGAGTCCAGGAGGCGCCACAGAGGCATCCCAGTGTCATGGTCCCCACACCCAAAGAAGAAAAAATCAAATTGGAAGCTAATTTAAAGGAGGCGCCCATACCTGCCTATTTTACCTAAGCAAAGAAGGAAGAAAACTTCTCTTGGAGAAGAAATCAAAGAAGGACATCCAATTGAAGTTCAAATCAAAATCAAAGAGCTTAACTTGGAGTGGAAGAAAAGAAGAAATGCCATAAGAAGAGGAGGACTCCAAATCCAAATCCAACTCCAAAGGAGGCGCCATAAAAATTACAAAAAAAAATTCCTTTATGGCCGTCCCAATTTTTTTTGAAGTCTTGGTCGACCAAGAGAGGGGGTTTTCTACCTAATCTAGAGGTTGGAAGAGTTTAGTCCCACATGGGAATTTGTACAAGCTAGGAGAAAATTTTAGGTCTATATAATAGACCTCTCTTTGTAACTTTGAAAATCAATGAAGACAATTATTTTTTTTGCTACTCTCTTGTGTTGAGTGACCTAGGTTTCTCTTCTTCCACACTTTTCTAAGTGTTGAGCTCCGTGAGGGGGTAATCCAGGTTCCATTGGAGCCTTGAGGAGGTGAGAGATCTCCATCTTTATCCAAAACCCTAGGTTAGCCACTTGAAATCCCAAAACCCTAGCCACCCTTCATTATTTTCAATCCATCAAACCCTAGATCCATCCATCTCCCACGGCCTCTCTCTCTCTACAAGTCCAGGCCGTCCACCTTCATCCAAATCCAGTCCGGCTACTTCAGTTCCAGAGCAAGTTCCAAGGAAAATCACATCAGCTTCCAGGAGAATCCAGTTTTCAGCAATTTCCATCTTCAAGTTCATCAACCTGGTAAATTCTTTCCTTGACTCTCTGATTCCATCAATTGTTTTTCTTCTCTTCCAGATCTTGAGTTCAGGAGAAGCCAACCCGCCAAAGGACCAGTACTGGAGGATCCATTGCGAAGAAATCTGAATCCGAGGATCCAACAATTTGCTCGGGAGAGTTCTTCCACCAAAATCTGTGAAGATCATTGTCTGGTTAGGTAAACCATCTCTTCTCTTTATTTCTGTTCTGCTGAAAGTTCGGAGCGAAACCCTAGGTCTGGGAGTTTCTCAACCCCCAGCGATCCGTTGCTTCTGAACTACTCTGATAATTTAGTTTCCTTAAAATTGTGCTTTCAATTATCATATTAGTATCTTTCAATGTTAGGTTAACTTTTCTTTGATTTGAAGCCAACTTCTACAAACATATAAAAATAACAAAAAAATTAGTTAATCTTAATTTACTTCCGCATCGCATTCCTTTATTTGTTCTGCATCATTTTTGGTATCAGAGCCCAGTCTAGGGTTTCTGATTTGCTTGCTTGCTTTGATTATTCTCTTTTTATTTTGTCTGCTCGAAGTAGACTCCCCAGGACGTCCGGTCCTAGGAACTAAGCGAGGCGCAAGCCTCCTCCTCCCATTCCACGGGGTGTTCCTAGGGCGTGTAGGGGATCCATTGGGTTATAACTTTGTAGCAGGGATTATAAACGGGGAAGACAATCTAGTTGCAGCCCGTAATTGCCCTGTTGTCTGAATTATTTCTCCCTGTATAAAACTCCGAATTACATGATTTTTGCTTCGTTGAAACCAGTATAATTGAACCTATTTTCCATAATTTTTTGTGATTTATTGGTTTCGGTAAGAATTCTGAGAATTAAAATACAGCAACTCTGTTTTTTATGTTCTGCAATTCAATTCTTTTTGGAGTGATCATCTCATAATTTACTTAAGGGCAATTGAGCATCTAAGATAAGGGGAGGAGTTGATTACCTCTCCTTAGCCCAAAACCACCATCCAATCATTCGAACCTAGACCTAATTTAAAATCAGTTAGACCTAATTTGCCCTAGTGGGCTAGGGACACCAATTGGTCGGGTCTAGGCTAGTGTTGAGTCAGTTTGCCGAGTTATTCTGTGTGTGCTTAGCACTCAGTGTCTAGAACGGTGGTGTAGGGACTACGTCCCGAAGGGCTTGTGTGCTGGTCCGCCTACCTGGCCAATCACTGATTGGTGTCTAGGATTGGCAATCAAGGACCTAACACTCCCCTTACACCTGCCTGGCTGAGTCCTGAGTTACTACAGGCTAGCTTGCCACTCTGATTGGGCATCTAGTTTGGACTCTAGGTCTAGTGATCCAGTAGTCGATTTAGTCTAGTCTCATTTTGTGTGCTTGCTTGAATCATCATGTCTACCAGAAACGGAGTGCCATATCAACCTGGTCAAACCCAACCTGATTTAGAGGCCATGATCAGAACTCTTACTGAAAGTACGGCTAAAATGAATCAGGATATGACAAACACTATGGCCCAGTTTAGCGCACAAATTCATGAGGATCTTACCCAACTTAGGGACCGAGTCCAAGTACTTGAAGAACCTAGGCATCGGAATTGGACTCCTAACCCCGATTTTAATGTGCCTCAACCTCACCCACATCAGGAGCCTAGAAGGCCTTTATATAGAGATCCTGAACCTAATCATAGGAGGCCTGACCCAGAGCCTGAAGATAGAGATGATAGGTTCATCAGGAACATCAAATTAGATGCACCCACTTTTGATGGTAGTCTGAACCCTAAGGTGTATTCTGATTGGGAGGGTGAGATGGACCAATACTTTGAGTGGTATGCTATGTCTGAGGAGAGGAAATACAAGTTTGCCAAGATGAAATTAGTGCGTCAAGCTAGGTTATACTGGGGGAACATTGAGCTAACCACTAGGAGACGGAATGTTGAGCCCATAACCACTTGGCAGGGTATGAAAGAAAAACTGAGAGATAAATACCTACCCATTTCATACCAGCAAAACCTGTTAGACCAATGGCAAAACCTGAAACAAGGAAACCGATCTGTCTCAGACTACATAGCTACTTTTGATGAATACCTAATGAGATGTGATGTGAGTGAAGCCCACGAAGTCACTTTGTCTAGATTTAGGGCTGGACTGAGGGAAGATATCAAGAGAGAACTATTTCTGAGAGAGGTTACTGATCTAGACCAAGCCTACCAGATTGCACTGAACACTGAGAAATTTCAGAGAGGACCTATACCTTCTAGGGTTAGTGCCCCAATCCCAAGGAATGGACCTAGCCAAATTATCCCTAGTAAACCTTTTCAGGGTACTTCTACCCCTAGGCCCATGGACAAAGGTAAGGTACCTGACACCCAGAGAACCCCTAGTTCAAATATCACCTGTTTTAAGTGTCAGAAACCAGGTCACATTTCCAGTCAGTGTACTGCCATAGCCTGTTTCAAGTGTCATAAGGTAGGTCATGTTGCTAGCCAGTGCCCTCGGAGATCCCTTTACATAGAAGAGGGAGAGAATGATAATTCCGAGCCCAGAGAGGAATTTGAAGAAGAAGTTTATGAGGCCGGAATGAATTTGGTTGAGGAGTATGAAGGAGAGGAGGAACCCAATGAATCTGACCAATTAGGAGTTGTAAGATGCATCCTATCCCAGAATCTAGTTCAAGAGGATTGGCGTAGGACTAACATCCTACAGACTTTTCTTAAATTAGGGGATAAGGTATGTAAGATCATTATAGATAGTGGGAGCTGTGTAAATGCCATCTCTACTAGCACTGTCAAGATGTTAGGCTTAATCCCAGTTCCCCATCCCAACCCCTATAAGGTTTCTTGGGTAGATTCTACCTCCATACCCATCCAGTCTAGATGTCAAGTCCAAATCCAAATGCAATCTTATCATGAAAAGATTTGGTGCGATGTCTTACCCATGGGGGTGAGCAGTATAATTCTCGGAAGACCTTGGTTGTATGATCATGATGCCACCCTCTTAGGAAAATCCAATACCTGTGTCTTTAGTTTCAATGGGAAGAAGATTACGATCCATTCAGTTCCCCCTAAGGACAAGGTAACTAAAGGAGCCGGTAAGGTTAAGGAGATGAAAACTGGAGTGAACCTAATCAGTGCTAAGGATCTAGAACAAGAAATTCATAGTGGTTCACCCATCTGGATGTTGACTGCTAAGGAACTTAGAACTTCGGAACCCTCAGAGCCTCCTCAAGAAGTTAAACCTGTGTTAAAAGAATTTGAGGATGTCTTTCCCGAGGATTTGCCAGACCACCTTCCACCTCTTAGGGATATCCAGCATGCCATAGATCTAATCACAGGAACGACTTTGCCCAACTTGCCCCATTACAGGATGAATCCATCTGAGCATGAAGAACTGCAAAAGCAGGTTGGAGAATTATTGAGGAAGGGGTTTATTAGAGAAAGTCTTAGCCCTTGTGCAGTCCCAGCCTTACTGACCCCAAAGAAAGATGGCACGTGGAGGATGTGTGTTGACAGTCGTGCCATCAATAAAATTACAATCAAATATAGGTTTCCCATCCCTAGATTAGATGACATGCTTGATATGATGGCTGGTGCAATGGTTTTTTCTAAGATTGATCTCAAAAGCGGCTATCATCAGGTTAGGATTAGACCCGGGGATGAATGGAAAACTGCTTTCAAAACTAAGGATGGTCTTTATGAATGGGTTGTTATGCCTTTTGGGTTGTCCAATGCCCCTAGTACCTTCATGAGAATTATGACCCAGGTACTTAGAGCTTTCATAGGAAAATTTGTGGTGGTCTATTTTGATGACATCCTGATCTATAGTAAGACCCCAGCAGATCACCTAGGCCACCTTAGAGCAGTCTGCCAAGTTTTGAGGAATGAGAGACTCTACGGTAATCTTAAGAAGTGTGAATTCATGACTAGTAGAGTTATCTTTCTTGGTTTTGTAGTAACCCCTGACGGCGTGGCAGCCGATCCTGAGAAGATTAGGTCCATAGTAGACTGGCCAGAGCCAACCAATGTGCATGAAGTTAGAAGTTTCCACGGCTTGGCTACCTTCTATAGGCGATTCATCAAGGGGTTTAGTACTTTAGCTGCTCCTATCACTGATTGTATTAGGAAGGGAGAATTTCATTGGACTAAGTCAGCCCATAAAGCCTTCCTAGATCTTAAGGAGAAAATGACCCAGGCACCCATTCTGAGATTACCCGATTTTTCTAAAGTATTTGAGGTTGCCTGTGATGCTTCAGGTGTAGGAATAGGTGGAGTCCTAAGCCAAGAGAATCATCCCATAGCATTCTTTAGTGAAAAACTTAATGATGCTAAGCTTAGGTATTCTACCTATGATAAGGAATTTTATGCGGTGGTGCAAGCTTTGCGTTACTGGAGACATTATTTGCTACCGCAGGAATTTGTACTATTTTCGGACCATGAGGCTCTTAGATTTCTGAACTCCCAAAAGAAGCTTAACCCTAGGCATGCTAAGTGGGTAGAATATATCCAGTCCTATACTTTTGTCCTGAAACATAAGGCTGGAGTTGAGAATAAGGTAGCTGATGCCCTTAGTCGCCGATCCCTGTTATTAACTTCTGTTAGAACTGAGGTCATAGGGTTTGAGCAAATCAAAGAGGAATATGAGTCTTGTCCGGACTTCACAACTGTGTATCAGGATCTAGTTCAAGGACCATCTAGTAATCACCAGGATTATACCCTTGTAGATGGTTTTTTGTTCTTCAAAAATAGGCTTTGCATCCCTAGAACTTCTCTTAGGGAATTTTTGATTTGGGAAATCCATGCTGGAGGTTTAGCCGGCCATTTTGGAAAAGACAAGACCATTCTAGCTATTGAAGACCACTTTTTCTGGCCTAGCTTGAAAAGGGATGTAGCTAATATTGTAGCTAGATGTCGAACCTGCGCTGTTGCCAAACAGCGAAAACAAAACACTGGCCTTTATACCCCACTCCCTGTCCCAGATCGTCCTTGGCAAGATGTGAGTATGGATTTTGTGTTAGGTTTACCTAAGACCCAGAGGAGACATGATTCTATCTGTGTCGTAGTCGACCGATTCTCTAAAATGGCCCACTTCTTGCCTTGTTCCCAAACCTTTGATGCGTCTAAGGTAGCCACACTTTTCTTCAATGAGATAGTTAGACTCCATGGCCTACCTAAGACAATCGTTTCAGATAGGGATGTCCGGTTCACCAGTTACTTTTGGAAGACCCTTTGGCATAAGTTAGGGACAAAACTTAAGTTTTCAACTGCCTATCATCCCCAAACTGATGGCCAAACTGAAGTAGTGAACCGTAGCCTAGGAAATCTGCTGAGATGTCTTGTTGGTGAAAACACCAGAAATTGGGATTTATACCTACCAAGGGCAGAATTTGCGTACAATGACTCGGTCAATAGGTCTACGGGTAAGAGTCCATTTGAAATTGTACATGGGTACAAACCTCACACACCTCTTGACCTAGTCCCTTTACCTGTCCACACTCGAGTCTCCGAATCTGCTGAGAATTTTGCACAGCATGTAAAAGACTTGCATAAAGAAATTCATGCCAAAATAAATTTAAGTAATGAAACTTATAAGAAGTTGGCTGATACTCAAAGGCGAGTCAAATCTTTTGTTGAGGGAGACTATGTGATGATTAGGTTAAGGCCTGAACGGTTTCCTCCTGGAACCGTTAGAAAGTTACATGCTAGGGGAGCTGGACCATTTAGAGTGGTAAAGAGAGTAGGATCCAATGCCTATGTGCTCGAGTTGCCTCCAGAACTAGGCATTAGCTCTACTTTCAACATTACAGACTTAGTAGAGTACAGGGAGCTAGCTGTGATTCCTAGTGAGCCTTTTGAGCCTAACCCAATCATTGAGAGTGATCCCGACCCTGTGTGTCCACCAACAAACTGGCCTGTGAGGAAAGAGCAGATTGAAAAGATCCTGGATGATTAGGTTATCTCTACTCGTAATCGAGGATACCAAAGGTACCTGGTCCGCTGGCAAGGAAGGCCAGATTCTAATGACTCTTGGATCTCCCGAGAAGAATTACAAGAATTGGACCCAGACCTCTTGGAGAGATACCAGAGCCAACTTGAGCCTTACTCGACGGGGTCGAGTTCCTCCCACCCCGGGAGAATTGGTGCGGGCACCAGACTCAGAAGAAGACTTCAGAGCTCCATCTGGATCTCTGATTGACATTGCCCGAGAAATTAGGGTTTGTAATAAAGGTTGACCTGGTCAACCAGTTTATTTATTTTTATTTCTTGAGTCACCATTTAAATTTTGTTGAGTCATGTTGACTCGGTGCAAGTCCCGATGTGGTTTCAATTTGGTCCAAAATGGTGCCACATTTGTCTTCCAATCAAATCAAGGTTCAAGCAAGTGGAGGCCACACTCCAAGCCACACGCCCAGCCACACTCCGAGCACACGCCAGAGTCCAGGAGGCACCACAGAGGCATCCCAGTGTCATGGTCCCCACACCCAAAGAAGAAAAAATCAAATTGGAAGCTAATTTAAAGAAGGCGCCCATACCTGCCTATTTTACCTAAGCAAAGAAGGAAGAAAACTTCTCTTGGAGAAGAAATCAAAGAAGGACATCCAATTGAAGTTCAAATCAAAATCAAAGAGCTTAACTTGGAGTGGAAGAAAAGAAGAAATGCCATAAGAAGAGGAGGACTCCAAATCCAAATCCAACTCCAAAGGAGGCGCCATAAAAATTCCAAAAAAAAATTCCTTTATGGCCGTCCCAATTTTTTTTGAAGTCTTGGTCGACCAAGAGAGGGGGTTTTCTACCTAATCTAGAGGTTGGAAGAGTTTAGTCCCACATGGGAATTTGTACAAGCTAGGAGAAAATTTTAGGTCTATATAATAGACCTCTCTTTGTAACTTTGAAAATCAATGAAGACAATTATTTTTTTGCTACTCTCTTGTGTTGAGTGACCTAGGTTTCTCTTCTTCCGCACTTTTCTAAGTGTTGAGCTCCGTGAGGGGGTAATCCGGGTTCCATTGGAGCCTTGAGGAGGTGAGAGATCTCCATCTTTATCCAAAACCCTAGGTTAGCCACTTGAAATCCCAAAACCCTAGCCACCCTTCATTATTTTCAATCCATCAAACCCTAGATCCATCCATCTCCCATGGCCTCTCTCTCTCTACAAGTCCAGGCCGTCCACCTTCATCCAGATCCAGTCCGGCTACTTCAGTTCCAGAGCAAGTTCCAAGGAAAATCACATCAGCTTCCAGGAGAATCCAGTTTTCAGCAATTTCCATCTTCAAGTTCATCAACCTGGTAAATTCTTTCCTTGACTCTCTGATTCCATCAATTATTTTTCTTCTCTTCCAGATCTTGAGTTCAGGAGAAGCCAACCTGCCAAAGGACCAGTACTAGAGGATCCATTGCGAAGAAATCTGAATCCGAGGATCCAACAATTTGCTCGGGAGAGTTCTTCCACCAAAATCTGTGAAGATCATTGTCTGGTTAGGTAAACCATCTCTTCTCTTTATTTCTGTTCTGCTGAAAGTTCGGAGCAAAACCCTAGGTCTGGGAGTTTCTCAACCCCCAGCGATCCGTTGCTTCTGAACTACTCTGATAATTTAGTTTCCTTAAAATTGTGCTTTCAATTATCATATTAGTATCTTTCAATGTTAGGTTAACTTTTCTTTGATTTGAAGCCAACTTCTACAAACATATAAAAACAACAAAAAAATTAGTTAATCTTAATTTACTTCCGCATCGCATTTCTTTATTTGTTCTGCATCAATCTTTTATACTTACTTCTCCCCCTTTTTGTCAATCATTAAAAAGAGAAAAAAAGAAGTAAATGCACTGAAGATTAAATCATTCATTTTAAGTAAGGCAATTCATTCATTTAGAGGAGATATTAAATCATTCATTCAAAGACAGATATGAACTAGAAGATTTCAATTATTCAAAGTGTTTTAGATATTGATACAAATTGTTTCATACATTGATACAAAACATGAAGAAAATAAAAACATACAGGTAGCACATAAAAGTAAACTAGCTAAACATAAAAACTATTCTAAGCACTATCCTCATCATCTGAGGATCCAATCTCGATCAGTCTTGTATCAGTAGAAGCATGAGATCGAGGCCACATAGATCGTATATGACGAAGACGGGTCCTGGTCGGTCTATATAGAACATCACAACAACCATGTCCTCTGCGTCTAACATAAGTCCTGCCTCTAGCTGGTGCAGAAGAGGTAGAAGCTATGTTAGCTGCAGGAATGGCACTGACTGGAATGGTCGAAAGAGGAGGTGTAGGATCAAAGATAGGACCAGAGTCAAGATGATGGAAACTAGGAATATAGAAGCCTAGTTCCCGAATAAAGGAAGATGTATGAACGTGGGAGAGTGAATAACAGGTATATCAAAAGATGTATCAGATGGTGAAATAATAGGAGTATCAATAATTGAAGGTATAACAGGTGTAGGTACAGGAATGGAAGTGTGAATATCAGGTCTGGAGAGAGGAGTAAGTAGAATAGGAGTCTAGAAGGAAAAACTAGATGGATCAGGAATGGGACTCCTAGAAGGGTCAGCTGCTGTCTCCGGTACTGACTCTGTCATCAAATCTACGATATCAATATCATCAGAGTCAATCTAATCTAAATCTGGTCCCGATGCTGGTGGTGCTGGAACTGAATCATCTGGACCAGAAGTATCAGGAGCACTCCTCAAAGAGGGTCTACTCAAAATGGATAGAATAGCAGCAATGCCATCCTTCAATCCCTGATGGTTCTCTCTCATCTCCAAGTGAAATGAGTCGACTCGCTGACGAATGATAATCAACTCAGTCTCTATGCGAGCAACTCTATCCTCTATACTCTTAGAAACTCCAGGGATATCAGATCATGCAGGCTCAGGCTGAGGAGCAAGCTCTGGCTGAATTGATGGCTCAAGTTGTGCCTTAGATGTCTCTTTATGAATCTCAGATGGCCTTGCCTCACCCGAAAAGATATGCTCCTCCTCTGCTATATCCTCATCTCTATCAGTGGCCTGACCAGATATGCGATGTCTCCACTGGCCTCTGACAAACTGGTACCCCATCCGATAAAGAGATCTGATGTCATATACATCAGTGTGCAGTAGCTGCCGATAGGGCTCACCATCCATCACTACACCATAAGCTCTAAAAAGTAGAGTTAAGCCCATTCCATAGTGCAAACATGGTCTTTGGCTAATAGATGCCTCCGTCAACTGATGTACCATGAGTACCGATAGGCATACAGGAGTGTACTATACCAGAGAAACCATGACTAACAACTCCCGCTCTATGATGAAGTCAAAATGGCCGGTCTTTGGTAGAAGGATCCGAGCAACAATGTAAAGCAGCAACCTCATCTCAGCTAAAAGTTTGGATGCAATAACAGTGGCTCCCTCAGGCAAGTCATCTATCTCGAAGATACATCGAAGTCCACTGAGTCTATCTACTAAGCTATCAACCACAGATCCTCTTATGGGTATGTCCCATACTCTGCTCAGAATCTCTACTGTCACTAGAACATCTCTGCACGGACCTGGGCTACCCATCCATCACAATATCGGGCTTATGAACCATAGAACTCTCGAATCAAGCCTGGATAAAATCTCTTAGTCAAAGAACAAAAAGGAACCTAACTAGCATCTCTGAGCCACTGGCCTATTCGAAAATGCTGCAGATCAATGAACTCAAAGTCCACACACCGTCCTCCAACAATGGTCTTCGAACCCATCCGACTAGTCGCAGGAAAGAGGGCCGAGCTGGGGCATCCGATGCACTGGCTTCATGTCTGGCCTTTGTTCTTCTTTCATCTTCTTGATTGGATGGCCGAGGATGATGGAAAACTTGCTTCCTAGGCCCCATTCCATAGAATCAAGGATTGAAGTACAAGAGGAGAGGAAATCTAGGGCTTTAATGGTCCAAAAATGAAATGGAAGAGGGAAGATGCCAAAAACCGAATAAAAAACTGCCCAAAACATAAATTTGAAATGATTGGAGGTTCGATTTGGAGGGAAGAAGTGAAAGGAACAATTTAGGAGATGAGTCGGCTCGATTTGGGAGAGAAAAAATCAAGAAAACACCTTGTTTCCTGTTTTTATTTCGGTCCGTCACTGTTCAAGTGTCGACTCACGACACAGGATCAAGTGTCGATACTTCAAGGTGTCGACACTTACAAGTGTCGACACTTCGACTTAAAATCAAAAAAAATGGAAATGAAGCATTGATCAGGATTGAATAGAATTTCAATGGGATTCAAGGAGATTTAATATAATCATCAATGAATTTGATCAATCAAGGGTTAAGATATATAAAATTATAGAAATTTTCAATCAAAAGGATTAATGATCCCAAGTTCTCTTCCAATCATACAAAACTGATCCTCTTGGAGAGGCTTAGTCAAAATATCAGCTAATTGTATTTCAGTATTAACAAATTCAAGTACAATATCATTATTTTTAACATGATTTGTAATGAAATGATGCCTAATTTCAATATGCTTACTTCTAGAATGCTGAACAGAATTTTTAGTTAAGCAGAAAGCACTAGTATTATCATATTTTATGGGTATCTTAATTAGTTTGATTCCAAAATCTTCAAGTTGTTGATTAATACATAAGATTTGAGCATAATAACTTCCTGCTGTAATATACTCAGACTCAGTTGTGGATAGTACAACCGAAGTTTGTTTCTCACTAAACCAAGAGATTAAGTTAACTCCAAGAAATTAGCAAGTTCCACTAGTACTTTTTCTATCAAGTTTACACCCAATAAAATCAGCATCATAAAATTAAATTAAATCAATAGAAAAATTTCTAGAATACCGAAGACCAATATCAATTGTACCAGTTAAGTATCTAAATATGCACTTAACAGCCAACAGATGAGACTCTTTAGGATCAGACTGATATCTAGCACACATACAGACACTAAATATAATATCAGGTCTACTAGCAATCAAATATAATAAAGAGCCAATCATTCTTTTATATAATTTTTGATCAACAGATTTACCATGCTCATCTTTATCAAGTTTATAAGAGGGGCTCATTGGTGTACCTATTGACTTAGTAGACTCCATCCCAAGCTTCTTTAAGATTTCTCTTGTATACTTAGCTTGGTTGATGAAGATTCCATCCTTGGTTTGCTTAATTTGGAGTCCGAAAAAGAAATTGAGTTCTCCCATCATGCTCATTTCGAACTCTCCTTGCATTAACTTAGAAAACTCTTAACAAAAAATTTTATTAGTAGCTCCAAATAGAATATCATCAACATAAATTTGCACTACTAATAAGTCATCATTTTTCTTCTTTAGAAAAAAGGTAGTATCAACATGGCCCCTAGAAAACTCATTTTCAATTAGAAACTTGCTGAGTCTTTCACACCATGCTCGGGGTGCTTGCTTTAAACCATGAAATGCTTTGTATAATTTATAAACATGATCAGGATGTGCATGATTTTCAAAGCCAGGTGGTTGTTCAACAAAAACTTCTTCAGTTATGAAACTTTTCAGAAAAGCACTCTTGACATCCATTTGAAAAAGTTTAAAATTCATAAAATAAGCAAATGCTTATAATAGTCTAATTGCCTCAAGTCTAGAAAAGGGACAAAAGTTTCATCAAAATCAATTCCTTTCTCCTGATAGTAGCCTTTGGCAACTAGCCTAGCTTTATTTCTAGTAACAATACCATTTTCATCTAATTTATTCCTAAATACCCATTTCATGCCAATAATGGAAATGTTAGATGGTCTTTCTATTAATATCCAAACATTGTTTCTTTCAAACTGAATTAGTTCATCTTGCATAGCATTTATCCAGCTAGGGCATTTTTCAGCTTCTTCAAAACATTTTAGCTCTATTTGAGAAACAAAAGTAATATAATCACATTCATTTCTAATTAAAGATCAAGTTCTTACTCCTTTAGATGGATCACCTAGGATTAACTCCTTAGGATGTCCATGAGCATACCTCCACTCCTTAGATAAATTTTAATTCTTTGGTGTGGATTGTATGGCTTCTTCTCTTTACACATTTATCTTGATCTTCTTCACTTTATTGCGAGGGTTGATCTTCCAATATTAGCTTCTTTAGCTTTTCAGCACCTACACATGCAGCAGATGTATCCTCTTTTCTAGAGGATTTGTTAGTAGACTCTTCAAAAACTATATGTACATACTCCTCTACAACTAGGGTTCTTTTGTTAAAAATTATGTATGCCCTGTTTGATGTAGAATATCCTAGATAGATACATTCATTAGACTTGGCATCAAATTTTCCAAGATTATCTTTATCATTATTTAAAATAAAACTTCTACAACCAAAAACTCGAAAATACTTCAAAGTTGGTTTTCTTTGATTCCAAAGTTTATAAGGAGTTTTCTTTAAAATTGGATGAATTAAAATGCAATTCAAAATATAACCAGTATTGATTGCTTCAGCCCAAAAATATCTTGGCAAATCATTTTTACAAAGCATAATACATGCCATTTCTTCTAAAGTACGATTTTTCTTTTCTACTATCCCATTCTGCTGAGGTATCCTAGGTGCAGAAAAATTATGTTCAATACCTTTTTCATTACAAAAATTTTTTGAAATCTTGATTTTCAAATTTAGAACCATGATCATTGCATATGCAAATAACAAAAGTACTCTTTTCATTAGAAACCTTTCGGTAAAACTTTATAAATACTGAAAATGATTCATCTTTATGAGCAAGAAAGGAATTCCAAGTAAACCTTGAAAAGTCATCCACTATAACTAATCCATATCTCTTGCCTCCTAGATTAGATATTTTAGTTGGTCCAAAGAGATCTATATGGAGTAGTTCTAATGGCCTAGTAGTTGTAACAAAGCCTTTAAATTTGAAAGAAGATTTTACTTATTTTCCAAATTGGCAAGCTTGACAAATTCTATCATTTTCAAAACTAAGTTTTGGCAAATCTTTTACTAAATCCTGTTTAGAAAGTTTTAAAAGTAAATACATACTAGCATATCCTAGTCTATGATGCCAAAGCTTACTAGTCTCATTTATAGTAGAATTCAATGTAACTAGGCATTCTCCATTAGACAAAGGTAGATTGTCTAAATCTACTAGATTAATATTTTCATGACTTTTTTTAATGAATTTTACTCCATTTTTATCAGGATTAGCTATCATGTAATATGATGATTTGAAAACAACTTGAAAAACTTTGTCACAAAATTGATTAATGCTTAAAAGATTATGCTTTAATCCATCAACTAAAAGTATATTACTAATGCAAGTAGAAGGAGAGATGTCTATCTTACCAACACCAATAATTTTATCTTTACTATTATTACCAAAGGTCACACTCCCTCCATTTATTGCCTCAAGAGAGGTGAATTGCTTCACATCTCCTGTCATGTATCTTGAACAACCACTATCTAGATACCATAGCCTTTTATTTTTCTTGATTGCAAGACACACCTATAAAATAAATCAAGTTTTGTTTTTAGGTATCCAAGCCAACTTGGATCCTTTAAGGTTAGTACTTAAATTAGTTTCTTTTGAAACCCAAACATTTCCAAAATTATTGATTTTTTTCATATTGCATTAAAAAGCTTTATAACCTTGTTTTATGCATGAAAAATATGTAATAATTGATGATGCAGGTACAAAGAAGTTTTTAAAATACCTTTTCTATTTTTTAGGTTAATATCCTAATCCTGCTTTGTTAAAAATAACTCTTTGATTATTTAAAAGAAAATCTAGTTTTTCAGAACTATAAGTGAACTTTTCAATAAAGGATTTTATTTTATCAAGTTCAATTTTATAGTTTTTATTTTCTATTTCTAAATCTTTGTTTTTCTTTAAAAGATCACCATTTGAAATAAAAGTTTTAGGTCTTTTCAATACACATTTTCCAATGTTAAAGCTTTGTTTTTCTTTTCTAAAACATCAAGTTTATTTTTCAAATCACTAACTTCATTTAAAAAGAATTGTTTTCATGTAAAAAACTATTTGCATGCTTTTTCAATTTTCTATTTTTAGATAAAATTAATTTGTAGTCATGCATTAATTCATCAAAAGCATTTTTCAATTCATCAAATGTAAAGTCTACTTCAGTATCAGAAATTACCTCTTATTGTTCTTGATGAGCCATGAGACATAGATTTACAATTTTAGCTTGTTCTTCCTCTGAGCTGGAGTCCTCACTATCACTCCAGGTTGCCATCATAACTTTCTTTCTAAGCATTTTTCTTGACTTTTTTAGGAGAGGACAGTTAAATTTGTAGTGTCCGGGCTTCTTGTATTCAAAGCATGTGAGTAACTCCTCCTTTTCCTTTTCTTTCTCTTTTTCCTTTCCATTGTCTTTACTTGTTTGGAATCTTTTCTTATAAGGGAACTTCCTTCTTTTCATAAATTTTCTAAATTTTCTTGCTAAAAGTGCTTCCTCACTCTCATCATCATCATCTTCTTCTTCTTCTTCTGATTCTTCATTCGAGGATTCTTCTTGAATAGTAGACTTGAAGGCTATCCTCTTTTTTCTAATCCATATCCATAGATTTTTGCTTTAAATTGAGCTCATAAGTCATAAGCGATCCCACTAACTGCTCCAAGGATAATTTGGCAATATCCTTTGCTTCTTATATGGTGGTCACCTTTGGATCCCATGAAGTTGGAAGTGACCTAAGAATTTTATTGACAAGATTAGCATTAGACATTATTTTTTTAAAACTTTTCATGCCATTTACAAAGTTTGTGAATCTAGTGTACATATCAATGATAGATTCATTTGGTTCCATTTGGAATATTTCATAAGTATGCACTAACATGTTTACTTTAGTATTCTTTACTTGATCGATACCCTCATAAATAACTTCAAGTGTGTTCCATATTTTCTTAGCAAATGTGCATGTAGAAATCCTATTAAACTCACTAGGATCTAATGCACAATAGAGGAGATTCAATATTTTGCATTGATCTCAGATTGTTTAATATCATTTTCATCCCAATCCTTTTTGAGCTTTGGGATGGAAATACCATTAACAACAATCGAAAAAACATGAGGACCCTTATCAACAACCTTCGATAAATTATAATCAATTGAATGCATGTAAATTCTCATTCTAGTTTTCCAATAAGTATAATTTGTTCCATTGAAATATGGAGGTCTATTTGAAGCTTGTCTCTCAACTATACTAGTACCAATAGAGGCTGCCATAGATCTTTACTCAAGGTGGTTAGACCTATAAACTGAGAACAGGGCTCTGATACCACATGTTATCCAGTAAGCAACCCAAGAGGAGAGGTGAATTGGGTTTCTAAAAATAAAATACTTACTTGCAAGAATATGTGCCAAATGCAAAAAATAATTATGGGTGCTAGTGTAAGGTGAATTAGAATGCTCTTAATGAGTATGTAGCAAAAATGAAAAAGCAATGAATAAAAGAGCAAGAGAGAGACAATCAATTCACAAACATAATCAAGGTATAATGGTTTGGTGCTTTTCAATGCACCTACATCCACTCCCCAAGATCTTCTTGAAAATTTACTATAATCTAAATCAATTACAGCCGATTAGTTTTTTGGGCTCATTAATCAAAACCCGACTTATTTTCATAAGACTCACAAGTCAAAACCTTCCTTGGTTTTACGGGATAACCAATAACCTAATTAGTTTTAAGGCTCACCAACATCTCTCTTGGTTTTACGGGCTAACCAAGAACCTAATTGATTTTCAAGACTAACCAATAATCTTTACAAGAGATAAGGTTTAAAGTAAAGCAACAATAAAAGCTTTTAAAAGTAAAGCAGATTTCTCTTTGAAGCTCGGTGGAGTTGTTTGTCTTGAGCTTGATGAAGCCTTAATCAATTATCAAAGGTTGAGCTTGAATGCTTCTTGAAGGCCTTGAATGCTTGGAGGCTTCTTTTTGCTTGATGGTAGTTGATCACAATGAATAGAAGTGAATGCCCTTGCTTTTTCTCTTCTTTTCTTTCTTTTCTTTTTGTTTGTCTTCTTCTTTCTTTTATTTTTGTTTCTCTTCTTTCTCTTGTATTTTTATTTGATTTGAAACACTTAAATACAATCCCAAGGCCTTAAAACCAGTTTATAGCTGTTAGACATAAAAAACTAGCCGTTGGAAGGCAAGAGGGCCGAGTTCTGTATTTGAAAAACTAGCCATTACTATTCCTAGAACTCCAAGTATCGACACTTCAACCTTTTGAGTCAACAATTAAGGTTGACACTTGCATTCCATGAGTCGATAATAAGTTCAAATTTCTTCATTGAAGCTTTCTTGAATTCCCAGGTGAGTCGGCACTTCTTCTGGTAAGTCGATACTTGAGTCGACACTTAACAACCATGAATCGACACTTCAGGCAAGTCTTCAAATTTAGCAAGTTCTGTATCCAAAAGTTTTCAGGCGATGTGCCAATCCTTGAGTCGATACTTTGAGTCGACACTTGATTGGCGTGAGTCGACACTTCAACCATGCCATTTGAAATATTTTCTGCGTGCCGGCTTAAGTCGACACTTCCACTATTATAAGCCGACACTTGAGTTATGAGTCGATACTTTGAATCAACACTTGATTGAGATTTCTTCAAAACCATTGAACTTTTGCGGAAATCAAGTTGTGCTTCACTATTTAAATCTTTTCAAGCAATCTTCAAGTTCTTAAGTCCATTAAAAACTGGTCATTCAATCATGGAAGGGACTTCTTCATTCTTTGACAAGCAAACAAAACTTGTAGAATTGGTGAGTATCTTTTTCTATAAAAACACACTTTAAAGACACAGTTAGTACTCAATTTATACTTAAGTATTTTGTTTATCATCAAAATCAATAACGGAGTCAACATCCTTTTCTCTTTTCTCTAAGTATTCTCTCTATCTTCAGATTTGGGTCCTGTAGATACCTGGGAGCTAAGGAAAAGTCTTCTGAAAAGAAAAAAGGTCGGACCTGCTCCCATTATCGAGGAGTTATCAAGGGTACCAACAATAACTATCCTCGATTCTCAGATCGTGCTGATGGATACCCAGGAGGTCACTCCTCTAGCACCTTCAAAATGTTCTTGAACATCCAAGATCGGATCTTCTTCCAACCGCCCAGTGGTTATCTTCAAAGGGGTCCTAGAAGAAGAAGCTCAAGGATCTGAGACTTTCACCTTTGATTACTGGGAGGTCGCCTTTGGTGTTTTCAAAAACTTTATCTATTCTATTGACATGGAGCAGATAGTTGGTGAGGAAAACCCACATTGTCGAAGGGAAGCCATCCCAAGCATGATGCAGGTCATTATTTTCTATTCTTATCAATTTGGTTATCATTATTCGGTAACTTTTTATCGAGTTAATTATCTCGCAGGTATGCTACCTTATAAATAATTTTATAACTTGAGGGGCTGCTTGGTAGTCGAGTAGAAGAAGAAAGAGGATCTAAAGACCCACTTGAAGGAAGTAGAGGCCTACTAGAAGACCATCGAGGATAGTCTCAAATAGGTTGAGACTGAGAAGAATCAAGAGATCAAAGTCGTGAAGGATGAGCTCCAATCAAAAAAGGAGCTGGAGGCTATGTCAGGAGACAGAAGATCTCAAAGCATTGAGGAGGAAGTCAGCTGGTGGGCGATGAAGTCTTATAAAGTCTCTAAAGAATGTTGCCAGGAAAAACTCATTTTTTTTTATTGGCCTTCATTGAGGGGATGGATGACACCCGAAGGAGGGTCCTTAAGCACTATTCGGACCTCAACTTTGATTTCTTAGATGAGGATGAGTTGGACGATGAGGTTCCTGTCAAGAGAGTGTTAGCTCCTAGACTAGAGGCAGTTGGGACCGGAGAAGTTCCTAGCACCTCTCCTATCTAAATTAGTCTGGTGTATTTTTTTCTTTTTTGTCATTTTTTCTTTAGTATAACTATCCTCAATCAACCTCATAAAGATAGCTAGTTTGTAGGACCTTCAGATCTTTTTCATATTATCAATGAAACATGTCTGATTTCCATTTAAGTGATGTAACTCATTATGTGGATGATTATGAATGCTTTTTGATGTCATGTTAAGTATCAAAGAATTTAAATCGTACCAAATATCAGTGGGGACTAGAGCCTATTATCATCATCATGCTATAATTCGGATACAGCTTTTGTAATAGAATATTGTGCCAAGGCCATCCTCATGTGGATGGCTTCTACTAGGATATTTTGCCTAAGGTCAAATGTGATTCGAGGTGGAAACTCTTTATCGTCATGCCCAGGATAATTCAGTATAAAATTATTTGGAGAGTTATGGGCGTTCGATGCTGTTATCACCAGACCACCAACTCTATGATGTTGGGCTGGCTCTTGGATGTTGAGAAGTGCTAGGCGCCAACCCACGAGCTTCTCATGCAAAGTATAAGATTTGGCTATCAACTTCTAGGTATTCGATATTGTTGGTCAAGCAAAAGAATTACAGGTTTGAAGCTTCACATCCTGATCGAAAGCCTTCGGGCATTGATCGAATGTCCTGGCCAAAGGCTTTTGGAAGTTGAGCATCGGGCCAAAAGCTTTCCAATGCTGGCTCGCTAAAGACTTTCGGGCATTGACTAGATATCCTAGTCAAAGATTTTGAGAGTTGAATGTCGGGCCAAAAGGCTTTCTAATACTGGCTAGGACAAAGGCTTTTAGATATTGACTGGATATCTTGATCAAAGACTTTTAAGAGTTGAGCATCAGACTAAAGGCTTTCCAATACTAGCTTGGTCAAAAGCTTTTGGACGTTGATTGGATATTATGATCAAAGGCTTTCAAAAGTTGAGCGTCAGGCCAAAAGCTTTCCAACACTAGCCTGGTCCAAGACTTTTAGGTATTGACTAGATATCCTAGTCAAAGACTTTTGGGAGTTGAGCATCGTGCCAAAGGCTTTCCAATGCTAGCCTAACCGAAGGCTTTCAGGCATTGAATGGATATCCTGGCTAAAGATTTTTGGAAGTTGATCATTGAGCCAAAGGCTTTCCAATATTAGCCCGATCAAAGACTTTCTAGCATTGACTGGATATTCTAGGCAAAGACTTTTGGGACATATTGTAAAGGTTGCTTCGGCTCATTTTTATGGATTTCTAGGTATTTGAGTGTGAAACGTACAACTGATAAGTAATATCAAATTCTAGGAATTCTGATTCAATCTCTTGAGCTAAGATTGTGTATGTGGCGCTGCTTGGCCAGAAATACTGTAGGATTTTTGTGCTGATTTCTAGGTAAGAGAAGTGAAATTTTATCCTAAAAATTTCCATGTCCTTTTCCTTTTTTAGAAATTTTTAATGGCCAAAAAAGACCCTTACCACTCATCATTCAGTCATTTTGCCGACCAACTTTTATTTAGTTTTCTAATAAATTGGAAGTTTGAGATGTTAGTTTTCCATAGCCACTACTGACTTTTCTTAGCTTTGATAGAGGGGTTCTACTAATTTTTCCCAGCTGCTCCTTTGACCATGGGTGTTGGTATTGAAGATGCATAGTTTTTTTTTAAATATAGCTAGAGATAGGTGCCTAAGCAAGATTAGTGGCATGGTAAGAGATGTTCACCTTGGCATGGGAGGTATTGAAAATGGCCAGCGATCGACTACAATGCTGCTATTCTCATTAGCGAGGGTATGAGACTCGAGGAGGGTCTTTCATCATGAGTCTCCTCCTTTGGTTCCCCTTCAGCGCATAGTGTCAACAGATACTTGGAACGAAGGAAAGGCCGAGAACACTCTCCAAAAACCTGGGCTGTAAGTGATAAGCGGCTGAGGTTCCCAAAGATGTTCTTCTCCTTTTCTTTCTTATAATGGGTGGAGCCTTTGATTCGCATGAGCTCCTTCTTCCTCATCCATCGGCAGGCTAGTGGGGGTCTTTGAATTACCTTAACACCATGCGGCAAGGGTCCAGGTATGCCATCCCTCGATTCCATCCACTTGCACGGTGTACCTCTCCATCATTGCATGGCCCTCTAGATAGTTTTCTTTGTCCCACCTGTGTTTTAAAGAGCATTTCCAAAAAGAGTGTAACTTAGTCAAAATAAAAATATATGTATCATAGAATTCTTTGATAAAGAAAATTGTCCTTCATGTTTTCATGCATGATGCTATGTGCTCATTGTTGGTTGAGTTCTAGGCTTGTGATTGTTTTCCCCTTTTCTCGAAGGTTCGTGTTTTAATTTAGCAAATTTTGGTAAGAGCTCAATTTCTCCTTTAGGATTTTTGATTCGTTGACTACCTTGTTATAGAAAATATGATTTTTATAATATCTTTAGAAATTAAAATATATATTATTGATAGTAGACCTGTAAGTTTTCTGAATTCCATGGATTGAGTAGGGGCGTGTCATCTAATTATGTTAAACAGCAAGTACCGAGATGAATAATTTCTTTCACTTGATACGGCCCCTCCTAATTGGAGAAAGTTTTCCTTAGTTAGTCAGCTGGGATACTTTGGCTCTTCTTACAACCAAATCCGCCACCTTAAAGAACTTGTCTCAGACTCGAGTGTTGTGGTAGTGGGTGACTCTCCTTCGGTATGCAGTCATCCTTATAGCTGCATGCTCCCCTATGTCATCTATCAAGTCCAAGTTTGCTCGAAGTCGTCCGAGATTGCTGCTTTCTTCAAATTTTCTATCCTTGGAGATGAGAGTTCGACCTTCAAGGGGATGACAGTTTCTGTATTGAAGACGAGATTAAAGGAGGTTTCATCCATTAGGATTCGTTGTGTGGTTCAGTAAGCCCAAAGGATATGATACAATTCTTTGGCCCATAATCCTTTCACCATATCCAATAACATCTTCAATCCTTGCAAGAGAATTCGGTTAGCAACTTTGGCCTTCCTATTGGCTTGGAGGTGGCTAATAGAAGTGAAACATTGAGTCACACTCAAATCTTGATAGAATTTAGCAAGTTTAAAATCATTAAACTACCGACCATTATCAGTGATAATGGTTTAGGATAATCCAAAGTGGCATATGATGGACTTCCAGATAAAGTCCTTTACTTTGGTTTCGATAATCTTGGTGAGTGGTTTGGCCTCAATCCACTTAGCAAAGTAGTCGATTGCCATAAGTAAAAATTTTTGTTCCCTAGTGGCTAGAAAAAAAGGTCCTACAATATCCATGCCCACTGAGCAAAAGGCCATGGTGCACTTAAAGAAGTGAGTGGGGCAGCCGACAATAATTGTATATTAGAGTGATGCTAGCACCAATCACATCTTTGGACTATATTCTTTTGTCTTACTCCATGGTAGGCCAATAATATTCTTGTCTTCAAATCTTAAGGAACAAAGCCCTGCTTCCTAAGTGGTTACTATAAATCCCTTTATGGACTTCTTAGGGCATATTTTACTTTAGAGGGGCATAAACACTTCAATAGTAGTTGGGAGAATCCCCTCTTGTAGAGCTTCCCTTCATGGAGTTCAAACTTGGAAGCCTGATTTCATACTTTACAAGCTTCCTCCCTATCTTTGGAAAAGCTCTGGTTATGGAGGTATTGAATAAGTGAATCCACCCGTTAGGGTTTGGCATCTATTTGGAGTACTAGTGTTGGCTTGTTGATGTTGGGCTCTTCCAAGACTTTAAAAAAGATCGATGCATATAAGTCGTTAGGTACTTCAGTAGAAAGCTTGGATAAGATATTGGCCCAACATTCTCCTTTCTAGGGACTTGCTGGATGTCAAAACCATAAAAGGCCAAAATCAGGTCCTTTGACTTTCAAAGATACTACTTCATGTTCTCTTCCCTAGCTTCATATTCATTCAAAATATGACTCACTACTATGCATGAATCACTATGAGATTTTAGGTGTTATACTCCCATTTCTCCAGCAATGGTGTGGCCAGCAATCAAGTCTTCATACTTTGCCTTGTTATTTGTAGAAGAGAATCCGAAGAGAAGAGCATACTGAACATCCCATGAGCATGAGTCCTACTCCAAAACTATTAGCATTCGAGGCCCCATCCACATACATCATCCACTAGTTTTTGGGATCTTCGAGCACGAGATCTTCTTCTTCAGGTTCTCCTTCAAAAATTGTAGATTTGGTGATAAAATCTACTAGTATTTACACTCTAATAGAAGGTCCCAGGTGGAATTTTAATCGAACCCAAAGAGTTCAAGGGCCCATTTAGCCATCCTGTTTGAGGTATCACCAGTGTTTCTTGTAGGGGTTAGTTTGTGAGGACCACGATCATGTGGACTTAAAAATATGGTCGAAGCTTTCTGGTTAATATCATAAGAGCAAAGATGACTTTTCTAGTCAAGTGTATTTGGTTTCAATATTTTGTAAGACCCGGCTGACACAATACACTGATTTTTGTATATGATTTCCTTCTTAAATAAGAATAGAGCCGATTGTAAAAGGGAAGACTGCTAAATATAGATACAACTCCTCATCCTCTTTTGGCTTGCTAAAAAGTAGTGGGGTATCGAGATAGGCTTTGAGCTCCTCAAATATCCTTTAGTATGCTTCGAACCATTCAAAATCCTTCAGCTTGTTCAATGTCTGCAAGAAAGGTAAGCATCATTTGGCTAATTTGTGAACAAAATGATTAAGAATGACAATCCACCCAACAAGCCTTTGGACTTCTTTTATAGTTTTTGGGGTGGCCATTTTCCTCAGAGATTGAATCTTCTTCGAGTTGGTTTTGATCCTCAGTCGGATACTATAAAGCCAAGGAACTTCTCCAAAATAAATCCAAAAGCACATTTTGCAAGGTTCAACTTCATATGGTACCATCATAATGTAGCAAAGGTTTCTTTAAGGTCCTCCAAATGGCTTTGGGATTTATGGCTCTTGACCAACATATCATTGACATAAACCTTCATGTCTTGGCTAATTTGTCCTTGGAATATTTTGTTTACCAACCACGTACTGGTAAGTTATTCCTATATTTTTTAAGTTGAACGGCATCACCCTATAACAAAATAAGTCCTAGTCAGTTATAAAAGAAGTTTTTTTCATCTTCAAGTGACATTCAAATTTGATTATTTTTTGAAAAGGCATCCATGAAAGTCAGGAGTTCATGAACGGCGATTACATCGACTAATCAATCAATGCGAGAAAGTGGGTAGCTATCTTTTAGAAAGGCTTTGTTGAGATATGTAAAATCTATACACATCTGTCACTTCTCATTGGCTTTTTTGATCAGCACTACATTAGCTAGTCATTCGGGATAGTCAACTTCCTAAATGAACCTTGCATCTATGAGTTTTTGCACTTCTACTATGGATCTTTGCCACTTGGGTGCAAAACTTCTTTCTTCTATTTGATGGGATGGTGATCCGAATTCACCTTCAGATGATGCATCATTACTTTAGGATCAATCCCCGGTATATCTATAAGAGTCCAGGCAAAAATATCAATATTTTTCTACAAGAAAAGTGTCATTTACCATTTTGTATCTTCATCTAGCCTTGAGTCTATCTGAATAACATGTTGGGGGTCTCCATCATGTAGAGGGATGGTCACAAGATCTTCTGCAAACTTTTCTCTTTCTTTGGTTAGCTTGTCTCTGGTGTCTAGCCTTTTGACTGGGAGGTCATTTGTGGCACTGGCTTATCCAGTTTGTTAAACCATGAAGTAGCATTATTTTGCTAAAACTTGATTTTTTCATACTTCGCCCACTCCCCAAGTGTGGAAAACTTTATTTGCAAGTAATAGGTAGACACTATTGCTCGTAAGATATTTAATCTCGGTTAGCCAAATATAACATTATAAGCTAAAAGAGTCTTTACAATTATAAAGGTAAGATACACTTGGAAATGCTAGGGGGCACTTTCTACTATCATGGGCAAAGTGATAATATCCTTAACAGGGATCGGTTTCTCGAAGAATCTAGTTATTAGTGCATCTATCTTTCTTAGTCATTGGAGGGGGATGTTCATCTTTAAGAAAGTATCATAAAATAAAATATCTACTGAACTTCCAGTATCCACAACTACATGATGGACATTACAGCCATAGATGTTAAGAGTTACAATAATGGGATCATGGTAGGGATATTGGATCCTATTTATATTGGCTAAAGTGAAGATTATGGCTTCAACAAAACTCCCTTCTAGGCTACTGGTCCAAGCTTCTTTCTCTGGTCCTCTAATAATCATATTGACATCATCTCTGGTGGATTGATCCGTGGGCTCTTCCACTCCTGGTGGTGGTTCGGAGAACATAGAAAGGGACATCACGTCTTTCTCCTCGATCTCAAAGGAATCGGTTTAGCCTGCCATGATGGATGAGTTTCTTTATTTCATCCCGGAGTTGCATACATTCTTCAATGTCATGGTCATGGTCTTGATGATAAAGACAATATTTATTCTAATTCCTTTATTTGGGCCTCGATTGCATCTTCCTGGCTTTTGCCAACCATCCTCAAATTTGCCTTAGGACCTGGGCATGCAGGGCATTTAGAGTAGTATATTGACTGAACTTTCATGGTGATAGGACACCTCACCAGTCAGGACTTTGAAGGCACCAAATCTTAGGGGACACCCTTTCATGTCGACAAGGTGACTGGCTTCTCAACCTTTTTTCTCAGTCTTCTCTTTTTAGGGGGAACCCTGAGGTTGGGGGATGCACCTTGAGTACCAAAACAGGTGGCAAAAAAAAGCAGGAATAGGAGCTAGTGCCGGTGGGATAGTAGGTAGAACATGGACTTCGTATGCCTCCTCTGCATGGGCATATTTCTTAGTCCTGGTAACTATCTCAAAAAAAACTCCTTGATGGTTTCATTTCTAAAGTCAAAGAAAGGGACACTGGTGAAGACCGCACTTCATGACGATCATGGCCACTAAATGATCGAGATTGTATACCTTGAGGGTCGCTTCATTAAACTAACTTGTAAAAGACCTAAGGGTTCTCCCTCTTTTTGCTTGATGTGAATTAGGAAGTTGGAACTGTTAGGAATTGTGTCCCAAAGCCAATCATCTAGGCCGTAGATGGTTGTGCAACTCATGTATATGTATGAATTATTGAATTGAATAAAAGGTTTATTATGGTTGTTCATCACATATCATCTTTTTAATTGAACTCTTGTATGATGATGTCCTTTGAGCTACCTTGTATGCGATGTAGAGAGGATGCGTCGTATAGTTTATAAATTAGTTCGCAACCAAAGAATATGCTATTCAGGACGATGGTGTATCGAGAGTAGGTCGTTGATGTCATATTTGTTGATTGTTCTCTTAACCAAGTAGCATGGAGATGCTAGTATGACATCAGGTGTTGTGTTTAACACTTCACTGAATATGACTCTCATGTGGGATTCTCTTTCTACCGAAGAGGAGTCTTGTATTAGAATGTGGACATGAATTATCTCTCTAACTTGAGATCACTATGGCAACTTGCAAGCAATTCATTGTGCTTGGGTGCCAAACTACCCGGATTTCTAATCCGGTGATGGAAGGTTACTGAGTACAGTCAAGTATTTGTGTAGTAGTAGTAGGATCGGATAGGATTGATCTCTCTAAATGATTTGGATTGAATGCTTAGTATGCCTCAATTAAGAATGACCTTGGCCAGGGCATTCTTTGTAAGGGGTTACAAGGATTCTTTGTTTGAGACATATTGAGATGGATTGATTAGGATTGGGCAGTTTAACCCTATGCCATCCGAAGCATCAGGACGTTCAAGGAATAAGTTCAGTGCTATTCCATATTCGATAGATTTAGGTTGCTCTATAATTTTTCAACCTATCCGAATGCCGGGTGTCATTGCTAGATGGTGACTTTCGCTAGTACTGAAAATATTTTTGTGCTACCGGCTTAGTGTTAGAACCTGAGAGGTCACACACATTAGGGACTTAAGTAACTAATCAGCAAATTGATTTGGACCTAATTGTAATTGTTACATGAACAAATTAATTATGGATTAATTGTTAATTAAATTAAATCAGATTTAATTTAATTTTAATTAATCAAAATTATGTTGGGTCAACAGCTTTTTCAAAATAGGTTTGATTGGATTTAAATTAGGCTTTTGATTTGAGTATCAAATCAATTTAAAATTGGACCATGAGTAAGAGCCTAATTGGACTGAGACTCTCTCTCCTCATGCCACATGGCACTCTCCCTCTCTCCTTAATTCCACACGCCACATGGCATGATGTTTGCATGAATGAAAAGGAATGACATAAGCAAACTAAGTCTCCTCTCATTTATAACTTGGAACTTTCTTAAGTCTTTTGTTCACACTAGTCTCCTCCCATTTTTGACTTGGTAAACCCTTCATTAATTTGTCATAATAAATGAGGGTGGTGACATGGAATGGAAAATTGACCTTATCCATGCATGAAGAGAAGTGGGAAGAAAGTCTTCCATGTGAAAACAAGAAAAGTTTTTTTCATGGAGTGTGAAAATATTAAAAGGGAGAAAATCTTCTTCTCCTCTTTTAATGTTTTCATACATAATGGTCTTATAACATTAATGGGGTGATGGCTATATAAGGAGAGGAGAGGGGGTTGGCTGACCAAGCTTGAAGCAAGCATGAAAGCATGAAAGAAGCCAAGCCAAGCATGAGGGAATGCATGAGTGAAGAGAGGGAGAGAAGGGAATGAAAGTTTTTTTTCATTCACTTGGGTATGTGAGAGCCTTTAGGCATTTTTGCTACCAAAGGTTCCCTCTTCCTTTCCTTCATTACTTCTTCTCTTAAGTCTCTCTTCCAAGTGTTGAGAGATTATTTAGATAAGAGAAGAAGAGCAAAAGAGGTCCTATATCTTGCAAAGGCCAGTTTATAAGATAGAAGCGAGAAGATGGTCCAGTTGTCGATCGGGACAGCTTTCGAAGCAATCCCGAGTTGCTGAAAGAGAAGAGGGCTGCAAGGATCTAGCAGTCCAGTATCCTCTATGACTCAGCTACGACAAGCCCTGTGTGGATACCAGCAGAGGCAGTATGTATTTGCTGCTAGTAGAGCATGAGTCCTTTCCACAGGTTTGAGCCGTCCTTGGGATTGCAACTAAGAGCCAGGGATTTTGTTGCAACCTTTGGTGAACGTCACTAAGGTATGTCTTTATATTATGTATAACATAATATCATTACATGGTTTCATATTTCCATTACTCTAGATGCATCTAGATCCTGGTAGGGGCTTGTGTTAATTAGATTAACATTTATAGATAAAATAGTTTTATCACTTTCCGCTACTGCATGCCTTTAGAAAAGTTTTAAAATGCATGTATCGCCCCTCACCCTAGGAATGATTTTCTTACAGGAACTCTATCTTGGCCTCCTACTACAAGCAAAATGAAAAATAAAAGACCAACTCAATTGATCAAAAAAGTGAATGGAACCTAATAAGCTAGAATACCAATATTGCACAGATTTCTTAAGGGTCGAAGGAAAGGTATGACATAGTACTACGTTAGTGGCTCCATGTAACAACATCAGCATCTTGAAATCTTGCAAATGGTCCACTAGATCCGAGATTCATTATTGATGAATCACATATTTGTACATTTATTTTAAGTATTTTAGTTAATTAATGATGCTAAAATCTTCTAAAAAGTTAATTTCGTAATTAAATTAGACCCTCTCGTAAAATTAAATAGTTTTAAAATATCTTTAAAAAATATGAAATTAGTATACATTTATGACAAGTAGATGCTGAACCGAGTGTCAATCTAAACACCAAAATAATTTCATACCTATTAAAATATTTAAAGAAAAGTTTAATTCATGTTTCTTCCTCTTTAGCAGGTATATCAAGATTGATAAAAAATCTTGAAACTATAGAACCTAAAAAATTTGGTTGGATTACTGATTGAAAAACTTGTCAATATGAAGAGCTCGATTTATAAAATCTAATGAATCAAATGGCACTCAAATTAGAGTTCAAATAAATCCAGAATCAAGAAAAAATAAAACAATCAAATTAGTATAAATTTTAAAGCAGCTAGTCATCATAGACAACCATTTGGTTTCAAAAGATTATGTATGCTTTTCAGATGTGGGAACGCCTATACTCAGAGTAGGAGATCATTTTCCCTCTTTGGTACTCCCTAAGCATGGTAGCTAGGGAAGTTGCATTGTACTTTTTTTCTTTATGTTTCCTTTTTTTCCTTCCTATTTGCACATTCATTTGTTGATCTAATGAATTGAGGGAATTGATCCACTTCCTCCTTACTTAAAATAATAATATAATAATATTAATATTAATTATTATTATATTATTATTATTATTATTATTATTATTATTATTATTATTATTAATTTTATAGTTTGTAGTAACTTCATGTGGCAAAATCGATTGTCTTAAACTTCGTGGCTGATAGTGTGAGCAGGCTTTTGGAAGTGGACTAGAGAGGCTAGTTTTGCTATGCATGCACGGCATGATGGTTGTGATGAAGTCGGCACGCATATTGTGGGTGAACAAGGATCCGATTGATTCGGGCAGTGGTCAGCCTAGAATTGGGTTAAGCCTAGAATTGATCCAATTCTATTCTTGGTTTTCTGGAATTGAAACTAAGCAAAAAAAAATATTGGAAACAATCGGCATTAAATTGATCTTCATATTATTCAAAAATAAAGAAGTACAACAACTTGTTAATATTTTTAAAAATACGTAATTTGTTAATCTTATTAAGAAATGCATTTGGAGCAAGTACTTAGTGAGATAGGTCAACGGATAACTTAATAACTATAAATTATAATAATGAATTCAAAAATAAACTCTATATATATAGCATATTACAACAACAAGAAAGCTCGTCACAAGAATCAACTTAAACAATATGCCTAGAATAAAATAAATGATGAAGTGATATGAACATTACACAATAAACTTTATATATTATATTATAAATCTTCTATTCATAATATTATATAATATAAATTAATTGGGTTTATGTTGGATCAAGTTATCCATTCTCTTGATCCGAAACCAAAGTTATTCAATTGGATTTTTCAACTGGATGATGGAATCGACCAACGTGATCGGAAACCAAAGTTATTCATTTATCATCGGCTTGTTTAATTGCAAGCAAGAATTTTGATGTACATATTTTTAAAACCTGTCTTCGTGCGCTTGTGAACCAAATTGGCAGTCTTACATAGTTTGTTGGAGCTACTTCCTACTCGACGAGGCACGATTATAATCTTCTTTTATGAGAAGGCATGTTCTAGACCGAATCTTACCATAAACATTGCTTGTCGAGTTGACCTGCCGTTTCCTTTTGTACCTCGTGTTAGCAAGGCGTCAAAGACCTAGGCAACAAAAAAAGATCAAGATTCTCGGAAATAGTTGACATACGACGACATTCACAATTTTTTTTTTTTTTTTAAAAAAAAAAAGGGTAGATCCCGGGCATGCCACCCCCAAGATGGTCCCCCAACACCAGTTCTCACAACTTCCCTTTCTTTTTTTTTTTTGTTTTATAAAAAAAAAAAAAAAATAGATCCCGGACATTGACCACCCCAGGATGGACTCCCAACCCCAGCAGGAAATGTTCTCAACTTCCCTTTCTTTCAACATAACATTTACTCAAATCCAGAAGCCCATTTATTTTGTTATTACACTATACATACAAAATAGTAGAAGAGAGAGAGAGAGAGCCTCGTAGTGCAAGGAGTATAACATGCAGGGCCTCAGGTAGTTGTACGTCTCGGAGTTAAGGGTGCCCCCCACTGCCACTCCCATAACCTGATCCATAGCCTGAACCGTAGCCCGACCCAGATCCAGAGCCTTCACCGCCACCGCCACCACCGCCGCCACCACTTCCATATCCTCCCCCATGGGCACCACCGCCCTGACCGTACCCGGAACCACCGCCGGACCCATATCCCGACCCACTTCCACTTCCACTCCCACCACCGGATCCACCGCCACCTCCACCACCTCCGCCGCTTCCATACCCTCCACCGTAGGCTCCTGATCCAGACCCATATCCAGAGCCCGATCCACTCCCCGACCCATAGCCAGAGCCGCTGCCTCCACCTTGTCCACCCCCGCCACCACCGCCGCCGCCACTGCCACTTCCATACCCTCCACCACTGGACCCTGATCCACCTCCTTCACCATAACCAGACCCGGAACCATAGCCAGATCCGGAGCCATTTCCCGAGCCACCACCCCCACCCCCACCTTCGCCACCACCACCTCCTCCGCCACTAGCCGATGTCAAGAATCGGCTTGCCTCAGAGATGCTAATGCCTAGCAACACAATGAAAGAAAGAGCAACTAGCTTAGTACGAGCCATGGTTGCTAAACTAGGGGAGCTGGAATGAGTTGTATGCCAGTGGGGAAGGAGGCGTGGGTATTTATAGAGCTGCATGCACGACTTTTAAGACATGCAAGCGTCCCAATTCCTAAATTTTATTTTATTTACGCGGTGAGGATACGGTTTCTTCAAACGAAAGAAAGGATGTATGTTATTTGACTCACATCATTGAATTTTTCCATGGCTAGCTGTTTGTTTGGTGTACAACTGACTGGCGGATTTCGTCGAAGTACGTAGTTACATGATCAAGGTGCTGCCGGCCATGGTTTCGAGTCGGCAGGCCCTGTTTCGACGTGCCTCAATTGTTGACGATTTGAGAGTTACCACCTTTGAATTATATTTACGTACAGCCAGTATGCCTACCGAGTCACGGAAATTGTTTGACGGGTTGGTTTCTTTCGACCTTTCCAAGAATTGTTTTAAGTGGAAATAACGAGCAGTGGGGTTACTAGACTGCCACAAACTAGACTTGCGGATCCGTGGATGGAACGTTGAGATGAATTGCTGAAAACCTTGAAATTGGTGGTTACCTACGGTCCACCAATGTATAGTCCAAAAAAGGCTACATGACAAGTATTTTTTTACAATAAAAAGGGTAGCTTCGTGGGCTAGTTTCCGCGTTGATTATGGATATGAACGAATAGGTTTTTGTTTACTGATGGTTTGGGTAGTGAATCAGCTAGCGTGAGCATTGCGAGGCATTCTGCAAGCGGAGTCCGGTCTAGTAATAGTTTTTCTCATGTACTTTAGTTTGCAGGGATGTTAGCGGTACAAGATGGATCGAATTGTTTGGGAATAAGTTATATATAATACGAAAGCAGGATCGGCAGCATCCCTTACTTTATAACTGGCAGCCAAGTCTTCCTTGATCAGTCTTGACTGCATTGCTAGTGCTTGCCGATTTCCGTTGTCTCCCTTACGCACCTTTTCCCAACGAATACGCCTCTGCATAAGAATTAGGCATCTTTTATGCGCACACATATGATTGCTTCCGTACACATTATCCCTGTTTGTTCAGGTTTATAAATGAATAAGGGATTAAACTGTTTTGGAAACAAAAAAAATTATTCCTAAAATAGGAATATCAATTTCCAGGAAATAGCTCTTCATCCTTGATATTCCATAGTTCTGTTTGGTTAGAATTATGGAATAACAACTTCATTCCAGTATAATTATTATAGTAATACCACTACATAGAAACAAAATGATCTAGAATAAGTTATTCCATGGTTCATCATGAAATAGCTATTTTAGAATATCAAAGGTTGACCTGAATAGCTTATTCTGGATGGTCCATCTCAATTTTCATAGCTGTTTGAAAAAATAAGTTGAAATAAAAACTTATTCTAGATGGAATTAATGCAACCAAACACCACCAAAAGGACTATTGGTAATTAATCTAAGGGATAGATGTCATGTTATCGATCATCGTTCCATTTAATGCCAAAACTAGCATAAAACCCGAGCTTGCTACCGCCGAGATTTAGCTTGGACAAAAAAATTTAAAAAAAAATCAATATAAATCAATATATAAATTTCATATGTAATATAATATATAATATATTATTAATTAATAAATTTATATCCATACTAATCTTTTTTTATTATAAATTCTTCACCTAAATTAAAAATATGTATATCAAAAAATTTATTAGAATATTACTTAATCGGATTCCATAACAAAATATGAATAAAACATGATTGAAGAAATAAATCTTAATATTTGAAATTAAATTAACTCCAATAGAATATAAAACATAAGAGGAAAAGATTCATAATTAAGATTATTAGTGGATTATGTGACAATTTTTAGGATGTGATTATTGAGAATTTCGATATAGATTTTTTTGTTAGGATTTGAAATGAATAAAAAAGATTTGGAGCTAGGAATTTTTGATAAATTATAGGTCAATATTTATTTTCTCAAAAAATATTTGTAACTTTGAAATTATATGCACTATTATTGAAACTTTGTGAATCAAATATAATTTGAAACATGTAAGCATGATTGAAAATATTTTTGATAACAACTAGCAAACTAAGTTAATCATAGTTTATATTAATTATAAGATTATGTGTTGGGACATCAATTACTTGTAGAGTTAATAATCTAAAAATTATAAAGATCACTATACCAATTTTGTCATCCAAGGTATTATTTAATTTATACCTTGAGACATTAAAATTATTTTTTTAATAAAAATAATTTATTTATTTTTAGTAAATAAAATATAGTTTAAAAAATATATTGTAACCTTGCCATGGTACAGAAGGTTGATCATTTTACACAATTAATTGCACAACAAATTATTACCATAAATCTTTATAGCAATCTTATAACATGTTTTATACTAAGGATGTCAACTGATTTTAAATTTTCTTTACATATAAATTTCAACTTCTGAAAAATAATTATTTAAAAATTTTTGCTTATGCAAGTTTTGGATATAATGAAATATTATTCATCATCTAAAATATTATAAATCCAACTCTAAACAAATCCATAGTTGAACCAACAATATACTAAAATATAAGTTGAAAAAGCAAATAAAATCTATATTTTAACCTAATCTTGGCCACTAATTTTTCGAGCCTAATTTATAAGGTAATGCTAAATTGAGCTGGCCCAATATGTCTTGAGTAGATCTACGTCTATAAATTTATTATTTATTATTAAATTTTAAATTTTAAAATCAATTAATAAATGTAATCCATAATTTTAATTTTTTTAATTTTTTAAATGAAATATATGCATACAGACATACATGGCCTCGACAACAAGATGATTTATAATATACTTGTTTGGAATTAGGTTTCAGTTATTATCTATCTTATGTTTCAATGAAAATCATGTAAGTCTTGCTTGTGAATTTTAACTGTCTACGGTATTATAGAGATGCAGATCTCTTGGGGTTGTCCTCTGATCCTATATAAAGAAAAACAGAATAGTTGTAGAAAGAAGAGAACTTGGACACTCCCAAATCCCGAGTTTTTTATCGAAATATCTTGATAATTTTAGAGTTGCATTGGATACATGCAAACCATAACCAATTTTCTTTTATTTAATTTTAAAAAAATAATCAATTGAATGGTTAATTTATCATATCTTAATTTGCAGGCTAAGTTTATCTTTAATCCAATCTATTTTTTTCTACAAAGTGACATCACTTTTGTTGTTTGTACACGACAAGCATATACAAACAGCCACTGCTCGATCACTGCCTTAGAATACTTTCTCAAAGCTGACTCGGTCTTTCCTTAGCAAATTCTTGATTAGGCTAGTGTCAGCCCTTAAAACTAGCTAGAGAAAATAAATAGCAGGAGAACTAGAAAGATTAAAGTCGTTGAACAGCACTCGGTATTCAATCTAGTAAGGTGGAGCCTTGTCGGAAACGAGAACCCCCTCCCCTCTTTATAGAGCTAGGCTAGTAACAAAACTGACTAGGATGAAGTCTTTCGTCATTCACTTAAAAGTTAATTAGAATAATATTTTGGACATTGTAAATATCTTGCTACTAGAAATAGCTAGGAATTTTCACGAAATATCTAAATATATTGGAGAATTCTAGACATTTCACGAAAAGTCTAGATTTTTCCAATAAAAATCTTTGCGACTTGAGTTTCTTTACAGTTTGAGTGCATTTTGAACCCGACTTTGGTAGGTACGTGTCACTTTACTTCCTAAAAGGACTTATTCCCCAATGTAAGACGGTGCCTTTTGCATCAGATGGAAAGATAAGTATCAAGAGTAGGACCATACTAAATTACCCAACAACAAAAAGAGAGATACTTCAAATTTTTATTTATATATTATTTAAGCAAGAAAGCCCCTTCCATACAGTGGTAGGCATTAGAGCGCAAATTTATTCGGGACTACATCGGGGGCACGTCATGCAATGCAAGGCGGGATTTTCGTTTAGCGTCCATGTCCGCCCCCACCATGCCCATAGCCAGAGCCGGAACCATGCCCATAGCCGGAGCCGGAACCGCTGCCCTCCCCGCCGCCGCCTCCACCGCCGCCGCCGCCACTGCCATGGCCTCCGCCATGGGCACCGCCGGCACCATACCCGGAACCACCTCCTGCGCCATATCCCGACCCACTCCCGCTTCCATGCCCTCCGCCGGAGCCGCCGCCACCACCACCACCTCCACCACTCCCGTAGCCTCCACCATGTTCACCCCCACCACCAGACCCATAGCCCGAACCAGAGCCATAACCGGACCCATGGCCCGAGCCCTCGCCACCGCCTTGTCCACCACCTCCGCCACCTCCGCCACCCTTCCCATATCCTCCACCAACTCCTCCGCCAGCACCCTTACCGTATCCTCCACCATATCCCTCACCGTAACCAGACCCAGAACCACCCCCAGATCCGCCTCCACCACCCCCACCACTTCCACCGCCACCTCCACCACTGATTCCGCTGAGGGATCTAGCGGCAGAGGTGAGCCCGACGCTGAGGAGGACAATGAAGGCAAAAGCCAAAAACCTATTGCTACTACGACTAGCCATGGTAGCCAAGGAGTGGAGTGAGGGATATATGGCAAGGTAATGGGGGAGAGGAGTCGTATTTATAGGGTTTTTTGCATGGCTAACGGAGGAAATCCGAGGACACGTATAATGCACGTTGTTTTCGAGAGGGCCACTGCCGTGTGAAATGAGGACTCCAAGGACGTTGGCTGGTGGCTGCTTTTTTTTGACTATTTGGTGCCAACGGTGACTTTTTTTTTTTTTTTTTTAATTATATTTTATCATGCCTTTCCTATGGTAGTCTTCTTTTTTTTTCTTTTTTTCTTTTTATTTTTTTTATTTTTTTTTTAGTTTTTTTTTTCACTTATATTTTATTCTTTTATTTAGAATAATAAAATTATTGTATGCCATCTTTAAATCAATTAGAGGCTATATAAATATATCATCAGGATTAAATTTAAATTTTTATAATAAAAATAATTGTCACTAATGAGATGGATTTCAATGATAAATAAAAATAGAGGGTAATCGCTAAGGCGGTAGCCTAGTCGGTAGAGGCTTGGGCTCGTCTCTCATCGATCACGAGTTCGAGGCATGATCCTGTGGGTGACTCGATTAGATCTTGTATTGAGCATTGTCCCGCAAGACGGGGCCCGAAGGGGATAGCTACACCGGGGTTAACTCCCCTATAATTTCCTACCAAAAAAATAGAAATAGAGGATAGATCTCACTAGACATAGATGCTTGAAATAATATATAGAAAAAGTTTTTTAAAGACCGAAACAATTCAAGTTGTAGTTCTTGATACCAAAAATAATATACTAAAATTTTATTAAAATCAAAATAGAATCCGCCCTATGTTCATTTGATAAAGTTGTTTTTTTTTTAAATTCTTTTTCTCCTGATTTTTTCATCACTACTCATGTGTTTGTTTTTCTGCACCTACAGTATGTTAAAAAAGTTAGAGCCAGTGTCATGTTGTAATTCCTTCTATCTTTTATTTATTTATTTAATGCTATGGATCCCATATAAGGAACCAATCAAACACAAATATCATAACATAGAAGAGAAGAGGGGTGCCACAACTAGACTATAGCCACACTCTCTTGGATGATATACAATTAAATTTGAGAGGAAAGAGAAGACGTAAAGCTTATAAATAACTTTTTTTTTTGTTTTCACGTACTCCTAAGAGGAGAGAGCTTGGTTTTATTAGTTCCCTGCCCCTACAAACAAAAAAAGAAAGGGAAGGGTTAGCAAGAGGCTGTAGCAAAACAAAAAACCTAAAACCTAAAATGGATGCATGATGATTCTTAACCAACCATGTCATTCAAGAATAGCAGAGCAATTTAAGTTATACAAAAGCCTATCATCGGCCATGGTGCATCTTTGGAGTGTTATCAAGCTAGATGTGTTGGTGCTTAGTCAACTTTTTATTTCTTGTTCTACTTATCAATGAATCGAACAAAATAAAGAAAAAAATGATGAAACTAAAATATAGCCAATTTGAGTTTATGGCTATTCATGGTCAAGCTTAAATGGGCATAACTAAGGATGCATTCCAGGTTTCATAAAATTTAGTGGAGGAAAAAATTTTTCCTTAAAAGCGAAAGTTGAAAAGATAATTAATTAGAAAGCAAAATATTGGTTTTTATAGATTTCCTATATAAATCTAGGAATTGAAAGTTGAATTTAGTTTTCCTTATTTGAATTTAGTTAATTATTAATCAATCATCATGATCAATCAAAAACTTCTATCATTTGTGATCTCATAGGTTTAAATACTAATCAATAGCACAGAAATAAATTTCTGAACTAATCGATGTGACCATTTAGCAATAGCACTTGATATCCAGGTCAAAAATTACAAAGCAACATTCAAGAACCTTGGCATATGGTTACTATATAATTCATCCTTCTGACCCAATGCTAAAGATGAAAGTTTACTGCTAACTTTTAATTAATGCATCCAGAGGTATTTCAATCTAATAAATCCTGTGACTCCTTGCAAGATTATTCTGGTCAAGTTTTTGCTAAATTGAAAATAGTAAAGCATTATCTCCAACATCTTAGAGTGGTCAATCCCATATTGACTCACATACTAACTTTACAAGTATTTGACTATACCTAGAAACTTTCCATCACTATATTAGAAATATAAGTAGTTTGGCACCAAAGTACTGTGCTTGCAAGTTCCTTAATGATCTCAGGTCGGAAGGATATTTATATCCATATCATTTTATGAGAGACTCTTGATAGCAGAGTATTTTACAGAGTTGGTTATGTTCGGTGAAATGTACTTCAACACTTACCTGCATACCATACCAATATCTCTACACTTCTTAGTTATGAGGATAACTAATCCATATAGTATATGAAGACCTATACTTGATACACATTGTTATCCTAGGTAACAATATATCATTCAGTCGTGAACAAATTTAAGAACTACATGATAAATTCTTCTTTATCGAATAGAAGTAGTTCTAAGAACTTCGTCATAAAAAAAATCAAATAATAAAAAATATACAAAATATGATGAACAGTCAAAAATAAGTTTTATTTATTAATGATTAATATATAAATTTCAATAAGCTCAACTATCTAGAACTTAGATGACTGGATTTAGGATATATTTTTTAACAACTCCCACTTGGACTAAAGCCAATCAAAATGATATCGAATACCATCTTCTATTCATGATTTTCGAACTCTTTGATTCCAAGGATTTTAATAAATGGGTTGGCCAAATTCTCCTTTCCATCGATCTTCTGAAGGTTAGCATTATCTTGATCCACGATCTTTAGGACAATGGTAGTAATGCAAAATATGCTTGGTTTGTTGATGTAACTTTGGTTCCTTCGCTTGAGCTATGACTTAAGTGCTATCACAATATAGAAGAACCAGAACATCAATAGAGAGTGCCACTCCAAGCTCATTGATAAATTTTCGTAGCCAAATAACTTTTTTTGCTGCATCAGATGCTACAATATACTCTACCTCGCTTATTGAATTAGCCACAATATGATGTTTGAAACTTTTTCAATAGGTTACTCCTCCATTCAGGATAAAGATATATCTCGACATACTCTTGCTATCATCCCTATATTTAATTGATACCTAGAGTTAATACAATCCACTAGTTTCAAATCAAAATTTCTATAAATGAGCCACCGATTTTTAGCATTTCTCAAATATTTAAAGATAGTATTTACGATCTTTCAATAGTTCTCACCTAAATCAGATTGGTATCTACTCACTATCTCTAGTAAGTATACCACATCTGGTCTTGTACATGTCATAGCGTACATAATAGATCCCACTGCCAAAGCATATGAAATCCTATGTATACACTCTCTCATGTGAAATTGTCGGATAATCTTTCTTAGATAGCAATTCCATGGTCTATCGGTAAATACCCTTTCTTGGAATTCACCATTCTATACCGCTTTAGCATAGTCTCAATATATGTAGACTGGGTTAATCCTAGCAACCTTTTGTATCTATCCTATAAATCTTCATCTCAAAGATATAGAATACTTATCCCAAGTCCTTCATGAAGAATTGAGATAAAAGCTATACTTTTCTCTCTTGTAATGTAGGAATGTCTTTCCAATTAAAAAAATATCATCTACGTACAAAACAAGAAATACGACCATTGAACCATTAGCCCATTTATATATACAGGGTACTTTTCCATTCTTAACAAAGCTATACATTCTGATTACTTTATCAAAATATATGTTCTAACTCCGAGATGTCCGCTTTAATTCAAAAATGGATCTTTAAAGCTTGCACACTTTTGATTCATCTACGGATATGAATTCTTCAGGTTGTATCATATGCATCTCCTCTTCCAGCCCTCTATTTAGGAAAGCAAATTTTATATTCATTTGCCAAATTTCGAAATCAAAATGTATCGCTATTATAAGTATAATCTAAATAGACTTGAATATTGCCACCGATGAAAATGTCTCGTCATAGTCAATACTATAATATTGACAATATCCCTTAATAACCATATAGGCTTTATTGTTTTTACCTTCCTATTTATGCCCATTTTTCTTTTGAAAATCCATTTACATCCTATGGATTTTATCCTTTCAGGTAGATTAACTAGTATCCATACATTGTTGACTTTCATGGACTCTATTTCAGATTTCATGGTTTCAAACCATTTATCAGAGTCAGAACTCTACATAGCATTCTTATAAGAAAATAGATGGTTTGAGGGTCTGATAAGGATTTATCACAGAGCATAGGCATGGCGGCGGCGTGTGATGGCAATTGCGGACAATGAGTAGGGAGAGGAAATCTTGGTGGAAGGCTTCGGTGATGGTGAGCAGGGAGGAGACGCCGTGGGTGGTGGTGGTCTTTCCCTGCATTCTTCTTCCTTTTTTTTCATAAGTTTGGATCGGGTATAAGGTAGCTAAAATAAGAGAGGAAGGTGGGTGGCAGAGGTGGAGAAGGGGGTGGGTATAGCTAGGGTGATGGAGGGAGAGGATGCTTTGATATCATATTATGAGAAAGAAAAAGATTGTTCTGTTCGAAAATAAAATTTTAAAAATTTTTAATAAAATACATGATTATCGTATATGATAACATGTGACTCGTAATATAATTATAGTAATACTCCTAATATGATTAAGACAGAATTCGTTATTCCAGGAAATAATTTAAGATAAGTTAATCTCTTTTTTAATTCTAATATATACTATATATCAATAAAAAGTATATGCTAAAAAATAAGAAAAAAATATCTTAATTATAAAACTATAATTCTAACTCGTAATATAATTATAGTAATACTCCTAATATGATTAAAATAGAATTCGTTAGTCCACGAAATAATTTAAGATAAGTTAATCTCTTTTTTAATTCTAATATATACTATATATCAATAAAAAGTATATGCTAAAAAATAAGAAAAAAAGGAATATCTTAATTATAAAACTATAATTCTATTAGTAAAAAATATTTATTTTTTATATTTATTTTTTAAAATTAGTGAAAAAAAATAGTCAAACATTGCATCCTATATTAATTGCATGCTACCCGCCCCATTTGAATTTTGTTCGTCGACGACAATTAGTAATGATAATTTGCTCGTTGACGCGCGGATGTCCACCTTTTCTCGCCCGCGGTCAAGCGGCCGCGCTTGAAGCACTTTAATGCGTTGTCATGCCCTTCACCACACCCAGCCACTCCCTTCCGTCGCTTGAACTTATCCGCCATCTCTCTTCCACCAAGGAACCAATCGAAATCCTGTGTCCAAGTCCTCCAAGACCACCTGCCATTCGCCCTTGTTATCTTGTATGACTTTCGTATTTTTTTTGGTAAGAAAGTCGATCATCTTGTATGACTTTCTTTACGAGCTCGACCTCGATCTACACTCCAAGCATCACCAACCCCACCACACCTTTTCCTGTTGCATGCCTTCCGTCCAAAGCTTCCAATAAATCTTTCATATCGATGTGACTGGTGTAAGCTTCAGACTGCTGCAATCCTCGCTTATTCTACGATGCAGCTATGTATTCTCTGACTTTTTTTGTTCTATTTTTGTTTCCATCAAAAAAGGTTCGATGCGAGGATATTTAAAGGTGAAGCTGTTTTTTCTCGATCGTCGGCGGTAGTGGAATTTGCGAGCCGGCCAATTCATTGTGGTATCCTTGATGGATTTGGATGCATTTTCTAAGATGCCATTTGACAGACAAAACAAGATCAGCTAGAGCGGGGGAGTTGGTAATTGCCTCTGATTTTATTGATGCGGAAACTTTTCTTTTCCTTGCAAGATATATATATATATATTGGGAGTGACCATCACAAGTAAAGTTATAAATGAATCGAGTTAATCCATGATTTAAACTGATTTAATTTATTTAGACTTGATCTGATTCATTTTTAAAGACTCGTGGATATCTAGACCAGATCTTAAAATTGGGCATATTCTATTTTTCAAGTCGAGTTTGAATTTATTAAATTCAGACCCCACCCGATTTGATCCAATATGAACTTGATGATATTGATAGGATTTAAACCAATTTGAGCATCTAAATTATAGTTTAAAACTTATATAAAATTATTTTTACCATAAAAAAAATTTTTTATATCTTAATTTATTTTGAAAATAATATTATTTGTTATTTATTTTGTGATTAATAATAATTTTTTATTTGATAATTAAAACATAGTTGTCTATATTTGATCTAGATCTGATTTAGATCCGATATTTTTAGATTAGGACTGGATTATTTATAGATCCAATTCAACCCGAATGACCCGTTGGATCGAAAGTTTTGGCCATAGATCCGACCTTACTTGATTTTTTAGTAGATTGGATCTGGATCTAACATTACGATCTAATTAAAAAATCAGGTCAGGATTACTCACGACCTGATCCGACCCATTTCATTTTCACCGTTAATTGCAAGCACAATAATGTAAATAATTTAGCTTCTTCTCTTGATTAAACTGGATGGGTGTTGTGGACTTATGGAGGTAAGGGAGTGGAAATCAATAGCCCAATGAATTGCACCATCATTTTTCGGATCACAAGGTTGATTTTGCTTGAAGCCATGTTGGACTATTCTATCTCCATGGGCAGCGAGCCAAGTTAGTTTTCTATAAATATTAGAGCTAAATTAATTAGATTCAGAAAATAAATTTTAAAAAGATGTATCTTGGGGATGCCATGTATGTGGCACCCACTTCTCAATCTATATCATGTATGAAAAATTCTTTGATAGACTCATTCTATATCCATTGTGATAGGAAAATTCAATCAAAATAATGGAAAAAAGAAGGAATGGATTATGTATTTAATGGAAAAGAAAAAGAATAGTTGAGCTGAAGAGCGTTGATTAGCTTTGCCTAACATATAGGATATAAAATGAGTCTATCCAAAAATTTTAATTTTATTCAAATTAATGACTAACTAAATAAATTCTAATAAAATTATAACTTGACAATGAATTTTAATTTTCTTCCTCATTGTTAAGCCCATGCATGCTAGTAATAATAAATTTGTGGATTTCAACAAATTTCATAATAACTATTGCTACTATTGCCACATTAACAGCGAATTATAATAACTTATAAAACCAATAATCAAACAATGTGACTTCTTATTTGCCCAAATATTAACTTCTTCACTAGCTTATCCTCTCCAATGCATGTATTGACATCAGTGGTATTTTCTCTCAACATTGACTCCACGCTATTGACATTAAATTGAATCAAAAAGTTATTAGAACTAATGTATATTGACTAAATAAGTTCTAATTAATACGACTTGGACTTGATAATAAATCTCAATTCATTCAAGATTCCATTAAAGCACTCTTATGCGTTTGGGTATATCTTTATGATCATATCTTAAACATATGCATGTGTATGAAGGTTGATCTTCTAAAAGAAGTGGAAGATAAAAATTAAAGTCCAATAGAGCCCTCGTATTTGAACTAAATTTGAATCAGTTTAGTTGATTGCTTTTGGTTGTCCAAGGCTGAGACACCTCATTTTGATAGGAAATTGAAGTAGAGCTAGTGCAAGATAAGAGTGCTGTTTAAAATTTAAAACATTAAACATTTAATAGAAAAGCTGATCATGATATAAATAATTGAAACTATCTACAAAATTAAAATACTTCATTTTAGATATTTCTAGCCTTTGCATTAAGTGGATAAAAAAAAGAGGATTTTAATAGCTTGATATAGTCTAAAGCATTAAAACCTACTGAATTTTGGTCTATACATTTTTCAAAATGTATAGATTGTACCCAATAGGAATAGTTGATTTTCAATTTATCCATCCTATTATATATTTTAACTCACTAGCAAAATGAGCATTCTACATTTTTATACCCTTTTGCTAGACAAGGAAATATTAAAATGCATGGCTTTTGATTATATTATTTCTTATGTTGTAGATCATTATCAATGATATAGCTCTAATTTAAACAGCTCATCATTAATTTGAAGTTGTTAAATCTTTTATGAAAAACCAAAGATTTATTGCTTAGTATTTATCTAATTCCATCCTCAAGAATATACAAAAAATCAAATTCTATGAGAAGCATCATGGAGTTTGTTAATTTAAATTATCTACAAGTTGGACTAGTGACCTGAACAACCAGGTAGACCTTAACATGAGTCTAATTACTATGTTGGATCCTTAGTTATTTATGTGTTGCTTGCATATCTACATAGTAATTTTTATTTCCATCCTTATAATCACATAATATATATTAATTTTCATCATTTAATTCTGCTAAAATTTGATTTGTATTTGAATAATATATGCTTATATGAAGATCCATGTAGGTATGTGGAAAGTTCCACATTGGCTATGTACTGAACAAATCTTAAGTATTTACATGAAATCAAGATACTAAGTTAATACTTACTAGTTAGCTTTTTTAAGTGAAGTTTTGGATCATTACGACTTGTATCCATATTTGAACAAAAAGTATTGATATAAATAATATTCAACTTTTATTCAAAGTTATCTAAAATAATATAGATATTTTTAATATCTAATTCATATTTATATTTATTTAGAATTAATATGAATACTAATTTTGATATCCATTTAATATTCATATTATTATTTATATTTAAAAAATATAAATGAAAAATATGGATACAGTAATACTTGCTTATTTTATCAATTTTCAGCCCTACCTAACATCCATTTATAGCTTTCAAGTCATGCAAGCACTTGGATTTTGCTTTGTTCAACGCGGCATGCGAGCACTTGGATTTTGCTTTGTCAAACACGGTAAGAGTAAGATTTCTCGAGTATAACAAAAAAGAGGATGGACATTCGCCAGTACGATAACTTGACTAACATTGATTCGCTGCTTTATAGCATTGTTATGTGATTGATTCATGTATTTCTCGACCCCAAGGTGCCACTACCCATCTTTCTGGGGTCATTACATCTCCCTCGTCCCTAGACCTTCATGTCAACATGCCATAGATTTTTCAATTTGCCATCATTTTCTCCGTTAACTTGTTTAACCTTAGGAAGGGCTGGTGGAATAGACCAACGTGGAAAAATCCAATGGGGATAAAAAATAATTAATAAAACAATGCTAACTCAAAAAACCACTCAAAAAAGCTGTCTTTCGCAAGATGCAGTTTCGTCATTAAATGGCACGCTTCAAGGTATCGATGCAAAGGGAGCAAAGAGCCTAAGCTATACCAGTTGAAATCAACATGGACCATATAATCAATTCATTTTTAATTAATCATAATAATAATAATTATTATTATTAGTCCAAAATTAAAAAAAACTCTTACATTCTTTCACTTGGATCATATTAATTATAATTTTAAAAATATTTTATTTCAAAATAACTCTTAGATTGAACACAATATATGGCTACTAAAATATATGATTCATAGATAGTATCTATAAATGACAAGGTCCAACAGTATCAATCATACCAAATCATGGATGTCATTATATTCCTTATTCGATACAAGACCTATCCATGGTTACAAGTATCACAAATACTATTGATATGAGCCTTGGTATGGTAGTGTAGCAAGAAAATAATATTAAAAGTGATCCAAATGAAATATACTATTTTTATTATCAGTCCTTCAATATTTCTTCAATATGCTTGAAAAATAAAATAAGCAAGAAAAATTTTAATGGTATCAAAATAACAAGCTAATCTATTTCACATACTCAAACATGATGTCAATGACGAGATAGTACATCATATTTGAGACTCGATACTTGGTCTCAATTTTTATACAAAGTATATAACCAAAAGAGATATCTCATAATCAAAAAATAATAATAAATATATCACCAATCATGATTTTTCTTTAACTACATATTTTTTACAAGCTAAAAATTTTCATAATTTCAAAAGAAGCATGTATGTCTTTAAACAAATATATTGAGATCTCATAAGTAACAAATAAAATATATCTATACAACTATCATTCTCAAGATAAAGACATATTTTTAAGATACTATGTTGTATTTTATTTCATATACACATGAACTATATAAGAATGCAATCTATCAACTATCATGTCAATAATATATATAAATACTCATGATAGATATATAAAAATAAAATAAAATTTTATAATAACAAAATACAAATATAAAGTCACTCTCATTAATCAAGCATAATATAAGAATTTAATATATCCATATTTTTAATATGCTTTGTAAAGCATTTGGACATCAAATTCTTGGTCAGATGATCAACTAACATGACCTTGATATATACACTTGACAGTTATATGTTTTTGGATTACAATCCATCAATAAAATAATTAGTGATAAATAAAATTTGTCAATTAAGTCAATGCATAAATACATCAATCTTTTACTAATCCAAAAAAATCAAAAGATTCTAAAATGCCCATATTCTTGATATATTTAATTAAAAAAATTATGAATTTTATTCATATGATTAGGAGATCGATAAATATTGACTTTGTATAAATATATTTTATAAAATATCTTTTGTTAACTAAAATCTCTAATTGTCAAATATTCTATCTTCACATAGATAGAGATAATGGAAACTTTTATTATTCTTTTAAAGAACATAGATGCACTATTATTATAATAAATTTTAAGTGATTTTTAAGATAGAATCAATAATTATAAGATCTAGGACAAAGTTCCATAATCAAAAGTAATATATATTATGATTTTGCAACATGCTACAAACTTTACTTATATATTTAAAAATGCCACTAGATTTTATTTTCTTGACTTTTTACAAAACAAACCTTCCAACCATTCACATCTTAAGAAATCAAATTATCATAAAAAATTATATATATTTTTTTATTATATAATTTCTTTACTAATGATATATTAACTAGTAATGAAGGTATTGATTATTGGTATATATATATAATGTTACTCTACCGCTTCCTCCAATAGAATGAAATATAATATTTTTATAAATAAAAAAAAGAGTAATAACTTATTTTTTTTCAATGTTATATTTCTAGTATAGAAGCATCTAATATTATGTAAATTAGAATCTACAAATATGGTATGATTTGACTCAACATTTTTATATCCCAATTAAGATAGGAGAATCTGTATTTATTTAGAATTATATGGTTAACTATTTGAATAATATATATTTTTAAATCTAAAATATAGATGACGATTCTTAGGGTCTCATATTAGAGATATCATGATAAATTATGCCTACTTATCATACTTCAAACCATATCTTTTAAAATGTGATTTTATCTTTCATTCATACTATTTTGCTTGAAAATTTCAAACATGATGTATTAAATAATTATCCCATACTTATATAAATATTTAATAATATTATTTATTTATTATGTATTGGATCCTAGAATGTGACTGATATACCATATCAATATTCTTATTCCTTTCTCAAAAGTATCAAACCTTTTAAATGAAATAGAGTTAATAATATCAAAATACTTAGTTTAGGCACAATACTCTCTAGTTTTATAATATAAGATCTAATACCATCATGCCATCAAACTCATATTAATTTATCTATCCATAAGCTATCCAGACTCTTTTATAATCAAATTCTACATACTTTTTACAAATGATGTTATAAATCATATAAAATTATCATTATTAGATATAACATCAAGAATGAAATCAATCATATAAATATATTATAGATAAAATAATTTACTTTTTATTACTTTTATAGGCAGCTTTATTCTAGAGTGATCTTATAAGTTATCTAAGATAGAAGATTATTATACAATATAATATCCATAATCCATCATACTTAGTACTAGTATAATTTTAATTTTCATATTTTATAAATTATTTCAGTCAGAGTCATCATAATGGAAGTATTAACTCTATTGAATGCATAATATGCTAACTGCAAATAATCTTTATACGATTAATTAATAGAAAAATATAAATAATATATATGCCAGAAAATTTTTATAAGTATTATTTTAATGAGAGCCCTTGGTCTAATGTTATAATTTTTTTAAAAAGAAAGTGATTCATATAAGGTATCTCTCTTCATTATATAATACTATTCAATTCCTTTTAAATATCTTATAAAAGGATCTTGTAAATCTTGGTGAACGGGCTACTTTGGTGGTCACTATTTATCAAAATTCATAAACTTTTCAATCATGGATCATCAAGCTCTAAGATGATATAAAATATATAAACAACAAATTAAGATTATTCATAGATGCAACTGTTAGAGATACAAATAATAAATAAATAAATAAGGACTTTAAATATAATATGCTATTTTCAATAAGAGCATCATATGCATCATCATAAAAGTAAAGAATATGATATACTTTTGAGCTCCAATAATAAAGTCAATTTAATGAGAATATAAAATATTTAAAAATATATCCCCTTTTAAGCTCCAAGGTATTCAAAAATATATCCCTTTTGGATAAATTTTCTAAATCCAATATACCTTCACCTTTGATAATTTGATCAAGTTAAGACCTCAATAATAACATTACTATTATTAACATTAAAAATGAATGTATAATCAAAGATAGAAGGAATACAAAATATTAATAAATGGGCATATACATAAATAATATATAAGAGTCTAAATATAATATTACATATTTTCTTTGGACAGAACATGCAATATGCATAGTACTTTTTATATAAAATTACAAGAAAATAAAATACTCTAACATTCACGAACCTATCCACTTTAGGCTGACAGATCCATGAAAGCTAGAGTATCCTTGCAATACAATGTCCCATATAATCTTTTCTTATTAAAACATACAACAAACCTCTTTGGATAGGCGATTGTAAGCCATGACCAGAAAATATCCCTTTCATTATAAAAAATTTCATGGATAATATAAATAAACTACTTTGATGATAAATATTTATGCCAACCCATAAAATTATTAATAAAAAAAATAAATATCTAAACAAATATAAAATAATATACTTTAATCATATATATACCATAAAAGATCAGTCCATAATGAGATACTTAATAACATGCACCTCACTGATCAAAACATAATATAATATTATATTCAAACTATCATTTCTATCAATTAATACTTATTATATAACTATAAAATATCCTTACACAAGAATTATAGCATATAATAAGAATCATAATTAAGTATAGTCATTTTTTTGGATCAACTATAACTGATATGTCAATATGCAATTCCAAAATACAAAAAAAGATAAAATAATTAGTTCTCAATGACTCAGCTATTCAAAAAATAAAAAGTGCTCTGGATCCTTTGGGGGTTACATAAAAATATACTTGAATTATACAATAGTAAATAGAATTATATATAAATAGTTTATAAACTATTTAAATATTTTATCATGCATAAAGAACTTAATCAAAATATTTTTCAAATCATTACAAATCCAATGGTCTAAAAATTATTCAAAACGAATGTAAAACAAGCAAGTTACAATGATTTTATCAAAAATCAATAATAGAGGACTAAACCATAAATTATAAAAATATAGAAACTTTTCTATAAATTATATTTTTAAAAGATAGAGATCTATATGCGAAATATCAAGGATTGATTTATAATATTTAAAGACTTTAGGGACCTATATGTAAATTTATATGGATCCATATTTAATTCAAAGTTTTATAGGGATTTAGTTATAAAATTCTTCCTAATCCAATATAATTGGGTTCAACCAAGGTTTTTTTTTTAATTAAGCTCAAACTTAATTAATGGATTGGATTTTAAACGAGTTGAAACCCGTCAATCCAAATCCAATATCCATTAAAATCCATCTCCTTCTTCCTTTCCCTTCTTCGATGATGGATCTACCACCATCCAGCAGTGGAGATGAGGCAAATGACAGCCTCTATAATCTCTTTGGGGACATTAGCAGACAAGAAGAACTATAGGAGATATGTGATGTTTCCATCTCAATGTAGTTCACCAACTACATGATAATACCTAATATATTGAACATGTTGTGAGCATAACTCCAGTACCAGGGGATGATATGAGGAGCAAGCATGGTATGTTTTACAACATGGACAAACCGATGTCATCGAGAAACAAAGGCCCAACAAGCGCTAAGGCCCCCACACGTTCCACAATGTCAACAGTTTTTTTTCCTGCAAATCCTTTCAAACCCGAGGAGAAGAGATGTTGAGCAGAGTATTTGAGCTAATGTTATTAATGGAAGGGGTAAAACATTTATAATACATGCCAAGAGAGCATAATTAATTAGGTGGTGGGTATAATTGTTTAGTAGTGCGCTACTATCTAATGTATTACATGGTACATATAATTCAAATATTTATGAGCTTGCCATGATCGATATATGTACTGAAAATGTTTGTGAAAGAAATTGAAACAATAATTAACCGGAAATAAGTCAGTCAAATGGCCATGTTCGTGGGGGTACCAGGATTAGACACAGATTACTGGGTCCTATTTGGTTTACTTAGTTATGTATCAAAGTTTTGTAATCAACTAGGATTGAGTCCTATAATAAGTTGAGGTTAGTTGATTTGTCTCAACCCTCAACCTAGTCCAGTACATTGAGTCCTGTACATCAGTATGAGTCTAGTATGAGTCCACTTCTTGTATAAGAGAGGAGGTTACACTATTTTGAAGTTCCACCAGACCTCATTCTGAAGCTAGAGGCAGTTATATCAGCCAAGGGGAGCCCAATTGACACCCAGGTGCCCTGATTCTCTCCAGATGCCATTTCAGATGCCATATTCCCTCCAGATGCTTCTAAAATATTTCATATGCCAGGAGCCCATATTTTCCAGGTTATCCCAGCACTCCAAGCCTCCAAATTCAAGCCCAGGAAGCAAGCCCAAGCAAGAAGAACCAAGATTCCCTTTTGATACCAGGAATATACCAGCCCAGGGAACCAGGCACCCCAGCTTCCAGGAGGCCCAAGCCCATGCATCCTTGGCCCATGGTCGACCTCCCGTTGCTTCCCTAAAGCCCACACACCCAAAGGAGGGGGCGTCCAAAGATGTTTGACCAAGTCCAAGTTGAAGTGAAGAGGGAGAAGACCAAGTCTTTTCTAACCTAGTTGGGATTCCTAATCCTTTTAAACCTTGTAATTCTAACCTAGCTAGGAAAGGACTTGTAGTCTAATTTGGAAGAGGATTTGTAACCCAAGTGTAACCATGGTTAGTGAGGGCATGGAAACTCTATAAATACCCCACCCCTCCTCTTATATTCATCTCTTTCTTATGAATACAACTTGCTGAAATTTTGTGATATTGCCTTGTGTTTGGTGTTCTAGTGTTGGTTCTCTTGTTCTTGTATGCTCTCCTTGTGTTCCCGGATTGAAACCTTGCTGCCCTAGCTTCCATCTGTATCTTTAAAGATCAGCCACGCCCAGAGGAAGACGCCCTAGCTGCTGCCCCAATCAAGCAACTGCTTCTTCCCTGGGACATCCATACCTAAACCTAGTTCTTTCAATTCTAAACCCTAGTTTCTTATTCCTTTGTTTAATAGCTCTTTTGATTGACCTTGACGCTTGCAGGATCCTCGAGATGCTTCACCTCTCCTGAGGAGGCCTTTTTTGCTTTCAGGACCACCCAGATCAGCCATCAGATTCAAGGGAATCGAGGCTTCTTCATCTAGGCTCCAATCAGAGTGTGAGTGATCCTTTCCACTACAAAGTTTCAATCTCTGACTGGTACGAAACCTACTCTTCTCTTATTATCTAATTTGATGAAGATAAGCTATCCTAAACCAGGAGTTTCTCAACTCTCAGGTCCTGACTACTTATTATCTTGCATGAGTTCTTTGCGATCATGATGATTCTTTGCATTGCTATCCCATTTGCTAGTTCTTACTTTTATTTAGAAATTTAGCCTACAAACCTAAATTATAAAAATTACAAAAAAAATTAAATTTCTGTTTTTCTTGCATGTTTAGCAATCTTAGAGTCGTCCCGCATCAGTTTGGCCAAGCAACCACTAGGATCAACCAATTAACCAATAGGCTTAACCAAGTTGAGAACCGATTGGAGACTGTAAAGAAAACCCAAGAGTCTAACACTGAACCAGACCTGGATTCCATCCCTTCTACCCCTCACAACCCTAGAAGATTCCAAACCCATGAACTTTTGTGGAACATAACCCTAGGAGACCCCAGAACCAGGATCAATTTAGGGAGCCTAACCATAGGGGAAAACACTAGGATCAATATCATGACCCCAACCATAGGAGACCCAATCGTGAAGACCAAGATCAGGATGATAGGCTTCTTAGGAGCATCAAGATAGACGCACCTACCTTCAATGGCAACCTAGATCCAAAAGTCTATATCGACTGGGGGGGAGGTATAGATAGGTACTTCAAATCTTATGCCTTGAGTGATGAGAAAAAGTATCAATTTGTCCAGCTCAGGCTAACAGATCAAGCTAGATTATACTGGGATCAAGTAGAGCGATTCAATAATCAGATAGGCAACCTACCCATTACCACTTGGAAGCCATGAAATTAAAGCTTAGGGCTAAGTATGTTCTCCCATACTATCAGCAGTGTCTCTTAGATCAATGGCAGAAATTAAAACAAGGGACCAAAACTGTGAGTGAATACATAGCCTAATTTGATGAGTGCGCCCTAAGATGTGGCATAGATGAACCTGAGTCAGTTACCCTCTCTAGGTTTAGAAATGATCTTAGAGAGGATATTCAAAAGGAGCTGTACCTTAGGGATGTTGAAACCATGGCCCGTGCCTATCGTGTAGCTGAAAATGTTGAAAGGTTCTAGAAAGTACCTGTAGTTAGGAGACTTGAACCCTTTAAGCCCAACACTCCTAGCTTTAGGTCCAACCAGAACCAGTTCTACCCAAACTGACCCAGCTATAACCAAACTCATCCCAACCCTAACCAAAGCCGGCCAAACCCAAACCCAAGTCGACCCAAACCCAATCCAACCCGTCCCAACCCTAATCCATCTCGTCCTAACCCAAGTCCGAGTCAGGCTAGCTCAAGTAACTCAGCATCTTTGAGGAATGATAAGGGTTAGGCACCATTTTTTCAAAAAAATCCAAGCCCCGGTCCTAATGCTTGTTTTAGGTGCAATAAGGTAGGTCATTTTGCTAGCCAGTGTCCCACTAGGTCTTTGCACATAAGGGAACTTGTGGAAGATGAGCCTGAACCCAATGAGGATGAAGAAGAAGAGATCTATGAAGCTGAACTAGACTTAATTGAGGAATATGAAGGTGATGAGGAGGATTTTGAACAAACAGACCTCGCAGGGATAGTTAGATGCATCCTGTCTCAGAATAAAACCCAGGAAGATTGGTGTAGGACCAATATCCTACAGACCTTAGTGAATATTGGAGACAAGGTGTGTAAAATAATTATAGATAGTGGGAGCTGTGTGAATGCCATATCCCATAAGGCTATCAAAACCCTAGGCCTACACCCAGTTCCTCACCTAAGCCCTTATAAGGTATCTTGGATAGATTTCACCTCCATACCCATTAAATCCATATGCCAAGTTCAACTCCAGCTTTAGTCTTACCAAAATAAAGTGTGGTGTGATGTTGTGCCCATGGGGGTAAGTAGCATCATTCTAGGATGGCCATGGCTTTATGATCATGATGCCACTCTTTATGGCCAAACTAATGCTTGCATGTTTACTTTCCATGGGAAGAAGATCACCATAAACCCCACCCCACCTCAGGAGTTAATTAAGAAAGGATCTAGCTCACTTAAAGAGAAAAAGTCTGGAATTAACTTAATCACTGCAAGAGAGCTAGAGAAGGAGATATCTGAGGGCACTAATGTTTGGATGTTAGCTGTGAAGGAAGTATCTGATCCCATTGATAGAGAGTACCCTCAGGAGGTCAAGGGAGTCTTGAATGAATTTAGTGACATATTTCCTAAAGATTTACCTGACCACTTACCACCTCTTAGGGATGTCCAACATGTAATTGATTTAGTCCCAGGAGCTACTTTGCCTAACCTACCTCATTATAGGATGAACCCAGCTGAACACTTAGAGCTTCAAAGACAGGTAGGTGAGCTTCTTAGAAAAGGGTTTATTAGGAAGAGCCTAAGTCCTTGTGCTGTACCAACCCTATTAACCCCTAAGAAAGATGGCACGTGGAGAATGTGTGTTGATAGCCATGCCATAAATAAAATAACTGCGAAGTATAGGTTTTCCATCCCCCGCTTGGATGATATGTTGGATATGATGGTAGGAGCCACAATCTTTTCAAAGATAGACCTTAAGAGTAGCTACCATCAGGTTCGAATTAGACCTAGGAATGAATGGAAAACAGCTTTTAAAACCAAAGATGATCTATATGAGTGGACCGTAATGCCTTTTGGGTTATCCAATTCTCCTAGTACTTTCATGAGAATTATGACCCAAGTCCTTAGGATGTTCATAGGTAAATTTGTGGTAGTATATTTTGATGACATCCTGATTTATAGTAAAACCAAGGAAGATCATATAGAACATCTGAAACAAGTTTGTTTGACCCCTAGGTAGGAGAACCTCTATGCAAATTTAAAGAAGTGTGATTTCATGACCCATAGAGTTATCTTCCTAGACTTTGTGGTGATCCCTGAAGGTGTAGCAGCTGACCCTGAAAAAGTCAGATCTATTGTAGAATGGCCAGTACCCACTAGTGTCCATGGAGTTAGAAGTTTTCATGGTCTAGCCACTTTCTACAGAAGATTTATTAGGGGATTTAGCACCATAGTAGCCCCAATTACTGACTGTATTAGGAAGGTTAGTTTTGAATGGACCAAATATGTAGATTGAGCCTTCCTAGAGATTAAAACTAAGATGACACAAGCACCCATCTTGAGGTTACCCGATTTTACTAAGGTTTTTGAGATAGCTTGTGATGCTTCGGGAGTCGGCATAGGAGGAGTTCTGAGCCGAGAGAATCACCTAGTAGCCTTTTCAGTGAGAAACTTAATGAGGCTAAGTTAAAGTACTCAACCTATGACAAAGAGTTTTATGTGGTAGTACAAGCTCTTAGATACTGGAGATATTATTTACTACCCCAGGAGTTTGTTTTATATTATGATAATGAAGCACTCCGATTTTTGAACTCCCAGAAGAAATTAAATCCTAGGCATGTTAAGTGGGTAGAATTTATACAAGCATATACCTTTGTACTTAAACACCAAGCTGGAACTGAAAACAAGGTAGCTGACGCCCTTAGCAGACAAGCCTTACTATTGAATACTATTAGCACTTAAGTCATTAGATTTGATAAGTTAAAAGATGAATATACAACCTGTCCAGACTTTAGTGAAATTGTCCAATCCTTAGCCCAAGGACCATCTAGTACCCCCAACGAATACACCCTTCAAGATGGTTATTTGTTTAAGAACAATAGACTATGTACTCCCAGAACATCATTTAGATAATTCTTAGCCCAAGATGGTTATTTGTTTAAGAACAATAGACTATGTACTCCCAGAACATCACTTAGAATATACAACCTGTCCAGACTTTAGTGAAATTGTCCAATCCTTAGCCCAAGGACCATCTAGTACCCCCAACGAATACACCCTTCAAGATGGTTATTTGTTTAAGAACAATAGACTATGTACTCCCAGAACATCACTTAGATAATTCTTAGTCTGGGAAACCAATGCTGGAGGCCTTGCTGGTCATTTTGGAAGAAATAAGACTATCTCAGCTGTAGAGGACTAATTCTTTTGGCCTAGTTTGAAGAGGGACGTTGCCAATATAGTGTCCAGACGTAGAACTTGTGCTGTTGCAAAATAGCAGAAACAAAATACTGGATTATATACCCCTCTACCTGTACCAGACCATCCATGGCAAGACTTAAGCATGGACTTTGTTTTAGGCCTACCTAAGACCCTCAGGAAACATGATTCAATATTTGTAGTGGTCGATAGATTTTCTAAAATGGCCCATTTTATACCCTGCTCTCAAAACTTTGATGCATCTAGAGTAGCCCGTCTTGTCCTTGACCAGGTGGTTAGATTACATGGATTACATAAGACAATAGTGTCAGATAGGGATATCCGCTTTTAGGGATGGCAATGGGCCGGGTTTGGACCGGGTGCATAACTACCCAAACCCAAATCCAAATATTCAATACACTATCCAAACTCAGTTCAAACATTATCGGGACTGGATTTTTTTATCCAAACCCATCTCAATTGGGTATCGGGTAATCGGGTTTACCCGGCCCGAACCCAACTGAGTCATATTAATTTTTTTTTATTTTTATCAACTTTAAAATCATCTACAATTTTATAAATTATACATACATTAAACAAATAAAATTTAACTACATTTTTAGTTTAACAGCATTTAATTTCATATTCAACCAAAATTTATATTATGAAGTTGGTAAACTATTAATTATGATCTTGTTTTGATTCACCCTGAATAGAATATGATGAAAATTTTTTCTCCAATATATATATATAATGATTAGGGTATATGATCCAAGTATTTTAAAATTTAATAACTAATAATTATAATTAATAAAATATATATTAATTATATATATTTTTAAATATTAAAATAATTTGGGCTGGGTTCAGGTCGGGTGTATATCTACCCAGTCCCGGTCCAAACCCAAAGTTAAGCATTCGGATCGAGTCGGGTCGGGTACCCATAGGTTTGGATTTTATTGCCATCCCTATCCACTTTACTAGTTATTTTTGGAAGACCCTTTGGCACCTATTAGAAACCAAGTTAAAATTTTTCACTGCCTACCACCCACAGACTGATGGTCAGATCGAGGTAGTGAACAGAAGCTTAGGAAACCTTCTTAGATACCTCGTAGGTGAACAAACGAAAAATTGGGACCTATTGTTATCCCGAGCTGAATTTGCTTACAATAGTTCTGTTAATAAGTCCATAGGAAAGATTCATTTTGAGGTTGTGCATGGATATAAACCCAATAAACCTCTTGATTTGATCCCCTTACCCTCACTTGCACGAGTTTTTGAGTCAGCTGAGTCTTTTGCATAGCATGTTAGGGAATTGCATAAAGAAATTAGCCAAAAGATAAACCTAAGTAATGAATTATATAAAAAACTTGGCTAATTCTCGAAAGAGAGCTAAAGAATTTTCTGCAGGAGATTTTATGATGATCAGGCTTAGGCCTGAACGGTTCCCTCCAGGGATCGTGAAGAAACTTCATGCTCGTGGAGCTAGCCCATTTAAGATAATAAAAAGAGTTGGACCCAATGCCTATATGCTTGAGTTACCACCCGACCTAGGCATTAGTTCCACCTTCAACATCTCAGATCTTGTAGAGTATAGGGAGCCAACAGTGATTCCCAGCGAGCCTCTTGGTCCTATCCCTTCCCTTGAGAGTGAGCCTGCTCTAGAGTGTCCACTAACCAATTGGCCAAATAGTGAGAAAAAGATTGAGAGAATCCTAAATGATCAAGCAATTTGTACCCGGAATAGAGGCTATCAGAGGTATTTGGTCTGGTGGTAAGGTCGGGCAGAATCTGAGGACTCGTGGATCATCCTTGAGGATCTGCAGCACCTCAACCGAGACCTACTCGAGCACTATGAGAGCCAAGTTATCCTACACTCGACGGGGTCAAGCTCCTCCCACCCCAGGAGAATTGGTGGGGGCACCAGGATCAAACATAGATTACTGGACCCTATTTGGTTTACTTAGTTATGGGTCAAAGTTTTGTAATCAACTAGGATTGAGTCCTGTAATAAATTGAGGTTAGTTGATTTGTCTCAACCCTCAACCTAGTCTAGTACATTGAGTCCTGTACATCAGTATGAGTCTAGTATGAGTCCACTTCTTATACAAAAGATGAGGCTACGCTATTTTGGAGTTCCACCATACCTCATTCTGAAGCCAGAGACAGTTACATCAGCCTAGGGGAGCCCAATTAACACCCAGGTGCCCTGATTCCCTCCAGATACCATTTCAGATGCCAGATTCCCTTCAGATGCTTCCAGAATATTTCATATGCCAGGAGCCCATGTTTTCTAGGTTATTTCAGCACTCCAGGCCTCCAAATTCAAGCCCAGGAAGCAAGCCCAAGCAAGAAGAACCAAGATTCCCTTTTGATACTGGGAATATACCAGCCCAGGAAACCAGGCACCCCAGCTTTCAAGGGGCCCAAGCCCATGCATCCTTGGCCCATGGCCGACCTCCCCTTCTGCCCTAAAGCCCACACGCCCAAAAGAGGGTGCGTCCAAAGATGTTTGACCAAGTCCAAGTTGAAGTGAAGAGGGAGAAGACCAAGTCTTTTCTAACCTAGTTGAGAATCCTAATCCTTTTAAACCTTGTAATTCTAACCTAGCTAGGAAAGGACTTGTAGTCTAATTTGGAAGAGGACTTGTAACCCAAGTGTAACCATGGTTAGTGAGGGCATGAAACTCTATAAATACCCTACCCCTCCCCCTCTTGTAATCATCTCTTTCTTATAAATACAACTTGTTGAAATTTTGTGATATTGCCTTGTATTTGGTGTTCTAGTATTGGTTCTCTTGTTCTTGTGTGCTCTCCTTATATTCCCGGATTGAAACCCTACTGCCCTAGCTTTCATCTGAATCTTTGGAGATCAGCCATGCCCAAAGGAAGAAGCCCTAGCTGCTGCCCCAATCAAGCAACTGCTTCTTCCCCGGGACATCCATACCTAAACCTAGTTTTTTTGAATTCTAAATCCTAGTTTTTTATTCCTTTGTTTAATAGCTGTTTTAATTGACCCTGATGCTTGTAGGATCCCCGAGATGCTTCACCTCCCCTGAGGAGGCCTTCTTTGCTTCCAGGACCACTCAGATCAGCCATCAGATTCAAGGGAATCGAGGCTTCATCCAGGCTTCAATCAGAGTGTGAGTGATCCTTTCCACAGCAAAGTTTTAATCTCTGACTGGTACGAAAACTATCTTTCTCTTATTATCTGATTTGATGAAGATAAGCTATCCTAAACCGGGAGTTTCTTAACTCTCGGATCCTGGCTACTTATTATCTTGCATGAGTTTTTTGCAATCATGATGATTCTTTGCATTGCTATCCCATTTGCTAGTTCCTACTTTTATTTGAAAATTTAGCCTACAAACCTAAATTATAAAAATTACAAAAAAAATTAGTTTTCTATTTTTCAAGCATGTTTAGCAATCTTAGAGTCGTCTCGCATCACATGTCCAAACCAAATGATAGATAAATATAGGCAAATCCTTTTCCCTTGTACCAAATTGCTAATTAGATGGTACTGCAAAATATGTTTCTCTCTTTTTCCTATTCGACAACCGTCGATATGCCAAGGCCGAAAAACTAGATGGTAGCATCAAAGACTTTCGATAATGGATCCGGAGAATGTCGAAGCCATAGGCTTGATGAGATCTAATAATTTCTTCACAAATCATCGAGGAGAGAGATGATATCCATATGGGAGAAGGAAACTAAGAAAATAAATTAAAAATAAAAGCTTCAATGATTTGTGGTGCGATGGCCAAAGAAGGAAACCGGGAAAACAAATTAAAAATAAAATTTAAAAGAAAACCAGGATCCTTCCATCACGAGCTAGTTGGATCAAAGCCTACACTATGCCGTCTCAACCACATCAACCAACATAAGGCGCTCTTAGTCCAAACATAAAGATCACATAACATTCGACTATATACATGTCTATCAACATTGACCATATAATCAACCCATTTTTAATAAACTATAATAATAATCATAATAATTAATGTTAGTCCAAAATTAGCAGAAACTCTTCTAAGAAAGAGTTAGGAGAGCTCTCCTTCACAAACATTGCTTGATTTACCCAATCCTTCAAAAGATTCTGCATGCTTTTCAAATGTGGGAACACCTATGCTCAGAGTGGGAGATCAAAGGGCATTGTAAGATGTGGAGATCATTTTCCCCCTTTGGTACTCCCTAAGCATGGTAGCTAGGGAAGTTGCAATGTATTTTTTTTCTTCTGTTCCTTTTTCCTTCCTCTTTGCACATTCATTTGTTGATCTAATGAATTGAGGGAATTGATCCATTTCTTCAATAATAATAATAATAATTTTGCATTTTGTAGTAACTTCATGTGGCAAAATCGATTGTCTTTAAACTTCGTGGCTGATAGTGTGAGCAGGCTTTTGAAAGTGTACTAGATAGGCTAGTTTTGCTATCATGGCTATGTATGCATGGCATGATGGTTGTGATGAAGTTGGCATGTATATTATGGGTGAACATGGATCCGATTGATTCGGGTAGGGGTCAACCTAGAATTGGGGTCAGCCTAGAATTGATCCAATTCTATTCTTTGTTTTCTGGAATTGAAACTAAGCAAAAAAAAAAAAAATATTGGAAACAATCGGCATTAAATTGATCTTCATATTACTCAAAAATAAAGGAGTACAACAACTTGTTAATATTTTTAAAAATATATAATTTGTTAATCTTACTAAGAAATACATTTGGAGCTAGTACTTAGTGAGATAGGTCAACAGATAATTTAATAATATAAAATATAATATATGATATATATATATATATCTATATATATATATATATATATATATATATATATATATATATATATAGCATTTACAACAACAAGAAAGCTTCGTCACAAGAATCAACTTAAACAATATGTCTAGAATAAAATAAATCATGAAGTGACACGAACATTAGACAATAAACTTTCTATATTGTATCATAAATTTTCTATTCATAATATTATATAATATAAATCAATTGGGTTTATGTTGGATCAAGTTATCCATTCTCTTGATCCGAAACCAAAGTTATTCAGTTGGATTTTTCGACTCGATGATGAAATCGACCAACGTGATCGAATTAGATTAGTTCAACTCCGTACTCAAACCTATTGTGATCCACAAGGCCACGAGATCCGTTTCAATGTGGCATGGATTGCAACAGATCCGTACTCGAACAATTTTACATATGGCCGCACTCATTTATCATCGGCTTGTTTAATTGCAAGCAAGAATTTTGATGTACATATTTTTAAAACTTGCCTTCGTGCACTTGTGAACCGAATTGGCAGCCTTGCATAGTTTGTTGGAGCTACTTCCTACTGGACGATGCACAACTATACTCTTCTTTAATTTAATGAGAAGGCTTGTCCTGGACCGAATCTTAATATAAACATTGCTTGTCGAGTTGACCTGCCGTTTCCTCTTGTAAGTCGTGTTAGCAAGGCGTCAAAGATCTCGGGCAAAAAAATAAAAAAATAAAAAGGTCAAGATTCGACATTTACAACTTCCCTTCCCTTCAACAAAACATTTACTCAAATCCAGAAGCCCATTTATTTTGATATTATACTATCCATACAAAACAGTAGAACACACACAGAGAGAGAGAGAGAGAGAGAGAGACTCGTGGTGCAAGGCGTATAACATGCAGGGCCTCAGGTAATTGTACGTCTAGGAGTTAAGGATGCCCCCCACTGCCACTCCCATAACCAGATCCATAGCCTGAACCGTAGCCCGATCCAGATCCAGAGCCTTTACCGCCACCACCACCCCCGCCGCCACCACTTCCATATCCTCCCCCATGGGCACCGCCGCCCTGACCGTACCCGGAACCACCGCCGGACCCATATCCCGACCCACTTCCACTCCCACCACCGGATCCACCGCCACCTCCACCACCTCCGCCGCTTCCATACCCTCCACCGTAGGCTCCTGATCCAGACCCATATCCAGAGCCCGATCCACTCCCCGACCCATAGCCAGAGCCACTGCCTCCACCTTGTCCACCCCCGCCACCACCGCCGCCGCCACTGCCACTTCCATACCCTCCACCACTGGACCCTGATCCACCTCCTTCACCATAACCAGACCCGGAACCATAGCCAGATCCGGAGCCATTCCCAGAGCCACCACCCCCACCACCACCTTCGCCACCACCACCTCCTCCACTAGCCGATGTCAAGAATCGGCTTGCCTCAGAGAGGCTAATGCCTAGCAACACTATGAAAGAAAGAGCAACTAGCTTAGTACGAGCCATGGTTGCTAAACTAGGGGATCTGGAATGAGTTGTATGCCAGTGGGGAAGGAGGCGTGGGTATTTATAGAGCTGCATGCACGACTCTTAAGACATGCAAGCGTCCCAATTCCTAAATTTACTTTATTTACGCGGTGAGGATAAGGTTTCTCCAAACGAAAGAAAGGATCGAGGAAGAATATAGTATGTTATTTGACTCACGTCATTGAATTTTTCCATGGCTAGCTGTTTGTTTGGTGTACAATTGACTGGCGGATTTCGTCGAAGTACGTGGTTACATGATCAAGGTGCTGCCGGCCATGGTTTCGAGTCGGCAGGCCCTGTTTCGACGTGCCTCAATTGTTGACGATTTGAGAGTTACCACCTTTGAATTATACTTACGTACAGCCAGTATGCCTTCCGAGTCACCGCGCTTGTTTGACAGGTTGGTTTCTTTCGACCTTTCCAAGAATTGTTTTAAGTGGAAATATTATTGATGCTTTAAAAATGTGGAGAATCCGTGGATGGAACGTTGAGATGAATAACTGAAAACCTTGAAATTGGTGGTTGCCTACGGTCCACCAATGTATAGTCCAAAAAAGGCTACACGACAAGTATTTTTTTACAATAAAAAGGGTAGCTTCGTGGGCTAGTTTCCGCGTTGATTATGGATATGAACGAATAGTTTTTTGTTTACTGGTGGTTTGGGTAGTGAATCAGCTAGGGTAAGCATTGCGAGGCATTCTGCAAGCGGAGTCCGGTCTAGTACTTAATACTTTTTCTCATATACTTTAGTTTGCAGGTATGTTAGCGATACAAGATGGTCCAATAGTTTGGGAGTACGAAGGCACAAGTCTTCCTAGATCGGTCTTGACTGCATTGCTAGTGCTTACCAATTTCTGTTGGCTCCCTTACACACCTTTTTCGAAGGAATACGCCTCTGCATAAGAATTAGATATTTTTTATGCGCACACATATGATTGCTTCCGTACATATTATTCGTGTATGTTCATGTTTTTTAATGAATAAGGGATTAAACTTAAAGGTAGTGTATTCGAAATAAAAACTTTACTCTTGCAATAGGAGTATCAATTCTCAGAAAATAACTATTCATCCTTGTAATTCCAGAATCCTGATTGGTTGGAAATCTAGAATAACAACTTCATTCCAGTATAATTATTACAGTAGGACCACCACATAGAAATAGAATGACCTGGAATAAGCTATTTAATTTCAAGGTTCACCATAGAATAGCTATTCTAAAATATCAAAGGTTGACCGGAATAGCTTATTCTAGATGGTCCATCTCGATTTTTGTAGTTATTTGGAAAAATAAGTTGAAATAAGAATTTATTCTGGATGGAATTAAAGTAACCAAACACCACTAAAAGGACCATTGGTGATCCGAGGGTTAGACATCATGTTATCGATCATCGTTCTATTTAATACCATAACTAGCATAAAACCCAAGCTTGCAGCGATCAGGATTTAGCTTGGACAAAAAAAAATAAAAAATAAAAAATAAATATAAAAATCAATAAAAAAAATTTCATATGTAATATAATATATAATATTTTATTATTCAATAAATTTCTATCCATACTAATCTTTATTTATTATAATTCTTCATTTAAATTAAAAATATGAATATCAAAAAAATTATTAGAATATTACTTAATTGAATTCCATAACAAAATATGCATAAAAAATGATTGAAAAGAAATCATCATATTTGAAATTAAATTTACTCCAATAGAATATAAAATATAAGAGGAAAATATTAATAATTAAGATATATTACTAGATTATGCTCTATATTTTTTTAGGATGTGTTTCTTTAAAAATCTTGATATAGATCTGTTTGTTAGGATTTGAAATAATAGATTCTTGTTGAACCTGAGATGAAAAGGATTTGAAGCTAGAATTTTTTGATAAATTATCAAGTCAACATTTATTTTCTAAAAACATGTTTGTAGCTTTGAAATTATACATGCTATCATTGAAACTTGGTCAACCAAACATAATTTGAAACATGTAAGTATGATTGAAAATATTTTTGATAACAACTAGCAAACTAACTTAATCATATTTTATATTAATTGTAAGATTAAGTGTTGGGACATCAATTACTTGTAGAGTTAATATTCTAAAAATTATAAAAACCACTATACCAATTTTATCATCCACAGTATTATTTAATTTATACCTTGAGACAATACATATATTAACATTATATTTTAATAAAAATAATTTATTTATTTTTAGCAAATAAAATATAGTTTAAAAAATGTATTGTAACCTTGCCATGGTATAGAAGGTTGATCATTTTTACACTATTAATTGCACAAAAAATTATTACCATAAATATTTATAGCAATCTTATAACATGTTTTATACTAAGGATGTCAACTGATTTTTAATTTGCTTTACATATAAATTTCATCTTTTAAAAAATAATTATTTAAAATTTTTTGCTTATGCAATTTTGGACATAATGAATTATTATTCATCATCTAAAATATTATAAATCCAACTCTAAACTAATCCATGGTTGAACCAATAATATACTAAAATGCAAGTCGAAAAAGTAAATAAAACCCATATTTTAACCTAATCTTGACCACTAATTTTTTGAGCCTAATTTATAAGGTTATGCTAAATTGAGCTGGCCCAATATGTCTTGAGTAGATCTAAGTCTATAAATTTATTATTTATTATTAGATCTTAAATTTTAAAATCAATCAATAAATATAATCCATAATTTTAAATTTATTTTTTTAATTATTAATTTTCTAAATGAAATATATACATACAAACATACATGGACTCGGCAACAAGATGATTTATAATATGCTTGTTTGGAATTAGGTTTCATTATTATCTATCTTATGCTTCAATGAAAGTCATGTAAGTCTTGCTTGTGAATCTTCCGTTTCAGTATTACTGTTTATAGTATTATAGAGATGCAAATCTCTTGGGCTGTGTTTGGAAACGGAATAAGGGGCGGAATAAGGGGATTATCCCTCTTATTCTGTCAAACAGCGCCAAAATCGATGTGAAATAAGAGGAATTTCTTATTCTGGTCAAAGAGGTAATTCCCGAATGGCTATTCCATGGGTCCCTGTGGAATTACCGTATTCTAGTTTCTGGATTCCAGGGACAGTGATGTCTTTGATCCGGTCGGTCCTTTCTCCCCTCCCGACGCCAACACTCGAACCCTGGATTTCATCTCTCCCCTCCGTTCTCCCCCCTTTCCCCTCGGCATCTGGGTTTTAAGGTAGGGATCTCGGCCGGGCTTTATGAGACCGCGGCGGTGAAGATGGGCGGAGTCGCGTCGTCGATCATCGCCAGGCTCTCCTTCTTCCCCCCCAGCCCCCCCTCCTATACCGTGATCGTTGATGAGCCCGGCGACCGCCTCTCCATCCCCGAGCTCCCCTCCGGCCAGCGCGGCGACATCGACATCCTCCGGCTCCGGACAAGGCGGGGGAACGAGATCGTTGCCATCCATGTCAGGAACCCCCGTTCGATGGCCACCCTGCTGTATTCTCACGGCAATGCCACCGACATCGGCCAGATGTTCGGTCTCTTCGTCGAGCTCAGCTCCCGCCTCCGCATCAATCTTATGGGGTCTGTTTTCGATGTTCGAATACCTTTTTCAGTGATTCTTCTTTTGGGATGGATTTTCTTTTATGTTTAATGTTTGATTTGGTTTTTTTTCTTGTTTGGAAGTGATCCAGTCTTGTTAATAGTAAAGCTTGTTAGAAAAATTGAACCTTGAGAAAATTGAGGTAAACTTACTCTAAATTACCAAAAGAAAGTTATAAGCTAAAGAAAGTTATAGAAGTTATAAAAAAAAAAGTTGTATAAGTTATAAAAGTTGAGAAACTTACTTTGAATTACCTAAAGAAAATTATGAAAGCTAAAAAATTATAATTCTGTTTTTACATGCTGTTTTGTTTGTTCACAATGTTGTTGCTATTGCAAGTAGCAAAAATGATTGATGAAATGTTGGGTAGGTGGGGTTGAAAGTAGACTGCTTCTGAGGCAATAAAATTGTTAATTTGAATGAGAAACTGGACTTTTATTTGGCGTACGGTTATAGAGAATTTCACATCTATTGGAGCAATTTTACTAGTTCTAGAGCAGAAGATTAATCTGGAGCTCATTGGTTACCTTCTAAAATTTGCTTATTTTACTGCATCCTGCTAACCAAATATAACTGGTGCATTCGTATGGAATAATGCCCACCTTATCTTAAACAAGGTGCCACTATCCAATTTGAGGTTGAAAATGTTGTTTACATATTACATTTTGCAATGTCCTTCTTTTGTTTCTACTACTTTGCAAAGTGGTTCATCTATAACTAAGAAATCAAACAAATAGAACAACAAATAGATCTTTGCAATTCATACTATCAGGGAAAAAATAAATGGAGAGGTAAAATATTGAAGATCGAGAAATGGTTTTTTTTTTTTTTTAATATTTGGTTGAAGAATGTTAACTTTATGAAAATTTCTTTACTAGAAACCACCTTTCCTAGAATCATCCTCAGAGTTGGATGGCATTTCAGACACCAGTTGCTAACCACAATCTGGCAACTTGGTTTTAAATGCTTAAGGGCAGATATGATATCTTCACATGTGGTTCACAGTGAAGGAAGAGATTCATGTTGAACTGAGGATACCTATATAAAGTTTAATCATCTACATGGTAGGTTGCTTGATTTATTTTTTGCTGAAGTTGAGATCCTGATTTCCTCCCTTGTAATGGTCACTCGCGATGTGCCCTAATGTTTGTAGTAGTACTTGCCATCTTCATAGGCTATGTGCTGAGCTTGCTGACATGTAGTGCTAAATGAAACTAGGATGTTATGATTTATTAATACTGTATTATTAAGATGTGTTAATGTATGTCGTATGTTGCATTTTGTTGTGTGCATAAAGTATTGCTATGTTTTTATCGTGTGCATCAAGTATTGCTATGTTTTTGTCATGTGCATAAAGTATTGCTATATTTCTCTTGTGTGCCAATCATGTTTGAATGGTTCCAGGTGAGTCTGATACATTATTTTGAAGTTTCTGGATGTACCATATTGTTAGTCAAGGATCTCAAGCAAGGTTTTGTTGCATCAAACTCAAAGGATGATCCTGCTAAGAAGGCTGCCAGCTTCACTTTTACTGTCATCAGTAAGAGTTCATTTGGTCTTAGAATCATGAGTTCCTGGCTCGCTGTTCATTTGGTCTTGGAATCATGAGTTCACTTTTACTGCCAACTTCACTTTGTTGTTAGTCCGGTTCATTTGTTTTCTTGTTATGATGTGGTTGGGCCGGTTAATGTGTATGGTTTGGTATTCGAATCAGATTCAACTGTGTAAATTTTGATAATTTACATAAATATACATAAATCTCTTATATGCTTAAGCATTCATTTTTTTCCCTTTTATTCTCTTGTGTGTCATGTTTGTAAGTTATATACTTTTCGATATAAATTTTCTTAAGCATCACAGTACAGGGAGGATGCTTTTGTTCCTCATTTCTTATTGCTACTAAGCAGGGATATACTTCTTAATGAATAAATAATTTATTAAAGTTTTGTTTTAGATGAGCTTAGCATCATTAGTTTATCAAGCTACTAAAATTTATTTCTAACTCTAAATTCAGCCTGTTACTCAATAGGAAAATGCTATTAATTTATACTGAATAAGATTGAGTTCCCATGCCTTGAGTTATTTGCAATGTGTCCTCATTATGCTATGACTCTGCTTCATAAACTTGTGGTTCAAGATGCTTCAGCTCCCCAACTCAAGTTTATTGCTACTATGACAGGTTCCATTTTTTGTTTGATATGTGTGGTTTCTGCTGAGTGCTGACCAGGCCTAGCAAACAATACCCTTTGTCATTCAAGTTCTTTGTTTCCATAAGTTATATATTATTTGTGTGGCAATGATGATAGGCAGCCTATTGATTGAGTATTGCTTGGAAGCAGGAGCGGAATTAGACATTTGTTGTTTTCCTTTTGTTACCGTGATGCTCAAGTGAGATTATATTCGCTGTCCTGAGCCATTTTTCTAAAATATATATTTGTATTAGTTTACATTTTGGCAGCTGTTGTGTGCTATGCGTATATTCTTGGTGGCCCTTCATGTTCCACGAAATTGACATATTGTATTGATAGAAATACGAAAATTGTAATTTGAAGGGATACCTGTATTTTGTTGGTTTTCATCTTCTAACCAAGACTGTTATGTTGCCATGTCAAATTTCCGGTTACTTTTATCGATTGTCATAATGAAATTTTATTGCATAGGTTTGGTTTTTCATATATCTGAATTCAGGTACTTTATGTTAATTGTATATTTTGCACTACTGACAAGTATTTATTGTTAAAGGTAACTGTTTATCTTTTGTTACAAGGGATATAATACTGCAAAATGGTCCGTAGAGCAGTTTGCACAACCACAGTTTATTATTGGTTGGTGCTGATGATTAAGGATTGAAGTGCAATGCGTGACTATTTTGCTAGTTAATTGTATCATTTTTTTTTGGACTTGTGGAAACTCAGGTTCATTTGTGTATTGTCTGGGCATGTATATTATATTCGTCTTCTTGTAAAAGGAACTCATCTTTTATACATTTATTATGATAATTCATATTAATAATAAAATAGGTACTTTTGATATGGATATTACATAGTTTGCTTATATCAAAGGATATTTTCTACTTGTAGTATAATATATCCGAATTATATATCTGCCCTTGCATATGTAATTTAATTTAAAAAATCAGAAGTCAAATAATTGCTTCTTGTATTGCACGTAGTATTGAATAATTGCTGCATGTGTTGTAAAATTTATTTGTTATGGTAGGGATTCATGTAAGTCATTTATTTGTGCATCAATTGATGAACCTGTTTTTTAACAATATCCACTGTGAAATTATCTAATTAATTTGATTTAAATAGATTTATTAGTTCTTTTCATCGATATAAAAAATAATTCAAATAGGATAATGAATGGTTACTGGATCATAATAATAAATTAAATAATATTTGTTGTTGTAGCGATGTCAATTTAATATGTTGTAATAATCATTTAATTTGTATAACATCATTTTAATACATCATTATTTAAATTTAATATTAATAAATTTATTTTTAATTTTATATTTACATACACCATACTAAAAAATTATTTGGTATAACAAGTTTTTAATAGATCATATTAATAAATTATTATTAATATAATAATATATTTACTTAAATATAAAATTTAAAAAGAATTTTATAACTCATTTTATTATGGATATTTGAGTAGGGGTATTTTTAGGATTTTATAAAATTCCTCTCCTATTCTTCATGGAATACAGGCTTATTCCCATCTTATCCAAACATCATTTAGAATAACACCGCATTAATTATACTGGAATAAGGTGGAATACCAGATTTTCATCCAAATAAAAATTAAGAATAACAACGAGAATAAGCTATTCTTGAAGAATACCTATTCCTATTCTCAGAATAACTTTTTACCACCCAAACACTACCTTGGGGTTGTCCTATGATCCTATATAAAGAAAAACAGAATAGTTGGAGAAAGAAGAGAACTTGGACACTCCCAAATCCTGAGTTTTTTATTGAAATATCTTGATAATTTTAGAGTTGCATTAGATACATGCAAACCATAACCAAATTTCTTTTATTTAATTTTAAAAAAATAATTAATTGAATGGTTAATTTATCATATCTTAATTTGCAGGCTAAGTTTATCTTTAATCCAATCTATTTTTTTCTACAAAGTGACATCACTTTTGTTGTTTGTACACGATAAGCATATACAAACAGCCACTGCTCGATCACTGCCTTAGAATACTTTCTCAAAGCTGACTCGGTCTTTCCTTAGCAAATTCTTGATTAGGCTAGTGTCAGCCCTTAAAACTAGCTAGAGAAAATAAATAGCAGGAGAACTAGAAAGATTAAAGTCGTTGAACAGCACTCGGTATTCAATCTAGTAAGGTGGAGCCTTGTCGGAAACGAGAAACCCCTCCCCTCTTTATAGAGCTAGGCTAGTAATAAAACTGACTAGGATGAAGTCTTTCGTCATTCACTTAAAAGTTAATTAGAATAATATTTTGGACATTGTAAATATCTTGCTACTAGAAATAGCTAGGAATTTTCACGAAATATCTAAATATATTGGAGAATTCTAGACATTTCACGAAAAGTCTAGATTTTTCCAATAAAAATCTTTGCAACTTGATTTTCTTTACAGTTTGAGTGCATTTTGAACCCGACTTTGGTAGGTACGTGTCACTTTCCTTCCTAAAAGGACTTATTCCCCAATGTAAGACGGTGCCTTTTGCATCAGATGGAAAGATAAGTATCAAGAGTAGGACCATACTAAATTACTCAACAACAAAAAGAGAGGTACTTCAAATTTTTATTTATATATTATTTAAGCAAGAAAGCCCCTTCCATACAGTGGTAGGCATTAGAGCGCAAATTTATTCGGGACTACATCGGGGGCACGTCATGCAATGCAAGGCGGGATTTTCGTTTAGCGTCCATGTCCGCCCCCACCATGCCCATAGCCAGAGCCGGAACCATGCCCATAGCCGGAGCCGGAACCGCTGCCCTCCCCGCCGCCGCCTCCACCGCCGCCGCCACTGCCATAGCCTCCGCCATGGGCACCGCCGGCACCATACCCGGAACCACCTCCTGCGCCATATCCCGACCCACTCCCGCTTCCATGCCCTCCGCCGGAGCCGCCGCCACCACCACCACCTCCACCACTCCCGTAGCCTCCACCATGTTCACCCCCACCACCAGACCCATAGCCCGAACCAGAGCCATAACCAGACCCATGGCCCGAGCCCTCGCCACCGCCTTGTCCACCACCTCCGCCACCTCCGCCACCCTTCCCATATCCTCCACCAACTCCTCCGCCAGCACCCTTACCGTATCCTCCACCATATCCCTCACCGTAACCAGACCCAGAACCACCCCCAGATCCACCTCCACCACCCCCACCACTTCCACCGCCACCTCCACCACTGATTCCGCTGAGGGATCTAGCGGCAGAGGTGAGCCCGACGCTGAGGAGGACAATGAAGGCAAAAGCCAAAAACCTATTGCTACTACGACTAGCCATGGTAGCCAAGGAGTGGAGTGAGGGATATATGGCAAGGTAATGGGGGAGAGGTGTCGTATTTATAGGGTTTTTTGCATGGCTAACGGAGGAAATCTGAGGACACGTATAATGCACGTTGTTTTCGAGAGGGCCACTGCCGTGTGAAATGAGGACTCCAAGGACGTTGGCTGGTGGCTGCTTTTTTTGACTATTTTGTGCCAATGATGACTTTTTTTTTTAGTGTGATTCGCAAGAATTTGCGCACCCCGGGTCACTATTTTTTTTTTCCACTTATGTTTTATCGTTGATATAATATACGTTTTGAGATATGTATAAGTGAATGATTGATGAAATTTTGAGCGATTCATATAAAAGAAGGGGGATATTTTACACATATTCAACGCTGATCCCTCCTGTTGGGTTAATGTATATGCTCATAATATGGTGCTTTATGATTGTTTTTTCCATGCACACCAAATGAATAAGCATGCAATAGTTTTTTCATATACAGTCGGCTCCGGTGCACAGGTGATGATGAAGTGCACATCAAAACTCCTTTTATTTGGATTTGAGTGGACGGTTCTTGATCAGCTTGACCCCCAATCAATACAAAAATAAAAAATATATATATATTAATATAAATAATAAGAAAAGAAATGGTGATATAACATTAAATAAACATATATAATTTAAAAATACATAGAAAATATTGAATAATAATTATATAATTTAAGTACATATAGTAAAATAATTAATAGGAATTTATTTAAGTTGGATCATGATTTAATAACTTAACCAAGTTATTAAGTTGGATCACCAAGTTTTGGATTGAATTGTTTACTTAGAATTCAGTTTAATAAGTGATTTAATCAACAATTTTATTCGCTTGATCTTGATTAATTTGCAAAACTCTTGGTATTTAAAAAAATAATATGAAGAAATTATAGTAGGATCAACTATTTTTACCATTTGGCTATACATATAGCAATGCACGATATGGTAGTTCATCGATATGATATTTATGTGTCTATGCATAGTTATACAGCCAACTCGGCGAACTAGAGGTAATCTTGTCCAACAAGAATTAGGTATATGCCAACACATGCCATTTTTTATTCTCTAGCTAATTTTAGATTTCTGAATGTGCAAATACATGGAGGTATATGTAAAGTTCATAAATATACACATATTTTTTTGTTTTTATTTTGTCATTAAAAAATAGCTTTGCAAATCATTTATGTAATATATAGACTTTGGGCCGAAGTCGGCAAGCCCAGCCGACTTCGACCCAGCCAAATAAAAAAAAAAAAAAAAACAGAGGAGAGGGAGGCGGAGTGGAACAGGGGAGGTTTCTTCACCTTTATCCGGCCGGCATTTTCGCCAGAAACTTCGAGGGACGAGACGTGAGGAAGGAGGGAGTTGATCGGTGATGAGTCCATGAATGATTGGAACTCGATTGGGCGGAATTTGTTTTCCAAACGGTGAGGGAACCATCGTTTGATTTCTATAAACCCCGTCACCACCGATGATTCGAGACCATCAAGCCCTTCCCATGCGATTGATTTTTCTTCTCCGACGAGCATTCAAGAGATCGACGAGGTTCGGTGAGATTTTTTAAAGGTTTTCATTTAGTTTCTTTGGATTTTTGGTTGTTTTTTTTGGGTTTGAGCCGTGGACCGCCGGTGGCCGTGCCGCCACCGCCACCCGTCTCCGATCCGTCGAGCTCTCCCCGGTAACCTTCCCATGGCCACTGCCGGCCATCGTGGGGGGGGGGGGAGGGGTTTCGGTTGAGTTAAGCCGAAGGGAAAGGAGCCGTTCCGGAGAAAGAAGAAAGAAGAAGGAAGAAAAAGAGGAAGAAGAAGGGAAAAAAAAAAACGGGGGGTTTGGTTTGGGTTCGAGAGAAAGGAAAAGAAAAGAAAAGAAAAGAAAAAAAAATATAATAATAATATATATATATATATGTGTACATATATAAATATATATATATATATATATATATATATATTGGTTCGGTCCAGAAGAAGAAAAAATAAATAAATAATAATAATAAATAAATATATAATGAGAGAGAAGGAGAGAGAGAAAGAGGAGAGAGAAAGGGGAGAGAGAAGGAAGAGAGAGAAAGAGGAGAGAGAAGGAAGAGAGAAAGAGGAGAGAGAAGGAAGAGAGAGAAAGAGGAGAGAAAAGGAAGAGAGAGAAAGAGGAGAGAGAAGGAAGAGAGAGAAGGAAGAGAGAGAAAGAGGAGAGAGAAGGAAGAGAGAGAGGAAGAAGAGAGAATCCAGGGATTTTCTCGAAATTCATGAAATTCGGGAAATTAGATTTTGATTAAATTATTTATTAATATAGGGAATCAGTATTCTGAGCAGGGAGGCATCGAGCAAAAATTCGGGTACCGACTAGTGTCCAATATATTAGGATTGGCGATAAGGTAAGGATTCTGACGTGATCACCAGTTTATATATTATTTTATATGCATGGTTTTGATCCGAGTGCATGATCATTGGCATGCATGAATTATTGTTATATGGTGTAGTTGAGTTTTATGAAGAACAATATGATTATGATTGTTATTATTTTATATTCCGGATATCGTGTTTATCGGATAAAAGTTCTATTTTGATGATTTGGACCGTGATGTCGGTCAATGGAAGAGTTGAGATTTCGTGTTTGATATTGTGGTTTTATCATTATTATTGTCGATATCTCATGCGTGATGTTATAAGAAGATTGATATCCGGATGGGTTGGACCATGATACCGGATTGCTATATAGGTTGAACCATGAAACTGGATATCGAGTGGGTTGGACCACGATATCAGTTATTAAAATGGGTTGAACCACGATATCGGTTATCGAGTGGGTTGGACCACGATACCAGTTATCGAGAGGTCATAAAAAATGTTTTGACAAGTGTTAATGAAGTAAATACGGTATTTGGTCTAGCCATGCTACGGTTGCACCGTGGTTATACAGCCTGAGCCACGGGCTTTGTACGTGGGAGCCGGCCACGGGCAGATAGTACGTGGGACAGCCGAGCCACGGGCTTAGTACATGAGCAGGACCGACCATAGTATGCATGGTCGCTTTGTGGTTGCCAGTCATTGGCTGGTACATGACCGTGGCTAGACCAGAACCCTAAAGATAAAGGTGAAATAATGAGAATATTAAAGGAAAAATGCAAAGTTATCAAAGTTCGTAATACATGAGGCTGAAATCATTTGATCGCATTGACATATCATATTGGTATTTTATTGTTTCAGAAAATTATATTATTATTTGGAATGATCATATAGAAGCCTTACTGGGCTGTATAGCTCACTTTCTATCCTTTTAAATTTTCAGAGACTCAGGACACGTGACAAGATTTGGGCTGGCGTGAGACGGATACCTATACATGCTGAGTTAGTTAGAGTTAGAGTTTAGTTACGATTACTGATGCTTGTTGTAAATCAGTAGATTAATAGTTGACTGATTTAATAAATAGATGCCACCTGATTAATTATATGATATAAGTTTTCTTTTGATTTGTTGACTCTGGTGTAACTAGGCCTTGCATGATCTTTAGGGTAAAACCTAGGGTTTGTGCGGCCGGTCACGTAGTCGATTCCGGTATTGGATTCGGGGCGTGACAGAGTGGTATCAGAGCAAACCAGGTTCTAGGATCTTAGGATATAAGCTCAATGAGAGAGAGTGTGGGTTGATCCATATGTGGGGTAGATATTATGTCATGATTGTTTTGACCATCTGAGTGTTAGTTGTATACTAACAACATTGGTTTAGGTTTTCCATGGCGCATGGTAGTGGACGTGGACGTGTTTGGAGGCCCACAAGATTTGCGGATGGAGCAAATGCTTGGGTTCCTATTGAGCAGCATGAGAATGCTGGAGCCTTATCTGATAATGAGGAACGTCCACAGGACCCAATGCCGAATCTGGTGGACAACACTGGTAATGAAGAGCATCACCATGAACCAGTGCCCAATCCTTTGGATAACACCCCGGAGACTGGAACTGCTGAAACAGGAACACCGGTGGATCTGGAGTTCAGCCTGGAGACCAGATGGGTCTTCCTCAGCTATTACAAATTTTAGTGCAGCAGCAAGCTACTGCAAGAGCTGATACACTAAGATTTATGGAAGCCCAACAGCAACAGCAGCAATTTATGCAACAGTTGTTATTACAACGACAATAGCCAGAAATCAGAATTCCTCAAGAACAGCCAATTACACTAATAGATTTCAAGAAGTATGCGCCGCCGGTATTCAAGGGGACTTCTGATCCTATGGAGGCAGAGGGATGGCTAAAAGCTGTTGAAAAAGTTTTCCAAGCCTTGCGGTGTCCAGAAGGGGAGAAGGTTACCTTCGCTACCTTTTTATTGCAAGATGAGGCAGCTGCTTGGTGGGAATTAGAGCTTGGAAAGCAAGGACCAACTGATGTACCATATACCTGGGCAGATTTTAGAAGGATTTTCTATGAGATGTATTTTCCTCAAAGTGTTCGGGTACAAAAATTCCGGGAATTTGATCGCTTGGAGCAGGGTAGTTTAACTGTTTCTCAGTATGCAGCAAGGTTTGAAGAATTATCGAGATATGCTCCATCACTGATAATGGATGAAGGGATCCGGGCTAGAAAATTTGAAAATGTATTGAGATGTCGGATTCAGCATCAGGTATCTGTATTCGAACTTACCACCTATAAAGAAGTGGTTAATAAGGCATTAATAGTAGAAAGAGGACGGGATGCTGCTCAAGCAGAGAGAGAAAAAGCTATAAAGAAAAGATCCAGATCAGGGGAAATTCAGGATCAATCTAATGAAAATATCAGGGCAAAGGCAAGGAAACTTGTCACCGCTGCACCAGATGACAAAACTAGACAAAGGGATGATATCCAATGCTACCGGTGTGGTGGACCACACCTTAAGCGAGACTGCACCTGGCCAGGAGGAAAATGTTTCAACTGTGGAAAGGAGGGTCACACTGCAGCTGTATGTCGTCTTGGTCAAGGGTCACAGTGTCAAGCGCCTCAAGCATCGCGTGACGGACTTCAACAAGGAGGACAACATAAGTTAGGTACCCAAGGACGGGTGTACGCGCTCACCCAGCAGGATGCCAACGCATCCAATTCAGTAGTGATAGGTATGAGTAGGTTATGACCATCTGGGATGGTAATACGAGTGATTAAAATCATATTGACATGGTGATTATTAAGATATGACAAGAATAGTGTTAGACCTTAGATTATGATGATTTAGAACTGTGGTATAAGTGATTTTGATAGATGTGAGTGATATCTGAATTCAAGTCATGATTATTCGAGACTGGAAGATTTGTGATTTGGAAATCACCTAGTGGTTGTTAAGACATAACATGGACTCAGAACTATGACATAAGTGATTCGGATATGGTTTGAATGTCAAAAATTTGATCTGAAATATAAATGAGAAAGGATAAGTTTTGAATAAGACTTGGAAGGTAAATACCTTAAGAGGTGACTAATTAGAAGTTGAAGATCGAATGACATGAGGATTGGTTATTTTTTTAAAAATTAAAAAAAAAAATCTCAATCAAGCTAATTTCGTGGACGAAATTATTTAAACGGGGGAAGAATGTAATATATAGACTTTGGGCCGAAGTCGGCAGGCCCAGCCGACTTCGACCCAGCCAAATAAAAAAAAAAAAAAAACAGAGGAGAGGGAGGCGGAGTGGAACAGGGGAGGTTTCTTCACCTTTATCCGGCCGGCATTTTCGCTGGAAACTTCGAGGGACGAGACGTGAGGAAGGAGGGAGTTGATCGGTGATGAGTCCATGAAGGATTGGAGCTCGATTGGACGGAATTTGTTTTCCAAACGGTGAGGGAACCATCGTTTGATTTCTATAAACCCCGTCACCACCGATGATTCGAGACCATCAAGCCCTTCCCATGCGGTTGATTTTTCTTCTCCGACGAGCATTCAAGAGATCGACGAGGTTCGGTGAGATTTTTTAAAGGTTTTCATTTAGTTTCTTTGGATTTTTTGGTTGTTTTTTTTGGGTTTGAGCCGTGGACCGCCGGTGGCCGTGCCGCCACCGTCGCCCGTCTCCGATCCGTCGAGCTCTCCCCGGTAACCTTCCCATGGCCACTGCCGGCCATCGTGGGGGGGGTAGGGGATTCGGTTGAGTTAAGCCGAAGGTAGAGGAGCCGTTCGGGAGAAAGAAGAAAGAAGAAGGAAGAAAAAGAGGAAGAAGAAGGAAAAAAAAAAAAAAAAAACACGGGGGGTTTGGTTTGGGTTCGGGAGAAAGGAAAAGAAAAGAAAAGAAAAGAAAAAAAAATATAATAGTAATATATATATATATATATATATGTATATATATAAATATATATATATATATTGGTTCAGTCCAGAAGAAGAAAAAAATAAATAAATAAATAAAATAATAAATAAATATATATGATGAGAGAGAAGGAAGAGAGAGAAGAGGAGAGAGAGAGGAGAGAGAAGGAAGAGAGAAAGAGGAGAGAGAAGGAACTGAGAGAAAGAGGAGAGAGAAGGAAGAGAGAGAAAGAGGAGAGAGAAGGAAGAGAGAGAAAGAGGAGAGAGAAGGGAGAGAGAAGGAAGAGAGAGAAGGAAGAGAGAGAGGAAGAAGAGAGAATCCAGGGATTTTCTCGAAATTCATGAAATTCGGGAAATTAGATTTTGATTAAATTATTTATTAATGTAGGGAATCAGTGTTCTGAGCAGGGAGGCATCGAGCAAAAATTCGGGTACTGACTAGTGTCCAATATATTAGGATTGGCGATAAGGTAAGGATTCTGACGTGATCACCAGTTTATATATTATTTTATATGCATTGTTTTGATCCGAGTGCATGATCATTGGCATGCATGAATTATTGTTATATGGTGTAGTTGAGTTTTATGAAGAACAATATGATTATGATTGTTATTATTTTATATTCCAGATATCGTGTTTATCGGATAAAAGTTCTATTTTGATGATTTGGACCGTGATGTCGGTCAATGAAAGAGTTGAGATTTCGTGTTTGATATTGTGGTTTTATCATTATTATTGTCGATATCTCATGCGTGATGTTATAAGAAGATTGATATCCGGATGGGTTGGACCATGATACCGGATTGCTAAACAGGTTGAACCATGAAACTGGATATCGAGTGGGTTGGACCACGATATCAGTTATTAAAATGGGTTGAACCATGATATCGGTTATCGAGTGGGTTGGACCACGATACCGGTTGTCGAGAGGTCATAAAAAATGTTTTGACAAGTGTTAATGAAGTAAATACGGTATTTGGTCTAGCCATGCTACGGTTGCACCGTGGTTATACAGCCTGAGCCACGGGCTTTGTACGTGGAAGCCGGCCACGGGCGGATAGTACGTGGGACAGCCGAGCCACGGGCTTAGTACGTGAGCAGGACCGACCATAGTATGCATGGTCACTTTGTGGTTGCCAGTCATGGGCTGGTACATGATCGTGGCTAGACCAGAACCCTAAAGATAAAGATGAAATAATGAGAATATTAAAGGAAAAATGCAAAGTTATCAAAGTTCGTAATACATGAGGCTGAAATCATTTGATCGCATTGACATATCATATTGGTATTTTATTGTTTCAGAAAATTATATTATTATTTGGAATGATCATATAGAAGCCTTACTGGGCTGTATAGCTCACTTTCTATCCTTTTAAATTTTTAGAGACTCAGGACACGTGACAAGATTTGGGCTGGCGTGAGACGGATACCTATACATGCTGAGTTAGTTAGAGTTAGAGTTTAGTTAAGATTACTGATGCTTGTTGTAAATCAGTAGATCAATAGTTGACTGATTTAATAAATAGATGCCACCTGATTAATTATATGATATAAGTTTTCTTTTGATTTGTTGACTCTGGTGTAACTAGGCCTTGCATGATCTCTAGGGTAAAACCTAGGGTTTGTGCGGCTGGTCACGTAGTCGATTCCGGTATTGGATTCGGGGCGTGACAATTTATTAGAAATGTTAAACAGATTATACATATCAAACATTTGAAGAAATGTGGTCAAATTATTATAAAAATTATAATTTTGAACAATAATACTATAAAGTTCTTTTTTCTCTTTATGTAATTAAATAAATATCACTATAATTCATCAAGCAATAATAATTTCTACGATCTACTTAGGCAATTAACAAGCAAAATAATCAAGCAACTAATAAATAAAAAATATCATAATTTTGAGGTGTGTCTTCCACTATATATTTAAAATAATATGATTATTATAAATCTTCTCTAAATCAATTAGAGATTATACAAATATATCATTGTATATTATCAAGATTAAAATTTAGCTTTCATAATAAAAATAATTGTCTCCAATAAGATAGATTTCAATAATAAACAGAAATAGAGAGTAAATCTCATCAAATATGGATATATGAGACAATCTAGAAAGAAGGCTTTTCAAAGATCGAAACCATTCAATTTATAGTTTTTAATCCCAAAAATAATATTCTAAAACTTTATTAAAATCGTGATAAAATTAACTCAATGATCCCCGATGAAATAGTCTTTTTTTTTAAATTTTTTTCTTCTCCTAATTTTTCTGCTACCACTCACACATTTGTTTTTCCATGCCACTGCCCCTCCACAGACTCCTTTCTATATTTAAAAGAGTTAGAGTCGGTGTCCCATTATAACTCTTTTTTTCTTTTTTTCTTTATTTATGTAATGTTATGAGCCCTTTATAAGGAGGGACCATATAACAAATCTTCCTTTCTCGACTCATGTGGGAGGTTCCACTAAGCTCGCTTTCTTTTTATAAGCAATTAACTTTTTTATAGGCAAAGTTTTAGTCATCATATCCGATCCATTATCATTGGTAAGAATTTTTGAAGACACTACAACTTCATCTTGAAAGTATCCCATATTTAATAATATTTTACATCAATATACTTGGATCTTGAATGAAATATTAGATTATTTGAAAGAAAGATGGTACTTTTATTGTTGCAATAAAGTATATATTTTTATTGTTTTAGACTCAACTCTTGTAAAAAAGATTTTATCCACAAAACTTTCTTGCAAGCTCTCATAACTACAAAATATTTAGCCTCTGTAATGGATAAAATAAAACATTTTTATAACTTAGACTTACATGATACTATCTTTCTAAAAAAGTTATCAAATATCCAGGTTCATACCTTTTAGAATCTCTAGCACCAACCATATAATAATCTGTGTATCTATCCAATACATGTTTACCATTACCAAATATAAATAGATTGTAGAAATGCCACTAAGATACCTAAAGATCTATTTAACAATTATCAAGTATTATTTTCCAAGATTAGAGATAAATTGACTTACAATACCAACTACATGAGCAATATTTAGCCTTGTGCAAACTTTGACATATATCAAACTATCAACTATGGATTTATAAGGAATCTTCTTCATTTTTTTTTTTATCTTTTTCGCTTGTAGGATATTACAGGGAACTTAACTTGAAGTGACCTACAAGGAGAGAGCAAATTAATTTAGACTTGCTTATATTTAGTACCTTTTCGATATATCTTTGTTTTGAATAACCTTTTTATCAACTAGATCTTATAATCTATAATCAAATTCTTCATGTGCATAATCTAGGAAGATACACTTCTTAAACTTGTTATCAATCTTAGATCTTTATATCATTAGGGATGTGAATAAATTCCTTGTTGCCAAGCACCCTTAAGTGATTATGTGATATATTTTTTTCAATACACAATCTTTCTGACACATCACTATTAGGAAAATTGAAGGAGAAAGGTTGATCAAATCTACTATAGTTATCATCACTTCATTCTAAAAAGATTTAGGCAATTTGCATGAAAGAATATAAATCAAATTCTTTCATACAGTATGATTCATTCACTTAGCAACTCGGTATTTTATAAATAATTTTTTCAAGCCTGATGCTATGATCTCTATAATATTTTTCAAATGGATCCTTATTTCCACCATCATTATCTACTAAAAAATACTATTAGTTGCCTTTTCATTTCTCTTTCAATATTATTATGAAAATGCTTGAACATATCAAGCATCTGGTTTTTAGATTTCAAAACAAAAGTCCATACTTTCTACAATAATCATCAACAAAAGTAATAAAATATATAGCACTATCAAGAGTTCTAGCATTCATAGAGCAAATATCAGTGTGAATTAAACCCATTGTATATGATCATCTATATGGAGAGGATTTATGAAATACAACTCTATGTTATTTGCTAGTTAAATAATGAATGTATATTTTTAGAGACGTACCTCTTATTAGAAGGAGTTTGTTAATTTCTGATATGAATATCAAGTTCCTTCTTGTTCATAAGGCTAAGCAATTAATGCTATAATTCATTGGAAAAATTTTCAGCTATATCTATCTCCTTGTACAACTTTGTTTGTATCATGTAGAGTATATTTGATTTTTTCACTCTTACTATGATCAAAGAACTTTTGATAAGCTTCCATTTTCCTTCACCAAAATGGTTATGATAATCTTTATTATCAAATACTTTTATGAAAATTAAGTGGAGTTGGATATCTGGAGTATATCTCACATTTTTCAGCAATAGTTGATATTTTGTGCTAGTTTCCAAGCAAACATCTCCTATGCCCATAATTCTGATTACTACATCATCTTTCATCTTGATACTATCAAAAATTATTGCTAATATAAGATATAAAGAAGTCATGCCAAATAGTAACAATCCAAGTATAATAATGGTACGTAAGGTTCATGAAATCATCATCACAAAAAATAGTAACATCAATATCAGATGCATGCAACTGCTATTGTATCATTTTCTTCCTTTTTTTTTCCACCTCTCTCCATTGATTGCTCTCTTTTAAATTTTATGCCCTCACTTTTTATATGCCCTGGCTTGCCATAATAAAAATAGTTTCTTATAAACTACTACTTGTCATAATCAACCAGTTGTACCTTCTTTGGAATCCAACCTAACCAAAATGGTCGTATTATTTATATGATCATCCGGTACAATATTATAAGGCTTACACTGAGTGTAAGTATCATCATCATCTTCTTCCACCATTTTTTCCATGTTATTCAAATCTCTGGGTTTTGTCTTAATAATAGTAGCCCATTCTTTATCTTTCGAGTTTTGTACATAAAAAACTTGTCGAGCTTGAGATGAAAAGATAAATGGATCATCCTTCAATAACACACCCGTATGTATCAATCTTAAAAAATTGACAAGTATGAATCCGTTTGAATCCTTTTTCAAATCTCTTGGTGTATTTATATCCACTTAATCGCATCGAAATAATACAACTTTAAAATTTTCATAATAATCCAACTCAAAAATATCTTTAAGTATATCATAATAATATTTTCCATCTGCTTCTACCATAACACCACTGTTCTAAGTTTTTCTAAATTACTCGCACTCCTTGGTATAAAATTTAAAGCCATTTATAATAAAATCATTATATTTATTCATAATATAATTAGGACCTCTAGCAAGTGCTATTAGTTATGCTGAATAATTTTTCTCCATCAGTACCAGTATCTAGAAAATATAATATCAATTATCGATCACTTATTCGATGTTAAATGTATGTAAAATTATTATATGACTTATATATACTAACCTGATTGGTAAGATAATTAGGGAATAACTCAACCAACCATCTTTGTTCAATCCTTGGATTAGGACGAGTGAAATGATTGGCTTGTCGTTGTCCAGCTAAAAATTCACTGCATGATAATCAAATATAAGTTTGACAACAACATGTCTAATATTTAAATATTATCCAAGTGTAGATAGACTAACCTGCGATAGTCAGATATTATGTCACTATATAGCAATACATAACGGTGTGCTTGTGACAAGGATTTATGGTCAAGAACAATACTTTCAGCTTTTCCTATAAATCTTCTAGAAGATGCAAATTTGTATAGATCTATATTCTCCATAGTATTATCATGATGTTGAGATCGATTGAATATAGTCTCTATACCTTTGAGATATCTTGAACAAAATGTTAAATACTTTTTAGCAATATATCCCTCTGCTATTGAGCCCTCAGGATGGGCTTTGTTTCGTACATAATCCTTCAAACGTACAAGATACCTTTAAAAAGTATGATATTTATTAAAATTTTAATATTAATATCACATTAAATAATGAAAAAGATATCTAAATTATGAAGTTTTAGTTTTACAGCATTACCTCTCGATAGGGTACATCCATCTGTACTATACCGGTCCACCAAGTTTAGCTTCCGAAGCTAGGTGAATGAGTAGATGAACCATAATCATAAAAAATCCAGGAGGAAAAATCTTTTCTATCTGACATAACGTAAGTATGACTTGAGACTGTAACTGATCAAGCTTCTGAGGATCAAGAACCTTAAAATATATTGCCTTGAAGAATGATGATAACTGGAAAATAACTGTAATAACTTGTTTCGGCATTGACGACCTTAAAGCCAATGGAAGAATATCTTGCATTAGTATATGTCCATTATGACTTTTAAGATTTGAAATTTTTTTCTCTTTCAAATTTACACATCGTAAAATATTTGATGCATATCCATCAGGAACCTTGATATTCTTTAAAACTGTCAAAAAGAGATCTTTTTCTCGACTAGACATTGTATAACATGCATGAGGGATATAAGTTCTATCATTTGCAAGCACTTGTGGATGAAGTTCATGTCATATGCCCATTTCTTTTAAATCACGATGCGCATTCATGTTATCTTTAGTCTTTCTATCAAGATTTAATATTGTTTCAATCAAATTATCACAAACATTCTTTTCTATATACATAACATCAAGATTATGCCGGAGTATATTATGCTCCCAATAAGGTAAGTCAAAGAATATGCTTCTTTTCTTCCATAATTATTTAGTATGCTGATGGGTAGATGTTGTGATTATATCATCATCATTTTCAACTTCAAAGAAATTATCCAGATCCTCGAACACTGCTGTATCTAAGGTGCAAGTATTGACTTCCTTCGATACTTTTTGTGTTGAAGTCTCAACATCATCTTTTCCTCGCTTTTTAGAGGCCGTTGTCATCTTGCCGTAATTGTGTCTGATACCAAGCATTTGTCTACGAATATCAGAACCAGAAGATAGAATTGGAGTAGATCCCAACTCTATAGTACCATCAAATAAATCCTTCTGAAATCGAAATAGATGATTTGCCTCCAACCATCAACGATGTTCCATATAACAGAACTTTCCTCCATGTTTTAACAAAATTGAATGGGTTGATTCACCACAAGAAGGACATGCAACTCGTCCCTTAGTGCTCTAGTCAGATAAATTAACATATGCAAGAAAATCGTTAACAATCCATAATAGAGCTGCCCGCAGATTAAATTTTTGGCCATTCGAAGCATCAATTGCACTGATACCCTTCCATAGTTATTTCAATTCATCTATTAAGGGTTGTAAGAAAACATTAATATCATTGCCTAGACCCTTATCACCTGGAATGACCATTGATAAAATAAATGAATATTGTTTCATGCATATCTATGGTGGCAAATTATAAGGAATCAGAACAATAGGCCAGGTACTATAGACAGAACTTAAGGTCTAAAATGGATTGAACCCATCACTGGCTAAATCCAGCCTGACATTACGAGCATCATATGTAAAATCAGGATGTCTGTCATCAAATGCATTCTATGCTAAACTATCCGCTGGGTGTCTCAGCATTCCATCTTTTTTACGTATTTCATCATGCCATCTCATTGACGAAGCTGTCTTTGATGATGCATAGATCCTTTTTAATCTAGGTACAAGAGAAAAATAACGTAATACCTTCGCCGACGTTTGTTTAATTTGTGTTGCATCCAATTCATCCAATCCCTCACTCTCATATTCTTTTTGCTTCATCCATCATGAACATCCACACACATGGCATGACTCTTGATCGGCATGTTCTCCCCGATATAATATACAATCATTTGGACAGCTATGAATCTTTTCATATCCAAGATCCAATTTCTTTACTAATTTTTTGACTTCATAACAAGATGTTGGTAAACTAGTACCTTTAGGAAATGCATCATTTAACAATTTTAGCAACATAGTAAAACTCTTACCATACCATCCATTCAAGTATTTTATATGAAATAAATGTACAAGAAAAGAAATTTTTGAAAAGTTCTTACAACTGGCATATAAGTCTTGGTCTGCATCTCTTATCAGCTTATGATAATGATCTGTTCCAACATTAGTTGGGAGTATCGACTTCTCATTATGTATACATTCAGTAAATATAGGACCATCAGGTAGCCCATCTGCTACTTGTCCTCCATTGAAATCTCCATTATTTTGAGTACCATATTCAAAAGATCTCTGAGTAAATCCCTGATATCATCATCTCTTGCAAGATTTTTCTGTTAGTTACTGGATCCAAAATTAGGTATATGTTTCATGTTAGAGGTTTGGTTATATGTAGATGGTAACCTTGACTCTCCATGAAAAAATCACTCTGTATAACCTCTTAAAAAACCATTTCATACCAAATATTCTTTAACAGTATTTGGATATAGAGAACTAGAATTTACATATTTTCGGCATGGATATAAAATCTTCCCATTGATACTACTTCTTTTCATACCAAATTTAATGAAATTCTGAACTCCATCCAAATATTCTTTGTTATTTCTCGGTTTAGTTATCCAACTCTTATCCATTGTAAGATAAAATTAACTAAAATAAATAAATATTTGTAAGAACAGAATAAATTTAAAATAAGTTTATTCAATAGATCAATTACAGTATTATTAAATGCATCATATCACCACTAATAGGTAAAGAGGTCCTATCCCATTCAAGAATTGTATTAATTATATAGGTCATTTACAGTAACCAAAGGATACGCAATAGAAGTTCTAGAAAAATTTTGACAGCATTTCTCCTTAGTTCTCCCTATACAAATAAATATGTATGAGGAGAACTAAAAGAAAATGTTATCTGAAATATATCTGGAACTCTATCCATACCGTTTGATTACTATAAGCACCTATAAAATTATTTGCAATTCTTAAACTGTCCAAACTGGACAATCAATTGATCATTGTACATATTTCTCCCATCCGTACAAAAATAAAATAATTGTATGGATGCTGTAGAATATGTACTTTAATCAATTGACGGGTTAAAAAATATTTAAAAAATCATAATTGATCGTAACAAAGCTATATATGATATTAAAATAAAAGATTTACAATAATGAGATGCAGGTATATACTAAGAAACAGAAATTATCTACTAAGAAAAAGAATAATAAATAATAAAAAATAAGGAGGAGGCTCAGTTATATACTATTTAATCTGCAACTAAATCAAAACAACTATAATCGATTGCCTACAAAAGAAGGCCATCCAAGATTGTTGCCATTAGAAATAGTTGAATTAGCCAAATATACATCACATAATCATCATAGCCTCCATATACAAACCTTAAACCAATTTTGATATTAGTTACATAGCTTCTTTACTCTCCAAGCAAACACCTGATAAGAAAATGATAACAATACAGGTAGATCTACAGGACATAAAAACTACCATCAACAACAAGATCATGAATTATAGATAGGGTTAACTTAGAACCCAAAATGAAAGATTAGGGTTAAAGGCTACTTGAGCCGACTTGTCTTTAAAATGTTCAACCTTGTTAGCTAAGTCTATTTTCATTTATATGGCTTTAACCAAATTTTTATTTTGATTATTTGGCTCTTTAGTCAAACTTTGCTGAAATTGATATTTAAAATATTAATTCATAGATAATCGACCTCTTTGACCAATTTTTTACTCATCTTTCTATGCTTCCCAAATTGTAAAATGATATCTCTTTATATATTTTTCATGAATTATTTGATCATGTATATTTCTATCTAAGTTTCTTAACTGATACACCCTACCTGGTTGCACATGATGTACCACAAATAGTCCTTCCCAATTTGGCAATTATGTGTCAAATCTTTTATGATCCAAAGGAATTAAGTATTGTTTCCCATACTATCCTTCAGTCCTTCTTTATAGCTGTTCGGACCTTATTTGTTCCAGAGTAGCTACCCTTTTCTCATCCAATGTAATTAATTCAGCCACCATGACTTTTTTCCAAGGGCTGAAATTCACCTGCAAAGAAATTAAATTTAAAAGAAATAGACTCATCTTATAGTTGGTGGTATCGATCATGTTATAATTACAGAGCCACAATGCAAATTTATGTTAATGATTTTTAATACAATCAATGTGGTAAAAATGGTCCTCCTGTACCATGGTATGATTGTAACATTTTTCTAATTATTTTAATGTATCTCTTATACAACAAATAAATTTTTAATATCATACGCATGAACATCATGGAAGATAAGCCGAAGCTCTGATCTTGAGTTATTACGTTGTTTGTTAGCCAACCTAACAGAGAAATAATAGACAAAAAAAACAAAACAAAACAAGTAATAACAGGAAAAAAAAATAAAAAAACAAAACAAAATAAATACAAATCCATGGATTTGAAGAACAGAGCGGGACCGAGGTGGTCGACGCACGAGGAGTTGATGGAAGAGATGGAGGAGCTATCGACTGATTGAGTAAGAGGTGGAGGGAGGGATCAGTGAAGGAGGAGGTTGCACCGGCGGATCGAGCGTGGGATCTAGGGCACAGATCATAGGAGGAGGAGGAGGAGGAGTAGGAGCTAGGTCGGCGGATCGAGCGGAGGAGAAGGTGCTAGGTCGGTGGATCGAGCAGAGGAGGAGGAGGACGAGGAGAGCTAGGTCGGCGGATCGGGTAAATGGTGGGATCTAGGGCTCGGGGTGAGAAAAGGGAATTTTGGAACTCCGGCGATGCTCGCGGCGATGGTTATAAGCGTCGATAGTTCTAAATTTTAATGACGGTTTTATAAATCCGGCGATACTTTTAAGCGTCGGTAAATGTTGATACTTGGCGATGCTTAAAAGCGTCGGTGGGTTGCGGAGGATACCAATGCTTTTCAAAAACATCGGCGGATTGTGGAGTCTCCCGACACCACCCAAAAATGTCGGAAGAAATGGGTCGGCTTTTTACCCTTTTACTGTAGTGCTTTAGAGAACAGTCCTGACTGCATTGCCAGTGCTTACCAATTTCCATTGGCTCCCTTACGCACCTTTTTCCAAGGAATACGCCTCTGCATAAGAATTAGGCATTTTTTATGCGCACACATATGATTACTTCTGTGCACATTATTCATGTTTGTTCATATTTTTTTAATGAATAAGGGATTAAACTTAAAGGTAGTGTGTTGGAAATAAAAACTTTATTCTTGGAATAGAAATATCAATTTTTAGAAAATAACTATTCATCCTTGTAATTCCAGATTCCTGATTGGTTAGAAATCTTGAATAACAACTTCATTCCAATATAATTATCATAGTAGGACCACTACATGGAAATAGAATGACCTGGAATAAGCTATTTCAAGGTTCACCATAGAATAACTATTCTAGAATATCAAAGGTTGACCATAATAGTTTATTCTAGATTGCCCATCTCAATTTTTGTAGTTGTTTAGGAAATTAAGTTGAAATAAGAACTTATTCTGGATGGAATTAAGGTAACCAAACACCATTAAAAGGACCATTGGTGATCCGAGGGTTAGACGTCATGTTATCGATCATCGTTCTATTTAATGCCATAACTAGCATAAAACCCAAGCTTGCAGCGACCGGGATTTAGCTTGAAAAAAAAATAAAAAATAAAATATAAATATAAATCAATATATAAATTTCATATGTAATTTAATATATAATATTTATTAATCAATAAATTTATATCCATACTAATCTTTATTTATTATAATTTCTTCACTTAAATTAAAAATATGAATATCAAAAAATTATTAGAATATTACTTAATTGAATTCCATAACAAAATATGAATAAAAAATGATTGAAGAAATAAATCTTAATATTCGAAATTAAATGAACTCCAATAGAATATGAAATATAAGAGGAAAAGATTAATAATTAAGATATATTACTGGATTATGCTCGATAATTTTTTAGGATGTGTTTCTTGAAATAGTTGATATGAATTTGTTTGTCAGGATTTAAAATAATAGATTCTTGTTGAATCCGAGATAAAAAGGATTTGGAACTAGAAATTTTTGATAAATTATTGAGTCAATATTTATTTTCTAAAAATATATTTATAACTGTTAAATTATACATCATATTATTGAAACTTTATGTGCCAAATATAATTTAAAACATGTAAGTATGATTAAAAATATTTTTGATAACAACTAGCAAACTAAGTTAATCACATTTTATATTAATTATAAGATTAAGTGTTGGGACATCAATTACTTGTAGAGTTAATTTTCTAAAAATTATAAAAATCACTATACCAATTTTATCATCCAAAGTATTATTTAATTTATACCTTAATACATTACAATTATTTTTTAATAAAATAATATATTTTTTTAGTAAATAAAATATAGTTTAAAAAATATATTGTAACCTTGCCATGATATAGAAGGCTGATCATTTTTACACTATTAATTGTATAAAAAAATTATTACCATAAATCTTTATAGCAGTCTTATGGCATGTTTTATACTAAGGATGTCAATTGATTTTAAATTTACTTTGCATATAAATTTCATCCTCTAAAAATAAGTATTTAAAATTTCTTACTTATGAAAGTTTTGGACATAATGAAATATTCATCATCTAAATCGATCCAAAGTTGAACCAACAATATACTAAAATGCAAGTCGAAAAAAATAAATAAAATGCATATTTTAACCTAATCTTGGCCATTGATTTTTCAAGCCCAATTTATAAGGTAATGCTAAATCAAGCTGGCCCAACATGTCTTGAGTAGATCTAAGTCTACAAATTTATTATTTATTATTAAATTTTAAATTTTAAAATCAATCAATAAATGCAATCCATAATTTTAAATGTACTTTTTAAATTATAAATTTTTTAAATGAAATATATGCATACAGACTTACATGGCCTCGGCAACAAGATGAGATGATTTATAATATGCTTGTTTGGAATTAGGTTTTAGTTATTATCTACCTTATGCTTCAATGAAAATCATGTAAGTCTTGCTTGTGAGTTTTCCGTTTCAGTATTACTATCTACAGTGTTATAGAGATGCAAATCACTTGGGGTTGTCCTATGATCCTGAATAAAGAAAAAACAGAATAGGTGGAGAAAGAAGAGAAGTTGGACACTCCCAAATCCCGAGTTTTTTTTTTTTTTGAAAAATCTTGATAATTTTAGAGTTGCATTTAATACATGCAAACCATAACCAATTTTCTTTTATTTAATTTTAAAAAATAATCAATTGTATGGTTGATTTATGATCATATCTTAATTTGTAGACTAAGTTTATCTTTAGTACAATCTATTTTTTTTCTGCAAAGTGACATCACTTTTGTTGTTTGTACACGATAAGCATATGCAGAACAGCCACCGCTCGATCACTGCCTTAGAATACTTTCTCAAAGCTGACTCGGCCTTTCCTTAGCAAATTCTTGATTAGGCTAGTGTCATGTTCCTGGCAATTTAGGACCCAGCCCTTAAAACTAGCTAGGGAAAATAAATATCTGGAGAACTAGAAAAATAAAAGTCGTTGAACAGCACTCGGTATTCAATCTAGTATGGTGGAGTATGTCAGAAACAATCGAGAACCCCCTCTCCTTCTTATAGAGCTAGGCTAGCAATAAAACTGACTAGGATGATGTCTTTCATCATCCATTTAGAAGTTAATTAGAATAATGTTTTGGACATTGTAAATATCTTGCTACTAGAAATAGCTAGGAATTTTCACACGAAATATCTAAATATATTGGAGAATTCTAGACATTTGACGACAAGTCTGGATTTTTCCAATAAAAATCTTTGCAACTTGAGTTTTTTTACGGTTCGAGTGCATTTTGAACCCAACTTCGGTAGGTACGTGTCACTTTCCTTCCTAAAAGTACTTATTCCCCAATGTAAGACGGTGCCTTTTGCATCAGATGGAAAGATAAGTATCAAGAGTAGGACCATACTAAATTACCCAACAACAAAAAGAGAGATACTTCAAATTTTTATTTATATATTATTTAAGCAAGAAAGCCCCTTCCATACACTGGTAGTGGTAGGCATCAGAGCGCAAATTTATTCGGGACTGCATCGGGGGCACGTCATGCAAGGCGGGATTTTCGTTTAGCGTCCATGTCCGCCCCCACCATGCCCATAGCCAGAGCCGAAACCATGCCCATAGCCGGAGCCGGAACCGCTGCCCTCCCCGCCGCCGCCTCCACCGCCGCCGCCACTGCCATAGCCTCCGCCATGGGCACCACCGGCACCATACCCGGAACCACCTCCTGCGCCATATCCCGACCCACTTCCGCTTCCATGCCCTCCGCCGGAGCCGCCGCCACCACCACCACCTCCACCACTCCCGTAGCCTCCACCATGTTCACCCCCACCACCAGACCCATAGCCCGAACCAGAGCCATAACCGGACCCATGGCCCGAGCCCTCGCCACCGCCTTGTCCACCACCTCCGCCACCTCCGCCACCCTTCCCATATCCTCCACCAACTCCTCCGCCAGCACCCTTACCGTATCCTCCACCATATCCCTCACCGTAACCAGACCCAGAACCACCCCCAGAGCCGCCTCCACCACCCCCACCACTTCCACCGCCACCTCCACCACTGATTCCGCTGAGGGATCTAGCGGCGGAGGCGAGCCCGACGCTGAGGAGGACAATGAAGGCAAAAGCCAAAAACCTATTGCTACTACGACTGGCCATGGTAGCCAAGGAGTGGAGTGAGGGATGGAAAGGTAATGGGGGAGAGGAGTGGTATTTATAGGGTTTTTTGCATGGCTAACGGAGGAAATCTGAGGACACGTATAATGCACGTTGTTTTCGAGAGGGCCACTGCCGTGTGAAATGAGGACTCCAAGGACGTCGGCTGGTGTTGTCTTTTTTTTTTTTTTTTTTTTTGACTATTTGGTGCCAATGATGACCTTTTTTTTTTTTTTTTCCCCCTTTATATTTTATCATGGCTTTCCTATGGTAGCTTTTTTTTTTACTTTTATTTTTTCACTTATATTTTATTCTATTATTTAAAATAATAAAATTATTATAGGTCTTCTCTACATTAATTAGAGACTATGTAAATATATCATTTCACAATAAAAATAATTATTGCCAATAAGGTGGATTTCAACGATAAATAAAAATAGAGGATAGATCTCATTAAACATAGATGCTTGAAATAATATATAGAGAATGTTTTTTAAAAATCGAAATAGTTCAAGTTGTAGCTCTCGACACCAGAAATAATATCCTGGAACTTCATTAAAATCATAATAGAATAAGTGCTATGTTTATTTGATAAAGTATTTTTTTTAAAAAAAAATTCTCCTGGTTTTTTTGCCGCCCCTCACATATTTATTTTTCTGTGCCTGCAATATGGAGTCCTTTCTATGTTAGAAAAAGTTAGAGCGAGAGTCCCATTGTAATTCCTTCTCTCTTTTATTTATTTATTTAATTCTATGAATCCCATACAAGGGGGGGCCATATAAATATAAATATTATAACATAGAAGAGAGGAGGGGTGCCACAACTAGACTATAGCCATATTCTCTCTTGGATGATATATAATTAAGTTTGAGAGGGAAGAAAAGATGTAAAGCTTATAAATAACTCTTCTTTTTTGTTTTCACTTACTCCAAAGGAGAGAGAGTTTGGTTTAATTAGTTCGCTGCCCTTACAAACCAAAAAGAAAAAGGGAAGGGAGAGAAAGAGGCTGTAGCAAAACAAAAACCCTAAAACCTATAAAGGGTGCATGATGACTCTTAATCAACCATGTAGTTCAAGAATAGTGGAGCAATTTAAGTTATACAAAAGCCTATCATCGGCCATGGTGCATCTTTTGAGTGTTATCAAGCTGGACGTGTTAAAGCTTGGTAAACTTTTAATTTCTTGTTCTACTTATCAATGAATCCAATAAAATAAAGAAAAAGTGATGAAACTAAAATATCGCCAATTTGAGTTTACAGCTATTCATGGTCAAGCTTAAATGGGCATGACTAGGGATGTATTCCATTTTTCATAGAATTTAGTAGAGGAAAGAATTTTTCCATAAAAGCAAAGGTTGGAAAGATAATTAATTAGAAAGCAAAATATTGGTTTTTATAGATTTCCTATATAAATCTAGGAATTGAAAGTTGAATTTAGTTTTCTCTATTTGAAAAAAAAGATCATTCAAATTTAAATCTCATCCAATCTATATAATTGATTTTTATATCATGTTTGTCTTTATATCTCTAAATAAAATTACTTATTTTTCGGTACATAAATAAAATTACTCATTAAATTTTATTATTTTGCCTATCTAAAATATTATATTTTTAAAAACCTATTAATTTAGATAATAAAATAAAATAAGAAAATTTTATCATTGGAATATGAAAGAATTATATTTTATAATAGAAAATCACATCAATGTTATTGTAATGGTCTAATTCTAATCATCATGTAATAAATTTACCTTTTTTTATTAAAGATGCATCATGCAGGCCTCCATACTAAATAATGTAAATTATAGTAATCATATAATTAAATTTTCATTTTGAAAGATGATTTTAAATTAGCATACAATCTTTCTTTGTAAACACGCGCGCGCGCGCACACATATATATATATTCATATAGGTTCACATGGTGTATACAACATGTATGCACATATTCACCTGCACATGTACTCAAATGAGGGTACATACATAATTTTTTTTAAGTTAAAAATCTTGATTTTTAATCTTTAATCTATTTAAGAAAAATTATCCCATGGACATGTTAAGTTGACAACGAACAAAATCATATGGAATGGGTACTATAAAATATCATATAGGGCCAGCTCCATTATTTACTACATTTTACTTTTTACTAATTTTAAAGAATAAGCACAAAAATCAAATCTCTTTTTTGCTAGCAGAGTTATAGTTTCATAATTATGACATTCTCTTTCTTTCTCATTTTTAGCTAATATTATTTAATGATACATAGTATATATTATTAAGCCATCTAATATATATCATTTGATTATGTACTGTATATTGGTAAGCATTATGCTCTATAAATTGTATATCAATTTATCTAAAAGTTTGAGATGTCAAATAAATATTTTGCTAGGTATGTATCAACTAGCCATATACAGTATATATCGGTAAACCATCAAATGTATATCAATTAGCCATATATTATACATTAGTGAACACTATAATAAAAAACTATGTATTAATTTATCTATAAGTATGTATTGAATCACTACTAGGTATGTATAAAAAAATTATACAATATGTTCGATAAGCCATAAAGTATGTATCAATCGGCTATATATTATATATTGATGAATACTATATTCAAGAAACTATGTATTAATTTATTTGTATGTATATTTTGGATTACTACATGTATATATCTAAAAAACTTACAGTATGTATCAGTAAATCATTAAGTATATATCATTTGATTATATACATACATATTGTAAACTTTTTAATATATATATAGTCATAATGCAATGCGTACCTATAGATAAATTAATACATAGTTCATCGAATAGTATTCATCAATACATGATAAATAGCTAGTTGATATATACTTAGAAAAATATTCATCTAATATCTCAATATAAATTTTTCAGATAGATTGATATATAGTATGTAGAATATGGCACTCACCAATATATAGTACTTGATCAAATGATGCACACTATTAAAATTCAGGATAGGATTTCATGCATATATTTTAATTTTTTTAATTACTAATAGAAGCACATCAGATTAAAACTATTTTTAATCAGAAAATATGCATAAGAATAATTTTAAAATCTCTACCAAGGATCAAGAATATGATATGCAAAGTAATAAGTACTGAAATTAAAATCAAAATGTATCAATCTCGTCAATACACATTGTAGATCTAATCTACACTACCTATGAGATCGGATCTCATACCTGGGTGTGGGTCGTCTATCTCCGCTACCGATGGCATGTGAAAAAGGTTCTTCAGATTGCTTCATAGCCACATAGATGTCCGGCCTCTATAGATCATCCACTCGAAGCCCTAAAGTGATGAACCTTCTTGGACTACTAGATCTTCTTGATGGCTGATTTAATTCTTTCTTTGAAACTTTTTAAACCCTCCAAGAAGATCATGAAAAGTAGCACTAGGAGGATAAAGAGGTAAAAGAACAAATAAGGAAGAGACCCCTCTTTCTTTTTCTTTCTTTTCTCTCTCATTAAAATCCTAGTGCCAACCAAGAACCCATGTCCAAAATTGTTTCACACCAACTATCCTTTTTTATGATTTTTTTCAATGCTTTTTCTCCTTAAAACTCATAGTAAAAAGGGCTCTCTAATTGTCTCACACCATCAAGAAAATCCTAGAAAAATATGGCATCAAGGAGAGTTTTACAAAAGGTGGAGATAAGGATAGATTAGGATAAAGCTAACAGTTTTAATCATACTGAAACTCTATCATATTTAATTCAAAATCAAATCAAAATTAACCAAACTTAAACCTCATTTTATCCTCATCTAGAAGAGAAGAAGGGAGAGCGACAATCATGAATTGGCATAAGGAATCATTAAGAAAAAATGGATAGGGCATGGAGAATTTTTAGGAGAAAAATTAGGAGTGGCACTAAGCTTGGATTTGAAAATTGATTTGATTAAAATTAATTGCAACCTAATCAAATTAGGTTAGACCCAATTAAGATATCTAAACCTAATCTAATGAGGTCTCCAATAGCTTAATTAAATCCCAGTCAAATTAGGAATTAATTAAGCCAAAGTTTAGATTAAATCAAAAATAAAATCTCCTGCAATTAGGTCATCGTATGATCTAATCTGGTGAAACGTAATTAAACCAAATTCAATTAAACTTGATTTAAATCTCTTTGTTTTATCAAATTGAACCAATTAGTAATCTAATTACTAATTAATTATTCTATAATTAATATTTATTTATTTATAATATTTATATTAGGTTAATTATCAATCATATTGATAATTATATTCTTGAATAATTTTTAATCATTAATCAGCCATCATGATTAGTCAGAAATTTTTATAGTTTGTGATCCCATAGGTTCAAACACTAAGATGATAGCATAGAAATACATTTCTGAACTAATCGATATGACCATCTAGCAATAGTATCCAATATCCGGATAAGTCGAATGATTTTAAAGCAACATTCAAGAACCTAGGCATATAGTACTATATAACTCATCCCTTTGATCTAATACTAAAGATGACTTAAAAGTTTACTAGCAACTTTTATTTAGTACATTCAGAGGTATTTCAACCTAATAAATCCTGTGACTCCTCACAAGGATTATCCTGGCCATGATTTTGCTAAATTGAAAATAGTAAAGCATTATCTCCAATATCTTGGAGTGGTCAATTCCATCTTGACTCACATACTGACTTTACAAGTACTAATTGTACCTAGAAACCTTCCAACACTATATTAGAAATACAAGTAGTTTGGTATCAAGGTACTGTGAGTTACTTGCTAGTTACCTTAGTAATATCAGGTCGGAGAGATATTTATATCTATATTCTTATGTAAGATACTCTTGATAGCAGAGTATTTTATAAAGTTGATCATGTTTAGTGAAATATACTCCTATACTCACCTGCATACCATGCCAGTATCTCCATACTCCTTGCTTATGAGGACAACCAACCCATATAGTACACAACTACCTATAATTGATAAGCATTATTATTCTAGGTAACAACATATCATTCGATCATGAACAAATTTATGAACTACATGATAAATCCTCCTTTATCGAATAGAAGTAGTTCCAAAGACTTCATCATAAAAAAACTCAAATAAAGGAAGATGTACAAAATATGATGAACGATTAAAAATAACTTTTATTTATTAATGATTCATATACAAATTTTAATAAACTTAACTATCTATATTTAAGATGATTGGCTTTAGGATATATTTTCTAACAACTCCTACTTGGACTAAAGCCAATTAAAACAGTATCGAATACCCATCTTCCATTTGTGATCATCGAACTCTTTGATCCCAAGGACTTTAGTAAATGGGTTGGCTAAGTTCTCCTTTCCATAGATCTTCTGAAAGTCAGCATCACCTTAGTCCATAATTTTTAGGACAAGGTGATAGCAATGCAAAATATGCTTGGTCCGCTAATGTGACTTTGGTTCCTTTGCTTAAGCTATGACTCCATTACTATCATAATGTAGAGGAACTAAACCATCAATAGAGGGTGCCAAACCAAGTTTACTGATGAACTTTCGTAGTCAAATAGTTTCTTTTATTGTATCTGATGTTGTAATATACTCCACCTCGCTTATTGAATCAGCCATATTATGCTGCTTGGAACTTTTCAAATAGGTTGTTCCTCTATTCAAGATAAATATATATTCCAACACACTCTTGCTATCATCCCTATATTTGGCTAAAAACTGGACTCAATATAATCTACTAGTTTTAAATCAAAATCTTCATAAATGAGTCACTAGTCTTTAGTAATTCTCAAATATTTAAGGATAATCTTTATGATCTTCCAATGGTCTCACTTAGATTAAATTGATATCCACTCACTATCCCTAGTGAGTATTCCATATCTGGTCTCTACATGTCATGGCATACATAATAGATCCTACTATCATGGCATATGGAATCCTAATCATACACTTTCTCTTAAGGAATTGTTGGATAATCTTTCTCAGAGAGCAATTTCATGGCCTATTGGAAGATAGCCTTTTTTAGAATTCACTATGCTAAACCATTTTAGTACAGTCTCAATGTACATGGACTAGGTTAACCCTAGCAATCTTTTAGATCTATCCTATAGATCATCATCTCAATGATATAGGATACTTCTCCCAAGTCCTTCGTGAAGAATTAAAATAAAAGCCATAATTTTATCCCTTGTAATATGGGAATGTCATTTCTGATTAAAAGAATATCATCTACATACAAAATAAGAAATATGATCACCAAACCATTAACCCATTTGTATATGTAGAGCTCTTCTCCATTCTTAATAAAGCCATACATTTTGATCACTTAATCAAAATGCATGTTCCAACTCTGAGATGCCTGATTTAATCTAAAAATGGATCTCTAAAGCTTGCATACCTTTGATTCATCTATATATATGAATCCTTTAAGTTGTATCATATACGCCTCTTCTTCCAGCTTTCTATTTAGGAAAACAGTTTTGACATTCATTTACTAGATTTCGAATTCAAGATATACCAGTATTATATGCATAATCCAGATGAACTTGAGCATTGCCACAGATAAAAATGTCTTGTCATAGTCAAGACCATAACATTGACAATATCTCTCGATAACTAGACGAGCTTTATAGTTTTCACCTTCCCATCTGCACCCCTTTTCCTTTTAAAAATCCACTTACACTATGAATTTTATCCCTTTAGGTGGATTAACAGGTATCCATACATTATTGATCTTCAAGGATTCCATTTCATACTTCATGGCTTCAAGCCATTTATCAAAGTTAGAACACTGTATGGCATCTATATAAGTGATCGATCCTCATTATTTTTATCAAGTTCAACATGATTGCCATCCTGGACCAAGAAATCATAGTATCTATTCGATTGATAGGGTACTCTACCAGATCTCCTTAAGAGTACCTTTACAACAGGCTTCGGGTTTGAACTAATGAAATCCTGCTCAGATGGTTCGATCATTGTGTTTATTCTTCTTCCTATCAAATTTCTTCAAGTTTAACCTTAGTGGTATTAGTTTCTTTTCTAAGAAATTTCTTTTCTAAAAAGACTATCATATTACTAACGAACACTTGTTCATTAGTATAGTAGGAGAAACAGGCCTTAGTTTCTTTCGAATATCCTATGAAAGATCTAAATCCAAGTTTGTCTATTTTCAAATATTTGACTTAAGCCAGACATCCTCAGATCCTAAGGTGTAAGAGTTCGAGCTTATGTCCTAACAATATTTATATGATATTTTGTCTACAAACTTGCTAGGAACACTATTGAGAACATGACAAGCTAACTCAAGTGCATATCCCCAAAAAAAATCAATAGCCTCACAAACCCTATCATGGACCGAACCTTATTTAATAGGATTTAATTTCTTCTTTCAGACACTCCATTATGCTGAGGTATCCCAAGAGGTGTCCATTGCAAGAGAATCTCATTCTCTTCTAAATATATTAAAAACTCATTAGTGAAGTATTCACCTCCTTGATTAAATCAAAAAATTTTAATACTCTTTCCAGTTTATTTTTCTACTTCATTACAAAATCATTTAGACATTTCAAATAATTTTGACTTATGTTTAATTAGGTAGACATACCCATACCTCGATAGATCATTAGTGAAAGTGATGAAGTAGTAATATCCACCTATAGCACTAGTGTCTATAGGTCCACATACATCACTATGTACTAGACTTAGAACTTTAGTAGCTCTTTTACCTTTTCTAATAAAATGTGACTTGGTCATCTTACCAAGAAGGCATAATTCATAGGTCAACAATGATTCAAAATCATTGAACTCAAGGATTTCCTTATTAATTAACCTATTTATCCTATTTTTGTTAATATGACTTAGCCTGTAGTGTCAAAGATAGACATTAGATATATTATTTAATCTAGGATATTTACTAGATATATACATTATACTAACAGGCTATGATATAATCTAAATATTATTTTTTAATTATCCATGCATTATAGTAGCACCATTTACAATTATATCACAATAATCATTTTTTTTTGATAAATAAAAATCATTTTTGGCCAAAAGTTAATAATAATTATATTCATTATAAAACTTGGATAATAATGATAATTACCTAAAATAATGACATTATCATAGAAAACAAGCTTGACAACTTCTAAAACTAGAACTAGAACCACTCTTCCATCCCTAACATTCAGGAATCTCTTACCGTTTTCAAATGCTCTACTAATCTAAAGTCCCTGCAATAAATTATAAATATTAATAGGACTACCAGTATCTAATATCTAGGTAGTAGTATCACAAATGGAGAAGTTACAAGATATTATTATATAAGTACCTTATATAGTAACTGCTTGCTAATTCTTCTTTCTTGACCTGTTTAGCTCAAGAGAGGCAATGTAAAGAGTTCAATTCATCTTCCAATTACCTTGCTTCTTACAGTAGAAACACTCTGTTTGACTCTAATTAGACTTGATCTTCTTGGTTTTACTTGGTTGAGTCACTAAAGCATGTTGCACATTTTTCTTATTTTTTTATTCCTTTCTTAAAGGGATAATGCCCTATCAAAGTTGATCCTCCCACTATATTCACCAGCTCCTTGTAAAGCTGATGATCCTTCACATAAGCTTACAACAACCTCAGCAAACCATGATAGTTGACTACAGACTTAGTCATTCTATAATGACAAAGAAAGTCTAGGTAGGACTTCGATAAGGAATCCAAGATCGCATCCTTCCCCAGCTACTCACACAAGTCCAAGTTTGCTCAATGCTCAATCTGTTCGATCATGTACAATACATGATTAGTGATTGATGCCCCTTCTCTCATCTTGGCATTGAAAATAGTACAAGATGTTTAGTACCTTTCAATATCTTTGGAAGTACTGAAAATTTTTTCAATACTTAAAGTATATCCTCTGGCTAAGCATCCTAAAATTTTTTACTAAACTCATCATTCATGGATGCCCATATAATGTAATAAACCATGATACAGTCATTGAGCTACTTCTGGTAAGTATCTCAGATTGCACCATAAGCATTCAAAGCAGGCTCCTTAAGTGTTGGATCTGTCAGCATGACAAGATCCACTTATGCTCTTAAATGATCTTTAGCATTCGATACCAATTATTAAACTTAAATCCTGTCAACTTTTTATTATCTAACAATGACTGGAATGACAAAGTGTTGGCCATATTAACCGAAAAGAAAAGAGAACAAGACCTATTAGTATATGAATCATTTTATCCTAAAGATTTGGACTTTAGTTTAAAGGTTCTCCCACTATTTTATATAAATTGGTAGCCTTTACCTCCAATTCAAGAAATTACATTAATTCCTTAGCAGGCACTAGAATCCAATAGACTATACATGAGCCCGACTTTGGTTAGTCTACCCATGCATATCTAAAGGTAGGTTCATAATCAATTATTTTTCTAAATAATTTCTAGTAATCTATTTTATCCTAGGCACATCTTTAGTAGGCCTTTAGGTCTTCACTAAAAGCCTTGGTGTGGTCCAACCATTAACATGACAAGATTCAGTACTTCTAATCAATGAATGGTCAAGTTCGACTTTGGCTAACCTACCTAACTACTATTAAAAAGGTTACAACTGAATCATCATAATATGAATGATAATTCTAATAGCCAGATGAGTTTCTAGCCTTTAGGCCTCCAATGATCATCTTAACTATTTAACCCATTACCTTCCTCTTAATGGGAGGCTATACTCGGTTATCTCCAAAATTTTATTATTTTAGGGATCTAATAATTTAGAAAATTTTATTAAATGATGAAGAAGAGAGAAGACATGAACAATTAACAATCATTCCACTGGTTTGACCAAGTCTGTAGTAAGGGTTGAAGACAAAATAGGCCAAGAGTACCTATATCAGTTATATTGATCAACCTTATTGACATGGGTTAACTCAAATCGCTAAGCTATCTGATCAAATATGATTGACCATATTAGTCAAGTAAGTGAGATCGATGAGAGGGTTCTGCCTTTAATCTTTTTTCTTAGATACTAATAAATTGGCCAGGTAACAGGTAATCTTAATTAATAATCATGACCAAAATGCCAAATTTATCTTAGATATCAATAGGTTTATCAGTTTCAATTAGACTAGCCTAATGATTTAGATCCAACCACTAAGCCAAAATCAGATCCATTTGATATGATATGGACTTGATCGAGCTATCATTATAGAATTAATCTAGAGAATCCTTAAGGTAATCCTAATCAACTTTTGATTAGGTTAAATCAATTTCTCTATTAGGTCCATATTAATTAAAATTTTAACTCTAGATCTAACCCGGTTAATTGACATGATTCAAGCTAACCTATAGTTCAAAAATTATGAATTGGCATTAGATCTTTAATTCAAAATTCTAAACCTAATCATTGACAGCTTAATTCTTGAAATTAATCAAGTTTAATTTTATCAAATTTAGATCTAAATAATTTTTATGCATCTCATACATTAAATAATTTTAGATCTATACTATACAGTATAGTCATAATACTGAAATTTAACTTATGACTTACATTCTAAACATAAAATCAAATTATAATCACTTAATTTTATATCATAAATAATAAATTAATCAATATTAAATAATTAAAAATTAGATCTAAAATTGAAATAATTTTAATAAAATTTTTTTTACCTCACTTGTTCATAAGATGAGATCACACCAGCACCCCTACACACCATAGAAGACCCCATTAAATAGAAATAGAGGGCCTTTAAATCCTACTTTTTTTCTATGAACGGATGGCCATGGTGATTAGGAATAGCTCTGGGCTTGGGTTTAAAAATTAATTTGATTAAAATTAATTTCAACCTAATCAAATTATGTTAGACCCAATTAATACATCTGAACCTAATCTAATTTGGTCCCTAATAGCTTAATTAAATCCTAATCAAACTAGGAATTAATAAAAACAAGGTCTGAATCAAACTAAGAATAAAATCTCTTAGTGATTAGGTCATCATATAACCTAATCGGGTGAAACCTAATTGAACTAAATTTAATTAGACTTGATCTAAACCTCTTTGCTTAATCAAATTAAGTCAATTAGCAATCTAATTACTAATTAATTCTTCTATAATTAATTAATACTTAATTAATTAATTAATTATAATATTTGTATGTAGTTAATTATCAATCGTATTGATAATTATATCTTGAACAATTCTTAATCATTAATTAACCACATGATTAGTCAAAAATTTTATTACGTGTAATCCCATAGATTCGAACACTAAGCCAGTAGCATAGAAATAAATTTTTGAACTAATCGATGTGACCATCTAGTAATGATACCTGACATCCAGATAAGTTGAATAATTACAAAGAAACATTCAAAAATCTAGATATATGGTTACTGTATAATTCGTCCCTTTGATCCAATGCTAAAGATGACTTAAGAGTTGTCTTAACCTAATAAATCTTGTGACTCCTCACAAAGATTATCTTCGCTAATATTTTACTAAATTGAAACACAGCAAAGCATTATCTCCAATATCTTAGAGTGGTCAATCCCATCTTGACTCATACATCAACTTTATAAGTACTTGACTACACCTAGAAACCTTCTATCATTTATTAGAAATAAAGGTTGTCCGACATCAAAGTATTGTGAGTTGTTCGCAAGTTACCATGGTGATCTCAGGTAGAAGGGATATTTATACCCATATCCTCCTATAAGATAGTCTTTATAGTATATTATTCTACAGAGTTGGTTACATTCAGTGAAAAATACTCTTATACTCACCTACATGCTATACCAGTATCCTTACATTCCTTGATTATGAGAATAATTAATCCATATGGTACAAAATGATCTATACTTAATGAGTATTATTGTCCTATATAAAAATGTATCATTCTATCATAAACAAATTTAATAACTACATAACAAATCCTTCTTTATTGAATGGAAGTAGTTCTAAGGACTTCATTGCAAAAGAGTTCAAATAAAAGAAGATGTACAGAATATGATGAACTGCCAAAAATAACTTTTATTTATTAATAATTTATATAAAAATTTCAATGAGTTCAACCATCTACAAATCAGATGATTAGCTTTATAATACATTTTCTAACACACACTAGATGGCTTACTGATGCATACTATTAAGAGAAAGAAAAAGATTATTTTTCTTGAAATTAGGATCCTAAAGGCCTTTAAATAAAGCATTTTCTAACACATACTAGATTATTTTTCTTGAAATTAGTAACATATAACTCCTAATACGACTGTAATAATACTCCTAATATGATTAAGGTAAATTACTTGTTCTAAGGAATAACATAAGATAAGTTGCTCTCTTTTTTAATTCTAATGCTCTCTCTCAAACTGGAGCGTATACATCACCTAAGCCCAGCTTGGAATATATAGTAGAAAATCAATTAGAGTTGAGAGTTTTGGTGAAGATGTTCGCAAGTTGATATGTTGAACTGGCGTAAGGTATCAAAATTTTGCAAAATATGATGAAATATAGGCAAAGTCTTTAAAGGCTACTCAGTATCCAAGGAAAGAACTCCTGATAGTGACAAAGCCAGTGTCAGAAGAGAAGGTCTAGACAAAGATTCTACTTGTTTCTTGGATAGAGAGAAGAATATGATAGACTCAAAGAAAGTAACATTAGCCAAAACAAAATATCGTTTGATAACATGATCATAACACTTATATCTCTTTTATGTCCAAGAGAGTAAGTAAAGAAAATCAAGTGAGTGCTATATAATCATCTTCCTGGACTAAGTAAATGAACAAGGTTAGGTGAGAGCTACATAATCATCTTCCTAGTAATTATCCATAAAGCTAGTCATTATCTCACTATCAAAGAAGAGAAGGCGGCAAGAGGAGCATCTATCTTGTCCATAGAGCTGGTTAGGTGAGAGTTGTATATCTTCTTCCTACCACTTGCAAAGATAATGCCACAAAGAGTCGAGGATAATAATGACACCAATACGAGAAAGAAAAATCCGAATCACTACATGAAATAAAGATCAAGAAAGAGAACTTATCATCAATCAATTTGAGGATATAGAGAAGGTAGTGTCTTTTTTCTTGACCAATAATTATTTCTAGGTGCCTATATAGGTCCCAGATATAATATGCGAGCAAAACAAAAAATTGCAGCTCCATAATAAGAAAAGAGCTTTAAGATAGTTGGACCTATTTTGTCCTTTTTTTTTTTTTTTTTCTTTTTTCTTTCTTTATTTTCTTTTATTTTCTTTTTCTTTTTTTTTTGACTTGTGCAGTCTATAGAAGCACTAGACCTTGTTAAATGAGGGAGGAGGGGTCGATCTTCTTCATTTCTGGCCACTCTCCTCTTCCGGCAAGGATCTCAGTATCCGACGAGGGGCTCTAGCAGATCCAGAGATGGAAAAGGTGATTGGTGCGGTGGATCTGGTCAACAGGGAGCTAAAGCCTGAGAGAAATGAGAGAGGATGATGGAGAGGGGATCTGAGCGGAGGTCAAGTGGAGAAGAGATGGCGATCATAGCAACAACGGTTTCTTTGACGAGGTCATGGTGGAAGCCGAGTTGGGAGAGGGTGCAGCCATAGTGGGCGAGGGCCATGGGGTGGTTGATGATGTAGCAGAGCTCACCGAGGTAGATGCCGAGCATGGCGAGTAGGCCGTAGCCAACGACGTCGTGCAAGATGCAACAGTTGCTACAATGAAGGCTGGCATTGAAGTGGGAGCTTGGGTGGGAGAAGGCAGAGCCGAAGCTTCTCGGGCCTATTGGAGTTTTGCTGGAGGTTCGGCACGATTGGAAATAGGCACGGATCATTGGAGCCAACAAAGAGAAGTCAGAATCTTAGTGATTCCTTGATCAATTCTGGCCAGTGGCATCTCAATAAAGAAGCAAGTAGACTGGGAAAGAAAATAGATGGTTTGAGGGTTCGATAAGGATTTATCGCGGAGCATAGGCATGGCGGCGGCGTATGATAGCAGCTGTAGGCAATGAGTAGGAGAGGAAATCATAGGTGGGAGGCTTCGGTGATGGTGAGCAGGGAGGAGGCACCACGGGTGGTGGTGGTTTTCCCCTGCATTCTTCTACTTCTTTTTTTTTCATGAGTTTGGATCGAGTATAAGGTAGTTAAAATAAGAGAGAAGGGTAGGTGGCAGAGGTGGGGGAAAGGGGGTGAGGCAGTAGCTAGGGTGGTGGAGGGAGAGGATACTCTGATACCATATTAAGAGAAAGAAAATGATTGTTCTTCTCGAAAATAGGGTTTTAAAGAATTTTAAATAATATACAGAATTATCATATATAGCAAGATGTGACTCATAATATGATTATGGTAATACTCTAATATGATTAAAATAGGATACATTATTCTAAAAAATAATATAAGATAAATTAATCTCTTTTTTAATTCTAATATATACTATTATCAATAAAAAATATATACTGAAAATAATTAAAAAATATCTTAATTATAAAACTATAATTTTATTAATAAAAAAATATTTGATTTTTATATTTATTTTTTAAAATTAGTGAAAAAAATGTACAGTGCAGTCCATTCCATATTCTATGCTACCCGCCTCATTTGATTTTTGCTCGTCGACGCGCGCGGATGTCCACCTTTTCTCGCCCGCGGTCAAGCGGCCGCGTTTGAAGCACTTTAATGCGCCGTCATGTCCCTCACCACACCCAACCATTCCCTTCCACCGCTTTAACTCATCCGCCATCTCTCTTCCGCCAAGGAACCAATCAAGATCCTGTTTCAAAGTCCTCCAAGGCCACCTGCCATTCGCCCTTGTAATCTTGCATGACTTTCTTTACGAGCTCGATCTCGATCTACGAATTTTTTTTTAAAATAATATTTTTTAAATAAAAAAATTATTAAAATAAATGTTTCGGGATATATTTATCGAAGTAGGTGTTTTGCATCGACATGGCGGTGACGGGGCATCTAAGTTTGGCTTTTCAAAAGATGAAATTGGATTTCGTCTTTTAAAAAGACGAAATTTTTATAAATCAATATTTTTTTATTTTATTTTAAAATTTGATTTGACATATATTTAAGTGATGCGATATTGAAATCGTTTCTTGGAAAGACGAATTTGGAATTCGTCTTTCCAACGAACGAATTCAAAATCATTTTTTTTAATAATTTTATAAATATTATTATTATTTTTAAATAAAATTAATAAATTTTAATTTTAAATAAATAAATAATAAATAAATAATTAGTATTAGTTAAAATTTTATATATTATTTTTTGATAATATTAATTATTATATTATTTTAAGATAATATTAATTAAAAATAATATTAATTAACTATATAAAAATAATATTAATTTAAAATTAATAATAATTTAACTAAAAATAATATTAATCGAAAATAATATTAATTAAAAGATATTATATTATATATTATATTATAATTATTATTTTATATTCTAAAATATAATGAATATATTATAATTTATTATATTATATATTATAATTTTTATAATATAGTACAAAAAATTTTAAAAAAAATAAAAAAAAATAAAAAATAATCATCATGCAGATACTATTCGGTCGCTAGCCCGGTACCAGTTCGGTCGACAGCCCGGTGTCAGTCCGATCCCTTGCTCAGGAGCGGTGGCAGGACCCCGACGACCGGACTGGCGATCGGGTCTGTGGCATGACTGGGGCTAGACCGGTGACATGATCTTGGCGGTCGGATAAGTAATCGGACCCGGATGGCCGGACCGGCTGCCGGATCGGGGGCCGCAACTGGGCTCGCATCGGGGGCCGGACCGGCGGCCGGACCGGGGCCCGCACCGGGGGCCGGACTAGCGGCCGGACCGGGGGCCGGATAGGAAGTCGGACCCGGGTGGCCAGACCGGGGCTGCAACTGGGGCCGGACCGAGGGCCGAATCGGCGGCCGGACCGGAGCCCGCATCGGGGGCCGGATCGGGGACCCCGGTCCGGCCGCTAGTCCGGCCCCCGATGCGGGTCCCAGTCCGGCCGTCGATCCGGCCCCTGGTCCGACCCCAATTATGGCCCCCGATGCGGGTCCCAGTCCGGCCGTCGATCCGGCCCCCGGTCCGACCCCAGTTGCGGCCCCCGATCCGGCAACCGGTCCGGCCACCCGGGTCCGATTACTTATCCGACCGCCAAGATCCTATCACCGGTTTAGCCCCAGTCATGCCACAGACCCGATCGCCGGTCCGGTCGTCGGGGTCCTGCCACCGCTCCTGAGCAAGGGATCGGACTGACACCGGGCTGTCGACCGAACTGGTACCGGGCTAGCGACCGAATAGTATCGACATGATGATTATTTTTTATTTTTTTATTTTTTTTAAATTTTTTATACTATATTATAAAATTATAATATATAATATAATAAATTATAATATATTCATTATATTTTAGAATATTAAATAATATTTATAATATAATATATATTATAATATATTTTAATTAATATTATTTTCGATTAATATTATTTTTAGTTAAATTATTATTAATTTTAAATTAATATTATTTTTATATAGTTAATTAATATTATTTTTAATTAATATTATCTTAAAATAATATAATAATTAATATTATCAAAAAATAATATATAAAATTTTAACCGATACTAATTTTTTATTTATTATTTATTTATTTAAAATTAAAATTTATTAATTTTATTTAAAAATAATAATAATATTTATAAAATTATAAAAAAAAAATTAATTTTGAATTCGTTCGTTGGAAAGACGAATTCAAATTGAATTCGTCTTTCCAACAAACGATTTCAACATCGCATCACTTAATTATGTGTCAAATCAAATTTTATTACGTGTCAAATCAAATTTTAAAATAAAATAAAAAAATATTGATTTATAAGAATTTTGTCTTTTCAAAAGACGAAATCTAATTTCGTCTTTTCAAAAGACGAACTTAAATGCCCCATCACCACCACGTCGATACAAAACACCTACTTCGATAAATATATCCCGAAATATCTATTTTAATATTTTTTTATTTAAAAAATATTATTTTAAAAAAAACTTCTCGATCTACACTCCCTGCATCACCTTCCCACCGCACCTTTTCCGGTTGCATGCCTTCCGTCCAAACCCGCCAATAAATCTTTCACATCGATGTGACTGGTGGAAGCTTCAGACTGCTGCAATCCTCGCTTATTCTACGATGCAGCTATGTGTTCTCTGACTTTTTTTGATCTATTTTTGTTTCCATCAAGAAAGGTTCGATGCGAGGATATTTAAAGGTGAAGCTGCTTTTTCTCTATCGTCGGCAGTAGTGGACTTTGCGAGTCGGCCAGCTCATTGTGAGACCCTTGATGGATTTGGATGCATTCTCCAAGATGCCATTTGGCAGACAAGATCGGCTAGACCTAGAGCCGGGGAGTTGGTAATTGCCTTTGATGTGGAAACTTTTCGTTTCCTTGTTTATATATATATATATATATATATATATATATATATATATATATATATTGGGAGTAGGCCATCGTAAGTAAAGTTGCAAATAAATCAAGTTAATCCATGATCTGAGCTGGCCCGATTCAGGTAGACATAATCTAATTTATTTTTAAAGATCCATGAATATTTAAATTGAGTCCTAAAATTAGTATATTCCATTTTTCAGATTGGATCTGGATTTATTGAATTCAGACCTGACCTGACTCAATCCATCCCGAACTTGATAATATTAAATAGGATTCAAACCAATTTGGACCTTTAAATTATAGTTCAAAACTTGTATGGAATTTATTTTTATCATAAAAAATTATTTTTATATCTTAATTTATTTTAAGAATAATATTATTTATTATCTATTTTGTGATTAATAATAATTTATTATTTAATAATTAAAATATAATTATTTATATTTGATATGGATCCGATTGAGATCTAAATTTTTTAGATTAGGACCGGGTTATTTATAGACCTGATCCAACCTGAATAATCCGTTGGATCAAAAATTTTGATCATGAATCCAACTTGACTCGATTTTTTAGTGAATTGGATCTAGATCTAATATTAGGATCCAATTAAAGAACCAGATTAGGGTTACTCGGACCCGATCTGACCTAATCTATTTTCACCGTTAATCACAAGCACAATAATGTAAATAATTTAGCATCTTCTTTCAATTAAACCGGATGGGTGTTGTGGACTCATGGAGGTATGGGAATCAACAACCCAATGAATTGCACCATCATTTTTTGAATCACGAGGTTGATTATGTTTGAAGCCATGTTGGACCATTCTATCTCCATAGGCAGCGAGCCAAATTAGTTTTCTACAAATATCAGAACTAAATTAATTAGGTCCAAAAAATAAATTTTAAAAAGATGTATCTTGGGGATGCCATGCATGTGGCACCCACTTCTCAATCTACATCATGTATGAAAAATTCTTAGATGGACTCATTCTATATCCAATAAGGTAGGAAAATACAATCAAAAAAATAGAAAAAAGAAGGAATTGATTATGTATGTAATGGGAAAGAGAAAGAATGGTTGAGCCGATGAGCTTTGATCGGCTAATCAGATCTTAAAACTTGAATATGTTCGATCTGCTAATCAGATCTTAATATCTACTTACGAGAAAAGTAAAAGACATAAATTTAAATTGTATAGAAATTAGCTTTGCAAAGATTGAAATAAGAATCTAATTACAAAGTATTAAAAATAATAATTAAATAATCTAAGAAAGTAGTAACAAAGTGTTCGAAGTTGATTGGCACAGTTTCATCGAAAAGTTAATTGATGTCACGTCGCCTTCTTCTATCATACTCCATGGAGCGAACTAAGCTTCCTCTCCTTCTTCCTCTTTGGATCTTGATATGAAGATTGGTGTAGGTGGAAAGATGGCATAAAAGATAAAGCTTCTTCTCTAAGAAACCTCACTCTTAAAGGCTAATCTATAACTCAAAGCTAAGCCTTCTATCCTGTACCATACTCCTCTCTCCAAGATGCCATCTTCTATAGCCCAAGGATCCTTTAAATAGAGCTTGGTTGTTGACTCCTATCTTGATTTTGATGAATAATAAAATACTTAAGTATATCTGAGTACTAACTATATGTTAAAAATATGTTTATCAGAATAGGATACTCATCAAAGCTGTTTTGTGTTAAAAGTTCAAAGCTTGTTATCTTGTTGAAGAAGCCAATTAAATTGATGAAATCTCAAGTTTAATGGACTTTGATACATAAGAATAACCTTGAAGAACTCAAATCTTGAAGTTAGAGAAGTTTTAGCAGAGTTTCAGCAGCGTTTCAAGAGAATATCAACCAAGGTCGACTCATAGAAGTGAAGTGTCGACTCAAAGTGTCGACTCATAGAAGCTTGAGATGATATGCAGAAGAAGTTTCGGCTGGCATGCGTGAAGTATCGACTCATGAAGACTAAGTATCAACTCATGTATCGACTCAAGACCTGGGACTAAAATGAAGACAGAACATGCTGAATTCAAGTTTTTATTCAAGTGTCAACTCATGAAGATGAAGTATCGACTCAAGTATCGACTCACTAGAAGAAGTGTCGATGCACCAGTGCATTCCAGAGAGCTTCAGAAAATATTTTTGACCTAGTATCGATTCATGTATTGACTAATGACCTGAAATGTTGACACCTGCAAGTCTAGATGAACAGTAATAGCTAGTTTTTTGAAGCACAGAATTGATCCTTTTTATCTCTAATGGCTATTTTCTTCTCTTCAATGATAAAAAATGATCATTTAAGGCTTAGAAAGATATCTAAAGTGGACCAAACTCAAAAGGAAAGCAACTAATGAGGAATTAAAGAGAATTCATTAAAAGTTCATTTCTTTTGAGTAAAGTAGAGCCTTCAAGCATTCAAGAGTATTCAAGGAGCATTCAAGTTCAAATATCAAGCACTCATTAAGGCTTCAATAACTTAAAGACAAGCTTTCTCAACAGCAATCAAAGAGCTTTAAAGAGATATTTGATTTTATTTTTGAAATCTTATTGTATTCTTACTTTAAACTCAACTTTATTATTGTTCCTAGTTTCAAGTAGTTTGGAACTAGTGTTTGGATTGTTGGTGAGCCTTGAAAAAACTAACTTAGATTGTTGATGAGCCTTGTTTGAAAACTAACTTGGGTTTTGGGTTAGTCTTGTGAAAATCAAGAGGTTTTTGGTTAGCATATGAAAACTAAGAGGTTATTGGTGAGCTTTGTGAAAACCAACTAAGTTTTTGGTTAGCCTTGTAAAAACTAAGGGATTATGATTAGTGAGCCCGGAAAACTAATCGACTGTAATCAAGTGGGATTATAGTAAAATTTCCAAGTGAACCTTGGAGAGTGGATGTAGGTGCTTTGGTGTGCACTGAACCACTATAAATCTTTGTGTATTTATGATTGCTTCTATTCTTCTTACTCTTACTTTAATTCCATTGTATTTTATCATCAAGCACACATATACTTGAAGTCATTAGTACCTTCATTGTTTTTGAATTGTCATGTACTTGTAACAAGTTTTAAAATCCAATTCACCCCCCTCTTGGGTTACTTCACTGGGCAACAAGTGATATCAAAGCTACGTACTCAGCTTTTAGGTCTAACCTGTAGGGATTTGCCTGGTGCTCCCAAGATTTGGAGAGACTTGGAAGATCATGGCAGGGATGCTGGAGGCGATCCCTGGGGCTTGGGGGAGTGTCACAAGCTGTCCTGGAGGTATTCCAAGGGATTTTTGGGATTTTTCCCAGGGCCTTGAGAGTCAAGTTAGGTTAAGGGATTTTGACCCAGGGTACATTAATTTTTTGGGAAGAGTTTTTTGAGAGATTGTAACATAACCCAATTGGGTTATGGGGTTGGGTCCAGGTTGTTAAATTGGTTAGGAGGTTAGCTTAGTTGGTTAGTTAGTTGGTTGGTTGGCCCAACCATCCAGGATCCTAACCGAATTGGTTGGTTGTAACCAATTGATAGCCTAATCATGTGAGGAGTCCTAATCAGTTTGTTATTGACTCAAGATAAGTCTTAACTGCCCATGTGATTGTAACCACCAAGAATTAGTTGAGCCCATGTGATTGAGTCCTAACTAATCAAAAGGTGGTTGAGCCCAACTCAAGGAGTCAAGAACATCCAAGAGGAGAAGGATTTCACCACCCTATCTATATATGGATGGGGGCGTGCATGAGATGGGAGCATCCAAGGGGGCTGACCCTTTATGGGTCTTAGTCCAGTGCATCAAGGTAGCGCGTGAAAGGCTTCTCACTTGGGAGGGCCGACTGTGCTTGGAGCATGAAGACTTCCTCATGGTCATGAGGAGACTGTGAAGAGCATGAGATCTTGGATGCCATCTTGGGTGTGGACCGTGGAAGACTTCCCAGGATTTGGGAGGCACGGTGGAGGCTTCTGAGAGGCCACGTGGAGGGACTTTCCACGTGGGGACATAGCCATGGGAGATCCTACATGAGGGAGTCTGCAGGTGGAGCTCTTTTCGGTGAGTGGAGGAACAGACATGGATGGGCTTGCAGAGAGGTACATGTGAGGGAGATATCACATGGAGGGCTTGGTACCGTGGGATGTTCCACGGGGCTTTGGAGAAGGGATATCTGTATTGAGGTATTGTCCACAGGTGGAATGCACATTGAGGTATTGTTCGTGCATGGTCGTACGTGGGTTCTTGGGATAAGAGGCCTGTAAAAGAGAAGACATGCGGAACGGCGAGAAGCTTCTGGGTTTTTAGAAGGGGTACTGGGGTTACATCTTGTCTTATAACAGGGTTCTTCTCCAAAGTGATTAATGAAAAGTAATCTTTCTTTTTCTCCTACATCTATATCTCCATTATTGCATGATGTTGAATCCAAGGAACAGGTTGTTGGACTGTTCGCTTTTAGATTGCATCCACTACGTATAGGTGCTAGCCCGAGATCAGTGCCTAGAAATTCTAATAATTGGTATTCGAGCTTGGTTTGAGCCATTGTTCGAGCCGAAGGTTTGAAAGTGGAAGAGAAGGATTCAAGGAGTTGTACATGGGTGTGGTATCCCACGTGGATGGAGAAGAGGTCTTACATTGGCGTTAGGTTTACACAACTGCTGGTGTACTGCGGAAGCACGAGTTGGTGTTGCAGTCACGGGGACAGAGCAAGAAGATATCAGTTCGAGGTCAGAAGTGTGGTGGAGCACGAGTCTCAGGAGCTGTGGAGCACGGTTGATGTTTCGGCTAGGAAGGTGAGGTGGCTTCGATAAGAGGATGTCAGCTCTGGAGATAGCAAGAGGGTGCAGACGGTCATGCGGAGCTTGTTAGGGATGGAGAAAAGAAAAGCCTGGGTTTTCTCAAGTTCACCGAAGTACATCAGCAGAGATGATGCCAGGGGTAGCTTAGGGTGATAGGAGATAGTCTTAGGGAGTGTCGGGGGTATCGGGCAGTCAGGAGTATCCCGGTATGGTGGCATTGGCCTAAGGATAGAGACTGGAGCTGATGGGGATGGCAGCTCAAGGAGACCCATGGATAGGTCTTAGTGAGTGCCAAGGACATCATGCAGCCAAGAGATAGGCTGGGACATGATGTAGTAGCTAGGTGAGATGTTTGCTGGGTTCAGTCACTGGGTTAGCAGAAGAGTTGGGATGAGCTCTTGGTTTCGGAGGAGCCTGCGAGATGCAGTGTATCCGAAATGGTCTCAGAGAGGTTCGCAATGTGCAAAGGGTTCGAGGAGGCAACGATTGGGTACGAGGTTCAGGTGCAGGCTTAGCAGGACAGCATTGAGTTGCTGACCTCAGGATTTCTTTCTATGGCATCAGGGAGACTTCAGTCACAGATGGAGCACCGGGTGAGAGGTGGCTCATGGGTGGAGCAGGTTTTGACACGAGTTCGGAATGGGAGGTGCATGGATAGTGGCTAGGTCCTAGCATGAGTGCCAGGGGTATACTTAGCCAAGTGGAGCAGAGTGTGTAGAGATTGGCGTGGCTCTGAGAAGATTATGTCAAGTAGAACTCCAGTTATAGCGAGTGCCAGTTCAAGTTCGCTGGGTTCTCTCCAGAAAAGTCCAAGAAAAAGTCTGATACAACTGCCAAGCAGAAAGAAGGCTACAATCATGTTCCAAGATACAAGCAAGGGTCTTCAACTATGAAGGCGGTCATCCCAAAAGCCTCCAGGTGATATCAGCAGCTGAAAGGTGTTAGCAGAGGCGAGGATATCCATACAATGCTGTCAGGACATGCAGTTATAGTGGGATTGTGCATTGAGGATATTGCTAGGTTTGTCAAAGCTTGAAAGCACTAAGGTGGAGATTGTAGGGATTTGCATGGTGCTCCTAAGCTTTGGAGAGACTTGGGAGACCATGGCAGGGATGCTGGAGGCAATCCTTGGGGCTTGGGGGCATGTCCTAAGCTATCCTGGAGGTATTCTAGGAAATTTTTGGGGTTTTTCCTAGGGCCCTGAGAGTCAAGTTGGGTTAGGAGGTTTTGATCCAGGATACATTGATTTCTTGGAAGGAGTTTTTTGAGAGATTATAACATAACCCAATTGGGTTATGGGGTTGGGTCAAGGTTGTTAAATTGGTTAAGAGGTTAGCTTAGTTGGTTGGTTGGCCCAACCACAGGATCCTAACCAAATTGGTTGGTTGTAACGAATTGAGAGCCTAATCATGTGAGGAGTCCTAATCAGTTTGTTATTGGTCCAAGACAAGTCCTAACCACCCATGTGATTGTAACCACCAAGAATTAGTTAAGCCCATGTGATTGAGTCCTAACTAATTAAGAGGTGGTTGAGCCCAACTCAAGGAGTCAAGAACACCCAAGAGGAGAAGGACTTCACCACCCTATATATATATGGATGGGGGCGTGTGTGAGATGGGAGCATCCAAGGGGGCTAACCCTTTATGAGTCATGGTCCAGTGCATCAAGGCAGCGCATGGAAGGCTTCTCACTTAGGAGGGCCAACGATGCTTGGAGCATGAAGATCTCCTCATGGTCATGAGGAGACCGTGAAGAGCGTGAGATCTTGGACGCCATCTTGGGTGTGGACCGTGGGAGACTTCCCAAGATTTGGGAGGCACAGTGGAGGCTTCTAAGAGGCCACGTGGAGGGACTTTCCGCGTGGAGACATGACCGTAGGAGATCCTACGTGAGGGAGTCCACAGGTGGAGCTCTTTCCAGTGAGAGGAGGCATGGACATGGATGGGCTTGCAGAGAGGCGCACGTGAGGGAGATATCACGTGGAGGGCTTGGTACCGTGGGGTGTTCCATGGAACTTTGGAGAAGGGACATCTCATTAAGGTATTGTCCGCAAGTAGGATGCACGTTGAAGTATTATCCATGCATGGCCGTACATGGGTTCTTGGGGCATGAGGCCTGCAAGAGAGAAGACGTGCGGGATGGCGAGAAGCTTCTGAGTTTTTAGAAGGGGTGCTGGGGTTACATGTTATCTTGTAACAGGGTTTTTCTTCAAAGTGATTGATGAAAAGCAATCTCTCTTTTTCTCCTACATCTATATCTTCATTGTTGCATGATGTTGAATCCGAGGAACAGGTTGTTGGACTGTTCATTTCTAGATTGTATCCGCTGTGTATAGGCGCTAACCCGGGATCAGTGCCTAGGAATTCCAACATAACCACCTTGAATTAAAGATCTATGGCAGCTCCTTTAGATTCTAGCATTGTTGAGGGACAAGCCTAAAAAAGACCACCCTTTTTTAATGGCACAAATTACACGTATTGTAAAACTCGCATGCGAATTTATATGCATTCTATTGATTATAATCTTTAGAAAGTAGTTGTAAAAGATCCTCATGTTCCTTTAATAATTGTTAATGACATTTCCATTCCAAAACTAGAAGAGGATTGGGATGAAAATGACATTAATCAATCGGAGCTTAATGCTAAAGCTATGAATTTGCTTTATTATGTATTGGATCCTAGTGAATTTAATAGAATTTCCACATGCACATCTGCGAAGGAAATTTGGGATACATTTGAGGTTACTCATTAAGGTATCCATCAAGTAAAGAATACTAAAATAAATATGCTTGTATATATATATGAAATGTTTAAAATGGAGCCTAATGAATCTATAACTGATATGTATACTAGATTTACTAATATTGTAAATGGTATGAGAAGTCTTGGAAATGTTATGTCTAACGCTGATCTTGTAAATAAAATTCTTAGGTCATTGCCAACTCTTGGGATATGAAAGTTACAGCAATTCAAGAAGCTAAAGATGTTGAGACACTTTCTTTGGAGCAACTTGTTGGTCGCTCATGACTTTTAAGTTGAACTTGAAGCAAAAGGCAGTGGATACAGATGAAAGAAGAAGACAATTCATTCAAATCTACTACACCAAATGAGCTTTCAAGTGAAGAAGCAGATGAAAGTGAAAGTGAGGACAAGGATGAAGAGTAAGGATGGCAACGAGTCGGGTTTGGGTTGGGTCACTCAAAACCCATACCCACCCCGTTAAAAAATTCTTCGTCCCATACCTGTCTCCGGTGGGTATAAAAAAAATCACGTTTGGATCGGGTCGGGTCGGGTATACCCATTCTCATAAAATCTGGTTTATTTAAAACCTAAACGGGTCGGGTTAAGTCGGGTCGGGTCGGGTATATCCATCTCATATCTAATTTACTTAAATATTTTATAAACATAATTTTTTTATATATAAATGGGTCGGGTTCGGATCGGGGTATACTACTACCCGTACCCGACCCGAATCCAAGTCGAGTTTTTTTATATAATCCATATCCATTTATAAATTAGACGGGTCAGGTTTTACCTGTTCCATTAGGGTTGGATCAGGTCGGATATCCATCGGGTCGAGAAAAATTGCCATCCCTAATGAAGAGGCACTTGTGGCTAGAAAGTTTAGAAGATTCATGAGAAGGAAAAAATTCTCATTCAAAAAGAAGCCACACAAAGAAGAGCCTAGCAAGAAAAAAAGGGAAAGAGAAAGAAAAAAAGGAGAATGATCAACCTATTTGCTTTGAGTGTAAGAAGCCTGGACATTATAAATTTGATTGTCCCCTCCTTAAGAAATTCAAGAAGAAGTTTAAAAAGAAAGCAATGATGGCAACATGGAGTGATAGTGAAGATTCTAGCTCAGAGGAAGAACATCAAGAAGTTGCTAATCTTTGCCTCATGGCACATGAAGATGAGGTACAATATGAACCTGAACTTGAATTTACATTTGATGAACTTAGAAATACTTTTGATGAACTCATGCATGAATACAAATTACTGAAAACTGAAAATAAAAAGTTGAAAAAGCATGCTGATTCATTTTCTCTTAAAAATACCTATCTTGAAAATGAAAACAATGATTTAAAAAACAAGATGATATTTTAGAAAAATAAAAGAATGCTTTATCCATGAAAATAGAATTTTGAAAAGATCCAAGGCTGTTGTTACAAATAATGAACTTTTAAAGAAAAACAAAGACCTTGAGATAGAAAACAAGAAATTCAAAGATGAGCTTAACAAAATTAAACCTTTTGTTAAAAATTTATATTTAGTTCTGAAATGCTAAATTTATTGTTGAACAATCAAAGAGCTGTATTTGATAAAGCAAGACTTGGTTACAAGCAGCAAAAGAAACAAAAAGTTTTCAAAAGTTTCTTTGTTCTTGCATCATCTAATGTTACCTATTTTAGTTGTAGGAAATTTAGGCATAAAGCATATTAGCGTGACTTAAACAAATTAAATAATTTAAGAAAAAATTGGGTTCAAAAAGGAACCACCATTAGTACTGATCCTAAATGATCCAAGATGGCTTGGGTACCTAAAATAAAAACTTGATCTATTTTGCAGGTATGTCTTGTAACCAAAAAGAAGAAGAGATTATGGTATCTTGATAGTGGTTGCTCAAGATACATGATCGGAGATGTAAAGCAATTCACATATCTTAAGGCTCTGAATAGTGAAAATATAATATTTGGTGATAATGATAAAGGCAAAATTATCGATATTGGTAAAGTCCATATCACCCCTCTACTTATGTTGATAATGTTCTACTTGTTGATGGATTAAAATATAATTTACTTAGTATTAGTCAGTTTTGCGATAAAGATTTTTAAGTAGTTTTTGAATCATCTCTTTGCATGATATCTAGTTTTGATGATAATGGAGTAAAATTTATTGAAAATAGGCATGGCAATATCTACATTATTGATCTTGATAATTTATCTTTACAAGATGGTGAATGCCTAGTTGCAATGAATGCCATAATTAATGAGACTAGTTGGCTTTGGCATTGTAGATTAGGTCATGCAAGCATGTATTTATTTTACAAATTGTGCAAAAAGGATTTATTGAAAAAGTTACCAAAACTTAGAGTTGAGAAATATAAAATATATGAAGTTTGTCAATTTGGAAAGCAAACAAAAACATATTTTAAAACTAAAGGAATGATTTCAACTTCTAGGCTACTAGAACTACTCCATATGGATCTCTTTGGACCAATTAGGTCACGAGCCTAGGAGGTAAGAGATATGGACTAGTCATAGTGGATGATTTTTCTCGATTTACTTGGATTTTATTTTTAGCACATAAAGATGAATTCTTTTCGGCTTTCATGAAGTTTTATCGAAAGATTTCAAATAAAAAAGGTACTTCTATCATTTGTATTCGAAGTGACCATGGAACTGAGTTTGAAAATCAAGATTTTGAAGATTTTTGTAATGAAAAAGGTATTGAATATAATTTTTCTGCACCTAGAACACCTTAACAAAATAGAATGGTAGAAAGAAAAAATCATACTTCAGAAGAAATGGCATGCATAATGCATTGTAAAAATGATCTTCCTAGATATTTTTAGATAGAAGCTGTTAATACTGTATGTTATATTTTAAACCATATTTTAATTTGACCAATTTTAAAGAAAACACCTTATGAGCTTTGGAGAAAAAGAAAACCTACTTTGAAATATTTTCGGGTATTTGGTTGTCGATGTTTTATTTTGAATAATAAAAAAGATAATTTAGACAAATTTGATGCCAAGTCAGATGAAGGTATCTTCTTAGGATACTCTACATCTAGCAAGGCATACAGAGTTTTTAACAAAAGAACACTTGTAGTGGAAGAGTTTATGCATGTTGTATTTGAAGAGTCTACTAACAAATCCTCTAGAAAAGAGGACACTTCTGATGATATTGCAGGTATTGAAGGACTTAAGAAGCTGACTTTGGATGATCCTCTTCCAAAGAAAGTGAAAAAGATCTAAACAAAAATAATGAAATAAAAGCCACAAGATCTTCACCAAAGGATCTACCTAAAGAATAGATGTATGCTCATGGACATCCTAAGAAATTAATCTTAGAAGATCCATCAAAAGGTGTTGGCTCTATCCCGTGATTTTGATGAATAACAAAATATTGAGTACATATTGTGTACTAATGTCTATTTCTAGTTGTGAGTTTTCAGGAAACAAGCACCTCAAATTCTCCAAATTAAAGTTTCATGGCATGCTTTGGCATGAAGTATCTTTCATAATTTGAGGAGTCTTTTCTATGCAAAAAGGGCTCAAACAAGTTCAATTATTGCTTATTTATAGTGCATTTAAGTTTTATAAATGAATCTTATGTTTTTGGCTTTAGCGGCACTCCTTTCTGAATTTTGCAGAACCAAGTGTCGACACATGAAAGGCTAAGTGTCGACACTTCAGCATTTGGCATGCAGAAAAACTCCTTGGCATGCCAAGTTTTGACACCCAGAATTCAAGTGTCGACACCTGAAACTCAAATGTCGATACTTAAGTTTCCAAGTATTGACTCAAGGCTTGAGACTTTTTGAAAATCCAGAACTTGGCCAATGAGATTTTTTGTATCAAGCGTTGACACCTGTGAATCAAGTTGACACTTGAAAGTTCGAGTGTCGACACCTGACAGCCAAGTGTCGACACCTGATAAACCAAGTATCGACACTCGGGTTTCTGACAATCCTAACGGATTTATTTTTTTGAAGTACAAAAATATCTTTTCAAGCTCCAAACGGCTAGATTCGAAGCTCCAATGGTCACAAACCATTTTTTAGAAGTTTTTGAAGTTTAAGCTTCACCAAATTCATTCTTGAAGCATTGAAGTTCATTGAAAGCTCAAAAGCCAATATTTCCTCAAGAACTTCACTTCAAAAGCCATTAAAAAAGAGATTTCCTGAAAAAACTTACAAGCCTATCCTTTCATCATTCCAAAAAGAGAGCTTGAAGAATATTCCAAGGAAAAGACAATACAAGCATCAATTAGAGCCTCAAAGCTTCCATTCTACTCTTGAAGAGAGTTTGTTTTGTTTATTTAAATTGTATATCTGAAATTCTCTTGTGTTTTGACCTAGCTTTCAAGGGTTTCTTGAAAGTAGGTTGTTGGTGAGCCAAAGGGACAAAACCAACTAGGGTTGACTTATGAGCTCGAAGACAAAACAAGTGTAAAGGTTTGTTGATGAGCCTAGATGATAAAACCAATATAGGTTTTGACTTGTGAGCCTTTTGAAAAACAAGTCGGCTATAATCTTGGAGAGATTAGAGTGGAATTCCCAAGGGTGGCTTGGGGAGTGGATGTAGGTGCTAGGTTTGCACCGAACCACTATAAACCTTATTTTGTGTGTGATTGTCTTTTATATCTCTTGCTCTTAACTTCTTGCACTCTATTTATTGCTTTCTGCTGTATATAATCTAGTGCATCAATTTTATTTCTCACAAACACCACAAGGCTTGCATATTTTTGCTTTAAATTTTTTAAAAAAAGATCCAATTCACCCGCCCTCTTGGACTCTATTTATGGGTAACAAGTGGTATCGGAGCACCGGTACTCTCTTGTAGGTCCAAGGATTTGAGTAAAAGATCATGGCAGCCCCAATAGGAAATGGGTGTTGTTAAAGATCAAGCTTTAAACCGTCCCCCACTGTTTAATGACACAAATTATACTTATTGAAAAACTTGTATGCTCATATTCATTCAAGCCATTGATTATAATCTTTGGAGAACAATCATGAAAGGTCCTCATCAGCCTACTATGTTGGTTAATGGCATTCTCACTCAAAAAATGAAAGATGATTGGGATGAGAATGACATTAAGCAATAGAACTTAATGCGAAGGCTATGAATCTATTATTTTGCTCCCTTGATCTGAGTGAATTCAATAGAATATCAAACTGTCTCTCCACTAAGAAAATTTGGGACACACTTGAGGTTACCCATGAGGGTACACACCAAGTGAAAACTACTAAGGTTAACATGCTCATTCATACATATGAAATATTTAAGATGGAACCTACTGAATCTATAAGTGAGATGTATACTAGGTTCACAAATATTGTGAATGGCATGAGAAGCTTAGGAAAGATTGTATCTAATGGTGAACTTGTAAATAAACTTCTCAGGTCTCTTCCGGCTTCATGGGACGCTAAAGTGACGGCCATAGAGGAAGCCAAGGATGTCAACACCCTACCCCTCGAGCAATTGTTAGGCTCATTGATGACTTATGAGCTTTCCTTAAGATAAAAGAACGTGGATGTTGACAAGAAGAAAAAAGTGATCGCTTTCAAATCCACCACAAGAGAAGAGTCAAGTGATAATACCGAAGAAGAAGATGAAGAAGATAAGATGACTCTCAAGTTCATGAGAAAGAAGAAATACAACTTCAAGAAGAAACCTCTAAAAGGTGAGCCGAGCAAACAAAAGGAGAAAGAGAAAGAAGGAGCAGCCCACATGCTTCGAATGTAAGAAACTGGGCCACTTCAAGATGGACTGCCCCTTACTTAAGAAGAGCAGAAGAAAACTAAGAAAGAAGGCCATGATAGCAACCTGGAGTGACAGCGAGGACTCCAGCTCTGAAGAAGAACAGCAAGAAGTTGCAAACTTCTGTTTGGTGGCGGATCATGATGAGGTACTATCTGAAACTAAAAATGAGTTTACATTTGATGAACTGCATGAAGTTTTTGATGAATTGGTTATAGAATTTTGAAAACTAAAATCAAAACATAAAGATCTAAAAAGGCAAAATTTGGATTTAGTCAAAGCTAATGATAAGTTTTCAAATGAAAATGATTGCCTACTTCTTCAAAATAAAAAGTTAAATGATAGGATTTCTGCTCTTGAAAAAGAAAAAGAAACTTTGAAGAAGAAAAACTTTTCTGTATTAAATGAAAACTCTTCAAAACAGAACAAAGAAATTTTGGAAGAAAACAAAAAATATAAAGAAGAAATTAAAAAGTTAAAACCTTTTATTGATAAATTTACATAGAGTTCTGAAAAATTAAATATGCTTCTAAATAATCAAGGAGCTATTTTTGATCAAGTCAGTTTAGGTTTTAGAACTCAGAAGAAACAAAAATTTTTCAAAAATTTCTTTGAGCCTGCATCTTCATCCATTACTTGTTATGCTTGTGGTATTGTAGGAAATAAATCTTATTTGTGCAATAAAGAAAATTGAATAATGTTAAGAAAATCTCAGTTCCAAAAGGAACCATTGCCACTAACCTAAGAGGACCCAAGATGACTTGGGTACCTAAAATCTTCACTTGATTTTTATTGTAGGTATGCTTTGCAACCAATAAAAGAAGAATGTGGTATCTCGATAGTGGTTGCTCAAGGCATATGACCGGAGATGTGGAGCAGTTCTCATCACTCGAATATCAAAATGGTGGTAATGTGACATTTGGTGATAATGGAAAATGCAAGATTGTCGGAATTGGTAAAGTCTATATCACCCCTTCTACTTACATTGACAATGTGTTATATGTTGATGGTTTGAAACATAATTTACTTAGCATTAGTCAATTTTGTGACAAGGATTTCAAAGTTATTTTCGAATCTTCTTTATGCATTGTTTCTAGCTTAGATGACAATGGCATAAAGTTTATTGGTTATAGGCATGGCAATATTTATATGGTTGATCATGATGATCTTCCTGTTCAAAATGGTCAATATCTAGTGGCAATGGAAGCCAAGATCAATGAAACTAGTTGGCTTTGGCATCGTAGACTAGGACATGTTAGTATGCATTTACTTTCAAAACTTAGCAAAAAGAACTTGATAAAAGATTTACCAAAACTCAGTTTTAAAAAGACAAAATTTATAGTGCATGCCAGCTTGAAAAACAAATCAAATCATCTTTTAAATCAAAAGAGTAATCTCTACATCTAGACCCTTAGAATTACTTCATATGGACCTCTTTGGACCAACTAGAACATCTAGTTTGGGAGGTAAGAAGTACGGTCTAGTTATTGTAGATGATTTCTCACATTTTACATGGATCATGTTTTTAGCACACAAAGATGAAACATTTTCTGAATTCATTAGATTTCATAAAAGAGTTTCAAATAAAAAAGGTGTTTCAATTATATCTTTGAGAAGTGACCATAGAATTGAATTTGAAAATTCTGATTTCTACAAATTTTGTATTGAAAATGGCATTCATCATAATTTTTCAGTACCTAAGACACCTCAATAAAATGGGTGGTAGAAAGGAAAAATAGAACTCTTGAAGAAATGGCACACACCATGCTTTGTGAAAATGACCTACCTAGATATTTTTGGACGGAAGCCATGAATACTCATATTATATTTTAAACTGTGTTTTAATCCAACTGATTTTAAAGAAAACACCGTATGAGCTTTGGAAGGGTAGAAAACCTTTAATTCGATATTTTCATGTTTTTGGATGCTGTTGTTTCATCTTAAATAATGGTAAAGACAATTTGAACAAATTTGATGCTAAGTCAGATGAGGGTGTTTTCTAGGCTACTCTACATCTAGCAAGGCATACAGGGTCTTAACAAAGAACACTTATTGTTGAAGAATCCATACATGTTATGTTTGATGAAACTGACCAGAAATCTTCTAGAAAAGGAGATGTGCTTTGTGATGAAATAGGTACCAAAAGAATTGAAGAGGTGAACAACAATGAAGAGCCTACAAAGGAACAAGAAGTTGATCAAAACAATGAAGGAGATCAAGCACAAGGTGATGAAAACACATCTACTGTTGATCCTCTATCCAAAGAATGGAGGTATGCTCATGGACACTCCAAGGAACTTATCATTGGTGATCCATCTAAAGGTGTAAGTACTCGATCATCCCTTAGAAATATTTGTGATTACTTATCATTTGTATCTCAAATTGAACCTAAAACTATAGAAGAAGCTGAAAATGATTATAATTGAATTAATGCTATGCAAGAAGAACTTAATCAATTTAAAAGAAACAATATTTAGACTTTAGTAGATAGGCCTTCAAATATTTCAATTATTGGCACAAAATGGATTTTTAGAAACAAACCTGATGAAAATAGAATTGTTATAAGAAATAAGGCTAGACTAGTTGCCAAAGGATACAATCAGAGGAAGGGATTGATTTTGATGAAACCTTTACTCCTATGGCTAGGCTTGAGGCAATTAAGCTATTGTTAGTTTTGCTTGTTTTATGAATTTTGAATATTTCAAATGGATGTTAAAAGTATCTTTTTAAATAGTTTTATCGAAGAAAAAGTTTATGTTGAACAACCACCTGGTTTTGAACACCATAAATTTCCAAACCATGTTTTCAAACTTCATAAAGCTTTGTATGGTTTGTGTTGCTGCCAAGATCATCGTGACCTGTAGCTCCTGCTGGTGCTAGAGTGCACTCCCTTCGCTGCCTGGCGGCCCTCTGCTCCTGGACCTGTGAAACAAGGGTTAGTGACCCAGGCCGGGGTTTCCTGCAGGGGCACTCTGATGGTCAAGTCAGTGACGATCCAAGAAAGCAGATCCTCCTGGTCGGGCCCCTCTTGATGGACTCCGTACTAGGAGGAGTAAAGAGTGTGTGTGAGGACAGAAACGTTGCAGGGGGAGAAGATAGCGGGGACAGAGGGGTTTCCTGTTCCTTCGCTTCTCCTTGTTTCCCTCGCTTCCCCTCGACTGTGGTAGTGGTGGTGGTGCTTTGCCCTCTTGGTTGGGCTTGCCCTTGTGTTGGTGGTGCCATGCCCCTCTTCTTGGTGGGGACTGCACCTGTGTTCTTTTTTTTTTGGCTTGTCTTTTTTCTATGTGTTGGAGTTGTTGTTGTGTTACCTCCGAGTTTGTTGTAACTAGGTTACCGTTGGGCACTTGTCTCGGGATCCCCGCCGGGCTGTCAGGCGCATGCGGCGGTGTCCCGAGGAGTCTTTTCTGATTCATGATAAGGGGAGTTGTCAAGCGCTCCGATACTCCTCTTAGTCACCTCATTCCGGGAAACCTGGCAATGCCTTGAATGGTGGGCCGCCGTCCATGGGATTCGAATCTCCCGATTGGCTTCCTCTCTTGGGTGATCTAGATGGTTGGTGAGGAATGTGGCACCTTGATCAGCGTGCTTCTTTCTTTCCTAGTATAACTGGCAGTTGCAGGCGGTCAATATGGCTTGGAAGGCGCTCTAGTGCAGTCCTCGAGCGGCCCATCGGCGTTCTAGGCTGGTGAGGACCTTGTCCGAGCTGGGACTGAGCTGGAACGGCAGGGCTTGCTCCGACCTAGGCACTTCGAGCTTGCGGGGGTGTCTTGGTAGAGGAGGGCAGAGTACGGGCCCGGTCCGGAGGGCGCGCGCTCGGAGAGGCTCCACGTTGGCGGGTGAGCACTGATCTCGACCTAGACCACAAGGCACTAACCTCCGAGGGCTCGCTCCGGAGGGCAGAAGACGGACCTGGTCCAGAAGGCGCGCGCTCGGAGTGGCTCCACATTGGTGGGTGAGCGCTGAGCTCGACCTCGACCACAGGGCACTAACCTCCGAGGGTCTCGCTCTGGAGGTGCAGGAGGCGGACCCGGTCCAGAGGGCACGCGCTCAGAGAGGCTCCACATTGGCAGGTGAGCGCTTAACTCGACCTCGACCACAAGGCACTAACCTCCGAGGGTCTCGCTTTGGAGGGCAGGAGGCGGACCCAGTCCAGATGGCACGCGCTCGGAAAGGCTCCACATTGGCAGGTGGGCATTGAGCTCGACCTCGACCACAGGGCACTAACCTCCTAGGGTCTCGCTCTGGAGGGCAGGAGGCGAACCCGGTCCAGAGGGCGCGTGTTCGAAGAGGCTCCATATTGGCGGGTGAGCGCTGAGCTCGACCTTGACCACAAGGCACTAACCTCTGAGGGTCTCGCTCTGGAGGGCAGGAGACGGACACGGTCCAGAGGGCGAGCGCTCGAAGAAGCTCCACATTGGTGGGTGAGCGCTGAGCTCGACCTCGACCACAGGGCACTAACCTCCAAGGGTCTCGCTCTAGAGGGCAGAGGCAGACCCGGTCTAGAGAGCACGCGCTGGGAGAGGCTCCATATTGGCGGGTGAGCGCTGAGCTCGACCTCGACCATAGGGCACTAACCTCCGAGGGTCTCGCTCTGGAGGGCAGGATGCGGCTCCGACCTAGGCATCCCGAGCTCGCGGGCCCGACCTGGTGGAGGACAGAGCTCACTTGCTATCTTGAGGGAGCTCAGCTCAACTCGGTAGTGGAGTCCGGGTTGGAGAGTTGACGTGGCGTCCTTTCTTGACGTGGCGTCCTTTCTTGACGTGGCGCCTACTGGTTCCTCCGCGTCAGCGATCCCACCACATCAGTTTGAAACAAGCTCTAGAGCTTGGTATGATCGTTTAAGTTCTTTCTTGCTCAAAAATGATTTTACTAGAGGTAATATTGATAAAACATTATTTTTAAAGAAAAAGAATGATGATCTCTTAATAGTACAAATATATGTAGATGATATCATATTCAGTGCTACTAACAAATCTCTTTGTCAAGAGTTTGCAAAGTTAATGTAGGGTGAGTTCGAGATGAGCATGATGGAAGAACTTAACTTCTTCCTCGGACTCCAGATAAAGCAAACCAAAGAGAGGATCTTCATCAACCAAGCTAAGTACACAAAAAAAATACTAAAGAAGTTTGGGATGGAGAATACCAAGCCATTAGGTACGCCTATGAGCTCTTCTTGTAGACTTGACAAAGATGAATCAGGTAAATTTATTGACCAAAAACTATATCATGGCATGATTGGTTCATTATTATATCTTACTGCCAGTATGCCAGATATCATGTTTAGTATTTGTATGTGTGCTAGATATCAGTCTAATCCTAAAGAATCTCATCTTTTGGCTATTAAATGCATACTTAGATATCTATCTGGCTCAATTGAAATTGGTCTTTGGTACTCTAGAGATTCTTCATTTGAATTGATTGCTTATTCTGATGCTGACTTTGTTGGGTATAAACTTGATCGCAAAAGTACTAGTGGAACTTGCCAGTTTCTTGGAGTAAATTTGATCTCATGGAGTAGCAAGAAACAGAATTTAATTGCTCTATCTACGGTGAAAGCTGAATATATAGCAGTTGGAAGCTGTTGTGCTCAACTCCTGTGTATCAAACAATAGCTCGAAGACTTTGGCATTAAACTAATTAAGATACCAATAAGATATGATAATACTAGTACGATCAATCTAACAAGAATCCTGTGCAACATTAAGAAGTAAATACATTGAAATAAGACATCATTTCATAAGAGATCATGTACAAAACTTTAATGTGGTACTTGAATTTGTGTGTACTGATGATCAATTAGCTGATGTGTTTACCAAACCTTAAGTGAAGAGAGATTTTGTTTGATTAGAAGAGAGTTAGGTATCATTGATCCATTCTCCTAGAACTCTCTCAAATTCTATCTTATCTAGTTTTTTTACTTAAAAATCACTTTCATTAAGTCCTAAAAGCTTTTAAAACCTTCCTTGAATTTTTGAAAGTTTTTCTGATTTTTTTTGGAATTTCTTGGCCAAGTGTCGACACTTGGATTTTGCGAAGTGTCGACACCTGACCAAGTGTCGACACTTGAGAAATTCCAAGTGTCAACACTCGCAGAAAATTCTGACTTTTTTAGGGCAAACCGAGCTTATGTATTTTATTTTCCCCCGTTTTCTCTCGAGCTCCTGTGGTCCTCAAAAGTCCTCTACCTTCCAAATCCTCACTTTCCCTCATTGCCCCACCAAAATCAGGTAATCCCCTTCTCTCTTTTTCATTTTGAAATCATGTACCCTGGGTTCCTTATTTTCTGTCCATATTAATGTTTTTAACTTGGATTTTTTGGAGTTTTGAATCACTTTTAAGTCTCCATTTGGTGGAAATCATGTTTAGACGCATTTATCTTGGATTTCCCTCGGATTTTGACCGATTCTTCACTCAATTTGTTCGATTTTGTTGTTTTCACTGTTGCATTGGATATTTTGGCCGAAAAGTCCAAGGTTTTCTTTTTAAATTCAGATTTCTTAGCTATTTGTTGGTATTTCTCGGATTTCATTCATGTGGAAGGAGTATTTGTGTTGATTTCATGGTACACACTTCAATTTTACTTCTCTTTCCACTATTTTGTTGTTTGATTACTTGTTTTTGACCTAAAAACCCAAATGTGCTTTGTTTTTAACCCTAATCTCATGGGTTTATTTTATATGTTTCAACTTGTCTTAGTTTACTAATTTTATAAACTTGTAAAATATGTTGAGATAAAATTTCATAACCCAAATATGTTTTATAAATTTTATAAACCAGATGTGTTGTATATGTTGGGATAACTTTCCCTTTTTTCAAACTGTTAAAACTATTTTTAATCCTCAATTTCATGTTTTTGGAAAAAATTATCTTGATTTATATCTCTGATTTCAAAACAAACCCTAGCTTTCTTTAAACCAGTATCCTTCTTTTAGGAAAACTTAGTCTCCTTTAGCCTAACCTGTAGCCGATTTGTAGTTCTCAACCTGATTGAAACCTGTCCCCCCTTTTTAGTTTGTTTACCTTCTTTCTTCCCCTTCTTGCTCAGCTTGTGATGGGTCCGAGGAAGAGACTAGCAGTTAGGAGTAGGACTGGACATGGTTCTGAGAGGAGGACGAAGACCAGACATGATGCTGGACAGGCCAGTAGTTCTACAGCTCCAGTTTCCCCCTGCAGAGAGGATGGCAGGGAAGGCCGTGGCAGCAGGCAGATGGATCGACTTGGAGTTCTTTGATCATCGCACTTCCTGATTCGGCGGATACTCTTAGATGCCAAGATTAGTAACTTTTTTGCACTATGTAGGAGAGGTAATATCCTCATTTGATGAGAGAGTTCTATGGTGCATTGGACTGCCGACGATTATTATGAAGCACCACCGTCAGGGGAGTAGAGATTTCATTGACCGAGGAGCTATTAAGTAGAGTTTGGGAGATTCCTCACCGAGGTGCATGTATTTTATTAGTAGAGGATAGAGAGGCAGCCTTTAGATGTATTCTTGAGCGGGAGGACGTTCGTGGTGTGATAGTAGTCACCGCGAACCAGTTGTCCATAGAGATGCGTTTGCTACATCACATCACTGCTCAGATCTTGCTTCCGAAGACTGGATGATTTGACTTCATCATGGAGCAGGAGTTGATGTTGATGGTCAGTCTATCTCTAAGGACCCAGGTTGATATTCCCTCACTTATGCTAGCTTAGATGCACGACACGGCAACACAGAGGAGACATTGTTTGCCATACGGGATGGTGCTGACTCGTCTGTTTCATGCCTATAGAGTTTCTTTGGAGGGGGAGATCCCCAAGGAGATTCTACATACTGATGTATATGACGAGCGGTCACTACACCGATGGGCTATCGTTTGGCCGCAGGGCGCTGTGTCAGGAGAGAGTCTGGTCAGGAGCCGGACGAGGAGGATGAGATCAGAGAGGCTGAGGCCAGGCCATTAGGGCCAGTCAGTATACCTCCTCATATTGCTCCAGCATCAGAGGCAGAACCTATGACCCTTACTGCTACACCCTCAGCTCCTCCCCCGTCGTCTACTGAGTTATCTTTCAAGGAGTATTCCCAACAGCAGTTTTCAAAGGTACGGAGCGAGATAGTTGGTCTTGGAGTGCGGACAACTCAGCTGAGGATTGAGTTAGAGGGCCTTAGAGCCCATACAGCTTCAGAGCATGCTGAGTTACAACACACTATGGAGGCAGGATTTGCACGCATCGAGGACTTGATCAGATCATTCCTTCCTCCAGTTGCTCCTGCAGCTCCACCTGCTGATAGAGATGACCACCCAGATAGTCCTGATGATGCTGATGAGGGTGGTGATGATGAAGATGGTGATGACGCTGATGACGGTGATGATTCTGATGCCAATGATTCTAGTGATGGGAGTTTTGATGGCAGCGTTGATCGTGCTGGTAGATATCAGATGGTTAGTAGAGATGATCCTCTAGCCACTCCTACAGTCCCACCTCCAACTGATATAGTTGATTCCACTCCAGATTTCATTACTCCAGCTGAGATGCTTTCCCTTCCATCCACTAGATCTTCCAAGATTGTACCCTTACTAGGACCTTTTGGCCGTACTAGGAGTCATAGGGCCTTAGCCTAGGGACCTCCTAAGGCTTTAGTTCCTAGATCCAGGATTAGTGCCCCGATTACTCTTGAGCTTCGATCTGATGAGGACTAGCCTCACATATGTTGTATGTTATTTATGTTTTATGTCTCATGATGTATCCTGATTGTTTCAGTGTTGCTGATGTGTCAGCAAGTTTTGTACTGAAAACTTTACTTGATATATATATATATGCATTTCACTTTGGTGCTTACACTATTTGAATTCACTATGTTTGACATTGGCTTTGACAATCCTGAATTAGATACTTTACTTTTCAGCTTTGATACCTGTTTACTCTTGAAAAACTAAATCTTGTATCTGCTCTACTACTTTTTGTCTATATGCACTTTTTAAGGGGGAGCTAACTCCCTTTTCTATTTAATGATTGACAAAAAGAGGGAGTAGAATATTTGTGGTTGATTTTAAATTTCAAATTTGATACTTCATAATTCATCTTGCTCTTCAAAACTTATTCTGATATGAATTGTTTTGCTAATGGGGAGATTCATCCTTCTTAACTATGTAAGTTATGATTGAATGAAGCTTGAGATCATATTTATGAAGAATCATATCTAGAATTTGAATTTAAATGTTCTTATACTCAAGGTTTTGTCATCATCAAAAAGAGAGAGATTGTTGGCTCTACCCCGTGATTTTGATGAATAACAAAACATTGAGTACAAGCATCTCAAATTCTCCAAATTAAAGTTTCATGGCATGCTTTGGCACGAAGTATCTTTCATAATTTGAGTTTGTCTTTTCCATGCAAAAAGGGCTCAAACAAGTTTAATTATTGCTTATTTATAATGCATTTAAGTTTCATAAATGAATCTTATGTTTTTGGTTTTATCGGCACTCATTTCTGAATTTTACAGAATCAAGTGTCGACACCTAGAAGGCTAAGTGTCGACACCTCAGCATTTGGCACGCAAAAAAACTTCTTGGCATGCCAAGTATCGACACCCAAAATTCTAGTGTCGACACCTGAAACTCAAGTATCGACACTTAAGTTTTCAAGTATCGACTCAAGGCCTGAGATTTTTTGAAAATCCAGAACTTGGCCAATGGTGAGTTTTTGTGTCAAGTGTCGACACCTGTGAATCAAGTATCGATACTTGAAAACTCAAGTGTCGACACCTGGAAGTCAAGTGTCGACACCTGACAAACCAAGTGTCGACACTCGGGTTCTGATAGCCCTAACGGATCTATTTTTTTGAAGTACAGAAATATCTTTTCAAGCTCCAAATGGCTAGATTCTAAGCTCCAATGGTCACAAATCATTTTTTGGATGTTTTTGAAGTATTTAAGCTTCACCAAACACATTCTTGAAGCATTGAAGTCCATTGAAAGCTCAAAAGCCAATATTCTTTCAAGAACTTCACTTCAAAAGCCATTAAAAGAGAGATTCCCTGAAAAAGCTTACAAGCCTATCCTTTCATCATTCCAAAAAGAGAGCTTGAAGAATATTCCAAGGAGAAGACAAGACAATCATCCATTAAAGCCTCAAAGCTTTCATTCTACTCTTGAAGAGAGTTTGTTTTATTTATTTAAATTGTATATATGAAATTCTCTTGTATTTTGACCTAGCTTTCAAGGGTTTCTTGAAAGTAGGTTGTTGTGGTTGTTGGTAAGCCAAAGGGACAAAACCAACTAGGGTTGACTTGTGAGCCTGAAGACAAAACAAGTGTAAAGGTTTGTTGGTGAGCCTAGGTGATAAAACCAACATAGGTTTTGACTTGTGAGCCTTTTGAAAAATAAGTCGGCTATAATCTTGGAGAGATTATAGTGAAATTTCCAAGGGTGGCTTGGGGAGTGGATGTAGGTGCTAGATTTACACCGAACCACTATAAACCTTGTGTTTGTGTATGATTGTCTCTTCTATCTCTTGCTATTAACTTCTTGCACTCTATTTATTGTTTTCCGCTGCATATAATCTAATGCATCAATTTCATTTCTCACAAACACCACAAGGCCTGCACATTTTTGTTTAATTTTTTTTAAAAAAAGATCCAATTCACCCGCCCTCTTGGATTCCATTTATGGGCAACAAAAAGGATAAGAACTAGATCATCTATTAGAAATGAATGTGATTATATTACTTTTATTTCAGAAATTGAACTTAAATGTATTGAAAATGCTGAAAAGGATCCAAATTGGATAATTGCTATGCAAGAAGAATTAAATCAATTTAAAAAAAATAATATTTGGATACTAATCAAAAGACCAACTAATGCTTCCATAATTGGTACAAAATGTGTATATAGAAATAAATTAGATGAAAATAAAATATTAACCATAAATAAAGCTAGACTGGTAGCTAAGAGTTATAATCAAGAAGAAGAAATTGATTTTGATGAAATCTTTGCTCTAGTGGCTGGACTTGAAGCTATTAGATTACTTTTAGCTTTTGTGTATTTTATAGATTTCAAACTATTTCAAATGGATATTAAAAGTATATTTTTAAATGGTTATATAGCTGAAGAAGTTTTTATTAAATAACCACCTATTTTTAAAAATCATGCATATCCTGATCATATCTTCAAACTACACAAAGCACTTTATAGTTTAAAACAAGCCCCCCGTGCATGGTACGAGAGACTTAGTAAATTTTTAATTGAAAATAGTTTTATTAGAGGTCATGTTGATACTATTCTATTTTAAAGAAAAAGGCTGATAATCTTTAGTAGTACAGATCTATGTTGATGATATTATCTTTGGTGCCACTGACGAATCTCTTTGTCAAGAATTTGTAAAGCTAATGCAGTGAGAGTTCGAGATGAGCATGATGGAAGAATTGAGCTACTTCCTCGGACTCCAAATTAAGCAAACAAGTGAAGGGATCTTTATCAACCAAGCTAAATATACAAAGGAAATCTTGAAAAAATTTGAGATGGAAAAGACTAAACCTATCAGTATACCTATGAGCCCTTCATGTAAGCTTGATAAGGATGACTCTGGTAAGAAAGTTGATCAAAAATTTTATAGAGGCATCATTGGATCATTACTATACTTAACTGTTACTAGACCAGATATTATGTTTGGTGTATACATGTGTGCAAGATATCAGTTTGAGCCTATGGAATCACATTTGTTGGCTGTTAAACGCATATTTAGATATTTATCTGGCACTGTTAATATTAATTTGTGGTACTCTAAGAATTCAGCTATTGATTTAATTACATATTCTGATACTGATTTTACTGGCTGTAAGTTAGATAGAAAAAGTACTTCTGGAACTTGTCAATTTTTTGGAGTTAACTTAATCTCATAGTTTAGCAAGAAACAAAATTCAGTTGTACTATCTATAGCTGAGACTGAATATATTGCAGCTGGAAGTTGTTATGCTCAAATCTTATGGATTAAGCAATAACTTGAGGATTTTGTCATCAAACTAACTAAGATACCAATAAGATATGATAACACTAGTGCTATAAACTTAACTAAAAATCCTGTTCAACATTCAAGAAGTAAATACATTGAAATTAGATATCATTTTATTAGAGATCATGTTTAAAATAATGATGTTGTGCTTGAATTTGTCTGCACTGAAATATAATTAGCTGATATACTGACCAAACCACTCAATAAAAATCAATTCAGTATGATTAGAAGAAAATTAGGGGTCATTAATTCTTTTGATTAAATTTTGATATCTTCATGACCTTTCAATTTTTTCTTTGAAAATTTCTTGATCAAAATATCCTTGAAAATCATATTCAATTATCTATTGATTATTAGAACCAATTATCTAAACTCCCTATAATTCTTCCATTTTTTTCTTATTTTTTGAAGTGTCGATACCTCCAAGTATCGACACTTGGACTCAAGCCCATGAGTCATGATCGGTGGGAACCAGTGATTAAATAAAGAATTTGATCCGATTTCTCTCATTTTTTCTTCCAAATCCTTGAGCCAACACCCTGCTCCACTATTCCCCATCTTCCATTTCATGATTTTATTGTTCTACTGTTGATTTGAGTTCATTTTCCTCCCTTCTTCATCGTTGCTCATGGTTTTACTATGATCCCTTTGCCCTTTCCACTTCCATTTGTTTATTTTCTTCTTCCTGGATGATGGGGCCCAGGAAATAGTTAGTCAGGAGACCTAGACCCTTTATGCAGGACATAGAGCAGTGCACGAAGGCACGTTACAAGGATCTGGCAGTAGAGGGAGCTGCATAGGAGGAGTTCCCTGTCTAACCAAATATTCATGGAGCTAACATAATGGCCTCCAAGGCCATCGTCAGAGATCAGAGGGTAGACCTTGATTTCATGGATCAGCAGCACTTTCATATAGGAGATTGACTGAGGGATGCAGGACTGACTCATTTCTGCTCATTTAGAGAGAGATTCTATCCTAGTTTGATACGTGGGTTTTATGGTACTTGGCCAGAGGAGCAGACGACTGGATTGTTGAGGTCAGAGGGACTTCCATACCACTAACTACAAAGATTTTGAGCAGAGCTTGAGAGATCCCTATGAGGGGTAGTGTAGCATACTCCCTAGTGGACAGGATGAGAGATTTTCGATGCATCTTTGAGATAGATGATATCAGTGAGGGAGCCACCGTGGTAACATCTCGACTTTCTCTGGAGATGAGATTATTGCATCACATTGTTGCTCGGATACTTCTATCGAAGATCGGATGCTTCGATTTCATTACAGAGAAAGAGTTGCTTGTGATGGTGTCCCTAATTTTATGGATTCCTGTTTGCCTTCCAGTTTTCATGGTACATCAGATGACGGAGATAGCCAGTAGTAGGAGGTTATGTTTACCATATGGCTTAGGTATGACCATTCTTTTCAGAGCTTATGGTGTTGTTGTAGATGGAAAGCCCATCAGACAGCTGCTCCACACTGATGTCTATGATGAGCGATCTCTACATCGCATGGGCTATCACAGAGTTAGAGGTCAATGGAGACATAGGATATCTGGACAGGCTACTGATACTGATGAGGAGGACACTGTTGAGGAGGACCGCATATTTAGAGATGAGGCCGGGCCTTCTGAGCCACCGAGGGACATTCTTGATACTCAGCCCGAGCTATCAGTACCAGCACATCCTAAGGTGCCAGCTCTTGGAGATTCCATAGATGAGAGGATCACTCGCTTGGAGATCGAGGTGATGACTATTAGACAGCGAGTTGATCATATTCACATGGAGATGAGAGTAGGACATCAAGAGATGAGAGATGGATTCTCAACCATTATGGCCGTACTTGAGAGATTATCTTCTGCCAAAGCACCTTCACCTCCATCGTTAGATTCCCCGCCTGCTCCACCAGCACCTCTAGCTCCAGCACCAGATACAGAGATAGGAGATGGCCAAGGCAATTCTTCCATGAATTTTGACATTGCAGATTATATTGTGGACCCTGAGCCATATGTTACTACTGATCAGGATATTGTGCCTGTAGCGGATGAGACGAGGACTCTGGAGACTATTTCTGATCCTCCTAGTTCATCTATCCAGACTCCTATTCTACCCAGCACTTCCACCATTCTTGATCCATTTGACACAACTTCCACACTTATTCTTCACACTGATCCACTTGATCCTTCTATTGATTTATCGACTCCTACTTTTAGTTTATCCACCAGGACACCACCAGCACCTTCCACTTTCTCTTTGATTCGGGAACTAGGATTTTATACACTTGATTTCCACATTCTTTCATCAGGACCCACTTTTGATGTCACACCATCGATCACTAATATAGTTGCTGACTCCGTCACTCTTCATGTTCATGCTACTAACATCGCATCCTCCTCTTCAACACCAGCCAGAGGAAGAGCACGTGCCAGAAGCAGACGCAGAGGGCATGGTGATGCACCCAGACTTGTCTAGACCAGACTTTTAGATCTCCGACCGATGTGACTGCGATCCCGATTTTCTATGGTTATCGAACCGATCATTACAGAGATTGGGTCTTCCTCTGATGAGGAAAGCACCCCTTAGGGTTGTTTAGTATATTAGTTAGCCTGTAGTTTAGTATTTCTATGTATCTATGTTTTAGCGTCCTTATATTAGTTATCTATTATATGTATCAAATTATGAATGTGATGTATCAAATGGTTGAAATTTTATATATATTGACATTTTCAGATTGTGTTTGTGTACACTTTTACTATTGCAATGTTTCATGTCTACTTTATTCTTTTTCTTAGCTTTTTAATAATGACAAAAAGGGAGAGAATTAATGAGAATTAGTAATGGGGAGTAATAAATATTAATGAAAATTAATGAGAATTAATGATAGGCAAAAGAGAGAGAAAAGAAAAAGCAGTAAGGGAGAGATTTTGAGATTTTTTTAAAAAATCTCTTTTTGAAAATTAGTTTTCAGATCAATATTGAGGGGGAGTTTTTGTTCTATACTCTATTACTTTTGATCTATACCCTTCAATTCTATGCTCTGGTACTCATTATTATTCTTATTTGTTCTATTTGTTATGCTCTGATACTCCTTATTCTTATTTTTAATATGCTCTGACACTCTTTGTTTTTATACTTTGATACTCTTCATGCTCTAATAATTTTGCTCTGATACTTTCCATCTTTTTGGTATATTATTTGCTCTGATGTGCTTTGACAATTTTCATGCTTTGATACTCTTAAAGCTCTTGCTCCGATACTCTTTATGATTCAACTTGTTTTGCTCTAATGCTTATCTTTTGAAACTATTTTAAGCTTTGATTCATAATGTGAACATCTAATATAAGTATATACTCAGATATATTTCAATTATAGCTTTGATACATTATAATCATAGCCTTGATATACTATAGTTACATCTTAGATACATTGAAACATTTTGAATTGAATTCTTTTCTTATATATATATTTAGCTCTGATGCATTATAGATGAGTGTTTATTTTTTATAAACATTATAACTCAGACTTTGATACTTATTATCAATAGATTTGATAATTTTAGTCAATTGCTCTATACTTATTGAAAATCTTTTGAGCTTACTATGTGTATATACTTAAAGATTTTGTCATCATCAAAAAAGAGGTGATTGTTGACTCCTATTTTGATTTTGATGAATAACAAAACTCTAAAGTATATTTGAGTATTAATTGTATGTTAAAAGTGTGTTTACCAGAATAGGGTACTCATCAAAGTTGTTTTATATTAAAAGTTCAAAGCTAGTTATTTTGTTGAAGAAGCTAATTAAATTAATAAAATTTTAAGTTTAATGGACTTTGATATATAAGGTAACCTTGAAGAACTCAAATCTTGAAGTTGGAGAAGTTTCAGCAAAGTTTCAATAGAGTTTCAGGAGAGTTTCAACCAAGTGTCGACTCATGAAAGTGAAGTGTCGACTCAAAGTATCGACTCACAGAAGCTTGAGTTGATACGCAAAAGAAGTTTCAACTGGCATGCATGAAGTGTCGACTCATGTGTCGACTCAAGTGTCGACTTAAGGCCTGAGACCAAAATGAAGATAGAACATGCTGAATTCAAATTTTTATTCAAGTGTCAACTCATGAAAATGAAGTGTCGACTCAAGTGTCAACTCACTAGAAGAAGTGTCGACGCACCAATACATTCCAGAGAGCTTCAGAAGATATTTTTAATCTAGTATCGACTTATGTATTGACTCATGTATCGACTCATGACCTGAAGTGTCGACACCTGCAAGTCTAGATGAATAGTAATGACTAATTTTTTGAAGCACAGAATTGATCCTTTTCGCCCCTAACGGCTATTTTCTCCTCTTCAACGATAAAAAATGATCATTTAAGACTTGAAAAGATATTTAAAGTGGACCAAACTCAAGAGGAAAGCAATTAATGAGGAATTAAAGAGAATTCATTAAGAGTTCATTATTTTTGAGTGAAGTTGAGCCTTCAAGATTCAAGAGCATTCAAGGAGCATTCAAGTCCAAATATCAAGCACTCATTAAGGCTTCAACAACTTGAAGACAAGCTTTCTCAATAGCAATCAAAGAGCTTCAAAGAGATATTTGCTTTTAATTTTGAAAACTTATTGTATTCTTACTTTAAACTCAACTTTATTATTGTTTCTAGTTTCAAGTGGTTTGAAACTAGTATTTGGATTGTTGGTTAGTCTTGAGAAAATTAACTTAGATTGTTGGTGAGCCTTGTTTGATAACCAACTTAGACTTTTGGTTAGTCTTGTGAAAACCAAGAGATTTTTGGTTAGCCTTATGTAAACCAAGAGGTTGTTGATGAACATTGTGAAAACCAATTAGGTTTTTAGTTAGCCTTATAAAAATCAAGGGATTGTGATTAGTGCTCCCAGAAAACTAATTGGCTATAATCAAGTGGGATTGTAGTAAAATTTTCAAGTGGACCTTGGGAAGTAGATGTAGGTGCTTTGGTGTGCACCAAACTACTATAAATCTTTATATATTTGTGATTGCTTCTACTCTCCTTGCTCTTACTTTAATTTCTCTGCATTTTATCATCAAGCACACATATACTTGAAATCACTAGCACCTTCATTATTTTTGAATTGGCACATACTTGCAATAAGTTTTAAAACCTAATTCACCCCCTCTCTTGGGTTGCTTCGCTGGACAACATTGGTGAAAGCTCTAAATCAAGTTAGATTAATATGAACCATAGGATGATTAATCTCTGGTATCTCTGGATCATAGGGACTTCTATAGACCAAGCGGTTGGTCTATGATAGATTGGCTTCTTTAAAATCTGTGTATAATTTGATTACTTTGATCTTTTCTTAATTTTGGGCCTATTTGAACTCTGATTTATGAGCCGTTTAATCCATTGGATTCTATAAATTGAGCTCTTTATGTTGGTATGCCTTTTAATAAAAAATTTAACTAATTTTTTTAGGTTCTAAAGTTTCAAAAAACTTCATCATCTTAATATACCTACCAAAGAGGAAGAAACATGAATTAAACTTTTTATTAAAAATTTTAATGTATGTATGGTGCTTTGGCTCAACATCTAATTATCATAAATATGCTAATTTCATCTTTTTAAAGATATTTTAAAAATAGTTAATTTTGTAAGGAGGTTCAATTTAATTATAAAGTTAAGATTTTTAGAAGATATTAGCACCAATAATTACTTAAAATACTTAAAATAAATGTATAAATACATGATTTATCAAGAAATCATCCAAGAATTTGAATCCACCATGCAAATAGATTTTATTTTATTTTTTTATATAATAATAATAATAATACTTGTAAATTAAGTTTTGTATAATTTATCTATTATTGGGTACGGACTATATACATATATCATGGTTCATCCGTTTAGAGTATAAACTATCTAATTTTAATCACATGGTTAGAGATTTAATCCATCATACTATGAACTATCTCCTTAGACACATACCATATCCAGAGATCATGGCATGTCTATAGAGAGTATAAGCTGTGTATGTTATATCTAATTTTTTATCGCATGAAATTTATGTACAAAAAGAAAAATAAAAATCCAATTACAAGCTTCATCTTCTTTCTAGGTTGAAGGAGCCTAGCCATGCATCACTACCGCCAGTATCTTCTCAGTTTTTTCTCTTTTTTAAGCCTAATACAATATCTAAACAAGAAAATAAAAGAATAAGTAAATAAAATTCTATTACAAAACTGATGCCTAGATTGCTATTTATGGTCCTCCTCTTATCAAGAGCTTTTTCCTGGTCAAATTTGGAGTCAATCTGAGCTAAAATCGACCTTATACCATGAAAAATATTCTTAGCCATTCATCTTCCATCACATGCCTCAAATTGTATCGAAAATCATGCAAGATCAGCTATTATACTACTTCTCATAGTCGGCATCAATGGGTATCATTCGATCTTTCGCTTGATAGAATTTTGGTCATTGATCAGTGCACTTTGTTTCCTTCTCTTAAGCAGATCAATCCTAGCCATGTGAGGACTCCATTTCGAAGATGACTATTGACAGGGTCTCAATAGTGCCTCAGGATAAAGACTGCAGTGATGCTGGGCATGATGGGTAGGGAGAAGTAGTGTCAGGATCTCGGCAACTCTAAGAAGGAGGCAGTGGTGACTTAGAGAGGAAGAAGATGGTGGCAATGCTGGGCATGATGATGGACATGAGGACAGAGGTGGAGACTCGAAATAGAGAGGCAGAAATGGCATCGATGTCTTGGGCCAATAAGGAGGCGATGGTGATGGATCAGGGAAGATAGGGTGAGGAAGACGACAGCTTCTAGCCATAGTGATGGGTGGCTAGAGCAAGGGCAATAGCGATGGGCCCGACGATGGTCAACGATGGTGGATTTTGGTGGCAGCACGATGGGCAAAGAGGTGATGGTGGCCAGGAAGGAGGCCATGGGCAAAGCAAGGAGGAGGTGGCATTATTGGCATCGCAGGGAAGAAGGCAGCATGGTGGGTAGCTCAGGAGGAAGAAGACGGTCTATGAATTAGGCCTGTAGACCGAGCGATCGGTCTATGATGGACCGACTACTCTAAGATCTATATTGGACTTGAATTTTTATTTATTTTGGGCTTGTTTAAATTTTGATTTAAGTACTATTTGATTCATTAAATTCTAAAAATTGAGCTCTTTCTATCTATGAACTCCTTTTCTATAAAAGATAAGTAAAAATTTTAATTTTTTTGAGATAAAAATTACTTGATATATATTTTAATGCTTAAATTGAGATATTTAATAAACTTATCACTCTTTCTATGGAAAACATGAGGGATTCATTAAACTCGAGAGAGTTTTAAAAAAAATGTGTTTAAAACTTGGGATAAAAATTAGGCTAATACACTGATGGCTAGAGATAGATAAAAAGAAAGGAATTCAAGTTTTAATTAGTTCAGGAAGTAATAGAAATAAATCAAAATCCAAAGGAAAAGGGATTGTAAGAAAGAAAAGCACTAGAAATCTGATAGTTCTAGAATCAAAGAAAAGAAGAGAATGTCTGATAATGATTTTAATGCTGATGATTTAGTAAGTATCATAAAGAGAGTTCTGATGGTTTCGATGTCCTCTCAATATCTATCAGTTTATTTAGAGATGCTTGGATTCTTGATTTAGTATATTTTTATTATATGTATCCTCATTAGGATTGATTTTCTACTTATCATCCTATTGATGGTGACATTGTGCTTATGGGGAATAACATGTTTGGTAAGGTTGTTAGTGTAGGAACTATTCAGATTAAGTAAGCTACATGATGGCATTGTTAGGATCTTGTTTAATGTGCAGGATGTACTAGATTTGAGGAAGAACCTATTTTATTCAAGTACTCTTAATTTACATGATTTTAAGTATTCTACTAAAAGTGGAGTTTTAAAGGTTTCAAAGAGTGCTGTCTTTATGCTTAGAAATATATTGTCTCATTACTTTTACTTGCTTCAAGATAGCATAATGGTTGGTATTGCATCATTTTCCTCACTAGATTCAAATTTGAATAGTAGTCATTTGTAGCATTAGCATTTGGATCATATGAATGAGGTTAGCATGTTTCTTTTAAGTAAACAAGATTTGTTATATAGTCAGAAAATTGAAAAGCTTAACTTTTATAAGTATTATGCCTATGAGAAGCAGTGTAGAGTCAAGTGTATTATAGCTATTCATAGGATAAAGGGTACGGTGGATTATATACATTTTGATCTTTGTCATCCTATACCTGTTTGGTTTGAAGGCGATTCTCGATATTTATTGACTTTTATTGATAATTTTTCTAGAAAAGTCTTGGTATATTTTTTGAAGCACAATAATAAAGTTTTTCCAAATTTGAAGAAGTGGAAAGCACTTGTTGGGAAATAGTTCAATAAGAAGGTTAAGCGATTGAAAATTGATAATGGCATGGAGTTTTCTGAGGGTCAGTCTAATGAGTAAATTGAAGGTATTGTTAACATCGTACAATTACAAAGACACCATAATAGAACGGTGTTGTAGAATGCATGAACATGACTATTTTAGTGAGGGCATGGTGTGTGCTTTCTTAATATGGTTTATCTCAAAATTTTGAACTAAAGTTGTTCATATGACCTACTACTTGGTAAATAGATTTCCATCTACTGCTATTGAAATGAAGACTTCTACTATAGTATATTTGGCATACTTGCTGATTACTAAATTTTGATGAAATGTGGTTATCTTGCTTATGCACATATCAATGACAATAAACTTATAAAATGGATACAAAAATGTATCTTTCTTAATTATTACTCTAGGTTAAAGGGCTATAGATTGTGATGTGCTGAGCCTGGTTCTTAGAAATTTATAGTCAGTAGAATTGTTATGTTTGATGAAAAAGTTATGCTTCATTTGAGAAATGAGTTTATTACTATAGGTAAAAATCATAGCATTGATAAGCAGGTGTAGCTTAAGATTAGACTTTCAGTTTATCCATCATATATAGGGTGATACTTTAGTTCAGCAAACTTAGGATGATGAGCTTGAGATTGTTGATGAGATAGATGCCCACAGAGCAGTAGTACATCATAGCCGTTGGTAAATAAACGAGACAAATTATATCCCTATTAGAGATATGGATACACAAATTTAGTTTTTGTTGGCTTTGGCTCCTTAGTTTTGATGATTAACAAAAGGTTGAGTATATGTTTGGACTAATGTTTCATTTCAAGATAAAGTTTCAGGCCTTATTCAAAAAGAGTATCAAGAGTACAATGATGAAACCAAGCTTGCTTGATTTGGGAAAGAACTCTTCTACCTTAAACAAGATCAAATTTCTCATATTGGACCTTCATATTAAAAAGTAATTGACAAAAGAAACAAAGGCTTAGAGAAACTCAAGCATGGCACGCACCTCTTCAGAGTTTCAGAAAATTTCAGACCAGATGTCGACCTCCAGAGGTCGACACCTTGCCAAAGGTCGACCACCAGAGGTCGACTTATGAAGAAAATAAAAGTTCAGCAAGGCCGGCACGGCAAAATTTCAGTGGCACGCTTCAAAGGTCACCACCTGATGTCGACACCTGTCCAGAGGTCGACACCAGAGGTCGACTCATCGCTTGAGAATTCAAACTGGGCAGAACTTTGGTTTTCTAGATTCTTGCCTAAGGTAAACTGGAGGTCGACTCATGAGGTCGACACTTGACCCAGAGGTCGACTCATGAGGTTGACTCATGTCATAATGGCTAGTTTTTTTGAACTTTTGATTTGATTTCTAACGGCCATAAACGGCCATATTTTTGATTCTAACGGTCTTGTGGAGTTGTTTCAGCTTGAATGAAGTATTTAACCTTACCTAACTTCAAAAAAGTTAAGGAGACAAAGTGAAAAAGGAGAGAGTAAAAGTACAAAGCTTTCAATCAATTCTAAACCAAAAAGAGAGAAAATCTAAGAGATTCCTTAGCCAAAAGCTTTCCATTTTTGAGGAATCCAGCTTTCAAGTCTTTGAAATTTAGTGAGGTCCAAGATTCCAAGAGGAAGACTTGAAGAGTCTCCAACAAGAGCTACATCGAATTATTTTTGCTCAAAAAGAAGTTTGTCTTGTTTTTATTCATTATATTCATACTCTATTTGTGCTAGCCTAGTTTCAAGAGAATTTGAAACTAGTGTGAGGTTTGTTGGTGAGCCAATTAATAAAACCAACTAGGGTTGCTTGTAAGCCCGAAGCCAAAACAAATGTGTAAGGTTTGTTGGTGAGCCTAGGTAACAAAACCAACTTAGGTTTTTACTTGTGAGCCTTGTAAAACAAGTCGGCTATAATCTAGAGAAGATTATAGTGGAAATTTCCAAGTGGAGCTTGGGGAGTGGATGTAGGTGCTAGGTGCACCGAACCACTATACGTTTTGTGTGTTTGTATTGCTTTACTCTCTATCTTCTTTTGCTCTTTAATTGTTGTTATCTTTCATTGCTTCCGTTGTACAATTACTTGAGCACTATCACTCTTCACATTTGAGATTGATAGCACATATATTGCTTTATTTTTTAAAAGACCCAATTCATCCCCTCTTGGGCACCATATCTGGGCAACAGGTGGTATCAGAGCACCGGTACTCTCTTGTAGGTCCAACAATCTTGAGTGAAAGATCATGGCTGCTCCAATTGGAATGGGTGTAGTTGAAGGTCAAACATCAAATCGCCCTCCCTTCTTTAATGGCACAAACTACACATACTGAAAAACTCGTATGAGCATTTATTTACAAGCTGTAGATTATAATATATGGAGAGTAATTACTAAAGGGCCTTATCAGCCCACTCACTTGGTTAATGGCATTATCACCCCAAAATCTGAAGAAGAATGGGATGACAATGACATCAAACAAGCCGAGTTAAATGCAAAGGCGATGAATTTGCTATTCTGTGCACTTGAGCCAAGTGAATTTAACAGAATATCAAATTGTATTTCCGCCAAAGAAATTTGGGATATACTTGAGGTTACCCATGAGGGTACACACCAAGTGAAGACCTCAAAGGTGAACATGCTCATTCATAGGTATGAGATGTTCAGGATGGAACCAACTGAAAGTATTAGTGAGATGTATACTAGATTTACCAATATAGTAAATGGTATGATGAGTTTTGGAAAGATTATATCTAATGGTGAACTTGTTAACAAACTTCTCAAGTCTCTTCCGGCTTCATGGGATGCGAAAGTAACAGCCATAGAAGAAGCCAAGGATGTCAATACTCTACCTCTTGAGCAGCTTCTTAGATCACTGATGACTTATGAGCTTTCACTAAAATAGAAGACAGTGGACAATGATAGGAAAAAGAAAGCCATAGCCTTCAAGTTCACTACAAAGGAAGAGTCAAGTGATGAATCAGAAGAAGAAGCTGATAATGATGAGACAGCCCTCATTACAAGAAAATTCAGAAGATTTATGAGAAAGAAGAAGGGCTTCTACAAGTAAAGGCCACAAAAATGTGATTACAATAAAGATAAAGAGAAAGAAAAAGAAAGGGATCCACCCATCTGCTTCGAGTGCAAAAAGCCTGGATATTATAAAATGGATTGCCCTTTGCTTAAAAAGAGTCGAAGGATGTTGAGAAAGAAAGCCATGATGGCTACCTGGAGTGAAAGTGAGGACTCCAGCAGTGATGAAGAGCAGCAGGAAGTCGCCAACCTGTGTTTCATGGTCAATGAAGATGATGAGGTAAATTATGAACCTGAAAATGAATTTACTTTTAATGAACTACATGATGCTTTTGATGATTTAGTTATGGAATATGAAAAACTAAAACTGAAAAATAAGAAATTAAGAAAGCTAAATCAAGAGCTTACCAAAAATTCAGACAAGTTTTCAACTGAAATTGAAGATTTAATTCAAGAAAACAAGAAATTAACTGAACATGTAAAGACCTTGAAAAATGATAAGAACAATCTTATAAAAGAAAAAGATTCTTTGAAAAATAATAGAAGTTTTGAAACTAATGAGAAAATTGAAAAACAAAACAAAGAACTGTTGCTTCAAAACAAGAATTACAAAGAAGAGTTAGAAAAAGTGAAACCTTTTGTAGAAAAGTTTACTTATAGTTCAGAAAAATTAAGTATGCTTTTAAATAGTCAACATGCAGTTTTTAACAAAGCTGGACTTGGATTTAAGTCACAGAATCAGCAAAAACTTTTCAAAAACTTTTTCATACCTGCATCTTCTAATATTACCTGCTATGCATGTGGTAAGTTAGGACATAAATCATATATTTGTAATAGAAGAAAATCATGTACCTTTGGAAAGATTTGGATTCCAAAAGGAACCAATTTGTCTAACCCTAAAGGACCCAAGATGACTTGGGTACCTAAAGTTTCAACTTGATCAATTTCTGCAGGTGTGTCTTGCAACCAAAAATAAAAGAAGAATGTGGTATCTGGACAGTGGTTGCTCAAGGCACATGACTGGGGATGTGAAGCAATTTTCATCACTAGTAGCTATAAATGGTGGAAACGTTACTTTTGGTGATAATGGAAAAGGTAAAATCGTCGGAATTGGTAAAATCCATATCACCCCTAATGCTTATGTAGATAATGTATTATTTGTTGATGGCTTGAAGAATAATCTTTTCAGCATTAGTCAGTTTTGTGATAAGGGTTTTAAAGTAATTTTTGAATCATCTTTGTGCATGGTGTCTAGTCTAGATGTCGATGGCATCAAGTTCACTAGTCATAGGCATGGAAACATTTACATGGTTGATCTTGATGATCTAGCCATGGAAAGTGGTCAATGCCTAGTGACTAGGGAAGCCAAGGCAAGTAAAACTAGTTGGCTTTGGCATCGCAGGCTAGGGCATGCTAGTATGCATTTGATTTCAAAATTAAGCAAAAAGAATCTTGTAAAAGAATTGCCAAAACTCATATTTGAAAAAGATAAGATTTGTGATGCATGTCAATTTGGAAAACAAACTAAATCTACTTTCAAACCTAAAGGAGTAGTATCTACTACTAGACCCCTTGAATTATTGCATATGGACCTCTTTGGACCAACCAGAACAACTAGTTTGGGAGGTAAGAAATATGGGCTAGTAATTGTAGATGATTACTCACGATTTACTTGGGTAATATTTTTAGCTCATAAAGATGAAACGTTTTCAGTTTTTGTTAAATTTCATAAAAGTGTTTCAAACGAAAAAGATCTCACTATTGTTTCTTTGCGTAGTGATCATGGAACTGAATTTGACAATCATGATTTGGAAGTTTTTTGTAATGATAATGGCATTAGTCATAATTTTTCTGTACCTAGGACACCTCAACAAAATGGGGTAGTAGAAAGAAAAAACAGGACTCTTGAAGAAATGGCACGCACAATGCTTTGCGAAAACGATTTACCTAGATATTTTTGGGCAGAAGCCATTAATACTTCCTGTTACATTTTAAATCATGTTTTAATTCGACCTATTTTGAAGAAAACACTATATGAGCTTTGGAAAAATCGAAAACCTAATCTAAAATATTTTCGTGTATTTGGTTGCCGCTGTTTCATATTAAACAATGGCAAAGACAATATCAGTAAATTTGATGCTAAGTCAGATGAGGGTATCTTCTTAGGATACTCTACTTCTACTAAGGCATACAAGGTCTTCAACAGAAGAACTCTTCTAGTTGAAGAATCAATTCATGTAGTGTTTGATGAAACTAACGAAAAATCTTCTAGAAAAGAAGATTCTATTGATGATGAAACATGTACAAAGAAGCTTGAACAATTGACAATCAATGAAGATGTGCCCAAAGGAGATGATGATCAAGAAAATGAAGATCAAATTCAAGAGATCAATGCAACTTCACCAAAACCTTTACCTAAAGAGTGGAGGTATGCACACGGACACCCTAAAGAGCTAATTATTGGTGATCCATCAAAGGGAGTAAGTACACGCTCTTCTATCAGAAATATTTATGATTATTTAGCTTTTGTTTCTCAAATAGAGCCTAAGTCAATTGAAGAAGCTGAAAAAGACTGTAGCTGGATTAATGCCATGCAAGATGAACTAAATCAATTTAAAAGAAATAACGTTTGGACTTTAACTGAAAGACCCCCTAATGTTTCTGTAATTGGCACAAAATGGGTTTTTAGAAATAAACTTGATGAACATGGTATTGTAACTAAAAACAAAGCAAGACTTGTTGCTAAAGGCTACAACCAGGAAAAAGGGATTGACTTTGATGAAACCTTTGCTCTTGTTGCTAGGCTGGAAGCAATTAGACTTTTACTTGCTTTTGCTTATTTTATGGATTTCAAGTTATTTCAAATGGATGTTAAAAGTGCCTTTTTAAATGGATTTATTGAAGAGGAAGTTTATGTTGAACAACCTCCTGGTTTTGAAAATCATGAATTTCCTACCATATTTTTAAATTGCATAAAGCATTGTATGGTTTAAAGCAAGCTCCTAGAGCTTGGTATGATAGATTAAGTTCATTTTTGATGAAGAATGATTTTTCTAGAGATGATGTAGATAATACATTGTTTTTGTAAAAGAAAAATGATGATCTCTTAGGAGAACAAATCTATGTAGATGATATTATTTTTGGCGCTACTAACGAATGTCTTTGTCAAGAGTTTGCAAAGTTAATGCAGAGTGAGTTCAAGATGAGCATGATGGGAGAACTCAACTTCTTCCTCGGACTCCAAATTAAGCAAACCAAAGAGGGGATCTTCATCAACCAAGCCAAGTACACAAGAAAAATATTGAAAAAGTTTGGGATGGAGACTACCAAACCAATAGGTACCCCTATGATCTTTTCATGTAAATTAGACAAAGATGAATGTGGTAAATCAGTAGACCAAAAATTATATAGAGGCATGATTGGTTCATTGCTATATCTAACTGCCAGTAAACCAGATATAATGTTTAGTGTTTGTATGTGTGCACGTTTTCAGTCTGGTCCTAAAGAATCACATCTCTTAGCTGTAAAACATATATTTAGATACTTAGCTGGGTCAATTAAAATTGGTCTTTGGTACTCTAGAGAGTCATCATATGAATTGAGTGCTTATTCTGATGCTGATTTTGCTGGGTGTAAACTTGATCGTAAAAGTACTAGTAGAACTTGTCAATTCCTAGAAGTTAATTTGATTTCATGGAGCAGCAAGAAACAGAATTTGGTTGCTCTATCTACGGCGGAAGCCGAATATATAGCAGCCGGAAGCTGTTGTGCTCAGATTCTATGGATCAAACAACAACTCGAGGACTTTGGCATCAAACTAACTAAGACACCCATAAAATGTGATAATACTAGTGCAATCAATTTAACGAAAAATCCTGTACAACATTCAAGAAGCAAACATATTGAGATAAGACATCACTTCATAAGAGATAACGTTCAAAACTCTAATGTGTTGTTAGAATTTATTAGTACTGATTATCAATTGGCTAATATATTCACAAAACCATTGAATGAAGATAGATTTTGCATGATCAGAAGAGAATTGGGAGTCATTGACCCTTTTGCTTGAAACTCTTCAATTTCCTTCAAAATATCTCAAAAATGATTTATAAATTCTTAAATATATTTAAAGCTTCTCTAAGAATTCATTCTAAATTTTATCAATTTTTACCAAATTTTATTTTGACTAATTTATTTTCGGAGGTCGACACTTAGAATTTCAGAGGTCGACACTTAGTCAGAAAACCTGTTTTTAAAACCTGTCCGCGAGCCCTTTTTTCCTCCATTTCTTTTTGTTTTCTCCTTCGTGTGGTCCCCCTCCAACGTTCCTAAGCTCTGAATAGTGGATTTCCAACCCTCTCCCTCCTCTTTTTGGATAATATTCTCCTCCCCTCACGGTTTCTCTTAGACCGAACCGGTTTCTACCGTGTTCCTCGTTTTGGGCAACCGTAGGTTTTTGCCTCTATTTACCCTCAATTATCGGTTGGTATTCAATTGAAAACACTCATTTCTTCCCTCCATTTCGTGCATTTCTTCTATTTGCTCTCTTTTTTTTTTAATTTCACAAACCCTCACTTACCCTTTCACGGTTCCTTCATTTGCTCAACCGTGAATTCCTTTTCTCCTCTCCAAATTCTTGGTCCTTTTTCTTAGCACTGCATTATCCTACTTCTCCCTAAATTACCCTCTTCCATCCATATGGGTCCAAGGATGCAGTTGGCTGTAAGGAAAAGGAGATTGGAATAAGGCCAAGGTAGTACTGAGCGACGAAGAAAGGCCAGACATGAGCGTGACCCGTCCCCAGAGGCACCTACACCAGTGCCAGCCAACTTAATACGGAAGAGCATTGCGAGCGGGAGACGTGTGGATATACCCTTCTGGGATCAGCATCACTTTTTTATAGGAGATGTACTGAGAGATGCAGGTATGGTTCACTTCTGCACGATGACTAAGAGATTCTACCCATACCTCATCAGGGAGTTCTATGCATCCATGGCCACTGATGGCATTGGATGGTCTGCTACTGTTCGTGGGATTGAGATTCCAGTGACACCGGAGGTCATCAGTCGTGTTTAGAGGATTCCATTTCATGGCACAGCCGCCACTACTATCAGCGACCGAGAGCGCGCCTTCAGATGTATCTTAGAGCGCGAGGATGTTAGTAGCATTTCCATAGTAGCCGCTAACCAGCTATTATTGGAGATGAGAGTGCTGCATCATATCATCGCTCGCATCTTAATTCCAAAGAGCGGGAGGTTCGACTTTATTACTGAGCGTGAGCTAGTGTTGATGGTGTCCCTGAGACAGTGGACTCCCATCAACCTTCCCAGGATCATGCTTCAGTAGATGGGAGAGGCAGCATCTCATAAGAGACTAGTTCAGCCATATGGCATGGGGATGACATAGTTATTCAGGGAGTATGGAGTATCATTTGATAGTATACCCTTCAGTCAGCTGCAGCATACTGACATATATAAAGAGAAATCCCTGCATAGGATGGGATTTCGACTGATTGGTGATCGTTGGGTGCGTCGAGAGTCTGGCCAGGAGCCAGATGAGGAGGAGGAGATTTGAGCAGCTGAGGCAGGGCCTTCAGAGCCTACTGATCATGGTACACCTCCTCGTCCAGCACCAGAGTCAGAGACTGCGGAGCCTGAGCCATTCACGCCACCACCCTCATCAGCTCCAGCACCTTCTGCTACTGCTACACCACAGAGGACTACAGCGAGCACATCGAACTTTGAGCAGAGAGTGATTGATCACATTTCAGAGGTCCGGACAGAGATTGCTGGTGTACGATAGGAGCTACATGATCTGCGGATCCACACAGACATGCGCATTGGAGCTCTCTCAGCTACTGTCGATGTAGGATTCCGACATATCCTCAGCTTACTGAGATTGGCATTGCCACCAGGGACTGTAGATCCGACAGTGTCTCCTCCACATTCTGATGATGATGATGATGATGATGACTCTAGTGGTGACAATGACAGTGATGGAGATCAGCCTATAGCAGGTAGCTCTGATGTTCCACCTGCTGATCCGATTCCAGAGATTTCCCCTTCTGCTGATCCTCCTTCTACTGATCTTCCTAGTACTGATCCTCCAGCTATAGATGTGCCAGTAGATACTGAGATTACTGAGTCACTCTTTGAGTCTATTACAGGCATTCCAGATGATAGAGATGAGCATATAGAGACTGATATTCATGATCCCACTGCTTATGAGCTTGTCAGCAGGCACACTCCAGCTCAGTCTACTCAGCATACTGATCCACCTACTCCTACTACTACTACTTCTGTTAGGACACCTTCGGAGTCTTTTCCATGGACCTATAGATCTCGTAGGACTACCTCTAAGTCTGGTCCCTCTCTGAGGACTCGGAGTCTCACTCATAGGACTCCAAAATCCTCATCTAGGATCTCGACTCCTATCTCTTTTGATGTACCTTCTGATGAGGAGTAGCCTTATAGATTTGCTTGATATATGATGTTTACTGAGGTACTAGTTTGCTTTGTATGTTCTGATATATCAGTGTTTTGTGCTTACTATGTAAGCAATTTTGTAACTGAATACATTCATTTATATATTTATCTACATTGTGGTATTTTACTGTTTGATGCCAGCTCTTAGCATTTATCTTTTTAAACCCTCAAGTTAGAATGTCTTTGCTATATCGAATGCATAAATTGAGGGAGAGCATGTATTTTATGCAACTAAGTACTTCATTGAAATGGAACATAATTTTCATTAGTATATCTTTTACTACAAAGAATGCACTTTTTGATTCTTGACAAAAAGGGGGAGTATAGTAAAGTATATATGGTTCTTATAACTCTTTCATAGAGTAGAGTAAAGCTTGTATGGTTCTTAACTTTTTGACTCATGAGAATGTTTTCACAAAAAAAGGGAGAGTAGATGAAAAGTAAATTTTTATGATATACTCATATATGTGAGGTTTCTTTGAAATTTTTTAATGCTATATTTGCTTTTGGACTTAATTGCATATATACTCAAGGTTTTGTCATCATCAAAAAGGGGGAGATTGTTGGCTTTGGCTCCTTAGTTTTGATGATTAACAAAAGGTTGAGTATATGTTTGGACTAATGTTTCATTTCAAGATAAAGTTTCAGGCCTTAGGTTATTCAAAAAGAGTATCAAGAGTACAATGATGAAACCAAGCTTGCTTAATTTGGGAAAGAGCTCTTCTACCTTAAACAAGATCAAATTTCTCATATTGGACCTTCATATTAAGAAGTAATTAACAAAAGAAACAAAGGCTTAGAGAAACTCAAGCATGGCACGCACCTCTTCAGAGTTTCAAAAAATTTCAGACCAGAGGTCGACCCCCAGAGGTCGACACCTTGCCAAAGGTCGACCACCAGAGGTCGACTCATGAAGAAAAGAAAAGTTCAACAAGACCGGCACGGCAAAATTTCAGTGGCACGCTTCAAAGGTCACCACCTGAGGTTGACACCTGTCCAGAGGTCGACACCAGAGGTCGACTCATCGCTTGAGAATTCAAACTGGGCAGAACTTTGGTTTTCTGGATTTTTGCCTAAGGTAAACTGGAGGTCGACTCATGAGGTTGACACTTGACCCAGAGGTCGACTCATGAGGTCGACTCATGTCATAATGGCTAGTTTTTTTGAACTTTTGATTTGATTTCTAATGGCCATAAACGGCCATATTTTTGATTCTAACGGTCTTGTGGAGTTGTTTCAGCTTGAATGAAGTATTTAACCTCTACCTAACTTCAAAAAAGTTAAGGAGACAAAGTAAAAAAGGAGAGAGTAAAAGTACAAAGCTTTCAATCAATCCTAAGCCAAAAAGAGAGAAAATCCAAGAGATTCCTTAGCCAAAAGCTTTCCATTTTGGAGGAATCCAGCTTTCAAGTCTTTGGCATTTAGTGAGATCCAAGATTCCAAGAGGAAGACTTGAAGAGTCTCCAACAAGAGCTACATCGAATTGTTTTTACTCAAAAAGGAGTTTGTCTTGTTTTTATTCATTGTATTCATACTCTATTTGTGCTAGCCTAGTTTCAAGGAAATTTGAAACTAGCGTGAGGTTTGTTGGTGAGCCAATTAATAAAACCAACTAGGGTTGCTTGTAAGCCCGAAGCCAAAACAAGTGTGTAAGGTTTGTTGATGAGCCTAGGTAACAAAACTAACTTAGGTTTTGACTTGTAAGCCTTGTAAAACAAGTCGGCTGTAATCTAGAGAAGATTATAGTGGAAATTCCCAAGTGGAGCTTGGGGAGTGGATATTGGTGCTAGGAGCACCGAACCACTATACGTTTTGTGTGTTTGCATTGCTTTACTCTCTATCTTCTTTTGCTCTTTGATTGTTGTTATTTTTCATTGCTTCCATTGCACAATTACTTGAGCACTATCACTCTTCACATTTGAAATTGATAGCACATATATTGCTTTATTTTTTAAAAGACCCAATTCATCCCCCCTCTTGGGTACCATATCTGGGCAACAGTTTTTTAAATTTTTACTGCTGGTGTTAAAGTCTATTGAGATTCAGGATCCTGCTAGTTATCATGAGACTTTTATTAGTAGTACTCTACACGTTGATCTATTGTTATGAGTAAAGAGATTATCTCTTTATAAAAATCAGACATAAGAGCTTGTGAAACCACTATAGGGACAAAAAATTATTGGGTTTAAATAAATTTTCAAGAAGAAAGAAGGAATCCTCGAGGCACTACCAGGAATAAGGACTTCATTGACAGAATTTTGTTGATGTAGAACACTAATAGATTGCCATTAGAAAAATAGTAACAAAATATATGTAACATGTCGCAAAATTTCTAACAAATTTTTGATGAATTATTTATCAAAACCAAATCCATTAGAAAACCCGTCAGAATTTTTTAAAAAAATAAAAATTTTAAAAATATTTGTAATGGATTTAGTGAAAAATTATTTGTCAGTAATATTTCTAATAGAATTCACCATCAAAAATATAATTTCAATAATTTTAAATTATTAGAAAGGTTGTTTCTAATGGAAAGGTGATCAAAAATATTTTGATAATTATAAAATAAATTTTGATAGATTATCTATCAAGAAATTAGCATAAATAATTTTTAAATTATTTGAATGGTTATTTATGATTGAAAGACAATCAGAAATATTTTAACAAATATAAAGTAAATTTTTTGATGGATTATCCATCAAGAACTTAGTATCAAAATTAATATCACATACTGATCTCTAATGCCAATTCTATCAAAAGAACTCTTCTATTCATTCCTCTCTCTTTCAAATTTATCCATCAAAAAATTGGTATCAAAATTAATATCACATACTGATCTCTAATGCCAATTCTATCAAAAGAACTCTTCTATCCATTCCTCTCTCTTTCTCTTTAAGTCGTTCACTGAACAAGCATGATTGAGCACCATTCAACCAGCATAAAGCATGCCATAGACTTGGGACTTGCCTCTCGGATATCCCTTGATTATATATATAATAATTTTTTTTATAAAAATATATAAATAATTTGAGAAGTGTGAGAATTTGAGCTTCAAATCTTTGGATGGTCCATTAATTTTTTAATCTATTTATTTTTAAATTAACTAATAATATATTTATCTTTTTTAGACTATTATATATGAATACCAATCGCTCTTGGCCTCCCATCTAATTTAAATTCATAATGTTCTCTTATATATAAGGCTATAAATGGATCGGGTGGACCCGTGATCCAACCCAACCCAATCTGCTTAGATCCGATCCAATCTATATTTAAGGATCCATGGATTTGGGTCTTGCTCTAAAATTTAGGTCGATCTATTTTTTGGATGGAAGCTAGGTTTATTGAATTCCAATCCAACTGAACCTGACCCAACCCAAACCATTAGAACTTGAATGAGACTTTAAATTGTAACTTAAGCTTACAGTATCCTTCTTTGTACTTTGTTTTTCTTATTATGAAACCATACCTAGTTTCAAATTAATGAATGAAATATTTTTTTAATAAATATAAAATAAAAGAAAATAACAAGATATGAAGGTAATTTTGTTTCAATCATCTTCCATCTTCTATTAAATATATAAATTTAAATTTAAAGATATAAATTTATCTCGATATAACCTACAATCATATTTTTTTTAATATTTTCTATACCTAGTTCTAAAGCCAATTTGGACCGTTTTGTAAAAGTCCCCGGCCCTGGCCATGATTATCCAAATGGAGGACCCTTTGCTTCCAATGCATAGTTGGAATATCTTGGAATTTATTTAGTTTGCCATGATATAAAAGCAATGGTTAATGATAATGTTGGTACCGGTTCTTGTTTTATTTTACAAATTAGAGTGACAAAAATTTTAATATTTATGACTAAGGCTGTAAATGGGCCAGGTTGATCCATGACCTGACCTGACCCATTTAGACTCGAACCAATACATTTTTAAGGTCCTATGGATTTGGGTTGGGTCCTAAAATTAGATTTATTTCATTTTTCAAATCGAGTCTAGATTTATTGAATTCAGACCTGACCTAATCTGAATAGGATTAAATTTATTTGAACATTCAAATCATAATTTAAAACTTGCAAGAAACTTATTTTTAACATAAAATAAAATTATAATTATTTTTATATTTTAATTTATTTCAAAAATGATATTATTTATTATTTATTTTATAGTTAATAATAGTTTGTTATATAATAATTAAAATATAGTTATTTATATTTGATCTGGATCATATATAGATCCAAATTTTTTATATTAGAACCGGATTACTCATGGACCCGATCTAACTCGATTAACTTGTTAGATTGAAAACTTCAATAGTGAACCTGATATGACCCGATCTGATTTTCAGGTGGATTAAATTTGGATCTAATATTAAGACCCGATCAAAAATCGAGTCAGGTCAAGATTATTCATGACCTGATCCGACCTGATCCATCTCTACCTCTATTCATAACACCAATTTTTCTTAAACTTTTAAACAAAAATGAATAACATAAATTTTTTTATTATATTATTATATTTAATTATTTTATAATTAATATTAAATTTTATAATTAATTAATTTAATTATCTAATTATTTATCTAATATAATAGTTAATATAATAATTATAGTATTTATTATTATTTTGGAACTAAACCGTCTCCCAACCGCCTCTGATTTCTTTTCATGGTAATTCTCCCACCCTGCTATGACGGTAAATCTCTCCAAGACCATTCTCCGTTCGGTTCTTTGCTCCAACCTCCCCTACTCCAGCGACTAGAGCAACCAAAGGTCTTTTTTTGGTTTTTGGTTTTCATGGATGCCCAAGAACCTAGAGGAGGCCGGTGGATGGAGTGGGAGACGTGGAAAAAAAAAGCAAAAAAAAGAATGGGAAGCCGGCGAGGTCGAGGGGAGCCGGTAGCTGGAGGGGTTGTGGGTGAGCCGGTCGGGTTGGGGGAGCCGGTAGCCGGCAGAGTCGATAGAGCCGGTAGCCGGCAGGGTCGACAACGAGCGCAGAGGAGGCCGATGGCGCAAAAAAGCAAGGAGGACGAGTCGATAGCCGACGGGGTTGAGGTTGAACTAGTCGGGTCGGGGGAGCCGGTAGCCGGTGGGGTCGAGGGCGAGCCGGTGGGGTCGAGGGCGAGCCGGTAGCCAGTGGGGTCGAGGGCGAGCCGGTAGCCGGCGGAGTCGAGGGCGAGCGCGGAGGCCGGCGGTGCATAGGTTATGGTTCTGTGCGGGTTTAGCAGGGACCAAGGGATTGGGAAGAGAGGAGCTTTGGTGCATAGACCGAGGGATTTAGGGGAGGGAGGAGATTAGCGGATTTAGGGGAAGAGAGGGAGGAGATCGAGGGATTTACACGAAGGGGAGGGAGGAGGTTGAGTAATTTAGGGGGAACAGGGGAGCTTCGTGTTATGGGAAATGGAGGCAGATACCGGGAAAGAGAGCTTTGGTGTTTCGGGGAGGGGAGGGAGGTGTTTTGGTTTTATTTAGTTATTTTATTTTATTTTATTTTTTTAAATTTAGATACATGTATAATTAATAATTAATAATTAATTAATTAATCAGGAATTAATATATATATATATATATATATATATATATATATATATATATATATATATATATATATATATATATTGTTTGATTATTTGTATGTGTTTTTTTTTTTGTTTAGTTTTATTTGATCAACCTTACTATCATATGTTTATAGGGTTGCCTCTCCTTGTTATTGGATATATTTAGCTCTCTAGTGGTATATTCATTCTCTTGTTTAGTGATACATGCCTCCACCTATAAATACAATTATATCTATTAATATGAATAGTATGGTTGCATCTCTAAACTTTGAGCTCAATTTATTTAGCCTATTTTTTATTTTAGTATATGATATTAATCTTGTTTTTTTATTAGGGTAGAATTAAAATATGTCCGGGGACCGTAGATGGATGTATGATTGGTTAACTGATGGATATATTTCGTGAGTTGAAGAGCTTCTTGATTTTGCTTTTTCTCGATTCATGTATGTGAGTGAAAACAAAATTCGGTATCCATGCTCTAAACGTCACAATCAAAAGTGGAATACTCGTGATGAAATAAGAGTACAATTATATAAAAAAGGGTTTGTTGAAGGATATACGATGTGCCTTTCATATGGTAAATCCTATGGAGAAGAATGAATGTCCGGAGAATCTTCAATAAGCAAAAATAAGAATACATATACAAGAGATGATGTGAATTCACATAGAACAATGGTAATGGATGTAGCAGGTAATGATTATGAGTGGCCTATTGATAGAGTTAATGATACTGGGTTTAATTATGAGCCTCCTAATCCAGAAACTGCTAAATTTTATGATTTGTTAAAAGATGCTGATGAGCTATTATGAATGGGTTGCATAAGGTACACTAAACCATCCGTAGCTTCATAGCTTCTAAATTGAAAGTCTAAATTTAATATAAGTGAAGGTTGTTATAATTGTTTGTTTTTCATGGTAAAAAGTTATGTTTCCAGAGGATGAGAGTTGCCATGTGACTTTTATGAGACAAAAAAAAGATGGTTGCAAAGCTTGGATTTGGATATATGAAAATAATATTTATCCTAACATGTGCATGCTATACTACAAAAAAGATGAAAATAAGACCCTGTGCTCGATTTGTTTACATCCTTGATATAAACTGAGGAGAAATATTGGTAGCACAACGGAAAAAAATATACCTTATAAAGTCTTACGCTACCTCTCTCTTATAGGAAGACTTCAAAAACTTTTTATGTCCTCAAAAACTACTGAGCAAATGACATGACATATGGTGAATAGGTGTATTGATGGTCTATGGCACATCCATGCGATATTGGCTATCCTAACTTTGTCTCTAATCCAAGGAATGTGCATGTGACTTGGATCGTGTATGGATGGGTTTAATCCATTTATCCACTCATCAACCCTTATTCTTATTAGCCAGTGATTATAACTATATATAATTTACCTCCTTGGATGTGCCACAAACAACCATACATGCTCCTAAATATTGTTATACCGGGACCAAAAAGTCCAGGAAAGCAATCGATGTATTTCTTAGACCTTTGATTGATGAGTTAAAAATGTTATGGAGTACAGGGGTCAACACATATGATATTCATCAAAAACAAAATTTTCAAATGAAAGTAGCACTTTTATGGACAATCAGTGATTTTTCTGCTTATGGTATGCTATCAAGATGGAGCATACATGAAAAACTGGCTTGTCCTTATTGTATGGAGAGCACTAATGCATTTACTTTAGAAAAAAATGGAAAAGCATCTTTTTTTGATTGCCATCGCCAATTCTTGCCTATTCATCATTCCTATAGAAAACAACATGATACCTTTAAGAAGGGTACAATTGAAAATTCTCTTTTGTCTCGATTATCTGGTGATGAGTTATTACAAAGAATACAAAGTCTTCTTGATATTACATTTGGCACCTAGAGTAGCAAATAAAAATTTCCTAGTTTCGGTACCCAACATAATTGGGTGAAGAGTATTTTTTGGGAGTTGCCTTACTAGAACACAAATCTCATTCAGCATAATTTAGATGTCATCCACGTTGAGAAGAACATTTTTGATAATATATTCAACACAATAGTGGACATTAAAGGAAAGACTAAAGATAATGCAAAAGTTAGGTTGGATCTTGCTATATATTATAAGTGCCCACATTTGGAGTTACAACAAGATAGTAATGAAAGAGTGTACAAACCTAAAGCCACCTGTAGTTTGACTAGAGAACAAAAAGTTGATGTGTGCAATTGGGTTAAGGAATTAAAATTTCCTAATGGCAACGCCTCAAATATATCTCAATGTGTGAATGTAGAGGAATACGGATTTTATGGGTTAAAAAGTTATGATTGTCATTGTTTATGGAGAGATTGTTATCTATTACCTTTTGTGACTTATTGCCAACTCCTACTTAGGATGCATTAACAGAACACAGTCATTTCTTTAGGGACTTGTATTCTATTGTCTTATATGTTGAGCATGTGGAGATGTTAGAGAAAAACATTATGGAGACCTTGTACAAATTAGAAAAATTCTTTCCTCCAAGTTTCTTTAATTTAATGGAGCACTTGCCTTTGGAGGACCCATTCAGTTTCATTGGATGTATCTATTTAAAGGGTAAAGTTAGTAATTGCGTGATCATTCACTACAAGAAAATAGTATTTTACAACCGAAAAATCGGTTACTAATAATTGAAAATCGGTTACAAAATTAATTTGCAATCGATTTTGCAACCGAAATATCTCGATTGTAAAAACCTATGTTGCAAAATTTGTGACCGATTTATTCAGTTGCAAAAATTTAACAACCAATTTAGCAACCGATTTTGGTATATTTATAAAATTTAAATTTTTTTTCGAAATGATTTTCAAATCAAAAAATCAGTTGTAAATTCGGTTGCTAAGTAATAATTTTATTTTAAAATATTTAAAAAAATCGGTTGCAAAATTAATTATAAATTAATAAAAATTTGAAAAAAAATTAAAATTAGTTACAAAATCGGTTATAAATTAATAAAAATATGAAAAAAATTAAAATAGATTGCAAAATCGATTGCAAATTAATAAAATTTGAAAAAAAAAATTAAAAGTCGGTTGCAAAATCGGTTGCAAATTAATAAAAATTTAAAAAAAAATAAAAATCGGTTCCAATTAATAAATTTGAAAAAAAATAAAAATCGATTGCAAATTAATAAAATTAAAAAAAAAAAAAATTGCAAATTAAAATTGAAAAAAAATAAAAATCGGTTGCAAATTAATAAAATAATTAAAATTTGGTTGCAAAATTGGTTGCAAATTAATAAAAATTGAAAAAAAAAATCGGTTGCAAATTAATCAAAATTTGAAAAAAAAATAAAGACATAATAACACACGTAGCAAAAAAAAAAATCAACCGGAAAAAAATAATTAATTAATCCTTTAGATAGAAGAATTCCAGCTTTGTACTTAGATGTGAGAAGAAAAGCATTCAACATGCACATATTAATCAACCTAAACAGGCATAACAATCAACAAAATAATAAGTCCAGTGAAAATATGTTAACTATAAGATGCAGAAGCAATTAATCAAGTACAACTTCATAAATCAAGTAATCAACACAGAGCTCCATTACCCCAATAAATGGGTCATGTTCTATAGTTACTTTCAGTTAAAGACAGAATATAATTACAGCTCTCAAAATTAGATACCAATTAATCAAATCACATAAATAATAAACTTAGATTGCAAGACAATCACCGTATATAATACCTCTCATGTTCATCACTCATGCCCAACTCTAGTAGCAATTCGGAAATTGTATCAGCTTATATCTCGTTATATATTGTCAGCTGGACTTGGTCCAGCCGGTTGGTATCCCTCTCTACATGGGAGAGGTCCCAGGTGGAATTGTCACTATATTTCTTAAAAATGTATTGTGATGAACTGGTCTATGTCAGCTGAAATAATACAGGCCAGTATACCATAATAGCTATCAGCGAGTGCCTTATACTGATACAAATTGATTCTTGGCTGAGATCTCGGCCAAGATAAAAACCATGATTTATAGTTAAAAGTACACAAACTCACTAAATGGATCAATCTGATATATAGACCTGTTGCCAATCATTCCTATTTAATAGTAAACTACTGTCATTGCAAGTCTACTCAAATAATCCATCAAGCCTCTTTGACACATGTTAAGGGTGTTGATTAGTGGAAACTGCATAACAGGAAGCAGGACTTTCATTGAACAATGCTGCCAAAAACATGAGCATAGAGTCTAAGCTATTATTGAACATCATAAAACCTAAACCTAAACCATTTAATAGACGCCATTCATCTTAAAGTGACCTGAACAAAGTTGGTTAATTGGAAATAACCTATGAACTGCTAATAGGCAGTCATGAAGAGATTTAGGGCATAGAGAAACAACAAACTTTAGTTTCACTAAGAATAATTTGAAGTTATAACTTTAAAGTCAAGGCTGAGGCCTGTAAGAAAGTGAAGAAACTCCTTGACGATTTTAAAAGCACATTTGCACCTGCAGAAAAACTTATTAAATTATACATACCGTCAAGGTTACTAATAGCTTATCAACCCAAAAAACTAATGAGTAAAAATCACCAATCCTAATGCATAATGCAATGCAATCTCTTGTAAAAGAAGGAAAGCAAACACACCTTAAAAACATATAGCCGGAAGTCCACGCTTCCTTCAATATAACAATCTCTCAGATACTGTTTTCCATGATGCAAATACAAGGTATCTTGCATTGTGAAGAAATATATATAAAAAGTGAAATCAAAGTAAATAGTCAACAAAAAGCTTAATAGTATTGTTAACATCAACAATCAATTAAACAAGTAATACTGTTTCCATTTGGAGATCAAAATGAACTTCAAATCTTATGCTTTCAAATAAAGAAAGAACTCAAAATATTAGCAAAGAAACAATTTGGCTAATTTGGTAGATACTATCATATGCTAAAATTTGGAAAGAGATAGAGGACATTCGTATAACACAAAAGGCACTGTGTCGTTTGTGACACAGTGCTTAAAAACACTATTATTTTAATAAATGGCAAGGAACTAATTTATATACTTCTATTTTATGAGATGTAACTACATTGCTAATGTTCGAGGCCTGTTCTTGACAGGTAGGAATTAAACAAATATGAAAGTGCATATCCCATAATTAAAAGAATCGTGCATTTATTCTTAACCACAAAATTATCAAATCAAAGTATCAAATGCATGTCTGTTACCTGCTCATGTTCTCATCATGCGCCGTAGTTATGGATCCGGTAATTAATGGGGGAGTAAGCGATGAATCCCCTTGTGGAGTCGTCACCGTTTCAGCCGCACTATCCTTCCTCTGATCAAATGCCACATTCGGCATCCTCGTAGCTCCTACAACTGCTCCATTTCTTGACACCGTCTTACTGAGAGGGTTTCCACTTATGGAAGATGCGGAAGCAGTGCTCCTCGAAGGCTCAATTTGTGAAACCAAGACACGGCTCGTACGGGAGATGTTAGACTGCATTGTACCTGAAAACCCTCTCAAGCAAACACAAATCGATCGATCCAGAAACTAAGCATTCCACTAGGGCTCATTGTTCAGTGTCCAACAAGAGACATCATTAAAACAAATGTGGAAATAATGTTATCAAATGGATCATAGAACAAGAGACATACGTATCTAAGTTTGGATGATAGCTTGCATGCAAGGAACATTTCCATTACAATGATTTGTGCATAGAAAATATGTCGATGAAAGAATATTAGGCAGTTCACATGATTATCATATTGACAATTTATAAATATCCGTATACCTCTACCATTTGTTATCGGGCTTTAAATAACGGAGCAACCGAAAGAAGGAAGATGATGATGAAAACCCTAAATTCATTAGCATAAATCACCCCCCTCCTCCTCACCCCCTTAAAAATAAAAAGGTAAAAAATCTATAGATCCATCATAGAGGAAGAAAGACCTGGACCTATAATTTTACGTGATTCTCTACTTGAAAAAACAATTCCTGCTGAAGAAGAAGAGACCAGGAAGTTTGAAAGTTGATAATCAAAAGCCACGAACACTGGATCTATAAATTCCAGATCCGCAAAACCAAATAAAGAAAACAATAATCGATATACCATCCAGAATCGTAGAAGAATCTCGAAAATCCCAAGCCAATCTACAACAATGGCAAGAGGTAGGCGGTACTCGGCGGTCGGTGGGGCTCGGAGCTGTGGAAGGGAGAGCTGGAGAGGTAGGCGGTACCCGGCGGCCGGCGGGGCTCGGAGCTGAGGAAGGGAGAGCCGGTGGGGTAGGTGGTACTTGGAGCCAGCGGGGCTTGAAGTTGAGAAAGGAAGAGTTGGAGGGGTAGGCGATACCGCGGTAGGCCGATGTCGAAGGGGTCTATCGAGGGGTCCGTCGTCGATTGGGAGGGAGGCGTCGACCATCGAGGGGTCCACCGTCGAGGTGGGGGGGAGGTGTTGGCCGTTGAGGGGAGCGAGGCATCGACCGTCGAAGGAGGCGTCCGGCGTCGACCGTGGAGGGAGATTTGGCCTTTAGGGAATCGGTGGAAGGGAGAACGAGAAAGCCAGAAAAGGGGTTAGGGCATCGATGGAAGAGTTTTTATAGTAAACGCAGTGAATTTTTAACCGTTTGATCCTAATCTAACCTCCCATATTTATATAAATATATATATATATATATAAATATATATAATATTATTTTATATAACCAGGAATTTCTAAGATTTTTTTTTAAAAAAAATCATTTTTTCGCAACTGAGTTTTCGGTTGCAAAATTCTAAAAAAATTAAAATTTATTTTAAATAAAATTTTGCAATCGAAAATTCAGTTGCAAAATTAAAAAATAAACTTAAAAAAAATATTTTTAAATTATCATTTTTTTGCAACCAAATTTTTGGTTTCAAAATTCTAAAGAAAATTAAAATTAATTTTAAATGAACCTTTGCAACCAAAAATTAGGTTGCAAAATTAGGAAATAAACTTAAAAAAATATTTTTAAATTATCATTTTTTTGCAACCAAATTTTTGGTTGCAAAATTCTAAAGAAAATTAAAATTAATTTTAAATAAAATTTTACAACCAAAAATTTGGTTGCAAAATTAAGAAATAAACTTAAAAAAATATTTTTAAATTATCATTTTTTTGCAACTGAGTTTTTTGTTACAAAATTCTAAAGAAAATTAAAATTAGTTTTAAATGAAATTTTGCAACCAAAAATTTGGTTACAAAATTAAGAAATAAACTTGAAAAATATTTTTAAATTATCTTTTTTTAGCAACTGAATTTTTGGTTGCAAAATTTTAAAGAAAATTAAAATTAATTTTTAAAAAAAAATTGCATTCGAAAATTTGGTTGCAAAATTAAGAAATAAATTTAAAAAAATATTTTTAAATTATCATTTTTTTTGCAACCAAATTTTCAGTTGCAAAATTTTAAAGAAAATTAAATTTAAATTTAAATGAAATCTTGCAACCAAAAATTTGGTTGCAAAATTAAGAAATAAACTTTAAAAAATATTTTTAAATGAATTTTGATTTTGGTTGCAAAATTGGTTGAAAAATGAAAATCTTGTGACTGTATTTGCAACCGATTCAAATCAGTTGCTAAATTATTAAGAAAATAAATCGGTTAAAAAATCGGTTGCAAAATAAGTCACAAATGTAACCAAAAAAATTGGTTGCAAAATCGGTTGCTAAAACACTATTTTCTTGTAGTGATTATTTTTTTTAAGTAAATGAATAAGATAATTGTTTGTATGCCTTACTAACTTGTTGTGATAACTATTATATTTATGATTTAGGTATATGTTCTATTTAAAATAAGAAGTATGAAATAAGGCTTGTGTCAATGAATTGATTTGTGAAGCTTATATTTAGAAGAAATTTCAATTTTTTGCTCACTTTTTATTGAACCCGAGATTCAAACATGACGAAATAGACCTCCATGGAATGATGATGGGAGGGTTGAGGGCCCCGTAGGACTTTTGTCTACTTTCTTCTATATTGGTCGACCATTTGGACAGATAGGATCTCATAGGTACATAGATGATTTTGAATATACTGCAGCACATATTTATGTCTTGCTAAATTGTGATGAACTCGAATATTTTATTAAGTGTATCAATTCTTATACCTTTATAGTGATTATCTCGTTAGAAAGATAATTTATAGCTACTAATTGAATTATTATATAATTATAGGCAATTTAATGGTTATGTGATCGCATTCTATCTTAATAAAAATCTTGAAATAAAAAGTTATGTATTGATTAAATCCTAAGTATAATTTTTTTATATTATATATTTTTTTTTAATAGAATCCTAATTTTAAAATTTATCTAGTATTTTATCAGGATAAAATCTGATTTCTCAGTTTTTTTAAAAATATGACTAAATTAATATCATTGAAAAATTTATATCAAGTATTCTATCATAAATACCGAACAAAATTTGATTTTCTAATATTTTTAAAATATAACTAATTATTATTATTAAAAAATATTTTTTATATTATAATACTTTAAAAGTAAATAAATACAAAAAAATAAAAGATAAAATCATACTTGTTACATACACCTAACTAAAAATAATCCTTAAACTCATCAAAATAATAGATTTTGACCCTGAAAGTGATCTTGAATGGATAAATCCACTTTATATTGGCATAGAGATAGAAATAAGTATATGTTTAGGCATTATAGACTACTTATTTGGGTTTTCTTTATTTCTTGTGATAAGCCTGGTCCAAGTAATCTTATGCAATAATTTCACATCATTAATAAAATCAAATTTTCTTTTATAATATAATATATCTATATTGAGCCTTGTTTACATATGGTATAGGTTTCAATTATATGTATATTGAAATTTATTATCATAAGATTTGGGGTTAATTAGAATTATAAATGAACCGAGCTACCAACAAGATCGAAACTTAATTGATTAAGCTCAATTCATGAGTTAATTAGAAGTTGAATACTTTATATAAATAAATTAAACTCGAACATAATTCTAAAATTAGACCCGGACCCAATCTAAAAGAAAATTGGGTTAATGTGAGTCGGATCTATAGATAAAACTTTTGACCCAACGAGTTATTCAATTTAGGTTCGATCCATGTATAATCTGACCCAAATCCTAAAAAATTCATGTCTGGATCAGGTCTGGATCAGGTCCAAATTAAATATAGCCAATTATATTTTATTTAACCACATAACCAACAACTATAAATCATACAAAATAAATAACAAATAATATTACTCTTGATACGACTGTATCCGCTGACGTGGAATCCACCTAGGTGCCAGTTGTCAGCCAGCAGATGGAGGTGCCACCTAAGTCTCGTGCCCAAGCAAGAAGCTGAAGTGAATCCCCTGCCGAGGTTAGTCCTCGGTCGAGGTTGAACTCAAAACACCACCAAGCCAAGAATAGGAGGCAACAAAAATTCATATCATGGTGGGAAAGAGGGTCATCTTCACTTAGACCCCACCTCTGAGACAATACAACTGACAAGCGACAGTTCGCCGCCTGTGGCCTATGGAGGAGGGTGCCTCGTCGGAGCACCACGACCCTCTCAGATCCCAACTCACACTGATCGGGAAGGAACGTTCCTCTCAAGGTACGGCGCTCCCCAATCCGTCGTCTGTACCATCCAAAAATAGGAGGCCGCACTAGAGGATTCCGACCCTAGGACGGCCGCCCGCAGGCTAGTGCTTTGCCAGGTTTCCCAAAATATAGCGACCAACTAGAGCATCAGAGCCAGCAACATGATTCCTCATCTCAAAGGGGCTAACAGGAGCTCACGCGCAGTTCCCGCATGCTTCCAGATGTCTCCCCCCAGGACTCCCCCAAAAAGGGGAACATCTAGAAAAGCAAGATATCTAAGACATCTCCATCCAAGAGAAGGGGAGTTCGATTTGAAGAAGAGTAGGAGAAACAAGGGCCTCCAACCGAGAGGAGAAGAGGCAAAAAACCAGCAAGAGAAGGGAGGTAGAGGTTGGCACACAGAAGGGAAGAGCAAACCAGACGCCAGGCTCTAGGAGCTACCGGGGAACTCGTCGAAAGAGTTCCACGGACATAGCCGACCCCGCTCCAATCCTCCTTCTCTGCTAACTCCCTATACTCACCTCCTTCTCGGAAAGCACACAACCTCCGAGCATGGAAGCCAGCAAGGAGAAACCATCAAAAGGTAAGTAAAGGTAAGCAACAGACATGCTTTCTATTACGATCTTCCTTCATGAAATTCTTATCATCCTCTGAAAGCGGAGAGTCCCCCAAGCTCTCTACCTCAGAGATTTATATTCCTCTCGATCATCCCACTGACTTGATCGTCGGAGTGTCTTCAATGGAATCCCTGACTCAAGGTCCTCCGTTATCTTGCAGGACTCCTAGAGCTAGTAGGCCAACCGTGAGGAGGAGGAGGAGAGCCGAGCACCTGACGAGAACCCGACACACCAGAGCTACGGGCCACAATGATCCAGGCGGCAATAGATTGGCGCGCCAGGTAGGGGGCGAAGATAAAGGACACAGAAACGTCAATTGATCTAGTCCCTCCCCTCACCTTAAAAGTGACTCCACTTGAGGCTCGAAGAGAACTCCCCACTCCCGCGATTGTGGCTGTGACATCGAGGGCTGCCACCATCTCAAAGGAGAGATCGAAGATTCGATAAGGAGGGGCCACAATGGGAAGTTCGTGGGCGGCACGACCCTTGCAAAGCCCCAGGTGCTTATGGCTTTTCCTCCTGCCCCCGTAATTGGCAACCAGCCCACCGGGAAGCCTGTGGGCATGACATGCTAAGGGGGGCAAGCTTCCCCCCAAATTGGGAAGGCCCCTATGGAGTAGTCAAAGTCTTTCCATCCGGAGCCTATCGCCTCATCAACATCGACAGCAACGAAAGCCCAAGGGCTTGCCTCCCAAGATGTAAGGCTCCCCTTTTTGATGAAGTTTCCTTTTAATGCAATGTTGTCTTTGCCCTGCAGAAAAACTATCACCCGACTCCAAACCTGGCGATTCGAAACCAGGAGCCACAGTGCCCCGATCTGAAGCCAGGAGCCATCAATAACCCGCATTTAAGCACGAAAACTTTCGAAGCCCGGCACTCTAAGTCTAGAAACTTTCGAAGCCTGGCATTTTAAACACAAAAACTTTTGAAGCCTGGCACTCTAAGCCTGGAAACTCCTGAAGCCCGTCACTCTAAGCCTGGAACCTTTGATGCCCAACACTTTAAGTCCAAAAACTCTTGAAGCCCGGCACTCTATGCCCGGAAACTCCTGAAGCCCGGTACTTTAAGCCCTGAACCTCCGATGCCTGGCACTCTAAGCCCGGAAACTCCTGAAGCTTGGCACTCTCAGCCCAAAAATTTTCGAAGCCCGGCACCCTATGTTGAGATGTAGCACCCCGCTGGGAGCCACTAGTGCCCCGTATTTAAGCCCGAAATCTTCGATGCCCGGTACTCTAAGTCCAAAAACTTTCGAAGCCTGGCACTCTAAGCCTGGAAACTCTCGAAGCCCGGTACTCTAAGCTCGGAAACTCCCGAAGCCTGGCACCTCATACAGGAAAACTCCTGAAGCCCCATGCCTATCACCGCGCTCACAGTCCGGAGATGCATGTGGGATCGCCTAGAAGTTCTGCCATCTACCACCTGACTCACAACCCGGCACCTCAACCCAGGAAACTCCTGAAGCCCCACACTTGTAGCCATGCTCACAGTCTGGAGATGCCCGCAGGACCCCTAGAAGTTTTGCCATCTACCGCCTGACTCATAGCCCGATGCCTCAACCCAGGAAACTCCTGAAGCCTCGCACCTAACACCGTGCTCACGGTCCAGAGATGCCCATGGGACTCTCCAGAAGTTCTGCCATCTACCGCCTAACTCACAGCCTAGTGCCTCAACCCGGGAAACATCTGAAGCCCCGTGCCTGTCGCCATGCTCATAGTTCGGAGATGCTCATGGGACTCCCCAAACGTTCCACCATCTATCGCCTGACTCACAGTCCGGCACCTTAACCCAGGGAATTCCTGAAGCCCCACACCTGCCACCGTGCTTACAGTCTGGAGATGCCGACGGGATCCCCCAGAAGTTTCACCATTTATCATCGACTCTCAACCCGTCGTCTCAACCCAAGAAACTCCTGAAGCCCCGCACCTGTCGCCATGCTCACAGTCTAGAGATGCCCGCAGGACCCCCAGAAGTTTGCCATCTACTGCCTGACTTATAGCCTGGCACTTCAACTTGGGAAACTCCTAAAGTCCTACATTTGGTCTGCTAGATTCATGGTCCGAAGTGACGGTAAAGTGGAGCATTCCCGAAAGCCCACACTCCGCCGGCCGAATCCAGAGCCAATGAGGACCATCTCGAGACTCCCCATGCCAAGTTCCCTAACTTGACTGCCTCTCGGGGTCGCGCAGGCCCCCTCCCTTAAATTATTCACCGGTCCCTGGCTCAACTGAAGAGGTTCAAGGAAACCATAAAAATAAAAATCCAATGAGAGGAAAAGGGGCTTCATTAATGTTGCATGAAAAAGATACATCATCAGATAGCCCCCGATAGCTCGGGCGATCATAAAAAAAAAGGGGGAAGGAAGAACATATGGAGAGAAGGATAGGTTCCAGAGGGAGATCAGAACCTATCCCTCAGCAGGCTCCTTCTCAGGACGGTGCATAGGCATGCCAGCATCCTCTTGGGCCTCCGCGGTAGTTGTCGATGAAACTTCCTCAGCGACGAGAGTAGGCTCCACTTTAGCCACGGCAGTGGGAGTCGTAGCTCCACTCGAGCCTTCATCAAGGCCGCCCGAGACTACAATCTCATTCAGCCTCAGCTCCGGGAAGCGATAAGCTACCAGGGATTTGTAGACCCCGAATCCTTTGACAAAGAAATCTGTGGCCGCCTCCTGGACTTCATCAGCAAACTCCACCGAGGCCCTAAACTTGGGCACTGCCTCGGTGGCCTCCTTGGCGACCTCCATCAGAGCTACCACCCCAGCAGTTTTCTTCTCAGCTACCGACAGTCGAGCCTACACCGCCTCCAGCCGTGCCTGGAGGTCGCTTATCAGCCCTTTCACCCAAGCAGCATTGGCCTTGAGCTCCTCCCCCTACGGGAGGCCTGATCCTTTTCTCGGGCCAAGGATGCTTCAAGGTCCCTGACTCGATTCTCAACATCGATCATTGTGGCCTGGAGGATCTGGTTCTTTTCCTCCAAGGCCTGGGCCCTGTCAGCATGCTCCTGGGCCTCGGCCACCAGCAACGTCCTCTCTCATTCCCGCTGGGTGCAGTGGTTGCGAGCAAGAAGGATGTTGGCTCCAATCTGCATTATCAAAGGAGTCAGCCATGGCAATCAAATTGAAGCAATAGGAAGGCAGAGGACTACCGAGAAGAGGAAGGAAAGGGTGCCAAGAAGGGCCTCCACCAACATCCTGCCTCCCCTCTCGTGACGGTCACGTGACTGGAGCATGAGTTTCATCATGCGCTCTACAAGTGCAAGATCCTAAGTGATCGCCGAATTCGACTTCGCCCCAAGTGCTATCCTCCAGATAGCGGTCCTCCTCGGAGCTGAGGGTGCTGCTATGTCCAAGAGAGCCACCTCCGAAGGCATGTCATCTAACGGTGGGGAGCTCATCGCTGCAAGCGATGGTGTCAATGACGGCTGCTCCACCACCCTTTCTCGCTCTGCGTCCACCTCGATGACCATGGGAGGGTGGGCCATAGCTGCTGCAACCGGCTTGGCCGGCGTGCTCGTGCCAGATTCTTGGGCTGGAAGCCCAGCCCGCTATCCCGAAGGACCAAGGGCCTGTCCGATCGCTTGTCCCGCAGGGCTAGAGACTGAAGCAGGCCCACCTCCTGGCTGGGCCCAATCCGGGCCCTCTTTGGGTGGAGCCTCCCTGGACTCGAATGGCAGGCTCTTCTTGCGGTTGGACTCCAGAAGCTCCAGCACCGAGAATCTCATGCCTGCAGGAAGAAGAAGACAAAGTTCAATAACAGTCCAGAAGGGACTCGTCAGAGAAGAGATATCCCTTCGGACTTACCTAGCCCCGAGTTTGGGCTGATCCCGGCATCGAATAAGTTCTGCTCTGACAACAGAACTTTAAGAGGGGGGATCTGATCGAAGATGAGCTGGTCATACACCTCCCAATCAGAGACCTCGACTTGGAAGTTCCGGTTTAGGATCCGGTCGGAGTCACTCCATACCCAATCCACCCCTTCGATAGAAGCATAGAAGAATTTCCTCTTCCATCTCTTGATGGAAGAATGGTGCTTAAACTTTATCCCCCTCGGGTGACATTTCAGGATAAAAAATGCCTTGAACAAGGAAAGGCGGGTGACAATCCCGTGAAAGTGGCAGAAGATGATGAAGCAGTTGATGACCCTAATGGCATTGAGAGCCAACTAGGCCGGAACAAGATGGTAGTTGCTTAGGAAGGAGAGAAAGAAGGGATAAAAAGGCAAGCAAAGGCCTCCGAGAAAGAACTCCTCATAGAGGGCTATTTGTCCCGGGCCGCTAGAGGTGACCCATTCTCCCAGTCATGGGATCGAGAGCCGGATAGAGTCTGGGATTCCCTAGATAGCCCGGATCACAAAGAGATCCTCCTGGGTTTCGTTGAAGCTACACCCAAAGGCCCGGTCGAATGCAGAGACCTAGAAGAAGCAATGGGGGTAGAAGAATTAGAAGCAATAGGAGGGGCCCTGTGCCCGCCGATAACTATTCCGATCGGGTGAAGGCTTTTATGAATGACAAGAGGGGCCTCGTCCTCTTCATCTGAAGACGGAGTCCTCAGCTGAGAAGGCCCCACCCCATGGCGATCGTCAGAAGAATGGTGTTGTTGGCCATACGGAGCCATCCGAGATCCGAAAAAGAAGGAGATGCACAAAGAGGAAGGAAAAGGCTAAGGGAGACTAACCTGGTTGTTAAGTAAAAAGATACTTAGGAGAAGGAAGAAGCTCTAGCCCAGCGTTGAGCGGGAAAGTTCTGGAAGAGATGATTAAGGGAAAAAGCTTACCCTCTCTTCAAGGCCACCAAACTGCAACCATACATCCTTTCAGTACCCCTGCCACCAAATGGGCACCACGTGGCAACATCGACCGAGAGCAATGCCTTGATGCAGCGACAACAGCCTAGATCCATACAACCACCATCACGCTTCCTCGAACCCGCTAACGTGGTGTCCCTATACTGGTCTCAGGGCACAGCGCGCGAAGTGGCGGTAATCGTGGCATTGAATGGTGCCAGATATCAGCCTTTTCGTGTCAGCTCCATAATTACCTCCTTAGCCCTGAGCGTGACGTTCTGTCAAGACTTGGAAGTAGGAGACCAATGAAGAAGTGATATCCTTGGATCCCATGCAGATCCATTTGGTGAAGGTGGTGACCGTAAGCTCCGTCCCGTCAAGCCCTTCTGCTGGGCTGGCTCCCCCAGGTCAAGACAACAGCAGAAGCCCGGTTGATGGGGACATCAAGCAGATCCCAGCCCAGCCCGAATCTTGAAGTCATTGTTAGTACAAATCTTGAAGTCACCATCAATGCAGATCCTGAAGTTTGAATAAGTTGTTTTAAAATTATTTTAGAATTTATCATTGTTTTAGGATTAGTTTATTCATATTAGTTTGTTTCAAATAAATTTGTTTTAGGATTTGACTTATCGTTGTTTAGGGATTTGTTTTATTGTTGTTTTATTGGATCTCCCAGTTTGTTGAAAAGTCTTGATTATTTTAGTCTATTTAAAGTCTTTTCTCATTGGAAATAAGATAGCGAAGAAATTTATTGAGAAAAGAGCTTGAGTGTGTCCCGACTCCCTTCCCCCTCCTTCTCCCCTCCCCCCTTCCTCTTTCTTCTTCCCTCCCCTCTTCCTGGTTCCCCTTCTCTTCTGGTTCTTCCTTCCCCCCCTCTCTCTCCTGCTTCTTCTCCTTTTACTTTCTCTCCTCCTTCCTTGAGACTATATTATTTCTTCTTCCTGGACTCTCTCTCTCTCTTTCTCTTGCTCAAGTTTCTTCTCTTCTACTCTTCTTCCCTTCCTTCCCCGCTATTCTTCTTATTCTCCTCTCCTTATTCTCTTCTAATTCCTTACTTTTTATTCCGATTTTTATTCCTATCGTCATCTTCCTCCTCTGCTCTGTTCTATTCCTTCCACTCATCACCAACCCACCAAACCACTTCCCCGGAGCACTTCGACCTCCCGATCGATGATCTCTGCCATGACCGTCCATCGCCCGCCTTCCACGCCACCGATGTCATTCGTCCCCTCTGTTCATGCTACTGTCATCTTCCCCGGTCGTCGTCCTCATTCCCAGCACCATCACCAGAGAGCCCTCCGACGAAGCCCACTGGATTGCCACACCCATAGCTGGTTCCCCTGTTGTCGCGATGCCTCGTCGACACCCTAACTCCTGCCGGATCAACCGCCCGATCTCTCGCGGCCGTCGTCCAAACCCACAGCCACCATCGGATCTCGCCGGATCCACTATTGTCGAGTCCCCACCCGACCATCAATGCCCTTCCATAGCCGTGTGCGCCACCTTCCCTAGCTCCACCCCCTTCTCCGGCTGCTGTCAACCCCATTACCGCCGTCGGTACCATTCCACCCTCTCGCCATGCCGTCCTTCTCCCCACCGAGTCACCGCCATTCGCTGGAGCAGGGTCGTGCCACCATCTCCCGGTGCCGTCGCCTTCATGCCCAGAGTCGTCGTCGGCGAGGGTCCGCCAAATCTGACCCTCCGAAGCCGATCTCTGTTCTGCACGTCCGTCAAAGCATAAGAAAGAACCCCTGCATGATCATGAAAGCAAGAGTCCTTCTACATGCCTTTCAAAGCATTTGCTGCCCTCCTATCTTCGACTTCGAATAAGAGGAAAAAAAAAAAAAAAAAAAAAAGAAAAAAAAATGAAAAAAATATGTGTTTATTCTAAAAAAAATGGGTGAGGTGACCTAGCCTAGTGGTCGTTTCTTAACGACCAACAGTCCGACCTTCTTAAACCAATTTTGATCGGGTTGTCCCGCATCAATTTTGGTATCAGAGCCATAGGATATTTTAGGTTAAAGCTAGTTTTATTTTATTTATATTTGAATATTTAAATTATTTGTAAAAAAAATTATATTATCTCATGTTCGAGTCGAGAGTCCTAGGAGAATGATATAAGCTGAAGCTTAACTCGACGAAGTCAAGTTCTCCCCATCTTAGAAGAAATGATAGGGACATCGAGCAGATCCCGGTGCCAGCCCAGCCTGAATCCCAGTGCCAACGCAGCCCGAATCTTGAAGTCATCATTAGTACAAATCTTAAAGTCATCGTCAGTGCGGATCCTGAAGTTTGAATAAGTTGTTTTAAAATTATTTTAGAATTTATCGTTGTTTTAGGATTAGTTTATTCATAATAGTTTGTTTCAAATAAATTTGTTTTATGATTTGATTTATCGTTGTTTAGGGATTTATTTTATTATTGTTTTATCAGATCTCCCAGTTTGTTGAGAAGTTCTGATTATTTTAGTCTATTTAAAGTCCTTTCTCGTTGGAAATAAGATAGCGAAGAAATTTATTGAGAAAAGAGCTTAAGTGTGTCCTGACTCCCTTCCCCCTCCTCCTCCTCCCCTTCCCCTTACCTCCTTCCCTCCCCTCTTCCTGGTTCCCTTTCTCTTCTGGTTCTTCCTTCCCCCCTCTCTCTCCTGGTTCTTCTCCTTTTACTTTCTCTCCTCCTTCCTTTGAGACTATTATTTCTTCTTCATGGACTCTCTCTCTCTTTCTCTTCCTCGGGTTTCTTCTCTTCTAATTTTCCTCCCTTCCTTTCCCCCTATTCTTCTTATTCTCCTCCCCTTATTCTCTTCTAATTCCCCACTGATTATTTCAATCTTTATTCCTATCATCATCTTCCTCCTCTGCTCTGTTCTATTCCTTCCACTCATCATCGACCCACCATATGACTTCCCCGGAGCACTTCGACCTCCCGATCGATGATCTCCGTCGTGACCGTCCATCGCTCGCCTTCCATGCCATCGATGTCGTTCGTCCCCTCTGTTCATGACTCCGACATCTTCCCCAACCGTCATCCTCATTCCCAGCATCATCATCGGAGAGCCCTCCAATGAAGCCCACCAGATTGCCACGCCCGAAGCCGGTTCCCCTATTATCGCGATGCCTCGTCGATGCCCCAACTCTTGCCGGATCAACCGCCCCATCTCTCATGGCCATCGTCCAAACCCACAGCCACAATCGGATCCCGCCGGATCCATTGTTGCCAAGTCCCCACCCGACCATCAACACCCCTCCGTAGCCATGTGCGCCACCTTTCCAGGCTCCGCCTCCTTCTTCGGCTATCGTCAACCCCACTGCCACCGTCCGTGCCATTCCACCCTCTCACCATGCCTCCCTTCTCCCCACCGAGCCACCGCCATTCGCCGGAGCAGGGTCATGTCACTGTCTCCCGGTGCCGCCACCTTCATGCCCAGCATCATCGCCGGTGAGAGTCCGCCGGATCTGACCCTCCGAAGCCGATCTTTGTTCCACACATCTGTCAAAGTGCAAGGAAGAACCCCTGCATGAACATGAAAGCAGGAGTCCTTCTGCACGCCTTTCAAAGTATTCACTGCCCTCCCATCTCTAACTTCAAATAAGGAAAAAAAATTTAAAAAAAAAAAGAAAAGGAAATAAAATGAAAGAAAAATATGGAAAAAAAGAAAAAAAGAAAATATATGAAAAAAATATGTGTTTATTCTAAAAAAAATGGGTGAGGTGACCTAACCTAGCGGTCGTTTCTTAACGACCAACGGTCCGACCTTCTTAAACCAATTTTGATCGGGTTGTCCCGCATCACTGGTTCTAGCCGAAGTCAGACTCCACCTTGAAGACCTTTTGCTGGGCTGGCTCCCTCTAGGCCGAGACTCCAGCAGAAGCCCAGTCCTAGTCGAAGTCAGACTCCACCTCGAAGCCCTTCTACAGGTTTGGCTCCCCTCAGGTCGAGACTCTAGCAGAAACCGAACATCACTCCAAGTCTTCCCACCGAACCAGTTCCTTCGAATGCATACTCATGGAGTGCGCAGTTGCAGCCCCTGGCGGGCCCCCTTTGGAGCAGCTCAGGCGAAGAAGAAGAAGGAGACAAGAAGGAGAGGCGTGCAGTAGCCAAAGCAAAAGCCTTCATTGATTAAATGTCTCTTACATCCTACGGAGGTTCTCGACATGCCAGGAAGCCTCCCGGAGGTCTAAGTTATATGTAAGAAAATATCCTCCCTAGTGACACTCCGGAAGCAACCGGGGGTCCCTGGTGACACTCCTGGAAGCAACTGGGGGTGCGCCAGTCATTTTTTCAGATGGGCTTCCTGGGAAGGAGGGCGGTGGTGCCTCCGCCTCCGTCACCACCCCCTCTCCCGGAAGTCGCTGGGTCTTCGGAGCCTGGCATCGGCTCCACCTAGAGGATGTGGGTGCCCTTCCGTAAGTGAATATATGAGGAAGGGGTACAACCACGCCTCCTCGACCGTGCTGTCCTTCTTGGATTTCACCAATCTAGTGATTCCAAGATCAGTAGCAGCCACTCCTCGTCAAGCTACTCCCAGTAGCGTTGTGATGACCACAGCCCTCACCACGGTGACTATGTCCATGACTGTCCCCTCATTCAGTCGCCCGACCAGCGCATCTAGGAGGTTCGCAGGTAGGCTGCACCCGTTACATAAGCGACTACCTCCTCTGCCCCCCGGGGCCCTTCCACTTTCTCTTACTTCAGGGGAATCTCGAGCTCAGCGGACTTCTTCTCTAACTGGGACGCCCCCGCCTAGATGGAAGTGGGATGTCCTCGCAGAAGCATCATGCAGCCTCTCAGACCTGAAGCTCACTAGAAAACTTTCCTTGGCATAAGCAAGGAGAGTAAAGCTAGGAGAGAAGAGTCAAAGAGAAGAGGATGTTCCTTTGAGGCCCGTCCCCCTATGCTTAAAAAGGCGGGGGATGGCCTCTCTACAGCGGATCTTACTGATCCCTTGTACCGATTATAGGTATGCACCTCATTAATGCCAGGCCAACTGGAAGATGTCACGTGCTGGCATTGGACAATGCGCGTGCCTCATCCTTAGAGAAATCTGCATCGATCTAGGAAAAACATTTATTGTCACCATCGAAAGTCGAAGCACCACGAAACCCCCTTCAATGTGAAGGCATGGTCCTCGAAGCACAGATGCACGAAGACGTCGACAGCGTAAAGGGATGCCCCGATCCATGTCAGCACGATTATTACTCTCCACATCCAGAACGCCGCTTTGTCTTCTGGGCTCAAGAGTGGGGAGCAACTGATACGGCTGTTTCCACTGACGTGGAACCCACCTAGGTGCCAGTTGTCAGCTAGCAGATGAAGGCGCCACCTAAGCCTGGTGCCCAAGCAAGAAGCCAAAGTGAATCCCCTACCGAGATCAGCCCTCGGTCGAGGTCGAACTCAAAACACCACCAAGCCAAGAACAGGAGGCAACAAAAATTCAAATCATGGAAGGAAAGAGGGTCATCTTCACCTAGACCCCACATCTAAGACAGTACAACTAAAAAGCGGCAGTCCGCCACCTGTGGCTTGCGGAGGAGGGTGCCTCATCGGAGCACCAGGATCCTCTCAGACCCCAGCTCATACTGATCGAGAAAGAACGTCCCTCTCAAGGTACAGCACTCCCCAGTCCACTGTTTGCACCATCCACAAATAAGAGATTGCGCCAGAGGATTCAGATCCTGGGATGACCACCCATAGGCTAGTGCTTCGTCAGGTTTCCCAAAACATGGTGACCAACTAGAGCATCAGAGCCAGCAACATGATTTCCCACCTCAATGGGGCAATGGCAGCTCACGCGCAGTTCCCGTGTGCTACCAGATGTCACCCCCGAGACTCCCCTAAAAAGGGAAACATCTGGAAAGCAAGATATATACGACATCTCCATCCAAGAGGAAGGAAGTTCGATTCGAAGAAGAGTAGGAAGATGAAGGGCCTCCAATCGAGAGGAGAATAAGCAAAAAACCGGCAAGGGAAGGGAGGTAGAGGTTGGCACACAGAAAGGAAGAGCAAACCAGACGCCAGGCTCTGGGAGCTACCGGGGAACTTGTCGAAAGAGTCCCACGGACATAGCCGATCCCGCTTTAATCCTCCTTCTCTGCTAACTCCCTACACTCATCTCCTTCTCGGAAAGTACATGGCCTCCGAGCATGAAAGTCAGCAAGGAGAAACTAGTGAAAGGTAAGTAAAGGTAAGCAACAGACACGTTTTCTGTTACGATCTTCTTTCGTGAAATTCTTATCACCCTCTGGAAGCGGAAAGTCCCCCAATCTCTCCGCACCTCAGAGATTTCTGTTTCACTCGATAGTTCTGCTGACTTGATCGTCGGAGTGTCTTCGCCAGAATCCCTGGCCCAAGGTCCTCCTTTGTCTTGCAGGACTCCCAGGGCTAGCAAGCCGATCGCAAGGAGGAGGAGGAGGAGAGCCAAGTGCCCGGCAGGAACCCGACACCCAGGAGCTACGGGCCACGACAATCCAGGCGGCAACAACTCTCAAAATAAATTAGAATATAAAGATATTTATAAATTTGTCTTTATATTAAAAGCATAGTCCATACAAGTTTTAAATCATAATTTAAAGACTCTAATAGGTTCGAGCCTAATGGTTTGGGTTAGGTCCAAATTTAGCAAACTTAAACCCAATTCAAAAATAGATCGAGTCCAATTTTAGAACCCGACCTGGACCATGGATCCTTAATAGGGGTTGGATCGAGTCTAAGCAGATTGTGTCAAGTCAGAATAAGATCAACTCGATCCATTTATTATTTTATATATAAAGAACTTTACGAGTTTCGTTCAGATAAGGAACCGAGAGCGATTGGTATTCATATATAATAGTTTAAACAAGGTAAATATTTTATTAGTTAATTTAAAAATAGATTAATTAAAATAGTTGTTAGACCATCCAAATAGAGTAGGCCATTTCAGGTACTTTGTGGGAAAAGACCTTACCTTTTAATTTTTTTCTATTTTTTCCTTATTTTCTCTAATTTTTCTAATTTGTTTTATTTTTTTGAAATTTATAGTAAGTTTTTCTCTGTATCTTCTATCCTTAAAAGCCTTAATCGAGGTTGAAGTGCAACTGAATAGAAAAGTGGGGAAGAACTGAATATAAAAGTGGGGAGGCTAAATGGGAAAGTTGAAGTGGCTTAATTGAGAATTCGAGTGGCCAAACATGAAAGCTTAGTTGATGATAATTTTAAATTGTATTTACATATAAGCTTTTAATTAAAATAAATATTTTATCAATTAAAATATAAATAATATATGATTGGGCCTTGGTGGTTAAGGTAAAAAGTGAGCTATTTAAGAATTTGAAGTTCAAATCTTTTCATATATCTATTTATATAAATTAAGAAATATAATTTTGGTTCTAAATTCAAGCTTTTTAAATTCAAGCTTATAATGCTAATTTCTTAACAGATAATCTGTATTTTAAAAATTATTGACACTAAGTTCTTGATGTATAATCCATCAAAAAATTGCTTTATATTTGTTAAAATTATTTTATATTTACTAAAATATTTCTAATTGCATTTTCATTAGAAATAAAAAATTATTTTATATTTGTTAAAATATTTTTGACTGTCTTTCCATCAAAAACAATCATTCAAATAATTTAAAAATTATTAACTCTAATTTCTTGATAGATAATCTACCAAAAAAATTATTTTATATTTATTAAAGTATTTTTGACTGCCTTTTTGGTAGAAACAACTATTTTAATAATTTAAAAATTATTGAATTTATATTTTTAATGGTAAGTTATGTCAAAAATATTATTACAAATAATTTGTCACTAAATCAGTTACAAATTTTTTTAAAATATTTTATTTTTTAAAAAAGAATTCTGAAGATTTCTTGATGAAATTAGTTCTGATAAATAATCCATCAAAAATTTGTTAGAGATTTTAAGACATGTTAAATATATTTTGTTATTAATATTGTTTTGATGAAAATCTGTCATTGATTCATCAAAAATTTCCGACAGATCATGTCCATTAATAAAATTCTGTCACTGAAATATTATTCCTTGCAGCACTTTTGAAAGTGGGCTAGAGAGGCTAGTTTTGCTGTCATGGCTACATATGCAGGGCATGATGGTTGATCATGAAGTCGGCATGTATATTGTGGGTGAACAAGGATCCGATTGATTCATGCAGGGGTCAAGCTAGAATTGATCTAATTCTATTCTTTGTTTATCGGAATTGAAACTAAGCAAAAAAATATTGGAAACAACTGGCATTAAATTGAGCTTCATATTGTTCGAAAATAAAGAAGTACAACAACTTGCTAATTTTATGTATAAAAATATATAATTTATTAATCTTATTAAGAAATACATACGGAACAAGTAGAGAGATAGGTAAATAGATAATTTAATAACTACAAGATATAATAAAGAATTTAAAAATAAACTATATATCTAGCATATTACACCAACAAGAAAACTCGCCATAAGAATCAACTTAAACGGGGTGTCTAGAATAAAATAATTCATGAAGTGGCATGAACTTTATATATCATAGTATAAATTTTCTATTCATTATATTATGCAATATAATTCGATTGCGTTCGTGTTGGATCAAGTTATCCAATATTTTGATCCGAAACCAAAGTGATTCAATTGGGTTTTCAACTCGGTGACGGAATCGAGCAATATGTTTTAGATCCCACACCAAAGTGATCGAATTCGATCAGTTCAACTCTGTACTCGAACTTATTGTGATCCACAAGGCCACAAAGGTCCGTTTCAATGTGGCATGGATCGCAGCATAAAATACTCCTTAGTGCATGGCTTGCAGCATGCAGTTTTTCATGGTGCATGATGCGCACAACAATTTTACATATAGCCGCACTCATCTCCATGGGTTCGTTCAATTGCAAGCACGAATCTTGATGTATATATCTTCAAAACTTGTCTTCGTGTGCTCGTGAACCAAATTGGCAGCCTTGCATGGTTTGTTGGAGCTGGTTCCTACTCAAGGATGCACAAACCATACTTTTTTTTATGAGAAGGCTTGGCCTAGACCGAATCTTGATATAAACATTGCTTGTCGAATTTACCTTCCGTTTCTTTTTTGTATCTCGTGTTAGCAAGACGTGAAACATCTCAGGAAACAAAAAGGTTAATTAAAGTTCTTGGAAATAGTTGGCATAAGACGACATTCGTAACTTCCCTTTCCTTCAACAAAACATTTACTCAAATCCAGAAGCCCATTTATTTTGTTATTATACTATACGTACAAAACAGTAGAACACACACACACACACACACACACACACAGAGAGAGAGAGAGAGAGAGACTCTTGGTGCAAGGAGTACAACATGCAGGGCCTCAGGTAGTTGTACGTCTACGAGTTAAGGGTGCCCCCCGTCCCCACTCCCATAACCAGATCCATAGCCTGAACCGTAGCCAGACCCGTAGCCCGAACCAGATCCAGAGCCTTCACCGCCACCGCCACCCCCGCCGCCACCACTTCCATATCCTCCACCATGGGCACCTCCGCCCTGACCGTACCCGGAACCACTGCCGGACCCATATCCCGACCCACTCCCACTTCCACTCCCACCACCTTCGCCACCACCACCTCCTCCGCCACTTCCATACCCTCCACCGTAGGCTCCTGATCCGGACCCATGTCCAGAGCCCGATCCACTCCCCGACCCATAGCCAGAGCCGCTGCCTCCACCTTGTCCACCCCCGCCACCACCGCCGCCGCCACTGCCACTTCCATACCCTCCACCACCGGACCCTGATCCACCTCCTTCACCATAACCAGACCCCGAACCATAGCCAGATCCGGAGCCATTCCCAGAGCCACCACCCCCACCACCACCTTCGCCACCACCACCACCTCCGCCACTACCCGATGTCAAGAATCGGCTTGCCTCGGAGAGGCTAATGCCTAGCAACACTATGAAAGAAAGAGCGACTAGCTTAGTACGAGCCATAGTTGCCAAAGTAGATCGAGGAGGAATGAGTTTGTATGCCCGAGGGAAGAAGGCGGGGGGGTATTTATAGAGCTGGATGCACGACTTTTAAGACATGCAAGCATCCCAATTCCTAACTTTATTTAAGCGGCGAGGATAACGCTAGCTTCTCGTTTGAAACGAAAGAAGGGGTCCAGGAAAAATATAGTCTGTCATTTGACTCACGTTATTGAGTTTTTCCATGGCTTGCTTTTTGTTTGGTGTACAATTAAGTGGTGGATTTCGTCAAAGTACGTAGCTGCTTGACCAAGGTGCTGCCGGCCATGGTTTCGAGTCGGTAGGCCCTGTTTCTACATGCCTCAATTGCTGACGATTTGAGAGTTCCCACCATTAAATTATACTTACGCTCAGCCACGTATGGCTTTCGCGTCACCCCGTTTGTTTGACAGGTTGGTTCCTTTCAACGATCCGAAGAATTGTTTTAAGTGGAAATAATGAGCAATGGGGCTACTAGACTGCCACAGGCAAGCTTGCGGATCCTTGGACGGAACGTCGAGATGAATTGCTGAAAACCTTGAACTTGCTGGTTACTTACCGTCTACCCAAGCGTAGTCCAAAACAGGCTACATGACAAGTATTTTTTACAATAAAGAGGGAAGCTTCATGGCTTAGTTTCCGCGTTGATTCTGGATATGAATGAAGAATTTTTTGCTTACCGATGGTTTTGTAAGTGAATCAGCTAGCGTAAGCATTGCCAGGCATCCTGCAAGCGGAGTCCAGCCTGGTAATGCTTTTTCTCGTATGCTTTAGTATGCAGGGTGGGTCGCGGTACAAGATGGAATTGTTTGGGAGTCAGTTGCATATAATATAGTATACGATGGCAGGATGGCAGCATCCGTTGATCGGTCTTGACTGCATTGTTATTGCTTACCAATTTCTGTTGGCTCCCTCACCCACTTTTTTTTCAAGGAATACGTCTCTGTATAGAATTAGGATCTTTAATTTCTGCACACATTTATGGTTGTTTCCGTGCCCGTTATCCCTGTTTGTACATATTTATAAACGAATAAGGGATTAAACTTGTTGTAGCCAGATGCCTGATCCAGTGCACCGATGGCATCCAGTAGTCCCGCAAGGATCTCCAATGAGGTGTGGCTCCACTTCTAGATGTTTCCTAACTTTGCCTGCATAAAAATCTTGCTTGACCGGTGGTTACCGGCAGGAGAACCTCCGATATTTAAGTTCGTCCGTTATTTGAAAAATAGTGAAGCTAAAAAGAATTTTGTTGCAAGTACGAGTATCGATGAGTCTAAGCGTGCATACATTTGGGAAGACTCTCTCTTAGCTATTTATAATGCTGGGAGGTAACTGCTTTCTATTTGAAAATTATCTTTTTCGGTTGAGAGCAATCACTTATGATTAGAAACAATCTCTTTTGGTTGAGGGCGACTACTTTTAGTTAGAAGCAATCTCTTTCGATTAACAATAACATCATGTAGATGAACTAATCTAATTAGAAATAATAGCTTCTTGTTACAATAACTACCTCCTTTTATCCATGCCTCTACTTGGGCATTGCAGACATGGCATCAACGTGCCTTTCTCATCGTTGATAATAGTAATTTGACACTTAGAATCAAGTCGCTTTGGATTGTTGGCCACATTTTACATTGGTAGTTAGTTAGGTTCAAGCAATTACTCGACCATTGGGCATCAAGAGATGTCATTCCAACTGATTTGTAATCGCTCATAATTATTCAGTTATGGGTACCATAGTTACATGATAAAATCTTTAACTTAGTCATTGACTTGGTGGTTGATCCGGATAATCTTAAGGCCAAGTATCTGAGTAGTTGTCATAATAATTGCCCCTACTTTTGAATGCAAAATGCTATCAAGTAACTTTATTGGCTTTTATCATTTCTAGAAAAGGAATGTAAAGTCACTTCTTTGGTCTTGATAGTCATGTATAATTCCTATTCCAATTTTTGACATTCATTATTTTTTTGAAAACCATCGATAGTTGAGCTTCGTCATGACTCATAAATGATTTACATGGATCTTGGTAGCAAAAGTTAATCGATTATGATTTTGAGGTAGCATAATGTTCTTCGACTCAAATTACACCACATGTCAAGATCTAACGGCTCCAGTTAAGGTTTCGATCTTGGCTATTCAAGTCGGGTATAAATAGGTTATCCCTGTCATTATTGTAGGGATCTTAGTTTTTCTATAGAGTAAATAGGGAGGAAGAAGAAGACTCGCTACTCTACTTCAAGCTCTCCAAGAAATCCCAACATTTCCCAGGTTGATTCATTCTCTGTGTTTGCTTCCTTGCTTCTTTGCATTGCTTAGAGCTCTTTTAAGGTTCTTTTTCTAGGTAGAACGGTTTCCATTTCTTACTTTCTTCTTTTTCTTCTTTTTTTCTTGAATCTTCATTTTGTTCCAGGGTAAAAGGATTTTCACCCAATTTTTCCTTGCTTTTCTTTTTTTGTTGGATCTTCTTTTCAATCTTTCCTCTTTTTCTCCGAGATATGTCTTCCTGTGATGAAAGCCACTCGATAAGCAATGTCTATTAGCTTTAAGGTTCCTGGGAACCTTCTCTAGAGGAGGTGGGTTTCCAAGATTGGAAGGATGTAGAGTTCTCTTCCCTCTAAGAGACTCACCGGGCCAAGCGACCCAACAGCCCGAAAATCCTTCTGATTGGCCCGGCAAGCAAATCTTCATCAATGATCGTGGCTAAAATCTTTTGACTTTGAAAATATTACAAATTCCTAAACCACATTCATGTTCATGCTCAAAGATCGAATGATCAAGTAACATCTATTCCATCTGGTTACCTTGCTATGTACAAAGAGTTCTTTTGTGCTAGCCTTCAATTCTCCATCCATCCTTTTATTCTCAATGTTCATGATCTCTTTTGGGTTAATCCATCCAAACTCTCTCCAAACTCTTTCCTCATCCTCTAATTTTTTTCTTGTCCTCTACAACATGCTCAGCATCCAACTTCGAATTTCTTTGTTCTACATATTTTTCAATCTTTGGAAGCATCTGCCAGTGAAGGGTTGGTAGGCCTTTGCCATGGGTGGTCCTTTGTCATCAGTCTTCCTTCTTCCATCTACAGATGAAAGAATAATTTTTTCTTCATTTTCTTTAACCAACCTTGGGAGATCAGCTAGGTTTGGGGAGAACCGAACTACTTCCTGAACAAGGGTGAGAAAATCCTCACCATTGATGAGGAAGATTTCAAAAGGTTGAGCAACATAGAGGTTCCTCTCCAACATAATATGCTATATGAGTAGAACTTATACAATGTTGAACTAAGCCCAGTAAGCTCTCTTGATAAGTTTCTCTCAAATATTTTCCTTTTTTTCTTTATCTTCAATTTTTGCTAAGTCATTTATCTTCAATTTTTACTAAGTCATTTGCTCAATTTTTACAAGCATGAAAGTACTGATAGAGTTCTTGAGTGTGGTCTAGAAGAGGGTTGCCACTCAAGGGGGCCCTTGAAAATGGTGGTCACCAAGAGGCCCCGATCGGGGCCTTCTATTAGAGGTCCCTCAGCAGTGGCGAGAGCCCCAGCACCATGATCAAGAAACTCTGTTGTCCCTATTGATGACGATGAGGTGGTGGTGATCTTGGCCCCTCCACCAGCTACCTAGGCACCATCTTTAAGATATCCGAGTTTTTCTTCTTTGGCCCCTGCAATATTTGAATCTTCTCGAGGGAAAGCCCTGCATGTTCCCTTGCGCTTTGAAGCCATCCCTCCCCGCTGACGAGGGGAGGATTCCTTCCGCCATAAGGAAGAAGTCAGTCCTAATGACTTGGCCCTCCATAAGCAATCCTCTTCCCTTGAGATTGGGAGGAGAGGAAATCTCAACCCATTGATGAGATTCTATCATTTTTTTTATCTAGCCCTAACTGGAGTAGGTCTTCTTCTACTCATTTTTTGTCAAGCAACTTTTTCCAAATAACCGATATTGCCGCCAAGATCGTCGTGGCCCGTAGCTACATCGGCGTCGGAGTGCGCTCCTCCTGCCGCCCGTCGCTCTCGGTTCCCGGATCTCCTCGCTGGGTGCGGTCGCCTTGTTGCCCGGCGGTCCTCCACTCCTGGACCAACGAGACAACGGTTAGAGACCCGGGCCGGGATTTCCGGCGGGGGCACTCCGACGATCAAGTCAGTGATGATCCAGGAGAATAGATCCTCCTGGTCGGGCCCCTCTTGATGGACCGGTTCTAGGAGGAGTGAAAAATGTGGGTGAAGGTGAAAACGCTGTAGGGGGAGAATGATAGCTGGGACAGAGGGGTGCTCTGTTCCTTCGCCTCTCCTTGTATCCCTCGCTTTCCCCTCGACTGTGGTGGTAGTGGCGCTTCGCCCTCTTAGTCGGGCTTGCGCTTGTGCTTGTTGTGATGGTGATGGTGCCGTCCCCTCTTGCTGGTGGGGGTTGCACTTCTTCCTCCCTTTTTTCTTTCTATCCCTTCTGTGTCTTGGAGTTGCTGTGCATATTACCTCTGGGTTTGCTGTGAACCAGGTTACCATTCGGCGCTTATCTCGGGATCCACGCTGGGCTGTCAGGCGCATGCAGCGGTGTCCCGAGGGACCTTTCCTTATTCATGATAGGGGGCGTTGTTAGGCGCTCTGACACTCCTCTTGGTTGCCTCATTCTGGAAAATTTGGGGGTGCTTCGAACGGCGGGCCACCGCCCGCAGGATTCGAATCTCCGAATTGGTGTAACTGGCAGTTGTAGGTGGTCAGTACGGCCTGGAAAGTACTTCAGTGCAATCCTCGGGCGGCTCGCCGGTGTTCTGGGCCTGTGAAGACCTCGTCCGGACTGGGGCCGAGCTGGGATGGCATGACTCGCTCCAACCTCAATGTTCCAAGCTCGCGGGGGTGCCTCGGTGGAGGAGGGCGAAAGGCGGACCCAGTCCAGAGGGCGTGCGCTCGGAGAGGCTCCACATCGACAGGTGGGCTCATGGCTCGACCTCGACCGCAGGGCACTAGCCTCCGAGGGTCTCGCTCTGGAGGGTGGAAGGCAGACCCGGTCCAGAGGGCGCGCGCTCGGAGAGGCTCCACATCGACGAGTGAGCTCATGGCTCGACCTCGATCGCAGGGCACTAGCCTCCGAGGGTCTCGCTCTAGAGGGGCAGAAGGCGGACCCGGTCCAGAGGGCACACGCTCGGAGAGGCTCCACATCGATGGGTGAGCTCTTGGCTCGACCTCGACCGCAGGGCACTAGCCTCCGAGGGTCTTGCTCTAGAGGGACGGAAGGCGGACCCAGTCTAGAGGGCTCGCGCTCGGAGAGGCTCCACATCGACAGGTGAGCTCTTGGCTCGATCTCAATCGCAGGGCACTACCTCCGAGGGTCTCACTCTAGAGGGGCGGAAGGTGGACCCGGTCAAGAGGGCACACACTCGGAGAGGCTCCACATTGGTGGGTGAGCTCATAGCTTGACCTCGACCGCAGGGCACTAGCCTCCCGAGGGTCTTGCTCTAGAGGGACGGAAGGCGGCTCCGACCTAGGTGTCGAGCTCATGAGCTCGACCTTGCAAAAGACTGAGCTCAGCTTGCTATCCTGAAAGAGCTCAGCTCAGCTCGTTAGTGGGGTCCGAGCTGGAGGGTCGTCATGGCGTCTTCTCTCAACGTGGCACCAGCCGATTCCTCTACGTCAGTGATCCTGCCACATCATTTGCCCCCCACTCATGAGGCTCGTTAATGCACGGCACTCGGGTCGAAGGGAGTAATTACGGTGCTGACATGGAAAGGAGAAAATCTGGCACGATGATGGCCATGATTGCTGGCACTTCAGGGGCCGGCCTTGCAGTCCAATACGGGGATTTCATGTGGCCACGTCCGAGGAGCAGTTAATGTGGGCATGGAATTCAGAGTAGCCGGGATGCCATTCTCGTCGATGGGTGGCACGTGGTGCGATTCCGTTGGCGAAGAGTCTGAACCGGTACGACTCCATTAGGTCATTTCGAAATAAAAAGAGGGCCTTACCCGAATCATCTATTCTTTTTGAATTCTCCATGCCTGTTGTCGCCACGCCCAAGCTTCCTCCTTCTTCTAGTTCCCCCGAGTTTTCTAAAAGAACAGGTTAGCTTCTTCTTCCTCCTCCTCCCCCTGCTAGGATAGAGTTTTTTTTTTCTTCGGGCCTGGGGTCTTCTCTTGGGTTGAGTCCTCTTCCTGGTCTTCCACTTTGTGTTCTTCCTCTCCTTTGTCCTTGAGGAGGTCCCGTTTCGGTCCGGGCTTCCGCCCCTCTACTGATCAGGGCGAGGCCGGTCCTTCCGAGCGGAGGCCGGTACCTTCTTCTTCTTCTTCGATGGAGAGGGAGGTGCAACCCACTTCGAGCTCAGTAGGAGGCGTCCTCCCTGTCTAGTAGCCATCAGGGAACCGAGATCTAGCCCTTCTTCCCTCCTTCTTCCTCTTCTATTCCTGTCCCTGAGTCAATCCGGTCCATAGGTCCTGGTGGGGTCGCTTCGACGATCATTGCCTAGGACTTGAGGACCATCCAGGATGTCTATGGCATCCCGGCTTCCGTCTGGCTTACGGTCCCTCGTCCGGGGGAACGTGTCAGTTCTAGTGGCCCGGGTCATCTTGCCTTCTATGAGGAGACCTTCTCCGGGGGTCTCCGGTTTCCCTTCCATCATTTCTTTCTGTCAATCCTAGACAATTATCATCTGGTCCCAGCACAGCTAGTGCCAAATGCTATTAGGATCATTTTCTCCTTCATTGTGTTTTGTCACCTCCACGGGTTCGTAGCCCAATTTTCTTTGTTCAAGGCTTTCTTTGCCCTAAAGCACCACCCAACCGAGGATGGGTGGTGGTCCTTGTCTTCCCGCCCGAGGGGTATCAGGTTTGAGCTTCCATCTTCTATCAGGGGATGGAAGAGCAAGTTTTTCTTTGTTGAGGTCGAGGGGGTCGACTGGGTCTGGAGCGATCCGGATCAGTCCCCTAACCGAAATTCTGTGGTCGATGCGGCTAACCGAGATGATTACAAGCAGCTCTGCACCATCCAGATTCCTCCCCTCGAGGTCCTGTTGTCTGAGCAGAACCTTGCCGACTCCAGGGTCAACCCGACGGATGGATTGGGTGAGTTCGACTTGAACTTTTTCTTTTCTTTTGTTCTTACACCTCTTGCATTATCTCTCCCAAGCTCTAACTATTGTGTAATTTATATGCAGGTATGATCTTCTCCGAGAGTGATCTTCTGGCCATCACCAAGAAGAGGCCGCCGACCGGGCTGGCCGGGGAGCCTGCTTCCAGGCGGGTCCAGAGTGAGAGCGCATCTGCGGCCGCTCCCCCGATGGTGATCGGTCTGAGCTCGACCGCCCCAGCTAGTCCGAGTTCAGAGGTGCCACGCGCTGCTCCCGTGCCGATGGAGAGGGCAGCTTCCGCGGTGCCAAGACCAGTCCAGCAGACCCCTGCTGCAAAGCCCGAGGTGATAGTGTGGGCGGGGGCTACCGCTGCTACCGCTGCACCTCGTGATCCTCCGAGTCCACCCATCGTCATTGTCAAGGATGAGGAGACCCGGGCTGCGCCCAGCGCCTCGACAAAGGTGCCACCTGCACCGACGCCGACCTACCAGCCTGCCCCCCGGGATCCTTCAGCCAGTGGTGCAAGGTCGCCAGCTCACAGAGAGAGCCGGAGGGAGGATGCATGGTGCCATCTTCCCTTCAGGATGGGACTGGAGATCTCAGTACTCCGGAGCCCCGAGCTAGCCGAACGCATGATGGATTTCTCCATCCAAGCATATGATCGATAGGAGATGGCTAGGATGCGGGTGACTGATGTCATCCGCACCCTCTTCTCTCAGCTATACTCGGTAAGCCGCCTTTACTTCCCTTTCTCTTCTTCTTTTCTTTTTTTTTTCTTTTTTTTTACTGACTTTTTTCATGGTGCAGATCGGTGCCGAGGCCCTATTCATCAAGGGCCACTACCAGAACTGGGAGCATCTCGAGCGGCAACAGGCCGCCGAGATCGAGTCTCTCAAAGCCGACCTGAAGGGGAAGGCCGGGGTGTACGGGGTACTTCAGCAAAAGGTCAAGGACCTTAAGAGGGAGCTCGCCGATGTTGAGGGGCGAGCAAAGGGACTCCTGATGGCTCGCGACCTGGAGCGGAGTCGTTCAAAGAAGGCGATCGACGATCACTCCGTCGTCGAGAAAAAGCTCAATTGGTACAGTGCTAAGGCCGACCGGCACGAGAAGACCGCCCAAGCTGCTCAGGCGAAACTGGCAGCTGTGAAAGAGAAGCTTGCCGCGGCTGAGAAGGCGGCAGAGATGGCTGCCAACTCAGCAGAAACAGCTAGGCTGGAGGCCGCCGAGTCAAAGAGGGTGGCCGCTGAGGCCACGAAAGGTGCTGAGGACGCCGTCGCTAGGTTCAAGGCCTCGGAGGACTTCATTGCTGAAGTCCAGCAGATGACGTCGGATTCCTTTTATAAGGGATTCATGTACCTGCGTAGCCGGGTCGAGGCGATTATTCCTGACAAGGATCGCAGTCGTCTCAGGTACCCTTCGACCATGGAGGAGGAGGCTAATGAGGAGGTCGTCGCGGGAGGCGCGGACTCAGAGCCTTCGACACCAGTCGAGGGTGATCCTACCGAAGTCGGGGCAGTCCAGTCGAGGACTTCTGAGGGCGAGAACTCCCGGCCTCAGGACCCAGCAGGGAGGCCAGCCAGGGCGGAGTGACCCTTTTTACTCATTGCTTCATTTTGTACTTTCATTTCTTGTACTCAGTCTGGGTCACCCGGTATGTCGGAGGCCCAGAAGACACTTGTACTTTGTGTTAGATCAATGAAGTGAAACTCGAGTTTCTTTATCATTTGTTCTCTTTGCTGCTTTCTTCTCTCTTTCATCTCCTCTCTTCTTCTCTCCCTTTTCTCTCTCTTCTCTCTTTTTCTTTTTTTTTTACATGGGGAGATCAGAGAGAAGGACTGCACCTTGCTTAGGGGGACAAGTTGTAATACTTGAGAGCTGCTGGACTCGAAGGTGTTGTTAACTAAGGGCCATGCGGCTCAAAGGTCCCTTGGCCGGGGATCTAAACTCCGGTTTTGGGTTAGCATCCTGGAGCTAGGCTCGGGGACATCGATTGCTGAGAGCTGCTTGGCTCGAAGTTCTCTTGGCCGGAGATCTGAGCTCCGGTCTTGAGGAGGGCGTCCTGGAGCTGGGCTCGGGGACGTTGATGACTGAGAGATGCTTGGCTCAAAGTTCTCTTGGTCGGAGATCTGAGCTCTAGTCTTGAGAAGGGCATCCTGGAACTGGGCTCGGGGACGTTGATGACTGAGAGCTGCTTGGCTCGAAGTTCTCTTGGCCAGAGATCTGAGCTCCGGTCTTGAGAAGGGCATCCTGGAGCTGGGCTCGGGGACGTTGATGACTGAGAGCTGCTTGGCTCGAAGTTCTCTTGGCCGAGATCTGAGCTCCGGTGTTGAGAAGGGCATCCTGGAGCTGGGCTCGGGGATGTTGATGACTGAGAGCTGCTTGGCTCGAAGTTCTCTTGGCTGGAAATCTGAGCTCCGGTCTTGAGGAGGGCATCCTGGAGCTGGGCTCGGGGACGTTGATGACTGAGAGCTGCTTGGCTCGAAGTTCTCTTGGCTGGAGATCTGAGCTCCGGTCTTAAGGAGGGCATCCTGGAGCTGGGCTCAGGGACGTTGATGATTGAGAGCTGCTTGGCTTGAAGTTCTTTTGGCCAGAGATCTGAGATCCGGTCTTGAGAAGGGCATCCTGGAGCTGGGCTCGGGGACGTTGATGACTGAGAGCTGCTTGGCTTGAAGTTCTTTTGGCCAGAGATCTGAGATCCGGTCTTGAGAAGGGCATCCTGGAGCTGGGCTCGGGGACGTTGATGACTGAGAGCTGCTTGGCTCGAAGTTCTCTTGGCCGGAGATCTGAGGTCCGGTCTTAAGAAGGGCATCCTGGAGCTGAGCTCAGGGACGTTGATGACTGAGAGCTGCTTCAATGATGTTATATTTCCTTCTTGTTCTCTCTTTCTTTCCTTTCCCACTCTTCTTCTTTCTCTTTTTTCTTTTTGTTTTGTTTTTTTTTATTTTGGAGTGGGGAGATCAGAGGAGAGGATGCTGGTTGTACCCCCATTTTGTTCTCTTTCTTTCCTTTCCCTCTTGTCTTCTTTTCGAGTGGGGGGGTTAAAGAAGAGGTCTACCGGGCTTCCCCCTTTGTTCTCTTTCTTTCCTTCCCCTCTCATTTTCTTTTCAAGTGGGGAGATCAGAGAAGGGGGTTACTGGTCTTGATTGCCTTGGAGCTAGGCTCGAGGCCTTCCTGGACGTGGAGCTAGGCTCGGGCCCAGGGGGTTGCCTGAGATCTTGGCCCAGGTCTTTGGCACCTTGGAGCTAGGCTCGAGGTGTTGATGGGAGCTACGTGGCCCCATGATCTCTTGGCATCTTGGAGCTGGGCTTGGAGACGTTTGAGATAGAGAGCTGCTTGGCTCGAAGTTCTTTGGCCGGAGATCTGAGCTCCGGTCTTGAGAAGGGCATCCTGGAGCTGGGCTCAGGGATGTTGATGACTGAGAGCTGCTTGGCTCGAAGGTCTCTTGGCCGAAGATCTGAGCTCCAGTTTTAAGAGGGCATCTTGGAGTTGGGCTCGGGGATGCTTGGAATTGTGGAGCTACGTGGCTCGAACATTCTTCGACGTCCGGAGCTGGGCTCGGGGATGCTTGGAGTTGGAGAGCTACGTGGCTCGAAGATCCTTCTACGTCCTAGAGCTGGGCTCGGGGATACTTGGAGTTGGAAAGCTACATGGCTCGAAGATCCTTCTATGTCCTGGAGCTGGGCTCGGTGACACTTGGAGTTGGAGAGCTACGTGGCTCAAAGATCCTTTTACGTCCTGGAGTTGGGCTCGGGGATGCTTGGAGTTGGAGAGCTACGTGGCTTAAAGATCCTTCTACATCCTGGAGCTGGGCTCGGGGATGCTTGGAGTTGGAGAGCTACGTGGCTCGAGCATTCTTCGACGTCCTGGAGCTGGGCTCGGGGATGCTTGGAGTTGGAGAGCTATGTGGCTCGAAGATCCTTCTATGTCCTGGAGCTGGGCTCGGGGATGCTTGGAGTTGGAGAGCTACGTGGCTCGAACATTCTTCGACATCCTGGAGCTGGGCTCGGGTACGTTATAGTCTTTTCCTGCAATACATGCGAATACCCATGCAAGGAAAAAATCGTTACTATGATTGTTAGTAAGGGGACTTACCTTATTGGAGGCATCTTTGTAGGCTACAGGCCCTCCTCCCTCGGGAGAGCCTGATGCCATCGAACTCTTCGAGGTAATAGGCCCCTCACGGTGGAGCTTCGACCACCTCGCGGGGGCCTCCCCACGGTGATTCACGACCGTTGTCCTGACGTCCGTGGCAGTTTTATTCACCTTTCTCCTTCGCTTTCTCCTCCCCTCATGGCAGGAAAATGACTCTCGGGCGCCCCTGCCTCCCGAGCCTTCTTAGGCGCATGTGCGACCCTTCAGGCAGCGATGCCCGCCGGTTTCGCGGTGAGGTAGCTGTCGGTGGTTGAAGCCAATGAAAAAGTGGCAAGCACTTGGGGCCCCGCTCGAGGCCTGCCCCCCGTAAACCTTCGGAGGTGGGCCTCCTTGACGAGCTTCTCAATCTTTTATTCACGGTTGCAACATTTTTGATGCCATGGCCGTGATCACGGTGGAAGTGATGATACTCCACCTCATCATGACCAGTGAAGGGCTCCACCGGTGGTGGGCGTTGTAGTCCGGTGGCTCGCCGATCAAACCTCGCATGCTGATGAACTGGCGGAGCAATCCCACCATTTTGTGCTCACGCTTCTCCAGGCACACTTTCGCTGTGTGCCTGATGGTTTCGTCAGTGGGTTCCCTGTCGAAAGGGATGGAGGAGGCGACGTCCTGAAGAGGCCTAGGGGAGATTGCCACTATGCTGGCCTTTCTAGCTTGTGTCATCACCATCCTTCTACGGTATATCGACTTGGGGAGTGATGGACTTTGTCATGCCCGTCTTCTCCCCTTCCTGGCGTGCCAATCTGTTGCCGCCAAGATCGTCATGGCCCGTAGCTGCATCGGCGCCGGAGTGCGCTCCTCCTGTCGCCCGCCACTTCGATTCCCGGATCTCCTCGCTGGGTGCGGTCGTCTTGTTGCCCGGCGGTCCTCCGCTCCTGGACCTACAAGACAACTGTTAGAGACCCGGGCCGGGGTTTTCGGTGGGGGCACTCCGACAATCAAGTCAGTGATTATCCAGGGGAACAGATCCTCCTGGTCATGTCTCTCTTGATGGACTCCGCTCTAGAAGGAGTGAAAAATATGGGTGAAGGTGAAAACGCTGTAGGGGGAGAATGATAGCGGGGACAGAGGGGTGCTCTGTTCCTCTGCCTTTCCTTGTATCCCTCGCTTTCCCCTCGACTGTGGTGGTAGTGGCACTTCGCCCTCTTGGTCGGGCTTGCGCTTGTACTTGTGGTGATGGTGGTGGTGCCGTCCCCTCTTGCTGGTGGGGGTTGCACTTCTTCCTCCTATTTTTTTTCTTTCTGTCTCTTCTGTGTCTTGGAGTTGATGTGTGTGTTACCTCTGGATTTGTTGTGAACCAGGTTACCGTTCGGTGCTTGTCTCGGGATCCCCGCTAGGCTGTCAGGTGCATGCAGCAGTGTCTCGAGGGACCTTTCCTTATTCATGATAGGGGGCGTTGTCAGGCGCTCCAACACTCCTCTTGGTTGTCTCATTCTGGGAAATTTGGGGGTGCTTCGAACGACGAGCCATCACCCGCGAAATTCGAATCCCCGAATTGGTGTAACTGGTGGTCGTAGGTGGTCAGTACGGCATGGAAAGTGCTTCAGTGCAATCCTCAGGCGGCTCGCCGGTGTTCTGGGCTGGTGAAGACCTCGTCCGGACTGGGGCTGAGCTGGGATGGCATGACTCGCTCCGACCTCGACGTTCCGAGCTCACGGGGGCGCCTCAGTGGAGGAGGGTGGAAGGCGAACCAGGTCTAGAGGGCACGCGCTCGGAGAGGCTCCACATCGGCGGGAGGGCTCATGGCTCGACCTCGACCGCAGGGCACTAGCCTCCAAGGGACTCGCTCTGGAGGGCGGAAGGCGGACCCGGTCCAGAGGGCGCGCGCTCGGAGAGGCTCCACATCGGCGGGTGAGCTCGTGGCTCGACCTCGACCGCAGGGCACTAACCTCCTAGGGTCTCGCTCTGGAGGGGCCGAAGGCGGACCCGGTCTAGAGGGCACACGCTCGGAGAGGCTCTACATCGGCGAGTGAGCTCTTGGCTCGACCTCGACTGCAGGGCACTAGCCTCCGAGGGTCTTGCTCTGGAGGGGCGGAAGGCGGACCCGGTCCAGAGGGCTCATGCTCGGAGAGGCTCCACATCGGCGGGTGAGCTCTTGGCTCGACCTCGATCGCAGGGCACTAGCCTCCGAGGATCACGCTCTGGAGGGGCAGAAGGCGGACCCGCTCCAGAGGGCATGCACTCGGAGAGGCTCCATATCGACGGGTGATCTCGTGGCTCGATCTCAATCGCAGGGCATTAGCCTCCGAGGGTCTCGCTCTGGAGGGGCGGAAGGCGGCTTCGACCTAGGCATCGAGTTCATGAGCTCGACCTGGCGGAGGACTGAGCTCGGCCTGTTGTCCTAAAAGAGCTCAGCTCGGTAATGGGGTCCGAGCCAGAGGGTCATCGTGGCGTCTTCTCTCGACGTGGCGCCCGCCGGTTCCTCTACGTCAGCGATCCTGCCGCATCAACCAACTTATGTTTTTTCTTATTTGTAGCTTGCCCATGATATATGCATAGTCCATGAAGGGCTCACCTTCTTTGTTAAACTTTGTCATTCCCTGGACAACAAAGTTAAGTTTGTTGAAGCTTGTGCGGAGATTACTGAATAGATCTTGAAGGCAACTAAGGCACAAGAGCTGAAGCTTTGGAAGGAGTTGGCTACCTCCTAGACAACTTCCTAGAACACTATTTGGGAGGGTGAAGCTTAGGTAGCAAAGAAGAAGGAGATACTCGCTAGAAGGCGAGAGTACATCGCTGAGCTAGAAGCTCAGTAGGCAAGATCGAGACCCTCCTCTGAGCAGCCAAAGAATGAGCCACAACTACTGTAGCCCAGGCCATTGAAGACTATAAGAAATTAGAGAGCTTTCTCTAACAAGTTGTCGAGGGCTTAGCAAATGCCTACCAAGTCGGGTTCAATGATTATATGGAAAAAAGTTGCTTAGGCTCACCCCCAACTAGATTTGAGCAAAATAACAATGGTTGAAGAAGCACTCGAAGGAGAGGAAGACTCAAGGAGGAGGCTACCAGTACTGAGGAGCCTGTTGTCGAGGAACTTGAAGCTAAGGCAGCCATAACTAAAGGCCCCTAAGAACCTACAATAAATCCCAAAGAGTAGATTTAAGATTTTTTTCTTTTCTTTCTTGTAATATTCTGCTTTTTTAGACTTAGTCCACCTTTTGCACAAACTTTTATGAATATCAATGAAGAAGCACTTTTTCCTTCAATGTTGTGTATTTATTTGTCATACATTTATTGAGTGCTTCAAAAAGATATTTGCTAAGTACTTTAGTCAGAAAAGTAGCCTTAGCTGGATAACAATTCCCTTCAATCAAACTTAGTCAAATAAGTAGTCCTTTGACTATAATATTTGTTCAAGTCTCTTAGTCAATTAGGAAGTTATTCATCTAGTTAAGCATCATCCCCTAGATATAGGAATCGAACTCCTACTAATAGGATTTAGTATTTTTTCAATCAAATGTAAATAGTTAGTCATTGCTTAAACATGTGCTCCTTTTTAAACGATCAAGTATCAGTTGATTGCTAGAGTTGTTAATAATCAGCTATCAATTAGTTGCTGTTACTTCTAAATGATTAACTCTGCTACTTCTTTTCCTTGATGACTGTGTGTCAATCAATCATTTTGAAGTCTTATGGCCAGATGTCATTTGGCCATTCCTGTAACTTAGTTAGGTATCTATCAACTAACCCAGTTATTATGTCTTTTTATTCTTTTTGATGATCAAGTGTCAATCAATCTCCTTAGCTTTTGGTTTATGGTTGTTAGTTGGCTACTACTCTTATTGACTGAATAACTTGGTTGCTTTCTTACTTTTGATGATCGAAAGTCAATCAATCACTTAGTTCTCTTCTTATGTCTGGATGTTAATTGGTCATCTTGACCATTTGTCTTGGATCATTATCCTGATCATTTCTTTTGGTAGCCAAGTGTCGATTGGCTGATTGCTAGATTTTAGTGGACCAGAGAGGTTTCAATGGATCTCTTTTTGAATGATTGGATGTTAATCGATCATCTTTGTGGACTGGGTATTAGTCCATTGATCAAGCTTCAATGGGCCTTAGGGGCTTCAATGGATCCCTTATAGATGATTGGGTATTATTCAATCATTTTTGTCTACTGGGTGTCAATCGGTCATTGCCATAGTTGATCGAGTATCAATCATTGATTTGCCAGGCTTTAGTGGACTTTTGCAGTAATTGGGTTTAATTCATTAGACCTTATATGGCAATTAAATTTTAGTAGACCCTTTAGACTTTAGTGGGCCTTTTTTAGGTCTAAGTGAACCTATGGGCTTCAGTGGGCCGAGCTAGGCTTCAATGGACCTTCTTATTAGTAGGTGCTAGTTGACTTGGGATGTATCCTTCATAAATACAATCAGCAAAATATCTTGTTGCATTATTGACCTGATACGTGTACATCACTAAAATTATATATATTTGCAGATTCTTGGCATCCAAGCCTAAGAAGATAGTGTTCCATTAAGATTCCTGATCCTATAGCCTTCTCATTAGAGAGCTTCGGTTACTCGATAAGGTCCTTCCCTAATTTGGAGCTAGCTTTCCTCGCTTAATTGATCTTAAGACCTCTGTTTACCATGGCATTAGATCTCCTAGGTAAAATGTCTTTGATTTTACTTGACTATTATAATACTAAACGACCTTTTAATGATATATTACCATTTTCAGGTGGGCTTAATTTCAAGTTTCCTCTAGCAGATCCAGATTGGCTCTTAGTTGGTTTAAATTGCTTGGTTCTTTATAGTATTCAATTTTTATAGTTGGTAGCCCAATCTCGACTAGAATCCCCACTTCAATATCGAAGGCTAAGTTGAATGGTATCTTATTTATCAATACTTAAGGAGTTGTTTAGTATGCCCATACACCCCATGCAACTTTTTTGCCCACTACCTTTGGCTTCATCCAGCTTAGTTTTGAAATGTTACAAAATTATTTGATTTGTGACTTCAGCCTCTTCATTTAATTATGGATATCCGACTGATATGAACCGATGTAGGATATGTAGTTCAATGCATAATTTCTTGAATGCCTAATTATCAAATTGCTTTCCATTATCAATTATAAGGACATGTGGCAATCCAAATCGGTAAATAATTGATTCCAGAGAAAGTCCTTGATCTTACTCTCAATAGTTTGAGCCAGGGCTTTACTTCCATCCATTTGGTAAAATAGTTGATGGCAACCAGGAGAAACTCTTTATTTGATGGCTGGGAGAAATAGATCAAGTATATCCATGCCCTATTGAGCAAAGGACCATGAAAATGAAAGCTGAGTCAGTCGATTGGTTGGCTATCACAAGATGTTTACATGTTGCTGGTATTGATTACATTTCCAAACGGGATCCATAACATCTTGTCACATTGCATGCTAATAATATCGTTGTCTTAAATCTTTGTAGGCTATGGACCTATCCCCTAGATGGTTTCCACACATATTCCTTCATAAATTTCCTGAAGTACGTAGTTAGCTTTAGTAAATTGTGAATACTTAAGCAAGGGTACAGAGAAAAATTTCTTATAGAGAGTTGTCCATCCAGCATTATATATTAAGGAGCTGTCCACTTCAATCACTTCACCTTCAAAGGATTGTCCAGCAGGGCTCCTTCTGTTAGATATTTGACCAATGAGTCTATCCAACTTAATTCATGAGCAACCAGTTGGACTTTTCTAACATCATTAATACTCGATACATTAAGATAATGTAAGTTTGCTTAAGAGAGTTGTTAGTTGAAGTGGCAATCAAGGAAAGTACATCTACCCTATCATTCTCTTGTCTTGGTATATGAGAGATGATAAAATATTTGAGAGTCAACGTAATAGTTTACAGTTTGTCAAGATACTTGCCATAGTCGGGTCTCGAGCTTCATATTTACCTATTGCTTGACCTGCTACTAGCTATGAGTCAATGAATACCCATAGGCTCTTTAGTCCAAACTCTTTAAAAATCTTCAACCTGACTAATAAGATTTCATACTCGGCTTGGTTGTTAGTTGTTTTGAAAGAAAAATGGTGTGCATATTTGATGACCACTCCTTCCACGTTTGTGAGAATTGGACTAGCTTCACTTTCTTAAGAATTTGATGCACCATCTACATACAAGATCTAGGTTATCTCAAGATCAAGCTGTTCAATTGGCCCTTCATCAAGTGTTTCTTTTGATCAGGTGCACTTGACTAGAAAGTTAACCAAAATTTAAGCCTTTATAGATGATCTTGGTCAATAAGGCATATCAAACTTGTCGAGTTTGATGGCTTATTTTGCTATTCTTATATAGATATCGGTCATTGCAGAATTACTTTAAGTGGTTTGTTAGTTAATACTATAATTGAATGTTTTTAAAAATAGGGCTTAAGATATTGTACAAAAATGAATAAAGCATAAACAATTTTTTTAGCCTTAGAATACATGGTCTTGGCATCATAAAGTATTCAACTAGTATAGTAGATATGTTTTTGAACTTCTTTGTCATCCACCTGAACTAGTATAAAGTTCATTGCTTCTAGAGATGCAGCAAGGTATAAGTAGAGACCCTCTTCAACTTTAGGCTTAGAGAGCAGTAGTAGAGATCTGAGGAATCTCTTCGGTTCTTCATAAGCTTTATAGCATTCATCTATCCATGTAAAATTATGCATTTATTATACAGCCTTGAAGAAAGGTAGGCATTGTTTGGCTAACTTTGAGATGAACCACCTAAGGGCTATAATTTATCTAGTTTTTTTTAGAAGTCAGATGCGTCATATCGAGAATCGTTTGGATTTTTTTTAGATTTATCTCGATGACTTGCTTAATGACTAAGAATTTAAGAAACTTGCTGGCAGTTACATCAAAGGCACATTTGCTTGAACTTAGCTTCATTTGGTATCGACGAAGGTTTCCTCCAAGTCTTAGATATGGTCAGATTCTTTAAAACTTTTAATATGTCGTTAACATAGATCTCCATATTTTGCTTATTTGGTTTTTGAAGATCTTATTGACCAGTCATTGATATATTATAGCTATATTTTTTAAACCAAAAGGCATTACTTTGTAACAATAAATACCTTTCTCAGTTATGAAAGTGATATTTTTCTCATCTTCAAGTACCATCCAAATCTTATTATAGCTAAAAAAGTATCCATGAAGCTCAGCAGTCTATTCTCGAAAATTACATCAAGTTGGTCAGTCTTTGAAAGAAAAAAGCTATCCTTCATGTATGCCTTATTGAGATTTGTATAGTTGATCTAAATTCATTATTTTTTATTAGCCTTTTTGACCATCACCACATTTGCTAGCTAATCAAAATACTTGAGCTTCTCAAATGGACTTGGTAGCTATAAGCTTGTCAACTTCCTTGTCAATATCTTTCTACCTTTTAGAAGAAATTTTTTTCTTTTTTTGTCTAACTAGTTAATACCTCGGATCGACATTCAACTTGTAAATAATCACTTCTAATGAAATTCTAGGCATGTCTAATGTTGATCAATTAAAGATGTCAGTGTTGTGCTATAGGAACTCCAATAGTCAGTTCCTTTCTTTTTTAGATCAAAGGATTTTAATTTGCACCACTTTTCAAAGATCCTCTTTCTTCAATGGAAAAGAGATTAGTTGCTCAGTTGGTTTACCTCGATTCTCCAGCTCTCTGTGATCTAGTTGATTGATCGAAAGCGTCTCATTAGCTTTTTACACTTTAGTAGTAACCATTAAACACTGTCGCGCTAGTTGCTAGTCTCCTTGTATTTCTCTAACTCCATTTCTTGTAGAAAATCAGATAAGAAGATAATGGATTTAGATAATTGCTTCTAGCCGATTCAATCCTAGTTGCTTGAGAATGACATTGTACACTGAAGATACCCGAATAACTATGAAAGTCAGTTGAACTATACTTTGTCGAGGTAGCATTCTTGCCATGATGGCAAGAGTGATCTCATCTTCAACCGTGGCCGAGTTTTTAGAGAACCCTACTAAAAGGGCTAAGACTCTTCTTAGTTGATCTTCAAATAAATTCATTCGAGAGAAAATATCATAAAATAATATATCTGTAAAGCTTCCATTATCAACTAACTCTTTTAATCATAAATTATTATTTTCATAAACACGAAAATATCATCATCATAAGAAGTTTGAACTTCTACTAAATCATTATTAGAAAATAAAATTGTATTACACCTCTCTACCTCTTTAAGAAACCTTTTTCGGATCTTGCCCTTTAGGCCACATACCTCTCGAGATCATGTTAACAAGCTTTCTATTGATCAACAATTTGGGTGATGAGATGAGCTCCTCCATGAATGTATTTTCTAAGGTAGCTCCACTAAATAAGATCTTCTATCTCATTCTTCAACTAGATGCATTCCTAGATATCATGAATGTGGTCATGATGAAATTAGCAGTATTTGCTTTGGTTATATAAAGTTGATGGAGCTTTCATTAGGTGAGGCTTTCTCAGAAACTTTTCTTTCTCAATCTTCATAAGAATCTTGCTTACAAAGGCCATAAGAGAAGTGTAGTTGGCATATTTATCAACTAAATCCTTTGGCCTAGGACTTCATTGACATGAGGAGTCATGTTTCTTGGCCAGACTCTTGTTTGACTCTTCTCGAACCTGCTTCTTCTTAGACTTCACTACAAAAAAATTGAACTACACCCACGAGAAAAATACGTTGATAAAAGTTTAAAAAATGTGGATATATGCCTACACCCATGTTGACACACACGTTTGGTTAAATGTGGGTATGTCCGCCGTGGGTATAGTTTATAGCCACTTTTCTTTTCCATGTATATAGGCATGCTTTACCCACGTAATATCTTACGTAGGTAAGATTGTATACGTGGGTATAAATATAGTCTATACCCTCATTTATAAAATGTGGATAATTAAATACACACGAATTAAATTTCATTAAAATTAACAAAATATGGGTATAAATGAACCTGTACTATCAATAATAAAATGTGGATATATAATTAAATATAGTCATGCTCAATCCAATTTCAAAATATAAATTACCTGTAATAATAAATAAAAATAAAAAAAAATATAAAATAATTACAAATAAGATAATTTTCATCATTATTTAAATATAATTGAATATACATAATGGTAGTCTTACAAAAATATTATCTCAACAACTTTGTTAATTTCATCATGATCCAAAGAACAAGAAACAAAATATAGTACTGATTTCAAAAAAAAAGTAAATACTAGAACTCAAAACATATCATAAAACAAGTTCCAACTATTTTACTGCACCATAAAGAAAATAAAGATAAAATAAACTTTGCAAAATCTTCATATCTTCCTTGACACCTTTCATTATATCACATGAATCTGCAAAAGAAAGGAATCATATAAATATTTGTCATTTCAGAGCTAGTATAAATTATTATTAAACCAATAATGTACACAGATACATACATAATCTTTCCACTAAATAATGTGAGTGCCCACAGTATATTTCATTAAAGATCGACTTTTGTCCGTTACAAGCAATGAAGCATCAGACTCAATTGTATAAGAAACAGAAACCTCACAAAACACATCTTCCAAATTTTTGCCCATCAACATCTTATCTTTATCATCAGAAATAAATGTTCCTTTACTTACTTCTTTTTGTGAGATATCCAATAAAATTACTTCTTCATCCTGCAAGTACTGATTTCCTATAATATAATGAATAAGTCCTGATAATTTATCACTTAATAACATTGAACTATTCTATTAAAATATGTGAATACATTAAAACAAATTTTACTTACAATTTTAGATGATTCAAGAATAGGTGATATATTCACTTGAGATGAGTTTAGTTCAACTCTATCACCATTCTAGAAATAATAAAGAGTTAGCCAACTTTCTTAAAAAATATTAAATTACAAGTATTGCATAAAATAATGATATATAGATATCTCTGGATTATGTTTGCTACTAACAGATAACATTTTATCAATCTTTAATGAATGATCATCAGCTTCTTTCATGTTGGCAATACCTTGTTAATAAATAAGTATAATAACGGGTTAAATTCATCAATCAAATAGCAAGTAGAATAAATGGTCATCGAATTCTTTCATGATATTTTTATAATTTTAAAAAAGTCAGAACAACTCTGAAAATAAAGATTAAGTTATCCAATCTCATTTATATAGAAATAAAAAAAGAATTACACATTTAACTAAAGTACTCACTAAAACTATTGAATCATAAATATTTGCTACTTGGACTTGGAAAGTTCCAACTTGACCTGCCAAGTCATTGACCATTTTACGCAAATTCTTATTTTCATTTTTCAAGACTTCATTTGTTGCTTTAGAGCCCCACAATGAACTGGGAGTTGGTCCTATCCCTAAGCAACGGATCATTTCTAGTCTTTCTTTACCAAACTATTTAGAAAATACTTCATCCTCTTCTACATCTTTAAATATTTCCTTTTGGTTCCAGTAAACATGTATGTATTAATTACAAGAAATAAATATTATAATAAAAAATAAGATAGACTTATAGTTTAATTGACTAATAAATGATACTTATAACTAGTCCAGCAGTAGCATCATTTACAAATTTACCATTCTTTATAGTACGAGTCTTCACCCATATGCAGGGACGACTCATTTTTTTTCCTGTCCTTTTGAACTGAGTATACAACATAAAAAAAAATAGTTGAACATAACACACATATTTCTCAAAGCAAGCACTTAAAAAAATTTGGATGGATTTCACATAAAGGTGATTGATTTACGCGAAGCTCCTTGTTCCTGTACAATAGAGATACTTATACTTCTTCTTGCAGTCAATATTGATATCTGCCATTTTCTGTCAATGTTCCATATATACCAAAATTTAAAATCGACATTAACTATTATAAAAAATCGATCTCAACCAATAAAGAATAATAATTTATATATACCTACTATTATAGAGTAGACAAACTGTCTATAGCTTCCATCCATTGAGCCTCTGAAACATTTTTAGGTACTTCACCTTGTCTTTTCCTATTCTTATTACAATTTCTTATTAAGTACTTTTTCCTTAAATGATACTTCATTCCTCTTCATTTTCCTACCAAAATCTTCATTGCAAAATTATAATGCTCATCTTCCACATCATATTTTTTCTGAAATAAAAAATATATTATTAATATATTATAAAAATAAGTGCCAAATCATGATGAAAAAGAAATCAATATCATTTTTATGTATTCCCAAAGTTTAAGTTTAGTGGTCTTACATATCTTTTGTCAATCATTCACATTAACTGGCAGTTGCTCATAAAATTTTGTTAAGCTAGCCAAAAAGCTCATAAAATTTAGTTTAGGAGGTAGCTCTTCAAGTTAGGATATTTCTCTCTTTTGAGGCTATACCAGTATAATCTTCATGTACAATGATCTTCTCGTCAATAACTTGCCTAGTTGCACTCCTTTTTGCATATCCAATAGAATCTAAACTAGCCACAAAGGAATCCAACTCTGTCATTGTAAACCAGTGATCATTAAGCTGAATAAATAAAAATCAATAAATAATTTTGGAATGCATATAAAAAGTTGGTAAGAAGTTAAGAGGATTAGAATATACAAAAGAAAGAATCTTGTTTAGAGAGATAGTTGTAGGAGCATCCTATATAAAAAGATGGATATAATATGAAGCAAAGTATCCACAATCATTTCTATTTGATTGCATTGGTACTTATTATTATTGAAATATAAATAAAAAGATTAATGACTATTATGCTCCATATTTCATGTAAATGTTAAATATTCTGCTTCTTACAAAAAGAGAAAAATAAACTTTAATCCATCAACTTATAGACTACACAATTCTATTTTAACAAAGATTATCATATTCGGGGTTTGCCATACTGATTGAAAGTGTACCATACTGGACATACCATACCAGACTAATACGTAGTCTTATACCGCACAAACACTCGATATACCTTGCCATCTTGTACCATATCATGTACTGACACTATAATAGGATGCCATCAATTACAAGGCTTGGTACCAAGGCAACGAACCATAATCAAATCGCAAACCACTTAAAGAATGAAGCTTATAGATATCATTATTTCCAAATTTAGAAATGAATACAAAAGATCCTTGATTAGTGCTAATTAAGGTTAAACAACCAGCAAGAGACATGTGAATCACACTATTTTTCGATACTTCTTTATAAAAGCAGGTTAAACATATAAACTGATACATTGATTAGATCTTAAACATAGAGATGCACGAGGTAGATATGCCAATTTCCAATCTTTAATAGCAACTTATCCAACCAGAATATTTACAACAACAAAAGAATGCACCAGATTAGTGTTAACTTGCAGTACTGGTTTAGAGAAAATCAGCCAAAGAAGATGCTGCTTAAGCCATTCTAAAGGTTTGCCTTGCAAAGCAGGTTCTCCATGTTTTGCCACGAAGGAAATTAATCTGGTTACGTTATATTTTGCACTGCTTGTTTCACTATTTCAACAAGAGCAAACAGTTAAATTGCAGCAAGAAAAGAATTTATATGTACAAATAGATGCTGGTTGCAAGTATCATGAACTCTGTTCTCTTCTTTTGAAAAACCCAAATACAATAAAAAAATATCCGAGATTTCTTACTAGTTTTATATGTCACAAGCACCCTATGCACTTTGAATCAAAACTAACTCATTCATGTTTTTTTTTATTTTCCTTTGCAGCAATAAAAATTGATAATATTAGATCTCCCAAGCACCTGGGCTGATTTCAGTGCTGAACCTATTATATGAAACAGCTCTTTAGAACCTATAATGCTTTAATACCTTCAATTCCATCTATGCAATAGGTGGTATATAAATAACTGACATGAAGCAGCTATTTGGTTGTAATAAAAAAAAGAGATGATCATCAAACCTGATTTTATGTAAAAGAAGTTTCATAAACAAAAATAAATAAAAAGAGGACCTTCATGTATTATAAAACTTATTTTTCTGGTTTTATGATTGTCTGTTTTTCCAGAACAGATTTTATGGGGAAAACAAAACCAAAAAGTTAATTTCACAAAGCCTATGTACTTTAGATCTTTTATGAATTGGTTTTAATAAAATGTGGCAGCCAAACATCCCCTAAAGGTATTAGCTAGTTTGGAGCTTTTCAACTAATATCATCATCAAAAAAACTCTTTAACAAAATATTTCAGAATACAAACTTAACCAGCTGAAGGCAGCACACTAAAAAGCCACAGGTACAAAAAGGGAGTTTATGACTTTATGCTGCTTGCTGTCACCAACATGGTTCATCAAGTAGTCAAAGTTTGTGGAACATGCAATCATACATGGTGGTTGATCAAGATTCAAGATCATAGAAAGCTTTCAAGTAGAAAATTATAAGATTTTTTTAAAAATTTTGTTGAACTTGGTGTTGAACTTAGTGGTTGATCAAGATTCAAGAGCACACATGCTTTCAAGCAGAAAACTCAAGAGCACATTGTTGAACATACATTCATTATTTTAAGGTATTTATAGAAGTAACATGGTCCATTTTAAGTCAGAACCAAAGTCAAGTATGTAGTGATAACATTGATAAAGAGAGGAAAAATGGATTGCTAGGACATTAAGAAGAACAGTAAGATAATGACCATAAAACAGAGCTGCAAATCATATCAGACAAAAAACATGCACTAGATGAAGCAATCCGTTCCTTCTTGTGATGATTATTTCGATGACAAAGAAAAAATAAGAGCTAGTCTTTTTAATATTTAACATATAGAAGGATGATAGAGTAAGCTTTGAAGCATGGCAAGTCTCAATGAGCCAAAAGACATAAGGAGTCTATTTTGAAAATAAGTTCTAAACGTTCGGAGTCAAGGCTGCATATTTCGAGTAATAATTGATTGAGCATGTTTTATTTAAAGTCATTGGGTGATAAAATGAATTAGAACTATCTTGGAAGCAAAGAGCGAATTTAATAAGGTTGTATACTATATCATCATCTAAGATTCGTTCTTTCTGGGTTAATTTAGCATTTACCTCCCAAAAGCCCATGCTTTTGCATTTCTTTTAAGATTCTTGAGATGATCTTAACGAATTCTACGATCTCCTCCTCTCCTTTTTTTTATTTATATGTGATTTAGGGTTTCTCAGCCCCCACCCTCCCCATGTTCACTTTTCTTGTTTTCTTCCTCCCTCCCTGAACTCTCATCTGCGTCAATGTCCCGAGACCGGAGTATCTCGATCTCTTATCTAGAAGATTTAGCCATAAAATCTATAAAGATTGTCTACCAATTAACCAATAAATAAAATAACAGTTTTATCACTTGCATCAATTCATGATCCAGCAGCAGCACAAACACAATTAAAATAATAAAATTTCCTAAAAGTTCACATTGCATACCTTCTTGAATCAAGCTGTCTCATCTTTAAAGTTGGTCTACAATTGATTTCTAAAAAAGTTTAGATGTAGTACAAATCGAACAAAGACCAGAAGAATACCTAAAAAACTCGGGAATAAGAGACACTGGGAAAAGGAACGAAAGCATTTTTCGATCGCAACATCGCTCACATCAATGTGACGAATTGAATTTAACTCACCTAGAGGTAAACTGTTAGGGTTTCGAAAGACTCACCACCGAGGGGTCGAGGATTGGAAGCGGCGGCGGAGATGGTCCGAAGGGAGGCAAGGAGGCCGACTAGAGGCTGGGCCACCTGCTCGATTCTTTCCGATTTGTTGGGGGAGCGCTGTGCTCAATCGCGGGCGATTTCTTCGCCGGATTTGCCTCCGATTTCAATTATACTTGATTTAAAATTTTATTTTTAAAATCTTAATATATATTTTAAAATTAATAATAAAAAATTAAAGTATAATATTTTTTTATTTATGACGGTAAAATATTTATTATATAAAATTAAAATTAATAGTAAATTTTTAAATTTAATTAATTATATTATTTAAAAATAATTTAATATATATTGTTATATTAATGTTATAGAAGTGTTTGTCATGCCATGTCTAGCACTCGAGCACGCCACGCGATGCATGCCCCTCACTCGACCATACCCCATACTATATGCCATGTCTAGCACTCGAGCACGCCACGCGGTGCATGCCCCTCACTCGGCCATACCCCATACTATGCCATGGCACCACAAGCACCCGGTCGTGTCCCATACCATGCCGTGGCACGACAAGCGCCCGATCATCCCATGCTCCATGCCAGCATGCACCCGGTGCCCTTCGATTGATCGTGCCTTGTCCTGTGCCCGCACGCCAACACCTCATGATGGAACATGCCATGCCCCACGGCCGCTCGTGCTCATGCCCGATGCACGCACTCGTGGAGGGCCTCAACACGCGTCCCTTGCACGCGAGATGTGTGTCTTGACCACGATAGCATGCTTCGGCACCGGGCAGATGCATCGGTCAAGGACAGTAGGGCGAGGACTCCAGTCTCCTGTAATATTAATTTTTACAATTTTTCCATCCACTTCGATTTCTTTATTTAATTGTAAATAATATTTATATAGAAATATGTAAATTATAGTATATTTATTATCATGGTTGACTAATATTATTTAATATATTTTAAAAATTAAATTTATATTAATATTAATTTAATATAATAAATTTGTATAAATTTAATTATGCAATGTAGATTTATTCGGTAATTATATAAATATTATAAAAAAATCAGTATAAATTTAAAGTTTATTTTTCTTATAAAATATAGATTACGAATTTTGTAATTATATGTTGTATACTTAATTTAAAATATGTATTCTGAAATTAATATATTTAAATATTATATATAACATAGTGACATTAATAGAATATTATATTAAATATAATGTATTTAAATATTATATTATATTAAATATAATGTATTTAAAAGTTAATATTTGATATTATATTAAATATAACAGAATATAGAATAATATGACATGTTATAATATATTATGGTATATTATGATATATTATGATATATTATGATATATTGTGATATATTATGATATATTATGATATATTATAATATTATTAATTTTTAAAAATATAAAATATAGCATAATATATTATAATAAATTATAGAATATGCTATATTGAATTATATTATATTATGTTACATTATATTATATTATAATGCTTTATATCATATTATGTGATTTTGTCATACAAAATCATATAAAATCATATAAAATCAAATTAAATTATATAAAATAATATTATATTATATATTAATATATTTTAATATAGTTAAAATCAATATTTTACATTATGTTAAATCTAATAGAATATAAATAATATGATACATTATAATATATTATAGTAAATTGTAATATAGTATAATTATATTTTTAATAGTTCAAAATATAAAATATAACATAGACTTGGGATCAGTATTAATCATTTTGGACACTCTTTTTTTAGCATACGAACTATCCATTATATTTGATTTACTCACGTTTAATAGTTGAAACGTAAGTTACAAATAGATTATAGCATTTTTACGTTTGCTAAACATGGATATATATAACCTTTTTTTTAGAATTTGAACTTTTACTCACGTATATATTTTACGTGTCTAAAAAACATGGGTGTATGTGACTTTTTTTGTAGTCTTCCATCAACTTTTTGCTGACTAAGTTCATATTCCTTCATGGGATGTACTTTTGGGCATACATCAGGAGCTCTGAATAAGATTTAGAGAAAGTCTTATCCAGCAAGAAAGTAAAACAGGAAGGGCACGGTCATCCTTTCATGGCCAACATGGCTATAGCTTCATCGAGGTGATAGATATCCAACATGGCCACTTTGAAGCGAACCATGTGATCCTCCAGCAAGTTCCTATCCTATTGGTAGATTAAGAAGAAGCTATTAGGATCTTGCAACATCTTTCAGCTAGCATTGAAGTATACTACAAATTGCTTCTCTAGTTGCTTAAAGGAATTGATATTTCTCGGCCTAGTCCAGAGTAACATGCCTAAGCAGATTTTCTCATGGTGGTTTGAAAGGCTATATAGAGTAAGATGTCTGAAGCACCTTGAATCAGCATGAGAGCTTTGTACTCTCCAGGAGGTCCAGTGGATGAATGGTGCCGTCGTAGGGCTCTAGCTAAGGTATCTTGAAATTGGTAGGAGATGGCTTCTCAAGTATTGAACTCCATCGAGCCTCTACCTCCTCCTTGGAGGTCTACTAGTCGACGTTCGATCTCTCATAGCTTACGATCATAATCATCGAGCCATCAAGATTTGGTGAGATATCAAGAAACTCCATAAGTAGATCCATCTTGGAAGGATTGGGATAAGGAACGGGAATATTTTTCTTGCCTTTGCTATCTTCCGCATCACTAATCCTTGCACCAGGGACCTGTTCATCACAATGATAGTGACCGCAACCATTTAAAAAGTTGGTCGGTGTGGGGATCTCTTGAGAGGCGATTGCTAGTTGGGTCGAATAGTAGCAACGAGAATAGAGGCTATTTCTGACTACCATTGCTATTAATTTATAGTCACCTATTGCAAACCATGAATGATGACTGTTAGCACCTGCACCTGTTGCACCAAGATGGTGAGCAACTACTGGTGATCTACCGGTTAAGGAGCACCGAGCTCAATAGCATGGCTAAGATATCCTTCATGGTAGGAAGAATGCTTGGAGTTATTGATGGAGGCACTTTGGATTCTAGTTCTCACTATGGTCTTCTCAGCTCTGGTGTGAGCTTTGGTTCTCACTGTGGTCTTCTCAGCTCCGATGTTTTCTCTTTTTCTTGGCATACTAATTTGTTGCGACCAAATGCTCAGTCTGGTGCTCTAGTGGTCCCGCAAGCATCTTCGATGAGAGGCGACTACACCCTTGGGAGTCTCCTAGCTCAGCCTACAAGAAAAATCTTGCTTGATCATGGTTACCGATAGGGGACCCTTTGACACTCAAGTTAGTTTGGTATTTGGACAACAATGAAGCTTTGTTGCAAAAATGAGTATCAATGAGTGTAAAGTGTGTGTACCTTTGGAAAGGTCCCTTCTTATCTATTTATAATGCTTAGAAGTAATTGCTTTTCGTTTGGGAGTAACCTTCTTTGGTTGAGCATGCATAACCTCTTTCGATTAAACACAACTACTCTTGATTAGAAGCAATCTCTTTTGGTTGAGAGCAACCACTTTTGGTTAGAAGCAACATCTTTTAATTGAGGTAACAACTTTTGATTAAAAGTAATTCATTTAGATAAAATAATCAATTCTGGTGGGGAGTAATAGCTTCTTGTTATAATAGCTGTCTCCACTTATCCATGTCTCTTGCTTGGACATCTTGAATGATGGCATCACTGTACCTTGCTCACATTGATAATAGTACTTTGACACTTGGAATCAAGTTGCTTTGATTGTTGGCCACATTTTTCTTTAATAGTTAGTCGGATCCAAGCAATTATTAGGCATTGGGTGTCAAAGGATGTTATTCCAGCTAATTTGTAGTTGTTTGTAGTTATTCGGTTTTGGGTGCCATAGTTGCCTAGTGTAGTCTCCAATTTAGTTGTTGACTTAATCATTGATTTGGGTAACTTTCAAAATTGAGTATTTGAGTAGTTGCTACAACAAAACTTAAAAGGGCCATTGATGATCCGCGGGATGTTATATTATCAATAGTTCCATTTAATTAATGCCATGATTTTATTTAACCAAGTGTTCAATTTATCCAAAACGAAAAAAAACAAACAACGACCATTGATTTGTATTTGTACCACATATTAATTAACACAAAAAATTAGAAAGGGAGGAAGTCTACGCAAGCATGATCGCATTCCGAAAGTTAACAATGGTTGAGATCAATTGTAACATGGCCTTTGGTTTTGTTTGGAAAGGATTTATATTTTTCCCTCATGGATTCATTGAAAACTCTTGTTATAAATGCTTGGAAAGGTAACATGGCTGCAATTATGCGGTTCAATATATGCCATGAAACTGTAACTAGGACTTCGCCGTGTTTTCTTGGATCGCCTTTATAACAATGAAATTATCATCCAGCTTTTCAGGACTTTTGGAAGTTTTCCCCATTCTAACTTTTTGATAACCAAGTGGCTGGCCGCTTAGCAGGCAGAGCTGCAAATATGGAAGGTAGATTTAAACTTTGAACTTAAATCACTACAGTAAAATAGGGTTTTGGCAACCCGTTTTTCTCGAGCTTGCATCGGCAAGCTCCACCATCTCCCGACACTTTTGAAAACCGCCGACAAAGAGGAGACATTAATGATGCTTTAAAGCGTCGGCAACTTTCCATTTCTTTCGGTTCCCCAATCCTAATCTCATTCTCTCTCGATCTGCCATTGCTCATCCATCTTGGCCTCATCCGGAGCTCCCTTCTCCTTCATTTCCATTTCGGCCTCCTCTCGAGCTCCCTTCCCTGGCACCCCGAGCTCCATCATCTCCATTTCAGCCTCCTCCCGAGCTCCCTTCCCCGGCGTGGTTTCCTTCATCTCTAAGCCTCCTTCGGCACCCCGAGCTCTCTCTGGCACCCCGAGCTCCGTTTTGGCCTCCACCCCTCCTGTAGCTTTGGATCCCCCTCCCCTCCTTCATCTCCGAGCTCTGTTTCGGCCTCGACCCCCTATCGCTTTGGATCCCCCTCCCCTCCTTCATCTCCGAACTCCCTCCGGCACCCTGAGGTATATTGCCATGTCTATTAATCACCTCTCCCCTCTGTTTCTACATATTATTAGATATTTGTCAATTATCCATCCAAAACTTATACGGCAATGTTAGTAGTAGCAGAAGAAGAACAGTGCACAATATGTTTTAGTGGGAAGTCAACATTCATGGATGAGGCCTTTGGCACCATTTTAGTTCCTATTAGACTTGATTGTGAATCTATAAGACAGGCACACCCAGTGCTAGAAACTTGATGAAATTTACGAACTTCCATGATCATTCAAAAGTTTAGCAATTATAATTTTTTTTTTTTTTGGCAGTGTATAGATGTCAATAAAGAAGCAGATGCTTCTATCAATCTGTTTAGAATGAGGAAGAAAAGGTTAAAATCAAAAAAATATTGGATGAATTCCTAGGAGCCGCAATACACTGGCTAATGATGCTTCTTCTTTTTTTTCACTTGTGCTTGATGCCACATAATGGAAACCAAATCATGCTGAGTAGTCAAACATAGTGGCAACTGAAGAAGAGCAGCATATTCATGTTTCCTTTTTTCAAAGATACCTTTTAAGCCATTTGATTTTTTTTTTTTTCAACTTCTCTCAAGTCTCAAATGGAATAAATGGTACGTCGGTGTAAAAGAGGAAGTACATGAATTTTCTGATTTAGTTCTTGTAAAAGGATTTAATGGGCATAATATATCATCAAGATCACAAAGAACTATGTTTATTGAATGGATTGCAGCCCATGAGAATCAAAAATCATGAAGTAGAATTTTAGTTTATACCGCTATTAAAAAAAAAAAAGAAAAAAAGAAGAAAGAATATCACCTGACCCTCATTTATTTATTATGATTTTTTTTATTTATCACAAATTTTGATTTTTTTCTCCCTGTTAGCAAAGTAGTAGTATATAAATATGTAATTCTTATGAGCTATTCAAGTTGTTGGTGTCATCCTTTGTTTGCCTGAAGCTGCTAAAAATTTCACTTATGGCTCAAGGCATTGCATCAGTGGCTAGTAGATGATGCATTGATAACATGATATTCTAATGATTCTTCTCATATGAGAACTAGAAATAGCTTTCTTGATTTGGAGGTCATTCCAGTAATTTATTGTTGGTAGATTATTTAGAAGGTTACTTAGAGTCATTAGATAGTGCTATGGTGCAAAACAATTCTCGATTTATTTCTTATATGTCTTCTTACCACAAGAAGCAAGCCTTTGATATGTAAACTTTCCAGACCTCACATGTTTTTGATCCTTCTCATTTCGGATGTTTTAGTAATTAAGAAATCAATAGAGCTTGCCCATCAAATTTTACTTAGCTATGGTCTATTTGCTTTTTTCCCCTGTAGTATTATCACAGTTGTTATATATTTCTACTATACCGTTGCATGTATCTAATAACTAAACCCAGGCATTACTTTGTTTAGTTCAAATAGACTATCAACTTGTGGAACCTTATTTTGACAGCTAGCATGTTTCTCTAAAGACATGAATTGCTTAGCCATATGCTACTCGTATTATAGTTTGGATATCTTATTGACTTAAGATAATCATGGCCCCTTTTCACATGATTTCCTTGCTTCAAGTATTATAGTTTGTTTTATTATTTCGGTAAAGATCCTCTAGGTACTTTAAAAAATCTTTCATTCTTTCTTTAATTTGGTTTTGGGTTTCTATGTGATTGCATGTATATTTTTTGTTTTGAATTTCAAGGTCAACTAGTGGATTTATATTTGTTACTAAGCCTATAGACATTATACGTTGCAAATATGTTTGCACCGTTTTCATCGATTTTTGTTGTAAGGTCGAATGTAATTTTTGATATACCTTGCTATTTGTGATTAGATTGATTGTAAGGTTTTCTTCTAATCTGGAGGCATTCTAAAATGTAATGTTTGTATCGATTTTCTTTGCTCATCATGATCTATGATTCATGATCTTGTTATTATTGGTAGTTTTTCCGTCATGTAGATCTAGTTGTTTTGTTGACTTTTTTTTATCGGGTGCTTGACTGCCAGGAGGATAAAAAAGCTTTCTAATCTATTTTGAAATTGGTTTAAGATTTGTATATAGAGGCTATGATGATTTTGGGATGTATGTTTTGCTGATTCAACCGTTTCTAATGGCAGCAATCTTGGATGGCCATCTTTTGTAGGCAACCGATTGTAGTCGTTTTAATTTAGTTGCAGATTAAATAGTAGATATGAGCCTCCTCACTCTTTTCCTTTATTTATTGTTCTTTTTCTTAGTATATTATTTCTGTTTTTTTATAAATTTCTATTTCTAGGATTGATCCAGTAAAAGATTTTCTTTCAATCATACTTATAGATCTAGATTAATAAACTTGCACAGCATCATATACATATTTCAAGAATATTAAAGTTCCTTGGTGTATACCTGCATTTTACTCAATATATTATGCTTTAAGATTTGTTCATTATTACAGATCTTTCTTTTTAATATCATCTATAGCTTTGTTATGATCAATTATGGCTTTTTAAATATTTTTTACAAAACTTACATTGCATAAAAATATAGACCCGTCAATTGATTAATATACATATTCTATAGCATCCGTACATTTATTTTATTTTTTATGGATGGGAGAAATATGTATAGTGATCAATTGATTGTCTAGTTTGGATAGTTTGAGAATTACAAATAATTTTATAAATACTTACAGTAATCAAGCGGTATAGATAGAGTTCTAGATATATTTCGGACATCATTTTCTTTTAGTTCTCCTTATACATCTTTAGTTGTATTGGGAGAACTAAAAGAAAATGCTGCCAAAATTTTTCTAGAGCTTCTATTGCGTATCGTTTGGTTACTGTAAATGATCTATATAATTAATGCATTTCTTGAATGGGATAGGATATCTTTACCTATTAGTCGATGATAGGGTATATTTATTAGTTAATCTATGTTATTTTTCACATATTTTTTTAAAAAAATTACTTGGTGCATTGTTATTAATTGAAGAATTTTTTTTGTATTTAGATAACTTAAAAGTTGGATCATTTTATCCTAAAATGGATAAAAGCTGGATAAATAAATCAAGAAATACTAACAAATATTTAGATGGAGTTCATGATTTCATTAAATTTAGTATGGACAAAAGTAGTTTGAATAGAAAGATTTCATGTCCATGCATGATGTGTTAATATTTACTATCTAGATCCACAAATAGTTGAAGAACATTTGATATGGAATGGTTTTGCAAGAGATTATACTCAATGAATTTTTCATGAAGAACTTATGTTGCCAGAATCAAGTAATCAACCCTCATTAGATCCTGGATCCAGTAATATACAAGAGAATCCATTAGAAGATGATGATATAACGGATTTGATCACAGATACTTTTCGACATGGTGTTCAAAACTTTGTAGGTTCAACTGGTACACATGAAACAACTGGAATGTGTGAAAGTTTTACATTCATTGAACAAACATATATTGAAGAGCAAATGCAACCATCAACTTTTGAGTCAGCTCAGTATCATAATTTAATGAAAGAAGCAGATAAACAATTATATCCGAGTTGTTTGAAATTTTCTAAGATCTTTTTTCTTATACATTTATTACATATAAAATATATGAATGGATAGTCGAGAAAGAGTTTTACTATGCTTCTGAGGTTATTAAACGATGCATTTCCAAAAGGCAATGATTTACCATCCTTTTATTATGAAGCAAATAAAGTTGTCAACAATTTGGATCTTAGATATAAAAAGATTCACAGTTGTCTGAAAGACTGCATGTATATCATGATGAAAATGCTGATCGAGAGTCATGCAATGTATACAGATCTTCATGATGGACAACTCATGATGGAGATGAGGATGATGTAGTGAATGGAACAAATACACTACAGCATACAAAAAAATTGGTGAAGGTATTGTATTATTTTTCTCTTATTCCTCGATTAAGAAGGCTATATTCATCATCGAAAATAGCTTCATTGATGAGATGGCATTATCAAGGACGTATGAAGGATGGAATGTTGAGACATCCAGCAGATAGTTTAGCATAGAAAGCATTTAATGCCAGGCATTCTAATTTTGCTTCTGATATTCGTAATGTTTAGTTAGGTTTAGCTTTAGATAGCTTCAATTCTTTTCGAACTCTAAATTCTACATACAACACTCGGCCAGTTTTTTTGATACCATACAATTTACCATCATTGTTGTGCATGAAACAATCCTCATTTATCTTGTCAATGATTATTCCAGGTGATAAGGATCCAGGAAATGATATTGATATTTTTCTATAGCTTTTTATAGAGGAATTGAAATAGTTGTGGAAAGGTGTCGATGCAATTGATGCTCCAAATGGTGAAACATTTAAACTACGGGCAGCTTTGCTATGGACTATTAATGATTTTCTGGCATATGCCAATTTATCTAGCTGGAATACAAAGGGACAGGTTGCATGCCCTTGTGCAGATTCGACACATTCAATTTGGTTAAAACATGGAGAAAAATTCTATTATATGGGACAACGTCGATGGTTAGAACCAAATAATCCATTTCATTTAATTTATTTGATGGTACAGTAGAAATGAGATGTACACCTATTCCACCTTCTAGAACTAATATTCGTAGATAAATGGATTCTATCAGTTACATATATGATAAATTCTTAAAGTCTTCTAAAAAAAGAGGAAGGGATGATCAAGAAGGATTGGCAGAAGAAGTAACTACTGATACTATGGATGCACAAGTATTTGAAGATCCTGATAATTTTTTGAAAATGAAAATGAGGAAGATGTATAGATAGCATCTACAAATCAACCTAATAAATATTTATGGAAGAAAAGAAGTATTTTCTTTGACTTACCTTATTGGGAACATAATCTTATTCGGCATAATCTTGATGTCATGCACATAGAGAATAATGTATGTGATAATCTACTTGGAACATTGTTGAATCTTGATGGAAAGATCAAAGATAACATGAAGGCCTGAATGGATATATAAGAATTGGGTATCCGACATGATCTTCATCCCAAAATGCTTGCTAATGATAGAATTTATTTGCCTCCTGCATCTTATACCATGTCTGCCTAAGAAAAAGATAATTTTTTGACAGTATTGAAAAATATTAAAGTACTGATGGATATGCATCTAACATTTCAAAGTGTGTGCATTTTAAAGATTGAAAAATTTCTATTCTCAAAAGTCATGATGGTCACATATTGATGTAAGATATCTTTCCAATAGCTTCAAGATTATCAGTGCCTAAATAAGTTTTTATAGTTATAATTCGGTTATCATCATTCTTTAAATCATTATGTTCAAAGGTTATTGATCTTGGAGAGCTTGATCAGTTGGAGTCGAATATTGCCGTTATACTTTGTCAGATGGAGAAGATTTTTTCACCTGATTTTTTTTTCATTATGGTACATTTACTCATTCACTTAGCTTCGGAAGTCAAGCTTGGTGGATCGGTACACTATAGATGTATGTATCCTAATGACATGTATTATTATCAATTTTTAATCTCTATATAATTTTTAAGGCGCCCGTGCCACGGATCGCCCGATCCTTCCTGACCGCCTGGCGAGGGTGCCTCCCTTCCCGCGGAAAACCTGCAACAAAGGGATTAGAGGGCCCTGGCCGGGGATCCCGGCGAGGGAGCTCCGACGGTCAAGTCAGTAGACGACGAGATGGAACAGACTCTCCAGCCGGACCCTCTAAAGGGTTCCAGACTTAGAGAGTTAACTGGTGAAGGAGACGCTCTGGGGACCAGGATCTCGGCTGGGCCTCCTTGCCGAGCTCGCGCCCAGTCTTCCCCTCTAGGGATTTCTGGCTTTTCTCTCGACGCAAGGCCTTGTGCCGGTGCTTCCCCCTTGTCCCCAGGCTAATTTGGCTTACCTTGTCGTCCCCAGATTCTTCCTTCTTTATCTCCTTCCGTCGCGCGTTTGTCTTTTTCTGCCTCGGGGACCCCCCTCCCCCGTCCTCTTCTCTTTTCCCCTTTTGGTGAAGGGTGCCAGGCAGCTTTCCGTCCTCGTCCGCCGGGCCCAGCATGGGAAAGGCAAGGACAGAAGAGAAAGAGGGGAGGGTGGCGCTGGCAGGGCGGCCGGTCAGGCCTCGGGCCTGGTGAGAGCGCCCTCTTCCCCAAGCACGGGCGCCATCTATCTATGGGGCCTGTGTCGTCGGGGTTGCGTCCCTCGGCTGCGGGGCCTGTCGGGCCGATGCTAGCGATGTTCTGCGTGCCGCCGCCCTCCGTACAGGACGCCGTCTGGGATTCGTACGGCTCGAGGGATGGCCTCGGGGCCCGTCTCTCTCTCCCCAGGGCCCTCGCCGTACGAGCGGTCTGACCTCGGCTGAGTTGGGCCCGTCTCTGAGGGCCACCTGGCGAAGGGCGAAGGATCAGCCGACCTCGGCTTAGGTGGACCCCTCCCGGGTGGACACCTGGCGAGGTGGCAGGAGGTCGCCCGGCTTCGGCCGAGGTGGGCCCATCTCCGGGTGGCCACCTGGCGAAGGACGAAGGATCAGCCGATCTCGGCTTAGGTGGACCCCTCCCGGGTGGACACCTGGCGAGGTGGCAGGAGGTCGCCTGGCTTCGGCCGCGGTGGGCCCATCTCCGGGTGGCCACCTGGCGAAGGACGAAGGATCAGCCGACCTCGGCTTAGGTGGACCCCTCCCGGGTGGACACCTGACGAGGTGGCAGGAGGTCGCCCGGCTTCGGCCGAGGTGGGCCCGTCTCCGGGTGGCCACCTGGCGAAGGACGAAGGATCAGCCGACCTCGGCTTAGGTGGACCCCTCCCGGGTGGACACCTGGCGAGGTGGCAGGAGGTCGCCCGGCTTCGGCCGAGGTGGGCCCATCTCCGGGTGGCCACCTGGCGAAGGACGAAGGATCAGCCGACCTCGGCTTAGGTGGACCCCTCCCGGGTGGACACCTGGCGAGGTGGCAGGAGGTCGCCTGGCTTCGGCCGCGGTGGGCCCGTCTCCGGGTGGCCACCTGGCGAAGGACGAAGGATCAGCCGACCTCGGCTTCGGTGGACCCCTCCTGGGTGGACACCTGGCGAGGCGGCAAGAGGTCGCCCGACCTTGGCCGACCTCACTTAAGCGGACCCCTCCGGTCTCGGGTGCCAATGAGATGGTAGAGGAACTCCGAGCCGAGCTCGACCTCGGCGAGGGCGGTTTGCCTTAGGCAGTCGTCGTGTAGTGTAGTCTTGCCGACCCTAACTTTGAGGATGTGGTGCTGACTAGGCCGGGAAAACTTACACGTGGCTCGCTCGTATTTGACGATACCTGAGCCTGGCCACGTCACTGTCACGGCTGTAACAGTTGCCCCCCAGCCCGCCGTTCCGTTGGGGCATCGTAGAACGGAACGTCGGGATTAAATGCGGACATGACGTGGAGAGGCGAAGATCTTGTATCATAATTGCCACGATCCTCGCCGTCGTGGCTCGATGCAGCTGAAGACCTATGGGGAGCCGCCACGTGTCGCCCACTTGCCCATAATCAATGCGTCGCTTTGAGGCAGAGGCCGTTACTCTGCTAACGAGGCGTCGGTGTCGGGCGTGCGCCCACGTGGCGACCATCCAGTGGCCTGAGGCGGAATGATGGGTACGGCCGCTGTCGGTTGAGTTTGAAATGGAGGAGACTTTCCAGAACGAGGCATTTTCCCTTGCTTCGTGGGCGGTTTGCTGCAGGCTAACAACTCCTGTTGCTCGCGCTCGTCTGTGCATTTTCGGTGAGTGCCTCCTTCTTCTCTAGCCTCCCGTCCTTCCTTCTCATTTCCTTTCCGATCTTTCTGTCCTTTTCTTTTCTATGGCGCGTCGTCGCCATGTCTCTTCCAACCCGGACGAGGCCGGTCCATCCCGGCCGAGGACTCCATCTTCTTCCTCCTCAGATGACGAGGTGATTCCGGAGGAGGTCCGCCGGCGTTTGCAACCCGGGGGGATCACTATTGGCATCCCCAGGGGGATCCGGTCCCCTCCGGTTGCACCTGCCGTGCCCCTCCGTTCCTTCCTGCTCTGCCATCTCTTCCTGCTCCGCCATCTCTTCCTGCTCCGCCTTCTCTGCCTGCCGGTCCCTCCGGTCATGCCTCCACCATGACCGAAGGCGATCTTTCTCTGCTCCGGGATGCCTATGGTATCCCGGGGTCTATCCGTCTGTTTGCCCCGCGGTCCAGGGAGCGCGTCACCATGAGTGGCCCCTGCCGCATAGCTTTCTACGAAGACTTCCTCCTTGGGGGTCTTCGGTTTCCTCTGCACCCTTTCTTTCTTTCCTTCCTCAGCCACTTTCGGCTCGTCCCGGCCCAGCTGGCTCCTAATGCCATCCGGGTCATCTTCTCCTTCATCGTTTTCTGCCACTTCCACGGGTTCGTTGCCCGTTTTTCTCTCTTCAGGGCCCTGTTCACCCTGAAGAAGTGCTCCACCGATGACGGCTGGTGGTACATTTCACCCCGGCCTAGGTGTCTCCGGTTCGACCTCCCTTCCTCGGTCAAGGGATGGAAGAGCCGGTTTTTCTTCGCCTCGGTCGACGATGTCGACTGGGCCTGGAGTGAGCCGGACCGGTCCCCGAACCGGAATTCCCGAGTCGAGTCGGCGGACCAGGAGTCCTATACCCAGCTCCTGAGTGACGAGGTCCCGGTGCTCGAGGTTCTGCTCTCTAAGCAGAATCTTTTCGAGGTCGGTATCAGTCCCATCCGCGAGACCGGTGAGATTCGGGCCTTCATTGACCTCTGCCCCCCCCCCCCCTTCCTTCATAACTGAGCCGGCTGACCTTCTGTCTCTTTTGTCTTGCAGGGATGAAGTTTTCTTTGGAGAACCTCTTGGAGGGGGCGGCCCAGCGGGATGTCGTAGAGATAGACGAGCCCGCAGCGAAGAGGGCTCGCACGGAGACGAGCCGGGAAGTCGCGGCGATGACCGTGCCCGGCCCGGTTGCCGTCATTTCCCCGCCCAGACCACCTCAGGGCGGGGTCACTGATACTTCGGCCGTGCGAACTGGCGGCGCCGTAGAGAGAGCTCCAGAGTCCGCCGCTCCGCCCGTCGCCGTGCCCTTCGTTGCTTTCAGCTCGATAGCACCGCCCGTGGCGATCGCCGACCCGTCGGCTGCGGCTTCGGCTGAGGGGGCAGCTGCTGCAGGGGCCGGCCCGAAGGCTCCGGCGCCGGTGATCACCCACCGGGACTCGGTCATCCTCGACAGGGGGCTGGCCGAGAAGATGATGGAGTACGCTTCCACCGCCCGGGACCGCCGAGCTCGGGGTGGCCGGGATTACGCGGACGCGCTGCTCGGCATCCTTCCGCAGCTCTTCACGGTAAGCCCGAGCTTCTCCCTTTTCCTTTTTTCATATCTCAAGACTTACCTGCCTTTGCTCTGACCTGTGTCATTTTTGCCACTGCAGATCGGGAACGACGTCCTCCTACTGAGGAATTTCCTCGTAGGGAACGCCAAGAGGGACTCCGAGCGGGAGCAGAAGCTCGGCAAGCTTGCGGCTGACGTCAAGGACCTAATGGAGAAGGGCGCTGAGCTGCGAGCCGACAAGCAAGCCCTCCAGTCCGACCTGGCTCGTTCCGAGGAGCGGAACAAGGAGTTGGAGGCCTCCTTGTCGGAGGAGCGGACCTCCAACCAGCGCCGAACTGAAGAGGAGGCGGCGGAGAAGGCCCGCCTGCAGGCCCACTCCCAATGGCTGGAGCGCCAGCTGGAGGAGGCCCGGCGAGACGCGGCCGCGGCGAAGGACCGGAGCGCCTACGTCAACGGACTCCTGGAGGTGGCCAAGCGGGAAGCGCAAGAGGCCGTCCCCAAATTCCGGGCTTCCGACGAGTATACGTCGGAGGTCCGGGAGGCTGCCGTGGACTCCTTCCTGAAGGGGTTCCGGATGTGCCGGGAGAAGGTGGGGGTCTTCTTCCCCCAGCTGGACCTGAGTGGAGTCGTAATCGGTGGCAGGAGGCCAGGAGGTGAGAGCAGGGCTTCCGGCACAGCCGAAGCGACACCTGCGGCGCCGCCGTCCAGCGATGCCACGGCCCCGGAGCAGCCCCAGGAGCCGGCTGCGGTAGAAGTCGAAGTCGCAGCACCCGCGCCTCCGGCAGATGGCTCCGAACCCGCGGCCCAGTGATCCCGGCACTGTCTTTTTGCTTTATTTCTGCTTTTTGTTTTTTTCTTTGGGGAGTCCCGGCCTGTCGGGGCTCCCAGCTTGTACTGACTGCTTATGCTAATGAAGATCTGAGCTTTTACCGAAACCTTGTTCGTTGTTTCATCTTACTTTCCTCTTCTTTTCTTTCTGAGATGTCGATCTGGAACACTTGAAATAACTGCAGGCCTGGTCCTCCCATTGCTTGAATCGAAGGATGGGGCCTGCTGAGTCGCGTCGCAGCAGGGCAAGCCTTAGGCGGGCCCGACTTTGGGTCGCCTTTGTGCTTGCGCAGACAACACGATTTCTGCACCGTCTTCCAGGCCGAAGCCCGGGAACTCCGGACGGAGCTCAGTGCCGCAGGCTTTCTCAAGCCTTGCGCGGCTCTCTGAGCTGTACTCCGGGCTTGTGTGGGCGAACTGGGTTCGGCGTCACCCTCCAGGCCGAAGCCCAGGATCTTCCGGACTGAGCTCGATGCCGCAGGCTTTCTCAAGCCTTGCACGGCTTGCTGAGCTGTGCTCCGGGCTTGTGTGGGCGAACTGGGTTCGGCGCCACCTTCCAGGCCGATGCCCAGGATCTTCCGGACTGAGCTCGATGCCGCAGGCTTTCTCAAGCCTTGCACGGCTTGCTGAGCTGTGCTCCGGGCTTGTGTGGGCGAACTGGGTTCGGCGCCACCTTCCAGGCCGATGCCCAGGATCTTCCGGACTGAGCTCGATGCCGCAGGCTTTCTCAAGCCTTGCGCGGCTTGCTGAGCTGTGCTCCGGGCTTGCATGGGCGAACTGGGTTCGGCGCCACCTTCCAGGCCGAAGCCCAGGATCTTCCGGACTGAGCTAGATGCCGCAGGCCTTCTTGTTGAAGTTAGAAGGGAGTGTTTGAAGTGGGGAAGCTTTGTTACAGAAACTGGGAGCCTTACATCACTGGTAGTACATTCTCAGGTTCGAGGAGTTCCATGTCCGGGGGAACCTGGCACCTCCCAATTCTTCCAAGTAATATGCCCCATGAGGGAGGGCTTCCGCCACCCGATACGGGCCTTCCCAGTTGGGCGATAGCTTGCCGCATTCCCGGGGTTGGGATGCTTCGGCGCGCCGGAGGACCAAGTCTCCGGGACGAAAAGCCTTAGGCCGCACCCGGGAGTTGTAATATCTGGCTACACGTTGCCGGTACGCTGCCATTCGGACTCGGGCCCTGTCCCTTGTTTCCTCGAGAAGGTCTAGGTTGAGCATCATCCTGGTCGGGTTTTCTGTCTCGTCGTATTGCTCCACGCGCAGCGTGGGTAGGCTGAGCTCGATCGGGATGACTGCCTCGGCTCCGAAGACGAGGTTGAATGGAGTTTCGTCGGTAGCCGTCCTTGGGGTGGTGTGGTATGCCCAAAGGATGCTGGGAAGCTCATCGGCCCACCTACCCTTGGCCTGGTCCAGCCGCGTGCGGAGGCCCTGAAGAATAGTCCTGTTCGTGACTTCGGCCTCCCCGTTGGTCTGAGGGTGCGCCACCGAGGTAAAGCAATGCCTGATGCCGAGGTCGCTGCAGAATTCTTCGAATTCCCGGCAGTCGAACTGGCGTCCGTTGTCGGTGACCACAGTGTGGGGGATGCCGAAGCGGCAGACGATGGATTTCCAGAAGAACTTGGCGACGTTTGCTTCGGTGATCCTTGCCAAGGGTTCGGCCTCGACCCACTTCGTGAAGTAGTCGATAGCCACTATCAAGAACTTCCGCTGGCCCGGCGTCGGCGGGAACGGGCCCAGGAGGTCCATCCCCCACTGGGCGAACGGCCAGGGGGCTGAGAGCTGAGAGATTGGGTTGGAGGGTTGCCGCTGCACCGTGGCATGACGCTGGCACCGGTCGCATTTCTTCACGAAGTCGGCGGCGTCTTCCTTCATTGTTTCCCAGAAGTAGCCCTGACGGAGGGCCTTGTACGCCAATGCCTTGCCCCCCACGTGGTTCCCGCAGATGCCTTCGTGAATCTCTTGGAGTACAAGCTTGGCTTCTGCGGGTCCTACGCACTTGAGGAGGGGGTAGGAGTAGGATCTTCGATACAATTGCCCGTCCATCAGGACAAACCGCACGGCTTTTTTCCTGATGAGGCGAGCCGCCTGTCGGTCCTCCGGCAGGGTGCCGCTGACGATGTACGCAGCGTACTTGTCCATCCAGCTGGGCTCCTGGCTGACCTGATGGACCTCCACCGGTGCTTCGAGGCTTGGGACCTCAAGGCGCTCCACATGAGCGCGTCCCAGCATCGCGTCCGGCAGGGTCGCCAGCCGGGAGAGGGCGTCCGCACGGGCGTTCTCCCCGCGAGGGATGTGGAAGATGTTGAAGCGGCGGAATTTGGACGCGCCCGCCTTGACGAGCTCCAAATACTTCGCCATTTGGGGGTCGTGCGTGACGTACTCTCCGGATACCTGCCCCGCTACGAGCTGGGAGTCAGTGAAAGCTCTGAGGTTGGTCACGCCCAGCTCGCGGGAGACTCTCAGTCCGGCAAGAAGTGCCTCGTACTCCACCTGGTTATTTATTGCGGGGAATTGGAAACGGAGTGCGCACTTGGCGACGACCCCATCGTCGTTGGCAAGGATGAGCCCGGCTCCGCTCCCGCCGGAGTTCGAGGCTCCGTCCACATGGAGGATCCAGGCGTCCTCTCCGGGCTCATCGGCGCCAACCTCCATCGGCTGGGCCGGGGGATCTTCCTCGGGCTCTTTGCCCAAGCCTGCACACTCGACCAAAAAATCGGCCAGCACCTGCGCCTTCATGGCCGACCTTGGCCTGTATGCAATGTCGAACTCGCTGAGTTTTAGTGCCCACTTGGCCAACCGTCCCGAAGTATCAGGTCGGCTTAGCACCGCTTTCAGCGGTTGGTCCGTCAAGACGGCGATGGGGTGCGCCTGGAAATAGGGTATGAGATGCTGGGCAGACACTATTAGCGCAAAAACAAGTTTCTCGGGCCGGGAATACCTGAGCTCCGCGTCTCGGAGGAGTTTGCTGGTATAGTACACCGGCCGCTGGAGCCCCTGGTCGTCGGTTCGGACCAAGACAGAGCTGACGGCCTCCGGGGTAACCGCCAAGTAGAGGGTAAGCTCCTCCCCCTCCTCGGGTCTGGACAATAAAGGTGGCGATGCGAGCGTCTTCTTCAGCTCCTCGAAGGCCTGCTGACACTCCTCGGTCCAAGCAAAGCCATTCATCTTCCTCAGCACCTTGAAGAAGGGACGGCAACGGTCCGCCGACCTGGAAATAAAATGGCTGAGGGCCGCGACTCGGCCGGTCAGTCGTTGCACCTGCTTCTTGGAGGCGGGCTGCTCCATGTCCAAGATGGCCTGGACCTTCTCCAGGTTGGCCTCAATCCCTCTTTGAGTCACCATAAACCCTAGGAACTTACCGGCGGAGATACCGAAAGCGCACTTCGCCGGGTTCAGCTTCATCTGATGGCACCGGAGGTTGCCGAACGTCTCCGTCAAGTCGGCCACGTGGTCCGAATCAAGTTTGCTCATCACCAGCATGTCGTCCACGTACACCTGCATGTTGCGGCCTATCTGGTCTTTGAAGACTTTACTGATCAGACGTTGATACGTCGCGCCTGCGTTCTTGAGGCCGAAAGGCATCATCCTGTAGCAAAAAGTCTCGCGGTCAGTTATGAAGGCGGTGTGCTCTTCGTCCTCCGGGTTCATCCGGATCTAGTTGTATCCGGAGAAGGCATCCATGAACGACAAAAGGCAATGCCCCGAGGTGGTGTCGACCAGCTGGTCGATCTTTGGAAGAGGGAAACTGTCCTTTGGGCAAGCTCGGTTGAGGTCGGTGTAGTCCACACAGATCCTCCACTTACCGCTACTCTTCTTCACCATGACCACGTTCGCCAGCCAGCTAGGGTACTGGACCTCTCGGACGAAACCGGTGGCGAGAAGCTTCTCTACTTCCTCGTTGATCGCCTTCTGCCTCTCCATGGCGAAGCTTCTCTTCTTCTGGCGGACCGGGCGGCAACTTGGGTCCACGTTCAGCCTGTGCATAATAACCTCGGGCGGGATGCCCGGCATGTCGGCTGCTGACCAGGCGAACACGTCAGCGTTGGCGCGGAGGAACTCCAGCAAGCGGGTTCGCTCTTCCTCGGGGAGCCGGGCTCCGACTTGTACCATCTTCAGGGGATCTGAACCGAGGGGAAAAGTCAGCAGGCGCTCCACGGGCCCTCCCCTGGGTTCCTTCTCTCTCAGATCGAGGTCATCGATATCATGGGCGAGCTCCGCGCCCCTGGCGCCCGGGACCGTCTGGAGGCAGAGCGGGACTGGCTGGAGCGTCCCCCTCATCTCTCCGAGCCCGGAAGGCGTGGGGAACTGCACCAACAGCCTCCTCGTGGAGATGGTGGCGTCCAGTTGGTTGAGCCCGGGACGCCCGAGGATGGCGTTGTAAGGCGAAGGGAGCCTGACGACGGTGAATGTTATTAGAACGGTCGCTTGCCGGGGTGGGGATCCGGCAGTGACCGGGAGAGTGATTTCCCCCTCGACCCCCACTGAGTCCCCTGTAAAACCTACCAGGGGGGTGCACTGGCTTCAGCTGTTCGGGGGACAAGTTCATCCGAGAGAATGCATCATAAAAAAGTACGTCAGCCGAGCTTCCACTATCTACCATGATTCGATATACAGGATGCTTCGCGATGGTCATCTCGACCACCACGGCATCGTTGTTTACATTATCATTAATTTCCCTCCCTTTGGGAGGGATTACATTCTCCGGGACTTCCCGGGATCTCTTCGTTGCTCGGTCGGGCCCGCGCGAGATCATGCCCACGGGCTTCTCCGTTGGGCGGTTGTCGATCGCAGGGACAGGCGGTAGGGCCGCGAGCGGTCGCCCTTCAGAGGGGGCCTCGCTCTTGACGAACTTCCTGAGGTAACCCCTGCTGATCAGCTCCTCAATCTCCCGCTTCAGATGGCGACACTCCTCCGTGTCATGCCCGTGTTCGCGATGGAACTGGCAGTACTTTGATCTGTCTCGGACGGCTCTCGGGTTCTGAGGAGGAGGTCGGCGGAGGTAGCGCTCGCCCTCGATTTCTATGAGGATCTTCGTTCGAGGTGCGAGGAGAGGGGTGTACCTCCGCTCGGGAGTGGCTTCGCCCCTCGGCTTTGGATTTGGGCGGAGGTCGGCAGATGGCGCGGGCCTCCGAGCTCCCGGGGTGTCCCTCGGGAGCGGCTTCTTTGGAGTCTTCCCGTCCAGCTCTCGACGGGTGCGGTCGGCCTCCTCCGCTCGGATGTACTTGTGGACGCGGAGGAGGAGCTCGGAATACGTCCTGGGCGGCTTCTTGTCCAGGGAATAGGTTAGGCGGGACGTCTTGAGTCCGCGCTTCAAGGCCAGCATGGCGACGGGCTCGTCCAAGCTGTAGATTTCCAGGGCTGCGGTCTTGAACCGGGTGATGTAGTCCCGGAGCAGCTCCTGGTCCTGCTGGCGGATGGAAAAGAGGCTGTCCACCTCTCTAGGCACCTTTCGACAAGCGTCGAAGTGCGCCACAAACCTTCCTTCCAACTGATGGAAGGAGCAAATGGTTCCGGGCTCGAGGCGGGTGAACCAGACTCGAGCGACCTTCCGAAGGGTTGCCGGGAAGGCGATGCACAGAAGGGCGTCGGTGGCCCCCTGGACCCTCATGAGAGCCTTATAGCTCTCCAAATGATCTAGGGGGTCGGTGGTTCCATCGTAGGGATCCACCGGCGGCATGCGGAACCGTTTCGGGATCGGTTCTGCCTGGATTTCTTCAGAGAAAGGGGGGCGGGATTCGTAGCCCGTCGGGTCTGCCGACGAGTTCTGCAGGTCGGTGAATCGGCGGGCGAACTCCGCCAGCTTGCGCTCATGCTCTTCCAGGCGCCTTTCGGCTTGGCGCCTGATGGCTTCATCGGTGGAGTCTTCCACCGAGGCTGCGGGTGAAGGGGGCGCCGATCGGTCTCGGCGCGAGGTCTGGCCTCGGCGTCGCTTGTTGCGATACGCCGTTTCGGCCCCATCGACCGGGGATCGACTCTCGTGATCCTCCGAACCGGAATAGTTTCTCTTTGCAGGAGCTTGGTGGCTCCCCCGGGGGTTGGAGATGGCCCTCGGGTGGGATGGCCTGCCCTGGATTGAGCGCAGGCTCCCACGCTGCCCCGCGGCTCGGGCCGCGGGGGTCCCTGGCTGCGGCTGAGTGGCTAGGGACCGTTGCTGATGCTGAAGCTGTCGGACCGCTGAGGTCAAGGTCTGCAGCTGCTGGACGATGGCCGCAAGGGATCCGTCCACCTGGGCAGGCTGCTGTGGAAGAGGAGGGGGAGCCGGAAGCTCCCTTTCGGGGCTGTGGCCCCCTGGAGGGGAGTGGACATCCCCCACGCGGCTGGTGGACGCCTCACGACCACGAGTGACCACCATTGCCGGAGAGCGTGACACCTGCAGAAAGCTGGTTCCCGCTAGGGGTTAGTGTCCTGTTCCCCTACCTGGTGCGCCAATCTGTTGCCGCTCTCGCCGCCGCGCCCGTGCCACGGATCGCCCGATCCTTCCTGACCGCCTGGCGAGGGTGCCTCCCTTCCCGCGAAAAACCTGCAACAAAGGGGTTAGAGGGCCCTGGCCGGGGATCCCGGCGAGGGAGCTCCGACGGTCAAGTCAGTAGACGACGAGATGGAACAGACTCTCCAGCCGGACCCTCTAAAGGGTTCCAGACTTAGAGAGTTAACTGGTGAAGGAGACGCTCTGGGGACCAGGATCTCGGCTGGGCCTCCTTGCCGAGCTCGCGCCCAGTCTTCCCCTCTAGGGATTTCTGGCTTTTCTCTCGACGCAAGGCCTTGTGCCGGTGCTTCCCCCTTGTCCCCAGGCTAATTTGGCTTACCTTGTCGTCCCCAGATTCTTCCTTCTTTATCTCCTTCTGTCGCGCGTTTGTCTTTTTCCGCCTCGGGGACCCCCCTCCCCCGTCCTCTTCTCTTTTCCCCTTTTGGTGAAGGGTGCCAGGCGGCTTTCCGTCCTCGTCCGCCGGGCCCAGCATGGGAAAGGCAAGGACAGAAGAGAAAGAGGGGAGGGCGGCGCTGGCAGGGCGGCGCTGGCAGGGCGGCCGGTCAGGCCTCGGGCCTGGTGAGAGCGCCCTCTTCCCCAAGCGCGGGCGCCATCTATCTATGGGGCCTGTGTCGTCGGGGTTGCGTCCCTCGGCTGCGGGGCCTGTCGGGCCGATGCTAGCGATGTTCTGCGTGCCGCCGCCCTCCATACAGGACGCCGTCTGGGATTCGTACGGCCCGAGGGATGGCCTCGGGGCCCGTCTCTCTCTCCCCAGGGCCCTCGCCGTACGAGCGGTCTGACCTCGGCTGAGTTGGGCCCATCTCTGGGGGCCACCTGGCGAAGGGCGAAGGATCACCGACCTCGGCTTAGGTGGACCCCTCCCGGGTGGACACCTGGCGAGGTGGCAGGAGGTCGCCCGGCTTCGGCCGAGGTGGGCCCGTCTCCGGGTGGCCACCTGGCGAAGGACGAAGGATCAGCCGACCTCGGCTTAGGTGGACCCCTCCCGGGTGGACACCTGGCGAGGTGGCAGGAGGTCGCCTGGCTTTGGCCGCGGTGGGCCCGTCTCCGGGTGGCCACCTGGCGAAGGACGAAGGATCAGCCGACCTCGGCTTAGGTGGACCCCTCCCGGGTGGACACCTGGCGAGGTGGCAGGAGGTCGCCCGGCTTCGGCCGAGGTGGGCCCGTCTCCGGGTGGCCACCTGGCGAAGGACGAAGGATCAGCCGACCTCGGCTTAGGTGGACCCCTCCCGGGTGGACACCTGGTGAGGTGGCAGGAGGTCGCCCGGCTTCGGCCGAGGTGGGCCCGTCTCCGGGTGGCCACCTGGCGAAGGACGAAGGATCAGCCGACCTCGGCTTAGGTGGACCCCTCCCGGGTGGACACCTGGCGAGGTGGCAGGAGGTCGCCTGGCTTCGGTCGCGGTGGGCCCGTCTCCGGGTGGCCACCTGGCGAAGGACGAAGGATCAGCCGACCTCGGCTTCGGTGGACCCCTCCTGGGTGGACACCTGGCGAGGCGGCAAGAGGTCGCCCGACCTTGGCCGACCTCACTTAAGCGGACCCCTCCGGTCCCGGGCGCCAATGAGATGGTAGAGGAACTCCGAGCCGAGCTCGACCTCGGCGAGGGCGGTTTGCCTTAGGCAGTCGTCGTGTAGTGTAGTCTTGCCAACCCTAACTTTGAGGATGTGGCGCTGACTAGGCCGGGGAAACTTACACGTGGCTCGCTCGTATTTGATGATACCTGAGCCTGGCCACGTCACTGTCACGGCTGTAACAATATGTAAATAAATTTTTAAATATTGTAGGTATCTTGTGCGATTGAAAGATTATGTATGAAACAGAGCCTATCCAGAGGGTTTGATTGCAGAAGGATATATTGCTGAAGAGTGTCTGACATTTTGTTCAAGATATTTTCAAGGTATAGATACTGTGTTTAATAGACCTCAACGGCATAGTGATTTCGTAGCTAATGCAGAGTTGTATAAGTTTTTAACTACTGGAAGAGTAATGGAAAAATGTGAAAGTATTGTATTGACCATAAAACAATTGCACAAGTACATCGTTATGTGTTACTTCATAGTGAAATAATATCTGACTATCAAAGGTTAGCATATTTAACATATTTCAAGTTTAAATATCATATATTATTTTTAAACTATATTAATAAATATAAATTTTATGCAGCAATTTTTAATATCTCAGTGACAAGCTAATCATAGCACTCAACCTAATCCAAGGATTAAGCAGCGATGGTTAGTCGAGTTATTTCCTATATAGCTTTCAAAACATGTTTGATATATATTTAAAGAATATATGGATAGATTTATCATCGAATAACTTGTTAATATTTTTTATTATTTTTTAGGTATCAACAATGATGGAGAGAAATTGTTCAGATAAAATAATAGCCCTGGCTCGAGTACCTAACAAAATTGTCAACAGATATAATGGTTTCATAATCAATGATTTTAAATTTTATATTAAAAATTATGAAAAATTTTAAAAAATACAGAATAGCTATATTATGGTGGTAGCTGATGGAAAGACTTATTATGGTGCATTTAAAGATATATACGACTTTAATTACTATGGAATCTTTAAAGTAATATTATTTAGAGTCAGTACCGGACATTGCGTCTAATCCTTTGGTATACCAGACTACTGCAGGTCCATCATCTTCAGGGCATCATGATCCTCCCGTCGATCTAGCAGATGATGCGCTACACATTTAAGATAATTTATTCCAATATCCTTGGTTAAAGCATCGAGAATAAGGTTATTCTTGATGCTATAAAGCATCGGGAATAACTTCCGATGCTTTCGCGACATTTTCAAAAGCATCGGGAATAATGTTTCCACTCTTAATTTTGCAATGCTTTTGGAAGCATCAGAAAGATTTTTAGCGATACTTTAAAGTATCGAGAAATGTCTATTTTAGTATCGGGAATAACTAGAATGTTTGCAGTGAATAGATGAATCTCTGGTATGTAATGAGGTCATGAACGTGTAAATCTTCATCCTCTTTTGGTTTTTTTCTAAAAGAAAAAGATAAAAGGAAGCTTTTTTGTGGGAGTGTGGAATCTATACTGGACAAGTTTTGACATCCTATGTTGTCACGCGCGACATATTAAACTCTAGATCTTAAGAGAACAATTAAATCTGTTAATTATCACAATGTTCTTCCGGTACCTCTCACATTGCATGTAATCCAAGATCCTGGCCTACTGGAATGCCGTGTTTATCATCTGGAACGTTCTTGTAGAAAGTTGAGTCACTCTCAATATTTAAGATTTGTTGTCAAGAATTGGAAAACCAGGGTCAATATATATAAGTTTCTACATCCGCGTGCACCGGCCCAAAACTAGACATCCAAGTCCACTTGCGTACGTACAGCAACAATCAGCCAAGTTTTAGCGAACATTATAAACATGGAAGATTAGTCAAGGGGCCTGCTCGATCAATTTTCTAGATAATTAAAGATGTAGCAACAAACTATAAGCATGTTGAATCCTTGATTGGTAGGAATTTTCTTTGATCAAGCAAGTACATGAAGAATCTTTACGAAATATAAAGCTCTGGCAAAATTATAAATCAGCATGGAATATATGGTTTTGAGTGGAAATATATCCCGTAAGACGCGGTTTCAACCTATCAAAATCTGTCAATGTATATAATTTGTTTAGAACTCCCTTGCAAATGATCCACACTGCTCTTGGGAGTTTAGCTCACTTAAATGTTGCGTGATAAAAAAATAACAAACCAATTTAATCATTTAGGTCACTAAATCAAGTCAAAGTCAAAGTCCTACATTTTATTTATTTATTTATTTATTTGGGAGGCCAGTTAAACTATGCATTAAATTAAAATAAATATGAATAAATATATTTATTGGAATCATAAAATAAAATATTAAAAAAATTAAAAGAAATATTTGCTTGAGATATCCAAAATATTAATTCTGTATGATTAGCCATAAATGATGCTATCTAATTAGAAATGCTATTAACTTCTTGATAAATATGTGAAAAATCAAAATTAGTCAAAAAAAAATGTATCATGCTCTATTAATCTAGAAGTGGATGCAAAGTTATGCAGTTATGAAATAATGGAAAAGAAAACCATTTAATTATGGTTATAGAATTGCCCTTTAAAAAATATTTATAAAGTCTGTAATGAATATATGTGAGGCCCGGTGTTATTGGGCCATTTTTGGGCTGCTGTCTTCAGTTCGATTTCAACGTGGCACCGGACTTCGGAACGAACGGCGGAGGCTGCAGAGAAGCCGGTTGACGTGCGGGGAAGGATAAGGATCTTCTTTGGGGTTTAAAGGTTCCTCGCATGCTTCAGCACAATCCGAACCCTCCTCCTCTGGTGGACGCTGAAGATCGACGCCGATCATGCCGAGCGATTCCCTCTCATGCCATGGCCCTTTTCGGCGGTCGTTCTTTTCTCTGGTGCTGCCGAAACCATCGCCGACCTCACCGGTAAGTGTCATATCCCATGTTTTCGTTTGAGCATAGGCATTAGAGGCGATGGACGGGAGTCCGTCTCCTCTCGAGCACGGGCTTGGGCAGGGACAACCGGGCAGGGAGGAGGATTCATTTTATTTTATTTTTGGGATTTAGGTGGGTGATCGGATGGCCGCCGGTGGTCGTGCTGCCGTTCGCTCCTATCAACCGGGTCCCCTTCTCAGTGGTTGTCTCCCATGGCAATCATCAGTAGCCGTGGAGGGACCGATTCAGTCAAGCCGAGAGAGGAGCAGCAGGGAGAGGGGTTTATTTTGCTTTGGGTTTCTGGCTGGTAGCCAGACGGCCATCAAGGTCGCTGCCGGTCTCTCTCCTCCTTCCGGTCTTCCGTTGGCTGGGGGATCGGCTTGGTAGAGGAGTTGGCAGCTGGTTGGGAAAAAGGAGAAGAACCGAGTTGACTCGGTTAATTGGGGTGAGTCAACTCGGTTGGCAGGCTGAGTTAACTCAGTCAATAAAACTGGGTTGACTCGGTCTTTGGGATGGGTTGACTCGGTCTTTGGGATGAGTTGACTCGATTATCAAATGGATTAACATGTAGTTTTCTTTTTGTTGTTCAATATAGATATATATAAATGGTATGATTAAATTATTTTAAAAATGCTATGCAAGATCGTCGTTGTCCTTAGAAGACTGGGTTTAGTGTTGAACTGTGCTTAGTTGATGGATATTTTTCGGTAAGTTATCTTGACCTCTGATATTATATACCAATATGTTATATATTTATGAATTATTAAATATATATAATATATCTGAATTTGATTGCATTGGTGTGGGTGCATTGTGTCGATGTAGGTGCTCTCTAGTCCGACAATGATCATATGAGAACCAGTCTCCTTTTGGGCCTCCAACGGGGCTATCGCTGGCACATGATCATTGAGCGGTATGTGATACAGAAGCTAGTTGCCTTATTTTAGCCATGCATGGCAGGCATATGCAAAGGATGCATATTTCTCATGTGATACTCAGAGCTAGTTTTCCTTTTGGGCCTCCAGCGGGGCTATCGCTGGTACATGACTGTTGAGCGATATGTGACACAGGATCTAATCTCTTTCGGGATGAGCCATGGGCCGATCGTGGCCATAGTCAGAGGGATTAGGAGAGTAGAGTAAATAGTTGGCCATCCATAGTCGTATCGTGTCTGTGTCGGTTGCATTTAAGTGTACACATATGCATAATATTGTTGGTATATTATTTTAAGATGGATATCTTATATGTATGAGTTGTATATGTTATTGGTTGTTATTGACATATTTGTATATATATATTGGAGGTGGTGATAACTTACTGAGCCTGTATAGCTCATCCCTATTTTTTTCTATATTTTTGTTACAGATCCAGAAGATAAATCAGACTTTGGGACCAGTCAGTGAGGAGCTAGGATTTAGATGTTAAATTCTGAGTTTATATTTTATTTATATTTTATTTACCTGTTAATCTTTATGAAAAACTCTAGAAATAATAAATAATTGATGAGATTTGTTCTTTACCACTATTTGGATATTGAATTGAAAGTTAGGCCTGGCATAATCTCTAAGATGATACCTAAAATTGTGTGGCTAGTCACGTAGCCGATCCAAGTACTGAATTCGGGGTGTGACGATATATTAAATATTTCAAATCTTTCCACGCCGCATACAACTTTGCTATAAAAACTGTAGTATAAAAATATGTTTTAGTTTCTTCGTGCTTGATAACTTATTCACCCGTCACCAAAAAAATCAGGAAATGTGAGCATGGCGGATAGAATTATTTGTTTTAAAGGGAGCATGGAAAAGGTTATAATTTAGCATACAAACTCGCTTTTATTTCGATCCAGGAGCCCTTGCATTATTTATTTTATTTATTACAAGCAGCATTTTTCAAAGAAAAAGAAAAACACAAACGATAAAACAGCAGACACGGAATGGGAGACACAGAACTGAATATGTGCTGTAGAACATGCAGGGCTTCATGCGGTTAGAGGTCCAGGATTTAACGGCGACCGTGCCCCCCACCGCTCCCATACCCGGATCCATAGCCAGACCCGTAGCCTGAGCCAGAGCCAGAGACAGAGCCTTCACCCCCGCCGCCACCACTTCCATATCCACCCCCGTGGGCACCACCGCCCTCACCGTACCCAGAACCACTGCCAGACCCATATCCCGACCCACTCCCACTTCCACTCCCCCCACCGGATCCACCGCCGCCACCACCACCTCCGCCGCTTCCATACCCTCCACCGTAGGCTCCTGAACCAGACCCATATCCAGAGCCCGATCCACTCCCCGACCCATAGCCAGAGCCGCTGCCTCCACCTTGTCCACCCCCGCCACCACCGCCGCCGCCACTGCCACTTCCATACCCTCCACCACCGGACCCTGATCCACCTCCTTCACCATAACCAGACCCGGAACCATAGCCAGATCCGGAGCCATTCCCAGAACCACCACCCCCACCACCACCTTCGCCACCACCACCACCTCCGCCACTAGCCGATGTCAAGAATCGGCTTGCCTCGGAGAGGCTAATGCCTAGCAACACTATGAAGGAAAGAGCAACTAGCTTAGTGCGAGCCATAGTTGCTAAAGAAGAGGAGGAGGAATGAGTTGTATGCCAGAGGGGAAGAAGGTGTGGGTATTTATAGAGCTGGATGCACGACTTTTAAGACATGCAAGCATCCCAATTCCTAAATTTACTTTATTTACGCGGCGAGGATAAGGTTTCTCGTTTAAACGAAAGAAAGGATCGAGGAAGAATATAGTATGTTATTTGACTCACGTGTGTTATTTTGCAGCCGAAACGCCTAGGCATGCAAGCGTCCTAATTCTTCTTTATTTACGTGAAGTTGGCATGGTTTCTCCGGTGAAACAAGGGAACAAAACGATCACAGTGTGTTATTTGGCTACGTCATCGTGCTCTTCCTTTCACTAACCCTTGCTTTAAATTATTATTGGTTCATGGATAGACTCACTTTGTTGCTGACCGAACAAGGTGCCACGGCCCATGTTTTGTAGCCAGTCGGCAGGCATATTCCAGGACTTGCATGCCTGCTTTGGTGACATAGTTTCCAACTTTTTAAATTATTATTATTCTTTAGAATTTGGTAGATACCACGTTTCTGTATAATATTGCTTTATTTAACCTTATGAAGGATTGTTATATTGGAGATCGTCCATTCTAGCTAGTAAAAATCAACAAGCATTAAGTTTGATGCCAGCTAGACTGCTGAGGACGTTCTTGCGGATGGTGGGACAAGAGTGAGATAAGTCACCATAAAACGGTGGGCTAATGTTCAGGTATCTTACTAATTGTTGGTCCAAAACTGTGTCATCCTCAAATGAGTTTTGACAAGATATAATGGGTGCTTTACTGCTAACTAGTCTTCGTGTTTCTTGTTGTTGAACCAACAATGCTTTATGTGCAGTTGGATTTAGAACAATATATATATACATGCATGTATGTATTTACATATGAATGTACATACATATATATACATACATGTACATATATATATATATAGACACACACACATACATATATAATACATGCATGTATTTATATGTCTACATGTATACATGCATGTGCATATTTGAAATATTATAATGCTATGTATACTTCCATCCGTGGTTGCTAAATTGAGAAATCAGAGTGAGAACGATATAAGAACCATGAGCAAAAAGTGGTTAATACAATTGTATAGTTTTGAAAATAGAAAATATCAATATAAATCATTGAAATTATTTATATATTTAATATAACAGACAAAATGTACATCTTACAAGTTTAACAAAACATTACTTTTATTTCCACTTGTTATCTATATTTTTTTCTTCTCTTTTTCATGGGTTCCAAGTACATTATTTTTTTAGGCATGGGGTTCATGTTATGGCTTCATGTATAATTGTCATAATAGACTATTTTTAGTTAAAAAATAATTTTAAATTTACAAGACCACTTCTAAGGAAAATTGAATTAAGAAGAGTAAATTCATGCTAAGAATATCTAAATAGAGTTTGGGATCGGGCACATGAGGAGGAGAGAGAAAAAAGAGGGCATTATTTTTTTTTCCTCAACCTTTCTCATCTGAGAGGAATGCTGTATTGGTCACTTGGTCGACACTTCTGAAAACCGGATTCCGAAAGTCTTTAAGTGCACTTGACACTAGAATCTTAGTTCGATTTCCTTGGAAGATCTCTTCAAGTAGGGACATGCGTTTCCTGGCATCTATATTCTGTCAATGCGCATGCTTCCAAGGCTAATTAAGATCGAGACAACAATATTAACATTGCCTGTTGATCAACTGCAATCTTCGTTTTGCACATAAACGTTAGCTTGAAGGTAGTAATTAACACAAGGAGCAGAAACAGTGCATTGGATGCCAAACTGGCCAAGGAGATCCAGCGGCCGTTATGAATTCATTAATTGTCTGTCACACACTGCGGAGGCATCATTCACTGGAGCATCAAGTCCTCCCCTGGCCATTTTACATAGCATGTATATACGTGAGAGTTGCTTAAATTAATGCATCTAAAATGGCTGGCTGTTTACATAAATAGTACTTCTCCGGTTGCTTATATTTCTGTGTGCATGCGAATCTAGGCCTTCAAGGCTTCGTGGTCTGCTTTTTGACATTTACGTGAATTCAGGTGGGCGACAGTGCAAATTATATGGGTTCTTATGTAGAAAAATTAGACCCATGCACCATGTACATGACCTTCAGTACGTACGCCCTCAATCAGAGCCTCTTATTTTTGTGGGCCTGATTCATCAAATGCTCATCTCGATGCATTGCTATAGGAATGAGCAGCCATGATCTCAACGATAAAGGCCACCTGGTACATACTATGTAGGATACAAATAATCACTAATGCATGGATGTTTTCAATGGACACGGCAAACTGCGCCTGCTCCAACTAGCCTGATTTGTTGTAGGCCTTAAACAGCATTCGAGCATTTTGAAAGCGTTGCATTCCTGGGCCCACAAAGTTTGGGTGGGTACTTTTCTGAATGGGCCTTGTCCAGTTGGGTCTGACTCTGAAACCATTGTTGGGTCAAGTTGGTAGCGGATAGACGAGTAATTCTTTGTACACCACCCGTATTATAGAAAATCCAATATGGTGTGCATCGCACATCTCGATTGGGCCACATGCATTGCGCATGCATAGCATGATAAGATTTTTATCCTTCTAGTATCAAATCGGGTATCTGAAGTAATGAAAAATAGGGATGCATGCATTTTGCGAGAATTAACCAAAAATTTCAAAAATTGTAATACAAAATTATCATTATCCTCCAAAACAAGCCATTTTTTTCATTTTCTACTTATGCTAAAATATTAGGTAGGTTCGTATTCTCTCTTTTATTCCTCCCTCCATTCCTCCACTATCTGAGTGGGACGACGAATGAAGGTTGTGCACGATTGCTTCGACTATGACGAGTTTCGGGTTTCGAAGATGGTTGCCAGGTCGATCAACTCACTCATGCACATCGTCATCGAGTTCGGTAGGCAAGCAGGTGCACGGCACCATGATATCCGGGCATCCATTTGGGCAAGCACAGTAGCAATGATGGAACGACCTTGTCCTTGTGCAGTGGCAACAATATCATTCGATGATGGCACCCTCCACTCGAGCATTATTGTACGGGTCCTAGCTTACGTGCAGGTGTCGGAGCTGCAATGGGCACATCAACAGTGTCAAGGGTACGTGGTCAGGATGGTGGCATACAGCTCCATGGATTGTAGCACCCGTCAGACTGGTGGTGCCGTCGACGAAGGGGAGCAAGGACAGTGACCGGAGCGGCAAAGTTAGGTTGGAGAAAGTGTCATACAATTTTCTTAGGATACATAGAACTCACTCAGGATATCATAAAATGGTACCGAACCTGATTTTGAAAATTATTTGCATGCCAGGATATCATAGAATTCTCTCGGGATGTTATAGAATTCTCTTGAAATGCCATAAAATAGTATCAAACCTGATTTTAAAACCTATTAGGATACATATCAAAGAAACCTCATAGGATGTCATAGAATCTTCTTGGGATATCATAAAATGGTCAAACCTAATTTTGGGACCCATTTAGATACCGGGATATCATAGTCCCCTTAGGATGTCATAGAATCCCTTTAAGATGTCATAAATTAGTATGAAACCTGATTTTGAGACCTATAGTTAGATGTCAGGATATCATATAATCCCTTTAGAATATTATAGAATTTATTTGGGATGTCATAAAATAGTGTCAAACCTGATTTTATGATATATTTGGATACTAGGATGTCATAAAATCTCCTTAGGATGTCAAAAAACTTTCTTGGAATATCATAAAATGGTGCCAAACATAATTTTGAGATCTATTTGCATACAAGGATATCATAGAATTTCCTTAGGATGTCATAGAATCATCTTGGGATATCTAAAAAATGATGCCAAATATGATTTTATGACCTATTTGAATACCGGGATATCATAGAATCCCTTTAAAATGTCATATGATTCCCTTTAGATATTATAAAGTGGTGTCAAACTTGATTTTGAAAACCATTTGCATACCAAGATGTCAAAGAATTCTCTTAGGATATCATGGAATCATCTTGGGATGTCAAAAAATGGTGCCAAACCTGATTTTGGGACCTACTTGCATATCAGGATGTCATAGAATTTTATTAGAATATCATAGAATTATTTTTAGATGTCATAAAATCATACCAAACTTAATATTAGGATTTATTTTTATATCAAGATATTATAAAACTCCATAAGATATCATAGAACTTCCTTGAGATGTTATAAAATGATGCCAAACTTGATTTTGATACCTATATGCATATCAAGATGTCATAGAATTTCTTTAGGATGTCATAAAATGATGCCAAACCTGATTTTAGGACTTATTAAAATACCAAGATGTTATAAAATCTCAGAATTTCATAGAACCCTTTGGAATGTCATAAAAAGGTGTCAAAGTGGATGTTGGTATCTATTTGCATACCAGGATGTCATAAAATCTTCTTAGAATATCATAGAATCACCTTGAGATGTCAAAAAATAATATCAAATTTGGACCTATTTGCAAATCAGGATTTCATTGAATACCCTTAGAATGTCATAAAATTTTTCTTGAATGCCATAAAATGATATCAAATCTAATTCTGGGATCTATTTGCATACTCGGATGCCATAGAATCTTCTTATGATGTCATAGAACTTTCTTAAGACGTCATAAAATGGTGTCAAACTTGATATTGGAACCTATTGCATATCAAGATGTCATAGAATTATCTTTGAATGTCATAAAAAGATGCCAAACCTAATTTTGGGACCTATTTAGATACCAGGATATCATAAAATCTTCTTAGGATGTCATAGAACCTTCTTGGGATGTCATAAAAAGGTATCAAAACAAATTTTGGGATCTATTTGCATACCAGGATATTATAGAGTTTCCTTAGAATATCATAAAATCTCCTTGGGATATCTAAAATGATGCCAGACATGATTTTGGAATCTATTTAGATACCAGGATGTTATCGAATCTCCTTAGGATATTATAGAACTCCCTTAAGATATCATAAAATGATGCTAAAGCTGATTTTGGGACCTATTTGGATACCAACATGTCATCCTAGTATCCATATTTGAATGAGACCCTACAGTTCCCACTCTCACTCACTATAAATCCCTATTCTGGATGAGAAAACAACCCATGTTCCATCATCCCATGTCCTTCTCTCCATGGTTATGCTCCTCTTCATCATCCTTTTCCTACTCCTCCTGCCCTCCCCCTCCATCATGGCCAGTGCTTTTCGCTTCCCGCCGCTGCCCCACGTCCGCCAAGCCTGCCGCGCTACCTGCTTCCTTTCCTCCTGCAAGTCCACTCTCTCCTCATTCCCTAACCTCACCCCTCTCAGCTTCACCCTCGCCGCCTTGTCCATGTCCACCACCCTCCCCACTGCTCGCTTACTTGCCTAGTCCATCCTCACTGCCTCCTCCTCTAACCCCAACCACTCCAATGCCACCAGAAACTACCTTGAGCACCTCTCCCTCTCTGACCACCACCTCTCCGCTACCACCACCGCACTCTCCCATGGCCATGCGACCAACCCCCATGCTTAGAACAGCACCGCCCTCTTCTACCAATACGGCTGTAGCAACATTGTTAGCTATGTCACTGGCACTCGCCTCGTTGCTGATATCATGGCCTTCCTCTCCTCCCTCATGACCTCACTAGCAATGCCCTCTCCCCCATCATTGCCCATTAGTACTTTGATGATGACATATCCCTCTGGTCCCCACCCCAGAATGAGTGCAACAACTATTGGGGTGATCTCGCCATCGCGATAGTTCACCGATCAAAACCCAGGAATGCCAAATTCCTCTCCCATCCACAAACAAATGCCATCGTCTGCTAGATTGGCGACGTGACTACTAGACAGTCCAAGAGGTGGTTGTTATCACTTCACACTTTAGAGCTGGCTGGTTTGTGATCCGAATCATGGCCAAAATCTACAAGGAAACCATTTGGATTCTCTCTGATTGATAAGATCACTAATGTTTGAAGAAATGTATTATTTTTATTTGCATAGTTTGCTTCTTGTACTCGCTTTGTTGAGGATGTTACCACTTGTCTTAGTTTATTTGGATTGGTGTGTCTTTGGGTGAGGGGTTGTGGCATGGTGGAGGTTAATTGTTGTACATAACCAGTTTATGCTGCTTTAAGAAGATTAATGAGATTTTTATAAGTTTTTTTATGGATGAAATACTGATTCATCATAAGTTGAGTTTGTTCTTTTGCTATTGGATGTTTCAGGATAGCAAGATTGTTTGGCAATCCTCAAAATGCAATCACTCTTCCCTATTTTTTGATTTTGGAAGGTAAAAGATGTTTTTCTTACTGGTTTACATATAAGAATGTCTACATTTTATTTATAAGCTGAGATGAAAAAGAATGAACATTGTATACTTTCATATATTAAAATATTTTAATCAATATTTAATGTCCTTTAAGAGATTTTTTGTTCAACACTTCATCTTTATCCATGTCTTTGTTCTAAGACACTTCTTGCAACTGGCAGTTGAGAAAATGTTGACTACCATATAGTATGCACCTATTCCAAAATAGTTGCTTTGCCGATTTCACATATAAATGTTATCTTGGTATCTAAAAAGGTTCCAAAATCATATTTGGCACCATTTTATGACATCCCCAGGGAGTTTTATGAAAATTCTACGATATCCTGATATCCAAGTAGGTCCCAAAATCAGGTTTGGCATCATTTTATGACATCCCAGTATCCAAATAGATCCTAAAATCATGTTTGGCACTATTTTATGGCATCCCAAAGAAATTTTATGATATTTTAAAGAGATTTTATGACATCCTAGTATGCAAATAGGTTCCAAAATCAGGTTTGACACCATATTCTGATATCCTAAGGTTATTCTATGATATTCTAAAGAGATTCTATAACATCCTAGTATGCAAGTAGATCCCAAAATCTGGTTTGGCACCATGTTATGACATCTCATGAAATTTCTATGATATCATAAGGGGATTCTATGACATCCTGGCATCCAGATGAATCTTAAAATTAGGTTTGGCATCATTTTTTGACAATCCAAGATGATTCTATGACATTCTAAAAGGATTTTATGACATCCTGGTATGCAAACGGCTTAAAATCTAGTTTTGCACTATTTTTTGACATTCCAAGAAAATTCTATGACATCCTAAGGAGATTCTATGATATCCGGGTATCTAAATAGATCCTAAAATCAGGTTTAGCATCATTTTTTGACATTCGAAGTTATTCTATAACATCCTAAGATAATTCTATGACATCCTGGTATGCAAATAGACCACAAAATCAAGTTTGATAACTTTTTATGATATTCCAAGATGATTCTATGATATTCGAAGAGGATTTTATGATATTCTGATATGTAAATAGATTTCAAAATCAGGTTTAGTATCATTTTATGGCATTTCAAGAAAATTCTATGGCATTTTAAGAAAATTCTATGACATTTTAAGAAAATTCTATGATATCCTTGCATGCAAATAAGTCCTAAACTTAGGTTTGACATCATTTTTTGACATCCCAAAGTGATTCTATGACATCCTAAGGGAATCCTATGATATCTTGATATACAAATAGGTCCCAAAATCTGATTTGACATTTTTTTTATTACATTCCAAGAGGGTTTTATGACATTCTAAGAGAATTCTATTACGATTTGATATATAAATAAATCCTAAAATCATGTTTGGTACCATTTTATGGTATCTTAAAAAAATTTTATGATATTCTAAGAGAATTCTATGATATCCTGGTAAGTAAATATATTCCAAAATCATATTTTGTATCATTTTTTGACATCCCAAGATGATTCTATGATATTTTAAAGAGATTCTATGATATCCTAATATGCAAATAGGTCTCAAAATCTAATATGACATCATTTTATGACATTTTAAGGAGATTCTATAACATCATAAGGAGATTCTATCACTTCTAGTATCCAAATGGGTCCCAAAATTAGGTTTAGCATCATTTTTCAATATCCCAAGATGATTTATGATTTTCTAAGGAGATTCTATGACATCCTATTATACAAATAGATACTAACATCTAGTTTGACACCATTTTTTGATATCACAAGTTGATTCTATTACATCATAAGGGGATTCTAGACATCTTGGTATGCAAATATTTCTCAAAATCTAATTTGACACCTTTTTATAACATCCCAAAAGGATTCTATGATATCATAAGGAGATTCTACGATATTCCGGTATATAAATAAATCCCAAAATTAGGTTTGGTACTATTTTATGGCATTTCAAGAAAATTCTATGACATTTTAAGGAAATTTTATGATATCCTGGTATCCAAATAGATCCCAAAATCAAGTTTTGCACCATTTTTTGACATTCTAAGATGATTCTATTAATCCTTGTATGCAAATAGGTTCGAAAATATAGTTTGGCACATTTTTATTACATCCCAAGCGGCTTTATGATATCTTGAGAAGATTTTAAGACATCTTGGTATCTAAATAGGTCTCTAAATCAAGTTTGGCACTATTTTATGACATCTTAAGGAGATTTTATGATATCCTAAGAGAATTCTATAACATTCTAGTATGCAAATATGTTTCAAAATCAGGTTTGATACTATTTTATGACATCCTAAGAAGATTTTATGACATCTTAAAAAAATACTATAACATCCTGGTATGTAAATAGATCCCGAAATCAAGTTTGGCATCATTTTGTGACATCTCAAGAAAATTCTATGACATCCTAAGGGGATATTATGATATCCTGATAATCAAATAGGTTCCAAAATCAGATTTGACAACATTTTATGATATCCCAAGAAAATTCTATAACATCCCAAGAAGATTTTATGACATCCTAGTATCTAAATAGATTCTAAGATCAGGTTTGTCATCATTTTTGAATATTCCAAGATAATTTTATGACATCCAAAGAGATTTTATGATATTCTGGTATGTAAATAGGTCCCAAAATTAGGCTTGACACCTTTTTATGATATTCCTACAGACTTTTATGACATTCTAAGAAGATTTTATAATATAAAAAAGTGTCAAATCAAATTTTGTAATTTATTTGCATACCAGGATATCATAGAATCCTCTTAGGATATAATAGAATTATCTTAGGATATCAAAATATGGTGCCAAACCAGATTTCAGGACCTGTTGGCATAACAAGATGTCATAAAATTTTCTTAGAATGTCATAGAATCAACTTGAGATATCAAAAAATGATGCCAAACCTAATTTTCTGATTCATTTGGATACCATAAAGCCATGGAATCCCTTTATGATGTCATAAAATCTTCATTGAATGCTTTAAAAGAGTGCCAAACTAGATTTTAGGACTGGTTTGCATATGAGGATATCATGGAATCATCTTAGGATGTCAAAAAAATAGTGCCAAACCTAATTTTGAAATATATTTATATATAAAGATGTCATAGAATTCCCTTAGAATATCATAGAATTTTCTTGAAATGTTATAAAATAGAATCAAACCTGATTTTAGGATCTATTTATATACTCGAATGTCATAGAATCCCATTATGATGTAATATAATCGTCATTGGATGTCAAAAATGGTGCCAAACTAGATTTTGTAATCTATTTGCATAATGTCATAGAATCTCCTTAGAATATAATAGAATCATCTTGGAACATCAAAATATGATACCAAACCTAATTTTGGGATTTATTTGGATATCAAAAAATCATAGAATCTTCTTAGGATGTAATAAAGTCTCCATAAGATGTCATAAAATGGTGCCAGACCAGATTTTGAGACCTATTTACATACCAAGATGTCATAAAATTATTTTAGGATGTCATAGAATTCTCTTGGAATATCATAAAATGGTACCAAACTTGAGTTTGGAATCTATTTAGATACGAGGATGTCATAAAATTTTTTTAGGATATCATAAAACTCCCTTGGGATATCATAAAATAATGTTAAAGCTGATTTTGGGACCTATTTGGATACCAGAATATCATAAATCCTATTAGGATGTCATAGAATCTTCTTGGAATGTCATAAAAAGGTCATAAACCAGATTTTAGGATGCATTTGTAGGATGTTATAAAATTTCCATGGGATGTAATAGAATTACCTTCATATGTCAAAAAATGGTACCAAACCAAATTTTGGAACCTATTTCCATAACAGGATATTATAGAATTTTCTTAGAATATCATAGAATTACCTTGAGAAGTCAAAAAATAATGTCAAAGTTGATTTTGGGACCTATTTGGATATCAGGAAGTCATAAAATTTTTTTAGAATATCATAGAGTCCCCATGGAATATTATAAAATGGTGCCAAACAAGATTTTGAAATTTATTTACATACCGGGATGTCATAAAGTTTTCTTAGAATGTCATAGAATTATCTTGGGATGTCAAAAAAGTACCAAACCTAATATTTGGATATATTTACATATAAAAATATCATAGAATTCTCTTAGAATGCCATAGAATTTCCTAAGGATGCCATAAAATGATACCTAACCTGATTTTGGATCTTATTTACATACAAAAATGTCATAGAATCCAATTAGGATATCATAGAATCCTCTTAGGATATCATAAAAAGGTATCAAACTAGATTTTGAGACCTATTTACGTTCCAGGATGTCATAGAATTTCTTTAGAATGTAATAAAGTTACCTTGGGATATTAAAAAAATGGAGGCAAATCACATTTTTGGTCTTATTTACATAATAGGATATTATAGAATCCCCTTAAAATATCATTAAATCATCTTGGGATGTCAAAAAATGATATCAAACTTGATTTTGGGATCTATTTGAATACTAGGAAGTCATAGAATTCCCTTAAGATGTCACAGAATTTTCATGGGATGTCATAAAATAATTTCAAACTAGATCTATTTACATATTAGAATATCATAAATCTTTTTCGGATGTTATAGAATCATGTTAGGATGCCAAAAAATGGTGCTAAACCTTATTTGGAACCTATTTAGATATCAGGCTATTATAAAATCTCCTTAGAATGTTATAATTTTTTTTTGAAATGTCATAAAATGATATCAAACCTGATTTTAGGATCTGTTTATATACCAGAATATCATAGAATCCTATTAAGACGTCATAGAACTCTCTTAGGATATCATAAAAAGGTGCCAAACCAAATTGTGGAACCTATTTGTATACTAAGATATCATAAAATTTTTTTAGGATGTCATAAAATCATTTTGAGATGTCAAAAAATAGCACCAAACTTAATTTTGGAACCAATTTGCATACCAGGATGTCATAAAATCTTCTTAGAATGTCATAGAACTCAATTGGAATATTATAAAATAGTGTCAAACCTAATTTTAGGACTTATTTAGATATCAGAATGTTATAGAATCCCCTTGGAATATTATAAAATAGTGCCAAATCTAATTTTGGAATATATTTAGATACCAGAGTTTTCTAGAATCCTCTTGGAATGTCATAAAATAGTGCCAAACTTAATTTTTAAACATATTTGGAGAATGTCATAAAATTCTCTTAGAATATTATAGAATCCACTTGGGATGTCATAAAATAATACCAAACTTGATTTTAGGATTTATTTGGATACTAGAATGTCATAGAATCCTCTTAGGATATCCTAGAACCCTCTTGAGATATCATAAAATGATGTCAAATATGATTTTGTGACCTATTTGGTTACTAGAATATCATAGAATTCTTTTAGGATATCATAGAATCCTCTTGAAATGTCATAAAATGGTGTCAAACAAGATTTTGGAACCTATTTAGATACCAGAATGTTATAAAATTTTCTTAGAATATCATAGAACCAACTTGGGAAGTCATAAAATGGTATCAAATCTAATTTTAGAACTTATTTGCATACCAGAATATCATAAAATCCTCTTTGAATATCATAGAATTATTTTAGGATGTCATAAAATGATGTCAAACCTAATTTTGGAATATATTTGGATACTATAATATTATTGAATTCCCTTAGAATATCATAAAACCCTTTTGGGATATCATAAAATAGTATCAAACTTGATTTTGGAACATATTTGGATACCAAAATATCATAGAATCTCTTTAAAATTTTATAAAATGGAGCTAAACCTGATTTTAGATATATTTGGATACCAGAATATCATAGAATCCTGTTAGAATGTTAGAGAATCCCTTTGGAATGTCATAAAATAAAATGGTATTAAACATGATTTTAAGACTTATTTGGTTATCAAGATATTATAAAATCTTCTTAGAATGTCATAGAATCTTCTTGGACTATTATAAAATAGTATCAAATATGATTTTGGGACCTATTTGGATATAAAAATATCATAAAATCTCTTTAGAATGTTATTAAATCTCCTTGCAATGTCAACTTACAAATATTGATCGGTAAGTTTTAATATATGAAAGTATATAATGTACCTTCTTTTTCATCTCAACTTATAAATAAAATATAACCTTAGAATTACATTCTTACATACGAAACTGGCAATGAAAACCTTCTCTACCTCCCAGCATCAAAAATGAGGAAGAGTGACTAGATTTTGAGGACTGCCAAGCAATCTTACTATCCTAAAAGATCTAATAGCAAAAGAATAAATTCAACTTATGATGAACCAGTATTTCATCCATGAGAAAATCACAAAAATCTCATTAATCTTTTTAAAGCCACATAAACTGGTTATGTACAGCAATTAACCTCTATTGTACCACAACCCTTGTTGGCTTTGACTCCTTAGTTTTGATGATTAACAAAAGGTTGAGTATATGTTTGGACTAATGTTTAATCTCAAGATAAAGTTTCAGGACTTAGGTTATTCAAAAAGAGTATCATAAGGACAATGATGAAACTAAGTTTACCTGATTTGGAAATGAGCTCTTCTACCTTGAACAAGATCAAAATTCTCATAATGGACCTTCTTGTTAAGAAATATTTGACAAAAGAAACAAAGGCTTAAAGAAACTCAAGCATGGCACGCATATCTCAAGAGTTTCAGAAAAATTCAGATCAGAGGTCGACCCCCAGAGGTCGACACCTTGTCAAAGGTCGACCACCAGAGGTCGACTCATGAAGAAAAGGAAAGTTCAGCATGGCCGGCACGGCAAAGTCTCAGTGGCACGCTTCAGAGGTCGACCACCAGAGGTCAACACCTGTCCAGAGGTCGACACCAGAGGTCGACTCATAGCCTGAGAATTCAAATGGGCAGAACTATGGTATTCTGAACTTTTGCCTAAACTTTACTGGAGGTCGACTCATGAGGTCGACACTTGATCCAGAGGTCGACTCATGAGGTCGACTCATGGCATAACGGCTAGTTTTTCTGAACTTCTGATTTGATTTCCAACGGCCATAAACGGCCATATTTTTGAATCTAACGGTCTTGTGGAGTTGTTTCAGCATGAATGAGGTATTTAACCTCCACCAAACTTCAAAAAAGACAAGGAGACAAAGTGAAAAAGTGTTGATTCAAAGTACAAAGCCTTCAATCACTTCCAAGCAAAAAGAGTGAGAAAACCAAGAGATTCCCTAGCCAAAAAGTCTTCCATCTTTGAGGAATCCAACATTCAAGTGTTTGGCATTTAGTGAGGTCAAAGATTCCAAGGGAAAAGGCTTGAAGAGTCTCCATCAAGAGCTTCAACGAATTTATTATTGCTCAAAAGGAGTTTGTTTAGTTTTAATTCATTGTATTCATACTCTTTTGTCTTTAGCTAGTTTCAAGGAAATTTGAAACTAGAGTGAGGTTTGTTGGTGAGCCAATTGATAAAACCAACTAGGGTTGCTTGTTAGCCCGAAGCCAAAACAAGTGAGTAAGGTTTGTTGGTGATCCAATTGATAAAACCAACTAGGGTTGCTTGTTAGCCCGAAGCCAAAACAAGTGTGTAAGGTTTTGACTTGTGAGCCTGGTAAAACAAGTCGGCTGTAATCTAAAGATTATAGTGAAATTCCCAAGTGGAGCTTGGGGAGTGGATGTAGGTGCTAGGTGCACCGAACCACTATATTTCTTGTGTGTTTGCATTGCCTTTCTCTTTAACTTCTTTAGCTCTTTAATTGCCATTTTATTTCATTGCTTCTGTTGCACAATTCTTAAAGCACTATCACTCTTCACCTTAAAACTTGATAGCACATATATTGCCTTAAATTTTTAAATATCCAATTCACCCCCCCTCTTGGGCACCATATCTGGGCAACAAGTGGTATCAGAGCACCGGTACTCTCTTGTAGGTCCAACGATCTTGAGTGAAAGATCATGGCCGCCCCAATTGGAATGGGTATAGTTGAAGGACAAGCATCAAATCGTCCTCCTTTCTTTAATGGTACAAACTACACTTATTGGAAAACTCGTATGCGTATTTATTTACAAGCTGTAGATTATCATATTTGAGAGTAATCACTAAAGGGCCTCATCAGCCCACTCACTTGGTTAATGGCATTATCACCCCAAAATCTGAAGAAGAATGGGATGACAATGACATCAAACAAGCTGAGTTAAATGCTAAGGCGATGAATTTGTTATTCTGTGCACTTGATCCTAGTGAATTCAACAGAATATCAAATTGTATTTCCGTCAAAGAAATTTGGGATACACTTGAGGTTACCCATGAGGGTACACACCAAGTGAAGATCACTAAGGTGAACATGCTCATTCATACGTATGAGATGTTCAGGATGGAACCAACTGAAAGCATAAGTGAAATGTATACTAGATTTACCAATATAGTAAATGGTATGAGGAGTTTGGGAAAAATTATATCTAATGGTGAACTGGTTAACAAACTTCTCAGGTCTCTTCCGGCTTCATGGGATGCGAAAGTTACAGCCATAGAAGAAGCCAAGGATGTCAACACTCTACCTCTCGAGCAGCTTCTTGGATCACTGATGACCTACGAGCTTTCACTAAAGCAGAAAACAGTGGACAATGACAAGAAAAAGAAAGCCATAGCCTTCAAGTCCACTACAAAAGAAGAGTCAAGTGATGAATCTGAGGAAGAAGAAGATGATGATGAGACAGCCCTAATTACAAGAAAATTTAAAAGATTCATGAGAAAGAAGAAGGGCTTCTACAAGAAAAGGCCACAAAAAGGTGATCACAACAAGGAGAAGGAGAAAGAGAAAGAAAGGGATCCACCCATCTGCTTCGAGTGCAAGAAGCCTGGACATTACAAAACGGATTGCCCTTTGCTTAAAAAGAGTAGAAGGATGTTGAGAAAGAAGGCCATGATGGCTACCTGGAGTGAGAGTGAGGACTCCAGCAGTGAAGAAGAGCAGCAGGTAGTCGCCAACCTATGTTTCATGGCCAATGAAGATAATGAGGTAAACTCTGAACCTGAAACTGAATTTACTTTCAATGAATTGCATGATGCTTTTGATGACTTAGTAATGGAATATGAAAAATTAAAATTGAAAAATAAGAAATTAAGAAAGCAAAATTTTGAGCTTACCAAAAATTCAGAAAAGTTTTCAAGTGAAATTGAAAATTTAACTCAAGAAAACAAGGAATTAAAATAACATGTAGAAACTTTGACAAATGATAAAGATAATCTTTTAAAAGAAAATGATTCCTTGAAGAATAATAGAAATCTTAAAACTAATGAGAACTTTGAGAAACAAAATAAAGAACTATTGCTTCAAAATAAGAATTACAAGGAAGAGTTAGAAAAAGTAAAACCTTTTATAGAAAAGTTTACTTTTAGTTCAGAAAAACTAAATATGCTTTTAAATAGTCAACATGCAGTGTTTAATAAAGCTGGACTTGGATTTAAGCCACACAATCAACAAAAACTGTACAAAAACTTTTTCATACCAGCATCTTCTAATATTACCTGCTATGCATGTGGTAAAGTAGGTCATAAATCATATGTTTGTAATAGAAGGAAATTAAATACCTTTAAAAGGATTTGGGTTCCAAAAGGAACCAATTTGACTAACCCTAAAGGACCCAAGATGACTTGGGTACCTAAAGTTTCAACTTGATCAATTTTTGCAGGTGTGCCTGGCAACCAAAAATAAAAGAAGAATGTGGTATCTGGATAGTGGTTGCTCAAGGCACATGACTGGGGATGTGAAGCAATTCTCATCACTAACTGCTATTGATGGTGGAAACGTTACCTTTGGTGATAATGGAAAAGGCAAAATCGTCGGAATTGGTAAAATCCATATCACCCCTAATGCTTATGTAGATAATGTATTATTTGTTGATGGCTTGAAGCATAATCTTTTTAGCATTAGTCAGTTTTGTGATAAAGGTTTTAAAGTAATTTTGAATCATCTTTGTGCATGGTATCTAGTCTAGATGTCGATGGCATCAAGTTCACTGGTCTTAGGCATGGAAACATTTACATGGTTATCTTGATGATCTAGCCATGGAAAGTGGTCAATGCCTAGTGGCTAAGGAAGCCAAGGCAAGTGAAACTAGTTGGCTTTGGCATCGTAGGCTAGGGCATGCTAGTATGCAGTTGATTTCAAAATTAAGCAAAAAGAATCTTGTAAAAGAATTGCCAAAACTCACTTTTGAAAAAGATAAAATTTGTGCTGCATGTCAATTTGGAAAACAAACCAAATCTACTTTCAAACCTAAAGGAGTAGTATCTACTACTAGACCCCTTGAATTATTGCATATGGACCTCTTTGGACCAACCAGAACAACTAGTTTGGGAGGTAAAAAATATGGGCTAGTAATTGTAGATGATTACTCACGATTTACTTGGGTAATGTTTTTAGCTCATAAAGATGAAACTTTTTCAGCTTTTGTTAAATTTCATAAAAGGGTTTCAAACGAAAAAGATCTCACTATTGTTTCTTTGCGTAGTGATCATGGAACTGAATTTGAAAATCATGATTTTGAAACTTTTTGTAATGAAAATGGTATTAGTCATAATTTCTCTGCACCTAGGACACCTCAACAAAATGGGGTGGTAGAAAGAAAGAACAGGACTCTTGAAGAAATGGCACGTACAATACTTTACGAAAATGGTTTACCTAGATATTTTTGGGCAGAAGCCATTAATACTTCCTGTTACATTTTAAATCGTGTTTTAATTCGACCTATTTTGAAGAAAACACCATATGAGCTTTGGAAAAATCGAAAACCTAATCTCAAGTATTTTCGTGTATTTGGTTGCCGCTGTTTCATATTAAACAATGGCAAAGATAATATCAGTAAATTTGATGCCAAGTCAGATGAGGGTATCTTCTTAGGATACTCTACTTCTAGCAAGGCATACAGGGTCTTCAACAGAAGAACTCTTCTGGTTGAAGAATCAATTCATGTAGTGTTTGATGAATCTAACGAAAAATCTTCTAGAAAAGAAGATTCTATTGATGTTGAAACAGGTACAAAGAAGCTTGAACAATTGACAATCAATGAAGATGAGCCCAAAGGAGATGATGATCAAGAAAGTCAAGATCAAATTCAAGAAATCAATGCAACTTCACCAAAACCATTACCTAAAGAATGGAGGTATGCACATGGACACCCTAAAGAGCTAATAATAGGTGATCCATCAAAGGGGATAAGTACACGCTCTTCTATTAGAAATATTTGTGATTATTTAGCTTTTGTATCTCAGATAGAGCCTAAGTCAATAGAAGAAGCTGAAAAAGATTGTAACTGGATTAATGCTATGCAAGATGAACTAAATCAATTTAAAAGAAATAATGTTTGGACTTTAACTGAAAGACCCCTTAATGTTTCTGTAATTGGCACAAAATGGGTTTTTAGAAATAAACTTGATGAACATGGTATTGTAATTAGGAACAAAGCTAGACTTGTTGCTAAAGGCTACAACCAGGAAGAAGGGATCGACTTCGATGAAACCTTTGCTCCTGTTGCTAGGCTAGAAGCAATTAGACTTTTACTTGCATTTGCTTGTTTTATGGATTTCAAGTTATTTCAAATGGATGTAAAGAGTGCCTTTTTAAATGGATTTATTGAAGAGGAAGTTTATGTTGAACAACCTCCTGGTTTTGAAAATCATGAATTTCCTAATCATGTCTTTAAATTGCATAAAGCATTGTATGGTTTAAAGCAAGCTCCTAGAGCTTGGTATGATAGATTAAGTTCATTTTTGATGAAAAATGATTTTTCTAGAGGTAATGTAGATAATACATTGTTTTTGAAAAAGAAAAATGATGATCTCTTAGTAGTACAAATATATGTAGATGATATTATTTTTGGTGCTACTAACGAATGTCTTTGTCAAGAATTTGCGAAGTTAATGCAGAATGAGTTCGAGATGAGCATGATGGGAGAACTCAATTTTTTCCTCGGACTCCAAATTAAGCAAACAAAAGAGGGGATCTCCATCAACCAAGCCAAGTACACAAGGGAGATATTAAAAAAGTTTGGGATGGAGACTACAAAACCAATAGGTACCCCTATGAGCTCTTCATGTAAATTAGACAAAGATGATTGTGGTAAATCGGTAGACCAAAAATTATATAGAGGCATGATTGGTTCATTGCTATATCTAACTGCCAGTAGACCAGATATAATGTTTAGTGTCTGTATATGTGCACGTTTTCAGTCTGCTCCTAAAGAATCACATCTCTTAGCTGTAAAACGTATACTTAGATACTTATCTGGGTCTATCGAAATTGGTCTTTGGTACTCTAGAGAGTCATCATATGAATTAATTGCATATTCTGATGCTGATTTTGTTGGATGTAAACTTGATCGAAAAAGTACTAGTGGAACTTGTCAATTCCTAGGAGTTAATTTGATTTCATGGAGCAGTAAGAAACAGAATTCGGTTGCTCTATCTACGGCGGAAGCCGAATATATAGCAGCTGGAAGCTGTTGTGCTCAGATTCTATGGATCAAACAACAACTCGAGGACTTTGGCATCAAACTAATTAAGACACCCATAAGATGTGATAATACTAGTGCAATCAATTTAACGAAAAATCCTGTACAACATTCAAGAAGCAAACATATTGAAATAAGACATCACTTCATAAGAGATCACGTTCAAAACTCTAATGTGTTGTTAGAATTTATATGCACTGATTATCAATTGGCTGATATATTCACAAAACCATTGAATGAAGATAGATTTTGTATGATTAGAAGAGAACTGTGAGTCATTGATCCTTTTGCTTGAATCTCTTCAATTTTCATCAAAATTTCTCAAAAATGATTTATAAATTCTCAAATATGGTTAAAGGCTTTTTCTCTAAATTTTATCATTTTTTTTTCCTTCTTACAGAATTTATATTAAGTAATTAATTGTTGGAGGTCGACACTTGAACGAAAACCTGTTTTTTAAAAACCCGTCCGCAAGCTTTTTCCATTGTTTTCTTTACCTCTCCTTCGTGTGGTCCCCCTACAACTTCTCTAAACCTCCAAATAGTGGATTTCCACCCTCTCCTCGATCTTTTTGGGAAATCCTCACCTCCTCTCTTGCTTTTCTTGGAATCAACCTTCCATTTGACCGTTTTCTTGATTTTAGTCAACCAAAAGCCCTCGAATCTTTCTACCCTCAAATCTCGGCTGTTTTTCATTTGAAAACACGTATTTCTTTCGTCCGTTTCTTACCTTTTCCTCATTTACTCTCGATTTTCTCCAATCTCACAAACCCTATTTCCCCATTTCACATTCTTCTCTTCTTCTCAATCCGCGAACCTCTCTTTCCCTCTCTTTTCCTCTTAGCCTTACCTCTTTGCATTTCTCCCTAAGTTACCCCTCATCCTTACACATGGGTCCGAGAAAACACCAGGCAGTAAGGAAAAGGAGATTGGAACAGGGGCAGGGTAGTACTGAGCGGCGAAGGAAAGTCAGACATGAGCGTGAGCCGACCCCAGAGCCACCTGCACCAGTGCCAGCCAGCCTAGTCCGGAAGAGCATTGCTAGTGGTAGGCGCGTAGATATTCCATTCTGGGATCAGCATCACTTCTTCATTGGAGATGTACTGAGAGATGCAGGTCTGGTCCATTTTTGTACGATGTCCGAGAGATTCTACCCAGACCTCATCAGGGAGTTCTATGGATCCATGGCCACTGATGGCATTGGATGGTCTGCTACAGTTCGAGGGATCGAGATTCCAGTGACACCTGAGGTCATCAGTCGCATCTGGAGGATTCCACTTCATGGCACTGCTGCCACTACGATCAGCGACAGAGAGCACGCCTTCAGGTGTATCCTAGAGCGTGAGGATGTTAGCGGCATTTCCACAGTGTCCGCTAACCAGCTTTCACTGGAGATGAGAGTGCTGCATCACATCATCGCCCGTATCTTGATTCCGAAGAGCGGGAGATTTGATTTTATCACTGAGCGTGAGCTGGTGTTGATAGTGTCCCTGAGCCAGCGGACTCCCATCAACCTTCCCAGGATCATGCTTCAGCAGATGGGTGAGGCAGCTTCTCACAGGAGACTCGTTCAGCCTTACGGTATGGGACTGGCTCAGATATTCAGAGAGCATGGTGTCTCATTCGACGGCATACCCTTCAGTCAGCTACAGCACACAGATACTTATGGAGAGAAATCCCTACATAGGATGGGATTTCGACTGATCAGTGACCGATGGGTACGACGAGAGTCTGGCCAGGAGCCAGATGAGGAGGATGAGATCCGAGCTGCTGAGGCAGGGTCTTCAGGGCCTACTGATCATGGTACACCTCCTCGCCCAGCACCGGAGACAGAGATTGCGGAGCCTGAGCCATTCACGCCACCACCTTCATCAGCTCCGGCACCTACTATCACTGCGACACCACGGAGGACTTCAGTGAGGATATCGGACTTCGAGCAGCGAGTGACTGATCAGATTTCAGAGGTCCGGACAGAGATCACTGGTGTACGGCAGGAGCTTCATGATCTGCGGATACACACAGACACACGCATTAGTGCTCTCTCAGCTAGTATGGATACAGGATTCAGACAGATCCTCAGCTTACTGAGATTAGCACTGCCATCAGGGACTGCAGATCCGACAGTATCTCCTCCACATGATGATGATGATGATGATGGTGATGATGCTGATGACTCTAGTGGATACAGTGACAGTGATGGAGATCAGCCTGGAGCAGGTAGATCTGATGTTTCACCTGCAGAGCCGATTCCAGAGATTTCCCCTTCAGCTGATCCTCCTTCCACTGATTTTTCGAGTTCAGATCCTCCAGCCACAGCTGTGCCAGTTGATATTGAGCCTACAGAGTCACTATTTGAGACTATCACTGGGATTCCGGATGACATAGATGAGCATACAGAGACAGACATCGATGATCCCACAGCTTATGAGCTAGTCAGCAGGCAGACTCCAGCTCAGTCTACTCAGCATGCTGATCCGTCCACTCCTTCAGCTACTGCCTCTGTCTCGACTTCTGTGGAGCCCTTACCTAGGACTTATAGATCTCGTAGGACTACCCCTAGGTCTGGTCCCTCTCTGAGGACTCGGAGTTCCTCACATAGGACTCCAAAATCCTCATCTAGGATCATGGCTCCTGTATCTTTTGACATACCTTCTGATGAGGAGTAGCCTCATAGTTTTATTTGTTGTACTTAGTTTGCTTGTGTATGATCTGCTATATCAGTATCTTGTGCCTACTTTGTAGGCAATTTTGTAACTGTATATACTTGTTTTTATCTATCTTGTGACTTTTTATCAATATTGTGATATTTTGTGACATTTTATCTGATACCAGCTCTCAATATTTAAAAACCCTCAAGTTAAAATGCTTTCTTATATTGAATGCACAAATTGAGGGGGAGCATGTATTCTATGCACCTAAATACTTCATTATAATTGAACATAAGTCTCATTACTATATCTTTCTCTATAACAATAAACTTTTTGATTCTTGACAAAAAGGGGGAGTAGAAAAGTATATATGTATTTATGAGACTCCATCTTATGAGTAGTAAAGTTTATATGATTCTTATCTTTTTTGACTTATGAGAATGTTTTCACAAAAAGAAAGAAATAAATGAAAAGTAAAATCTTTTTGACTCTTGAGAATATTTTCACAAAATTTTATGATACACTCTTGCATGAAAGGATACTTTGAAAATTTTTATTATTGCTATATTTTGCTCATGGACTTAATTGCATATATACTCAAGGTTTTGTCATCATAAAAAAGGGGGAGATTGTTGGCTTTGACTCCTTAGTTTTGATGATTAACAAAAGGTTGAGTATATGTTTGGACTAATGTTTAATCTCAAGATAAAGTTTCAGGACTTAGGTTATTCAAAAAGAGTATCATAAGGACAATGATGAAACTAAGTTTACCTGATTTGAAAATGAGCTCTTCTACCTTGAACAAGATCAAAATTCTCATAATGGACCTTCTTGTTAAGAAATATTTGACAAAAGAAACAAAGGCTTAAAGAAACTCAAGCATGGCACGCATATCTCAAGAGTTTCAGAAAAATTCAGATCAGAGGTCGACCCCCAGAGGTCGACACCTTGTCAAAGGTCGACCACCAGAGGTCGACTCATGAAGAAAAGGAAAGTTCAGCATGGCCGGCACGGCAAAGTCTCAGTGGCACGCTTCAGAGGTCGACCACCAGAGGTCAACACCTGTCCAGAGGTCGACACCAGAGGTCGACTCATAGCCTGAGAATTCAAATGGGCAGAACTATGGTATTCTGAACTTTTGCCTAAACTTTACTGGAGGTCGACTCATGAGGTCGACACTTGATCCAGAGGTCGACTCATGAGGTCGACTCATGGCATAACGGCTAGTTTTTCTAAACTTCTGATTTGATTTCCAACGGCCATAAACGGCCATATTTTTGAATCTAACGGTCTTGTGGAGTTGTTTCAGCATGAATGAGGTATTTAACCTCCACCAAACTTCAAAAAAGACAAGGAGACAAAGTGAAAAAGTGTTGATTCAAAGTACAAAGCCTTCAATCACTTTCAAGCAAAAAGAGTGAGAAAACCAAGAGATTCCCTAGCCAAAAAGTCTTCCATCTTTGAGGAATCCAACATTCAAGTGTTTGGCATTTAGTGAGGTCAAAGATTCCAAGGGAAAAGGCTTGAAGAGTCTCCATCAAGAGCTTCAACGAATTTATTATTGCTCAAAAGGAGTTTGTTTAGTTTTAATTCATTGTATTCATACTCTTTTGTCTTTAGCTAGTTTCAAGGGAATTTGAAACTAGAGTGAGGTTTGTTGGTGAGCCAATTGATAAAACCAACTAGGGTTGCTTGTTAGCCCGAAGCCAAAACAAGTGAGTAAGGTTTGTTGGTGATCCAATTGATAAAACCAACTAGGGTTGCTTGTTAGCCCGAAGCCAAAACAAGTGTGTAAGGTTTTGACTTGTGAGCCTGGTAAAACAAGTCGGCTGTAATCTAAAGATTATAGTGAAATTCCCAAGTGGAGCTTGGGGAGTGGATGTAGGTGCTAGGTGCACCGAACCACTATATTTCTTGTGTGTTTGCATTGCCTTTCTCTTTAACTTCTTTAGCTCTTTAATTGCCATTTTATTTCATTGCTTCCGTTGCACAATTCTTAAAGCACTATCACTCTTCACCTTAAAACTTGATAGCACATATATTGCCTTAAATTTTTAAATACCCAATTCACCCCCCCTCTTGGGCACCATATCTGGGCAACAACCCTCCATCTAAAGACTTACACTAATCCAAATAAACTAAGATAAGCAGTAAAGTCCTCAACAAAGTGAGTACAGAAAGCAAACTATGCAAACAAATATATATTTCTTTAAACATTAATGATCCTACTGATCAATGGGAACCCACTCATTCCCTTGAATAAAATTCTTCACTAAGTACACCCCTAAATGCTTTGCTGATATTTGAGAACTCCATTGCACCCTAGAAGTATTCTTAGTCCCAAGCTCGAAGCTCCCATACTCCCCATAGAATAATGTATGAAGTGCAAAGTCTCCTTTAAATGGGAGCCATCCTTCCGGCATCACCACTTTCCCTAAATAAGTCTCTATGAACACCACCCTTATGTACTCCTTCCACGGCCTCCCTAGATAAACCCTATATGCCTTCGAGTTCCACTTCCCCTAAATGCTATCAAGAACTCCTCACTACTATTATCGGCAAATTAGCGAAAAACGAAACCTATCACTTGCACCAGTCATCTGCCCCTATGCTATCACAATATCACTACTGGCCTTATCCGGTCCATCACCTGCATCAATACCTTGAGGAAACGTTCATCGAACACTCTGCAACGTTGCTCGACTATGCCAAAGATTCGATAATGGCAGTATAATTATCACAAGATTGCACATAGAAAGTATCTTGGTGGCCACGAAGCTCAACGGTGTCGAGGATAGAGTGGTTGCTATCCAACCGGAACACCAGCGCCTGGTGCGCCCATGTACCGGTGATGTTCTTGAGGGTGGGGTTACAAGCCATGAAGCCGTCATCAAGGGCACCGATAGTGGTGGTGTTGTATGATATCCCAAGGAGATTCTATAACATCCTAAGAGGATTTTATGACATTATATTATCCAAATAGGTTCCAAAATTATGTTTGGCATAATTTTATAATATTTCAAGAGGGTTTCATGACATCCTAAGAGGATTCTATAATATTCTTGTATCTAAATAGGTCATAGAATCATATTTGATACCATTTTATGATATCTCAATGAGGTTCTATGACATTCTAAGAAGATTCTATGATATTTTCGTATCCACATAAATTCTAAAATCATGTTTAGCACCATTTTATGGCATTCCAGGGAATTTCTATGATATTCTAAGAAAATTTTATGACATATCCCGAAATCAGGTTTGGCACCATTTTATGATATTCCAAAAAGATTCTATAATATTATGGTATCCAAATATATCCCAAAATTGGGTTTGACACCATTTTATGATATCCCAAGTTAGTTCTATGATATCCTAAGGGGATTATATGCCTTTTTGGCATCAAAATAGGTTTCAAAATCAGGTTTGATACCATTCTATGGCATTTTAAGAAACTTTTATGACATTCTAAGAAGATTTTATGATATTCTGTTATCCAAATAGGTTCCAAAATCATGTTTAACACTATTTTATGACATCTCAAGAGGATTCTATAACATTCTGGTATCTAAATAGGTCCCAAATAATGTTTAGCACCATTTTATGATATCCTAAAAAAATTTTATGACATTCTATGAAGATTTTATTATATTCTAGTATTCAAATAGATTCCAAAATCAAGTTTAGCACCATTTTATGATATCTCAAGAAGATTATATGATATCCTGAGAAGATTTTATGACATTCTGGTATCCAAATAGGTTCCAAAATCTGATTTGATACCATTTTATGACATCATAAGGAGATTCTATGATATCTTGAAGAGATTTTATGATACTATGGTATCCAAATAGGTCCCAAAATCATGTTTGGCAATAATTTATGATATCCTATGGATATTTTATGACATTCTAGTATCCAAATAGATTCTAAAATTAGGTTTGGCATAATTTTATAATATTTTAAGATAATTCTATAATATGCTGAAAAGATTTTATAACATTATGGTATCTAAATAGGTCTCAAAACCATGTTTGACACCTTTTTATGATATCTCAAGTGGTTTCTAGCTATGACATCTTATGGGGATTATATAATATTCTAGTATCCAAATAGGTTCCAAAATCAGGTTTTGCATCATTTTATGACATTCTAGGGAGATTGTATAATAATAACTTGGTATTCAGACAGGTCCTATGATCAGGTTTGACACCATTTTATGATATTCCGAGATGATTATATGACATTTTTTAAAAAAATTATGATATCTTAATGTCTAAATGGATCCCAAAATTATGTTTGACATCATTTTATGACATTCTAAAGAAATTCTATGATATCTTAAGGGATTTCTATGATACTTTAGTATCCAAATAGGTCTTATAATCAGGTTTGGCACCGTTCTATGAGATCTCGAGAGGATTATACGATATTTTAAAAAAATTCTATGATATCTTGGTATCTAAATAGGTTCCAAAATTATATTTGATATTATTCCATGACATCCCAAGGAGATTCCATGACATCCTAAGGGGATTCTATAATACTTTAGTATCCGAACAGGTCCTACAATCAGGTTTAACACGATTTTATAATATCCTGAAAAGATTATATGACATCCTAAAGGGATTCTATGATATCTTGGTTTTCAAATAAGTTCCAAAATCAGGTTTGGCAACATTCTATGACATCTCAAGAGGATTCAATAATATCCTAAGGAGATTCTATGATATTCTAAGGAAATTCTATAATATATTGGTATCCAAATAGGTCCTATAATCTAGTTTAACATCATTTTATAACATCTTAAGGGATTGCTATAACATTCTAAGGAGATTCTATGATATGCGGCCGGCTCGATGGGTGCCGCAGCCTATGAAATTGCATGCCATCACTCGATTGCCCTTCGACCGCCACCACACCCATCACAACTCTAGCACCCGTGCATAGCTAGGACCCACACAACAGCACTTGAGTGGATGGTGCCATCATCGGATACTGCTACTGCTGCTGCATAAGGACATGGCCATTTTAGTCGTTGCCACTATGCCTGCTTGGACAAATGCTAGATGGTATAATATCATAAACCAGCTTACCTGCTGAATTCGATAATGGTGCATGCGAGTCAGGGCGATTGTCCAGCTACCGTCTTTGGAACCAACCGTAGTCGAAGCTGCCATGTGCAACCTTTATCATCCCTCTTAGACAGAGGAGCAAGAGGAGGAAGAAAAGGAAGAATAGGAACCTGCCTAATATTTTGGCACCAGCAAAAAATGGAAAAAATGACTCGTTTTGGAAGGAAAGGGCATTCTCATCCTACAATTTTTTGAAATATGGGCCAGTTCTGATTAACCAAATGCACCTCCATTTTTCATTGCTTTATATGCCTGATTTAATGCCGAAAATATGAAAATCTCATCATGCCATGCAAGCACAATGTGGCTCAATCGAGAAGCGTGGTGCACACCATGTATTTTCTGCACCTCTCCCAATGTACAAAGAATTACTCGTTGACAGATACGTTGCGGATGGCTGGACCAAGATGCATTCCCAAGATGCACCTCAAGGCGAAGGCCAATACCAGGTATGTGTTGTTTCAGCATGTTTCTGAATCATCCATTAAGCCGATTTTTAGCAAAATAGATGGAGGCATCTCATGTCTATTATCATCTTATATGATGCATGAAGATGTGTCTGGAACCTCACAAGTTTTCGAAATTATTGTGTTGACAAGGTTGTTAGCATGTTTCATTTATCTACTTATCATGATCATGTATATAACAAAGATATTTTTAAGTCATTAAAACCTAGATGTGGTAAACAAAGAGTCATGCAAATGGAGCTGTGAGGAGTTATTTCATTAAATGTCCTACCGAGTACCATATGAATAGTCATGAGTTTTCAAAAATTAATGTCTTGGAAATTAATATGGCCATGAAGAGCTCTAGTAAAAGCATATTAAATGAAATTTAAACACCCAAGAGTCATTTTAGAAAAGTCCCTAGCTAGGGTCTCCATACTTATAGAGGTTTCATCTCTTGTGATCAAATCAGCAGATAGTGATTTAAGTATGCCAAATCAGCGGTATTGTAACCTTGTCTTCTTTACTAAAACAGTGTGTTTGTTTTGTCGTATTTGCTCGTCTTACTATCTATTTGGTTCTACTATACTGCAATCTTGTATGTATAGTCTAGCTAGAGTGTTCCGCTACACTTTGAGAGTATCTTACTTTCCACACGAGTATTCAAAGCAATAGAACTAATGAATAGCTATTAGTGTCATATAATATATATATATATATATATACTACAAAAAACATAACTTTTTTTGATGCTATTTTGGGTTTTTCCTGACGTTTTAAAGCATCGAGAAAAATATACCCGATGCTTTAAAAAGCATGGCAAAAGAGCGGTCAGCAAGGAGTGGAAACAGGTTTTTCTCGACGCTTTTGGATGCGTCGCAGTAGATTAGAGTTTTCCCGACGCTTTTAAGCATCGGGAATAAAGTTATTTCCGATGCTATTCAAAAGTATCGAGAATAAATTTATTCTCGATGCTTAAAAGTATCGAGAATAATTTTATTCTCGATGCTTAAACGGATGATAATTTTATTCCCGATACTTAAAAGCGTAGAAAAATTCTAATTTTTTTATTTTAAATTAAGCACGAGCAAGATGTTCCCTGTGCCCTACGAGAAGGTGGCTTTAAGGCATATATCTGAACGGTGTAACCATCATGTTTTGAAAGAAACACCCGTAAATAGGGAATCTCAAGAACGGCTAACGTGACGATCCCACTCTCAAAGGCATCGAAGTAGGTTTCTTCTTTTCGAATATTCACGCTCTTATCCTTCTTGTAGCCAAACACGTCTTGTAAGTACTTCAGAACAAACAAGTCCCCGTCGTCTCCAACCTTACCATCTGCCACCATCGGTTTAAGCTTCTCGGCAGTTAAAATAGAGCTGATATTGGCTGTGAAGCTGGAGGTCAAGATGAAGACCGCAATGAGCCATACCAGCACCACTATTTTAGTATAGTAACCATGGAGCCTCCCTATAGAACATAAGCAAAGATAAGAATATTACTAAGTAATTGTTGAAAACAAAAGGGATAAATAAGCCAATATATGGTATTCAGAACTCACCGTGTGCGAAGAAGATGGTGGAGATAATTAGCCAACATGCGGCTCCAATTTGTGTCCACCAGGGGCCATCAAACTCGGGGTTTACCTTGCGTTCCAGATACCACACGATGATCCCTGTGTAGAACATGGTGGCAATGAACAAAAGCCACACTTGCATGGTAAATGGCTTCGTAAGCATCCATGGCGTGCAGTTTGGTCCAGCATTGAAAGACCAGATGAGAGGAATGGCTCTGTGAACGTAACATCACCCACTACGGCATCATAAACCTGTTAGCACACATATATCTGCTAAGATTGTGGATGAGACCTATCCCCAACAAAAAATGTGGAATCGCCCTTCTTCCCCTGAACCCAGCTGCAGCCTGGCCTCTTTTTGATCCCTGATTTCTTCATCAGATGTCTGATCCTGGCCATATCGAAAGGTTCATCTTTTCTATTTTACAACTCATGTAAAAAGAAGAGATGACTGGAGGAAAAAAAAAAAGCTTGTTAGAAACAAGGGCTAATGATGTGAGATGCAGTTTCACAAAATTATTGTGACCAATTTGGAGAAAAGCAGAAAAATGCCACAAAAAGATACCCATCAAGAAAGAATGGGGAGATCCAGCTGGAGCGAGTCAGGTTTGTTTCTTGGGCTCCTTTGTAGCGGTTCAAGGTATTCCTATCGTTTTTATTTGAAGTAAGACAACTGAATCTCTCGTTTGACAGTGGATGGCACATACAGATATAATGACCAAAATTATTGTTCACGATAAAATTTTATTCTGATGATCCAGATAATTAAACAATTTTGTGTTCACCAATGAAACTTGTATTCTGATGTGATTCATTAAAATATAAACATCGTTTTGTTTTACTAATAGTGAAGTTAACTAGATAATCAATCTGTTCTTGATTGCCTCGAATGCACGCAACTTAACGGGGATATAGGCAAAATATTGGTGTTTCATAGAGTTTCTTCAGGGTCGTATTGGCCAGCCCCTTCTGTTTGGCTCCCATATTTTATCTGTCTCCCATCCTCCATTTTTCACATAAGCACTCCTAGAATGCACAGTTTGATAAACTGGGTATTTGTTATTGAAGAGTAAGACATTTTTATTAGATCAGTACAATCGAACCAAGGATTTAAATTTAAATCCTGCCTACATAGGATGATACTGCTAGTGCCAGCATTCAACAGTGATGGACCCTAGAAAGCCCTATGACACAGGTTAGAACCTAGGACACATCCAGTATGTCGATTCTTAAGGGGTATATCCAGCCCATCCCAATTGCATGGGAGCACGCTTGAACGGTCAGCGCTAGAACCATTTTTCAAAATTGTTCTTTTAAAAAGTAGTAAACTGGGACAGCATATCATGACCATAGCACCCCCATTCACTACCATACCATCCCGAAGACAAACCAGGGCAATAACTGATATCAAGATTTAGAACTTTGAATAATCTACCAAGTGCTATCTCATTGATAGAGTTTTTACATGAGCTAAATAATGTCCATCCTTCTCCAACAACCAACAGCAAAATGAAAGATAGGAAGGAAGCTAACAGACTTTTTTTTTGAGAAATTGAAAAAGTATGTCTACAAAATCTACTGCTTCCTGGATAGATTTAAAACCATCCCTCTCTAAGCACTCTGCTAGCTCAACCCTGAAAAAAAGGAAAAAAAAAAAAAGAGTATCACCATCTTGTTTTTTAATAAACATTCAATAGCTTCTTAAATATCATAAAATTAACACAAAAGCTAGGACTATCACATCCAACAATTTTAACTCTCAAAAAGTTAGGAGGTGCTACCCAAGTTTAGAACATCATAAACATTCTGACCACTATCATTATACAAGAAAATAAGACTTCATGAAACTTTTATACAAAAAAAAAATATCATTTTAACTCTCCAATTTTGTCACAAAATTAAAAGCACTTTTTTATATACATAAAACTATGCAGCAGAAGACAGTTAAGAAAGATTAAGTTCATGGACGAACCTTCCAAAATACAATTTTTTTGATGATGTATGCACTAAGCAATCCAGCCTGCAAAAAAAAAAAAAAAGTGATACCATATAATATACCCCAACCTTTTAAGAAGAAGAAAAGAGGATATCATCCGTAAACTGGCTCTAAGTAATATGAACAGAATGTACTTACAAATGCTCCAAGGAAGGTGCTGGAGAAAAATAAGTAAAAGAAGTTTCCCACAAATTTCAATACAATAATGGCGTCAATGTGGACAACATCAAAATTTTGGATTGCATTGAAAAGTACAACTGATGTGGCATCATTGACCACACCTTCACCAAAGACCAAGCTATATAGCAAAGGAGTCTCATCCTGGTTAAGAACCTGTTTCAGGAGCAAAAAACAATTCTTATTACAGTAAATTCTTATATATTAAAAGCTTTACTAAGGAAGCTTTTTCATACATGCAGGGTACAGACAGAGTCTATTGCAGAAAAGATTGCCCCAATTGCTGCAAATATAGAAATGCAAATAGCAATGACCCAAAGATAACAGAGTAGCAAGAGGAGAGCATAATGTACAGGAAACTAAGATATAAAGAAAGAGAAATTCAAGGTCATAAAAGAGTTTACCCAGAAATCTGTAGCAAGGAACCAGATGTACTGCATAAGTCAGCCAAAGTCCAAAGAATCATTTATTGATTTTCATTTGCTAGACAATATAGCAAGTGATGATAAAAGAGATGGTCCCAATGCACCATAAAGTGATTTTCTGTCATTTACCTGCGAATCAGCTTCAGATGAGACCAACACATTTAATACATTTGAGAAGGCAAGACCAGTAATTCTTTTTGTATGGCCTCTAAGCTTGCTCTTGACTTGCATAAGATAAATACCTTAAATGTCATCATGTTGAATAAGGAAATTTTTCCTCCTGATGCTGACATGACATAAGAATCATTCTTTGACAAAGCAAAGCAGGGAACTGCTTCTTCAGGATTTGCATCAGTTATGTCATTAGTCATCAATATGCCATTTGCGGGTTGCCATAACTGAGGGTTGACACTTGCTGTTGCCTACCAAAATGAAGCATTTGTGTGAAAACCTATCATCAATATTTCCAATTCCTAAGAAAAAGCTTGGCCTGATAAGGGGTGATTATCATTTCCTTTACCTTTCCACTTGAATTCCGCTCATTACGAGACCACTTCCATAGCAGATGAATGGCATTGGATGCTAGAGCCAAGATGGCAACTCCATAATTGGTATAAATCAATCTTACAATCTGTAATAGAAAGAAATCTGATCAGAACCTTTAAATGTTCCTGCATTGTCCTTTTTCAGAATCACTGTATTGTCTAGTTCTGGCCCCTCTATTATTAAACTTTCAACAAGACATCTTCCTCTATTAAAAAGCTTGTAGCATAAAATAGACAAATGAAATACAGGTTCTATTTTTGCCCATCAGCTCAATAAAATTATTTAGATCAATTCAATACTTGGGTACCTATGGTTCTCTACCATTGGATAAGCAACTTGCATTCAAACTGATAAACGATGCAATATGATAAACAAATCAGTTACCAGAATCTTGTGCAAGGATAAAACAAGACATCAAGGTCCAATATGCTGACAATCTCCCTCACCTGTCAAGTAGTAGATGAATTATTCGATAAACAAAAGGATGAACAGTGGAGAAATACTAGAAATAATACTTTATATTGCTTATTTCAAAGGCATATACTCCCAAATTTAGATACCATCTCGAGATAGGCACAGCTAAATAACCTTTACAAGATTAACAAGCATTAATCGATAATTATCATGTACAAGAATGTAGTGGCATTACTTTCTGACAATATGGACAGCTGAAGTTCCATCATCAATCGTAGTCCAGGTAAAGAAGAATGGTCATCATGGTTTATTCTCTCACAAATGATTTGAATGTTGTATCGATATAATTACTATTACAACAGTTTTGACAACTAAAAAATGTAATAAATGGAATACTTCACCTTTCAAATTCATAAATCTCGATGGGCTTCTGTTGACGGGGGCCTAATTTTGAGGTCTCTTTCAACTTCGAACCTACCAATTATGGATGTTTAATAGGCAATAAAGGTACAAATATTTCAATTTCATTCCATGCATTCATTCCATTCATTCTTCACACATCAAAATATAAATCCAAATATAAAATTCATTGCAATCTAATATTTTTAATATTTGTTATACATATGTCTGTTTAACAAAATTAAAAAATACATGACAATACAAAATATAAAATAATAAAAAGCTGAGGTCAATGATCTGTAGGAGGTAGATCGTTATCCTGTCTGCGAGGATCTGATGCTCCAGAAGCCTATATAAAAAATATTAAAAATATTTAATTTACGAAATTATGAATGATAATATATTATATAAATTATTAATTAATATAAAAATATATATTTAATATCATATATATATATATGTACCTGATGTGGAACAAACATCTGTATGATAGATGTAAGCCACTAAATGTGATCTCTCATGTTTTCCATCACTGCTCTATCGACGGCATGGCTCTGTCATATCTCGTTGAGCTCAGCGACACGGCTCCGTTGCATCTCCTATACTTCGGCACAGCTCTGTCTTATCTTGCTGTTTAACCCGTTTATTAAACAGGTAACCTACTAACCCACTTAACCTGACCTATTTAACCTGTTTAATGAACAATAACTTAATAATACAACCCGACCCGACTCACCCATTTAACCTGTTTACTATATAAATAAAATGTTAACCCAACCCAAAAAATTAGAACAATAAATAAAGAAAAAGAACGAGGAGGCTCAGATCTACTATTTAATCTACAACTAAATCAAAACGACTATAATCGGTTGCCTACAAAAGAAGGCCACCCAAGATTGTTGTCATTAGAAATAGTTGAATCAGCAAAACATACATCTCAAAATTATCATAGCCTCCATATACAAACCTTAAACCAATTTCAAAATAGGTTAGAAAGCTTCTTTACCCTCCAAACAGTCAAGCACCTGATAAGAAAAGGACAACAAAACAGGTACATCTACATGACAAAAAAACTACCAACAACAACAAGATAATGAATCATAGATCATGAGCAGCAAAACCTAACATTGAATTCCCAATAAAGATATCATTTGAAAAATGACCAGCTATTATAATACTTGAAAGGCAGACACAATTAAGCCCTTTGTAAATTGCATAGTTTAAGGTCATAAAATCAATCAAGATGAAATAGGCGTGTACAACAAATACATCATTAGACCGATAATAAAACTAGTTGACTATGTATAAAATACATCAAGATTTAAATGACTTAAGCATATATGGATGGTAGTTGTGACATAATTTAGAAAAAAAATTGCAATATAACTAAAATTTATTATGAATGACTAGCAAATAATAATCTACAAAATTGATCATTATTTTAGACATCTTTACATACCAAAAAGACCAAATCAAAACTATGGCCCATCATTAACAAATGAAAATAATATCTCCACCACCAAAAGATAGTTTATCAAACTCTATCAAATCATCATCTAAAACTACAAACAAAACTGTAACAGCACTGAAAGCAAATTCAGACCCTTCCCAAAAACTAAAATTCAGATATCCTTGTTCATCAATTTCACCAACCTTAGCATGTCATCTGCCTTTAGTTTTCAACAACCAGTCTTAAACTAAAACTCTTGAAACTAAGAGTAGGTGTATTCTAATAAATCAGCTTGAACAGCAGATCACACCCATCTAATATAATTTCTTCTTACCTACATATCCTATGAACCATCAAAAGAGCACATGGAAGCATTTTTGTGTATTTGCATGGTTCAGATGTAGCTCTTAATATGGGGATAGGACGATTGAAGGGAGGAAAGTGAATTACTCTATCAAAAATAGTAGTAGCAACTTAGTTGTAGAAATCGATGAAGAAGAACCACCAACCATTCCTTGAAAAATACAATTTTGGGAACCAAATTCAGCATAATTTCAATGTAGAATTAAAACCAGCATTGTCTTCGGATTTTCTTACATTATCTTCTGATTTTCTTTTCCTCCATTTGTCATCAATTGATGAGCATTTCCCATGACAACGTAACATGTCATGTCAAGAGATCAAACAAACAAAGAAGCCACAATTTAATCAAGTCATACAAAAACCAAAGGGGGGAGATGAACAGACATACCTGTGGCTCCGACAAATATGACAAAAGCGAGCAAGAGATAGAACCGAAAGATGGTGAGCCTAGGCACAGTCTCGGATCTGGTGATGTAGTGCAGGAATCCCAGGTAGGGGAAAAGGGAGATGTAGTGTAGGAATCCCAGGTAGGGGAAAAGGGAGATGGTGAAGAGCTGGGAGACCACGCTCTAGAAGAGCTGGGAGCCTACCTGATGGAGATCGAAGGGGCTTTATCCTCTACCGGAATCCACCTCTTGAAGGAAACAAACCGGAGCCAAAATCCGCGCGCCGACAATGGATGGAGGGAGGGAGAGGGAGATGACAGAGGAAGGGAGATCTAGGGTTTCGATTTGAGGAGAGCAAAAGATCACGGAGAGAAGAAGGGAAGGTCGTCTAAATCTGGTGGGAGCCGGAATCCGCGCGCCGACGATGAATGGAGGGAGGGAGAGGGAGATGATGGAGGGAGGGAGATCTAGGGTTTCGATTTGGGAGCAAAATCGATCGTGGAGAGAAGAAGGGAAGGTCATCTGGATCGGGTGGGAGTCAGAATCCGCGCACCGATGATGGATGGAGGGAGGGAGAGGGAGATGACAGGTTTCGATTTGAGGAGATCAAAACCGATCTCGGAGAGGAGGGGGAAGGTTGTGTGGAGAAATAAGGATCATCGCGATGCTTAAAAATGTCATCAGAAGCCAATCTTTCGCAACACTTTTTTCGAGCATCGTTGGGAATGCAGGGTTACCGACGCTATACAAAAGTGTCAAAAAAAATGTGGTTATTTACCTTTTTTGTTGTAGTGATATATATATATATATATATATGTGCGCTCATGTATGCGTGCGTATTGTATTTAGAGGATATACTAGAACGAAACCTCTCCCTTAGGATCCCTAGGTCAAAGAGAAGGCGGCGATCCAAAGTTTTTAGATGTTGGTGTAGAACCTCCACTGGACGGGCCAAGTCGCTGAACCACCGGTCTGCCTCTCTTGGCACCAGCAAAACAGGTCCCTTGATCGGATTTACTCCGGTGGAGGACACTCCGATGCCTAAGTCAGGGAGAGGTTCCAGCAATAGAATGGAAAGTTCTCTAAGAAGGCAGGAAGATAACAAAAGTATCATCATATCCAACTCACCTTGAGTGTCCCCTCTTACCAGTTTTTATAATAGTTGGGCACTGGCCTAGGTTGGGCTTAACTTGCCTATGGTTAACATGCGGTCGGTTAACTTCGTCCCATGTACAATGAGGGATGGTTGCCGTTTGTCCAGGGACGGTTGTCGCTCTATTACGGCCAGTCTGGAATTATCGAAGAGTGGGGTTGCTGAACGCATGGCCAGCCCGAAATGGCTGAAGTTAGGGATGACGGTTATGCTTTAGGTCGCAATAGCCATCCCCCCATTTGGGAGTCTGTGGTTGATTGGAGATTTGTCTCGAGCCTTCTTCTTCTTCGGACTTCTTTGGGTCAGTCATCTTCGGACTTTATTGGTTGAGTTACCTTCGGGCTTCTTCGATGGAGGTGATCGGTCGGATGGTGGGCGTCGGAGATCCGGAGGTGTAGTCTTTGAAACCCTAGTCTTCGGCCTATCTGAAGACTAGTCCGGGGGAGGTGTTACGGCACTCCCGGGCCATCGTTGGTTCTTTTGGTATAGGCGACCGACTCGGGGAAGAACCCGACCGGTCTCCTGAGCCGAAGATATCTTCAGTTGAGCTGGCATCCCCCAATAGTTGCCCCCAACTCTTATTTTTCAAAGCTTTGATTTGCTTTGAAAAGTAAGAGTATTAATGAGTTTGTCATTTTTTGCTCAGAAAAAGTATCGTTAATGATGCCAAATCTTTGATCCGGTTGTTCGCTGCAACCAACCTCTGATTTGGGGATCAAACCGGAGACAGGTGTCGCTTCTTTATTGGAGCATGAAGAAGAGGGGAGATCAATCGATAGATTGTGGCCTCTCTTCCCGTTGATCTTCTAACAGGGACATGGGTGGAGGACATGGCCTGATCTTGTCCTTGGAAGGAAGGGCACCAATCTCATCCCAGTCATCAAATGGGATCGTGCGGATTAGGGCCCTCAGCTCGTTGAGTCAAATCGGCACCTTCTGGGGCTTCGTACTGGCCTCCGGTGCCCATACGCGCGACGTGACTGGGGGGAGAGGTGTCTTGTTCTTCAAGGCAATGCACGAAGCTGCCTCCTACCCCCAAATATAAAGGAAAAAGATTGATCGAGGATGCTTCTTTATTTTCATTTGCCATTTCTTTAGCCCGATCTTTCCTGCTTCTATCTTCTTATTTCTTTTGCAGGTAGAGTTTCTTCGATTCTTCTCTGTTCTTCCTTTATCACCATGGTTAGGTCTCTAAGGGCTCGTGTTGCTGGCCAGGCTTCTTTCGTTGCTGTAGTGAGACCGGGGCTGGTTCTCAGTTCTATCTCTTTTAGAAAAATAGCCCATCTCCGAGGGTGCTACCGCATTTCCGGTGATTTCCTTTTAGTGCTTTCGAAGCCCGAAGAGCGGGTGGACAGACCTATGATCGGATGTATTACTGTCTACGAGGACCATCTGAAGACTGGTCTTCATTTTCCATTGCATCCATTCTTCCTTAGGATTTTTAACTTGTATCATATCGTCCCTGTGCAACTAACTCCAAACAGTATTCAAAATATCTGCGAGTTTTTGGTTCGGTGCCAAATAGCCAACATGAGACCCCATACCAGTTTATTCACCTCCCTCTTCATTTTGAAGAGGGACTTCCACGGCCATGGGTGGTGGGTCATCGGCTTTCGCCCTGGTCGTAAGATAATAAAGGGCATGCCCAGCGCCATCCATGGGTGGAAACCCAATTTTATTTTTGTTACCTCTACTGAGCCGTGGGGTTTTGATTGCAAGTGGAGGGAGCGTCTTTTGGATGCTAACCTCGGCAAGTAGGTCGTGACGGCCGACGAACCCAACTACCCCTTGTTGTCTGGTTCAGAGACCATTTCCAATTGAGAACTTTTGGAAGAGAGGAAACTTCATCTTGCTGGGATCAGCGGGTCCTCTGCATTAGGTAGAAGACTTCGACCTCTTCCTACTCTTTGGATTCCCTGTTCAGTTATTTTTTATGCATGTTATTGTTTGTAGGTAGTGGGATGAGGCCTGACTTGAGCCAGCTCCGTGAATCCGCTAAGAGACCGATGGTCCTCCCCCCTTCTTCGGGGTTGGAGGCCTAGAAGAGGGCTCGAGGGGAGGGCACCAGTAGGAGCACTACATCTTCAAGGGGAACCTCCGGAGGGGATGAAGTTCCATCGGGGGAGCTTTCAACGGTGCCCCCACCGTTGGGGACCTCGTTGAGGGTCGATTATCCGGCCTAGATGATGGGGGGCTAGAGTCCAGCTTCGACGACCGATGTACCATCACCTTGCTCCCCTGTGATGGATAGGAGCGAAGCACCACAAGTTCAAGGGGGGTCAATCGAGGGCCCCTCCTTGGATAGGGACTGTGGGATAGACCTCTCGAGGTTCTCTGGTATGAGAGGTTTAGCTTCTCCTGATGTGGCCAGGTAGATGTTGAAAGGTATTCTACTGTCTCATGACTGGGTAGTCACCCAGAATCAGCATCTCGTCGAAGTGTTAGATTCAGCATTTTCCTCTGTGCTGAAGGTAAGATCGTCATTACCTTTTTAGTTTCCTTTCAGCTGTTCCTTCCATGACAGGTCTCTTGTTTCGTCAGTGCAATTGGTTCATGACATAACCTTTCTGGAGGAGGGCATGGAGAATATAGACAACTTTCTTCGCAGCGTAAAGGAGGAGCTCCAGATGGCCAAGGCTAAAAAGGAGGTAGCCAAAGAGCTGTGACTGTCCGTCAAGGAGACGCTCGTTCATAAAGATGCCGAGATTCAGGATTTAAGGGGTGAACTAAAGAAGGCTCAGCTGAAAATTTTTGAACAAGAGGCAAAGCTGAGGAAGAGAAAACAGATGCGCTTCTTGGAACAATTTGCAAGGAGAATGAGGAAAAGGCTGAGAACCTGGCTAAGATGATCGACAAGGCAGTCAGAAAGGCGGAAGAGGCTTCTTCGAGGGCTGAAGCTGCCGCAAGGGAATCTGAGGTCCTCAAGGAGCAGGCAGTCAAGGCAGTTGAGGACTTCAAGAAGTCTTCACAATTCAAGAAAGATGTAACTGAAGCCAGCTTATTCAGCTATAAATTTGGCTTCAACGATGGGCTTGAAGGGGTCCATAAAGCTTTTCTCGATCTTGACCTCTCTGGCATCCCGGCATTTGAGATTGATGAGGAGGGAGAGGGGGGAAGCATACCCCCCGCTGAGTCTGGAGATGCTCCGGTCATGGCGGACCAATCAACTGCGGTAGGTTCGACAGCCTTGACTCAAGTTGAAGCGGAAGGATTGGCCATGGTGGGTCCAACAGCCTTGACTCAAGTTGAAGCGGCCCGAGCAGAAAAAGCCAAGGCCGAAGAGGACCAGGTTCCAATTCAGACTGAAGAAATCCTCCTTTCCATCGGTCCCGAAGTCCCTGCCCTCGAGTAAAGCTTGATAGGCCTTAGACCTTGTATCTTTTGCTCTTTCTTTTGCCAAAGGAATGATGTGTAATCACCATCTTATCTTAAATGAAACTCAAAACTTCCTTCTAGTCAAACAAGCATTTGAGTTGGTATGTCCCATGGGGGATTTCTTCGGAGAACTTTGGAAAATAGGGTGGCTGCTTTCTTGGGACTAGCATTCCCTGAACTGGTCCTCTTCGCGCCGGCCCTCGTTGAATCAGTGCTAAGTGGACTAGCCGATCATTTAGTGGTAGTTGGTCGAAGTTGAGTCTTTGGGGTCGATGCTTTCAGTATGGGCCAAGGATTGACCCAATAGAAGCATCGTAGCATCGTTGGATTGTCTTCATTTTCTTTTTGATACGAGCAGTTGACTCGAGGGGGGTTCGACTAGGCCTTCAAACCAGAATCCCCCAGCGATCAGCCACTCATCATGATGACTTCTAGGATCCAGTAATTGTGCGGATGACAAGCGTCGCCCTGCTATTGGCACCAAGAGGGGGATGGTAGGACCGCGGGGTTGTCGTTAAAACACCGTGGCTATCAGTTTAAAATCTGACTTCTTAAAATATTTAAAAATGCGTAGCAAGAGGAGTTGGGTCGAATCCACAAAGAAGGCGGTGTATAGGATTTAAAATCTTTTTGATCTTGTAAAAAAAAAAATATTTGAAGTCAAAAAATATAAAAAATAAAATAAAATTGCAGGAAAAGTAAACTTGGCACTAGGATCTATTATTTAGATCCTAGCATCTACTTGCAGACAAGATGAAAGACAGGAGTTAAAAGAGATATTCAATTGATTGAAATTTAAGGTTTAAATACAATGCAAAAAAAATTCTAAATTAACAAAACAAGTAACAAAGATAAGAACAGATCGGCGCAGCCTCGTCGGGAAGATAGCTCCTTCCTTCATACTCCATGGAGCGAACTGGGCTTCCTCTGCGTCTTCTTCTTCGGATCTTGATCACAGAGAGAGAGAAGGCTGGAAGATGGTGTAGGGACACGCTCTCCTTTGAGAAACCTCACTCCCAAAAGCCAACCCGTAACCCAAGCAATGCCCTTTACCCTGTACCTTGTCTTTTCTCCGGGATCCCTCTGTCTTGTGCATTGGGGTTCATTTTATAATTGACCGGAGAGGGGAGCTCGTTGCACACTAGCGATGTGGGACAAAAAAAAAAAAAAAACGTGACTGCTCCATTGCTGCTCCGTTGATTACGCCGCTCGTGGGCTGCGCTCTGGCAAGCCAGCTCATGGAAAACGCCCAGCGTCCGTGGAGCTCGCCCGTGGACTGCCCTTGGCCGTGCGCGTGGAGGAGCTTGGTCGTGGAGAATGCCCGTGGATGTGTGCGTGGAGGACGTGGGCTGCGCCACCGTGGACGTGCGCATGGAGGAGCTTGGCCTGTGCGTGGAGGAGATTGGCAACGTCCTGCAGCCCGTGGAGTGCTTGCCCGTGGACTGCACCACCGTAGAGGGTGTGGCCGTGGAGAACGCCACCGTGGAGGGCGTGGGCTGCGCGTGGAGGAGCTTAGCCGTGCGCGTGGAGGAGCTCGGCAACGCGCGTGGAGGATCTTGGCCTGCGCGTGGAGGAGCTTGGCCGTGGAGAACGTGGGCTGCCTCCTCTCGTTTGCCACCGAAAAATGCCACCACCGACCGTCAAACCACCGCCGGAGCTTCTCCTCCGGCCAGGGACATCGCCGGCGTGCTTCCCGACGAATTTCGGCACCTCTGGAGGGCCGTGGTCCACGCCCTATTCCGTGGACCGGCAGCAATGTCTGCCTGTGGACCATCCAACGGTTTGTAAACCCAGATGGACCGGCTGCTCCAAAAACTGTGCAGCATCAAAATATGTGCAAAAATCAAGAAAAACTCATAACTTCTTCATTTCAAACCTTATTTAGGTACCGTTTGCGTCGTTGGATTCCATAAATCAAGCTCTACCTATTGACAGGTTTCAAACTTATTAAGTTTACCGATTAGTTATAATTATTGAATATTTTATTAATCATTTAAATGGGTGTGTGATGCTTTGACTTGAAATCTATTTTTCATGAACGTACTCTAATTTCACATTTTTCAAAGATATTTTTAAAATAATTAGTTTTGCAAGAAGGTCCAATTTAATTATGAAATTAGGTTATTAAAAGAATGTTAGCACCATTAATTAACTAAAATACTTAAAATAATCGTGTAAATCCATGATTTATCACACCCCCCAACTTAAATATTGCTAGTCCCTTAGCAATGCAAAAAGTATAACTATGTGTCACAAAGATCATCCTTTACAAAAATAGATCCAGGTTTGAAAGTAAAAAGATCTAGCAAGTATCACTAACTAAGTATTGAGTTTCAGAAATAAATTTTGCAGTCAGCATAATTAGAAACTTTCTTAGAGTTCATCTAAAGATCTACAGCACTTGTGTTTGTGATGACTAACTTAACATTTTGGTACTAGTTTGCAAGAACAAATGTATCTTTGATTAACACTTACTTTGGTTAATTTTCTATACATCCCTAAATTAAGCTTATGAACTAAGTTAGCTTTCACACTACCTGATTTTTTTTTTTTTTTTTTTTGTGCTGAGCATCCTGGCCTTCCCTTCACCATTTGACGCGAACCTCCACACTTGATTTAGGTGCAGAGACCCGGTTACTAAGTTTAGAGCGATCCACATATACTCTATATTTTGCACTTTTATTTCAGGTAGGTAGCTCTTTCCTCAATTCAAAAAAAATTTTAAATTGGGATATATATCAATTACCAATTTTCAGTGATAATTAAGTCTTCAATTGTCCTTACAACTAATACTTACTTTGTCTCGTCAGCGTGCATGTGCAATGGAAGTGCTAATAGCCTTTAGGTGATCTAAGTAGGCCCTAAAAGTCTGACACGCTAGTCTACTTCTTGACTCGCTACAGTCATTAGCAACACTCTCTAACTCTTATTACTTTTCCTAGTCTATCTTGCTCCAGATTTATTTTTGACACATGAAAACTTATTTATTTATTTATTTATTTATTTATTATTTAGTTATTTAGTTATTTTTTAATTAAAAATATTTATCCTGACCCCCCAACTTGAATACCATTGTCCCTAATAGTATAAAAAAACAAATAAACCATAAGAACTAAAAATGTAAAGGGATACCTGAGAAGAGGAGCTCATGAACAATGTAGAGGCTGCAAATTTTTTTTTTTTTTTGAATTAAAAAAAATATTGAGTGCATATTGGGTTGCCTCCCAACAAGCGCTAAGTTTAATGTCTTCAGCCAGACATAATGCAGCTCAGTTCAGTGTGGGTCAGCTAATGTTACTTGGTCGATGGTTCGATTTGTTGATATTCCTTCAATGTATGGTTTTAAACGTTGACCATTCACCTTAAAGAAGTTTCCTGACCTAGGATCATAAATTTTGACTGCACCATGGGGGAAAACTTGGTTAACAATGTAAGGTCCATCCCATCTAGATCTCAATTTTCCAGGAAATAATCGAAGCCTTGAATTAAATAACCAGACTTGTTGATTTGGCTCAAAGATTTTTCTAGAAATAAATTGATCATGAAAGGCTTTCATTTTCTCTTTATAAATACGTGAATTTTCATAAGCCTCTCGCCTCAGTTCATCTAGTTCACTCAGTTGCAACATCCGGTTAGAACCAGCTTGCTTTAAATCAAAATTTAATTGCTTAATCGCCCAATATGCTCTATGTTCAAGTTCTACCAGAAGATGACATGCTTTTCCAAAGATCAGCCTATAGGGAGACATTCCAATGGGATTCTTGTAAGCTGCCCGATAGGCCCATAATGCATCATCTAATCGATATGACCAATTTCTATGATCGGGCCTAATAGTCTTTTGCAAAATGTTCTTGATCTTCCTATTGGATACTTCCACTTGGCCACTTGTTTGCGGGTGATAAGGTGTAGCTACTTTATGTGTGACCCCATATTTTTGCAAAAGAATTCGAAATTGGTAGTTTGTGAAATGGGCACCTCCGTCGCTAATGATGGCACGAGGAAATCCGAACCTAGAGAAGATATTCTTTTGAACAAACTTTATGACTACCTTATGATCATTGGTTCATGTTGCCATTGCCTCAATCCATTTAGAAACATAATTGACAGCCACCAAAATATATTCAAAACCATTAGAGGGTGGAAAGGGTCCCATAAAATCAATTCCCCAAACGTCAAAGATTTCAACTACCAAGATTGGATTTAAAGGCATCATGTCTTTTCTTGAAATATTTCCTAAGGCTTGACACCTAAGACATTCTTTGCCAAAAGTATAGGCATCCTTAAACAATGTCGGCCAGTAAAATCCACTTTGCAAAACTTTAGCCGCAGTTTTTCGACCAGAAAAATGTCCTCCGCAAGCAAGGGTGTGGCAAAAATTCAAAATACTCAGATGTTCAGATTCAGGAACACACCTACGGATGATTTGATCAGCACAGATTCAAAAGAGTTCAGGATCTTCCCAAAAGTAATATTTAATTTGAGCAAAGAATCGATCCTTTTCATTCTTGGACCAGCCATCAGGGATTTGTCCAACCACTAAGTAGTTCACAATATCTGCAAACCAAGGGGCCTTTGCATGTGAAACTGCTAAGAGCTGTTCATCCAGAAAAGATTCTTCAATTGATACAGGTTCACACTCTTCAACTAAAATCCTAGATAGATGGTCTGCTACAACATTCTCAGATCCTTTCTTGTCTCGAATTTCAATATCAAACTCTTGTAGTAGTAAGATCCATCTAATCAATCGTGGTTTAGCATCTTTTTTTGAGAGCAGGTATCTCAAAGCTGAGTGATCCGAATAAACCACAATCTTGGAACCTAAAAGATATGATCTAAACTTTTCCAGGGCAAACACCACAGCTAGCAACTCCTTTTCAATAGTGGTATAATTTTTTTGGGCATCATTCAAAGTTCTGCTAGCATAATAAATCACTATGGGACATTTGTTTACCCTTTGGCCCAAGACAGCTCCTATGGCAAAGTCTGAAGCATCACACATGATTTCAAAAGATAGTGACCAATCTGGGGGTTGGATGATTGGGGCTTGGGTCACAGCTTCCTTAAGAAACTCAAAAGCCTTAAGACAATCTTCATCAAAATTGAAAGGAATGTCCTTGGCGAGCAGATTACACAAAGGACGGAAAATTTTGGAAAAGTCTTTGATGAAGCGACGATAGAATCCTACATGGCCGAGAAAAGATCGAATTTGTTTGATAGAGATGGGTGGAGGAAGTTTAGATATCAATTCAACCTTTGCTTTATCTACCTCGATCCCTCTCTTAGATACAATATGTCCTAAAACAATCCCTTCTCGAACCATGAAATGGCTCTTCTCCCACCTCAGAACTAAATTAGCCTCAATACATCGTTTTAATATTTTCTTCAAATTATTGAGGCAACTCTCAAAAGATTCTCCAAAGACTGAAAAATCATCCATAAAAATTTCTAAGAAATCTCCTACCATGTCCAAGAAAATTGATATCATGCACCTTTGAAAGGTTGCAGGTGCATTACACAAACCGAAAGGTATTCTACGGAAAGTAAAGGTTCCAAAGGGACATGTGAAGGTGGTCTTTTCCTGGTCTCCTGGATAGATCGCTACCTGGTTGTATCCTGAGTATCCATCTAAGAAGCAAAAGTATTGCTGGCCAGCTAATCTTTCTAGGATCTGATCAATAAATGGTAAGAGAAAGTGGTCTTTGCGGGTAACTGCATTAAGTTTTCTATAATCTATAGAGACACGCCACCCAGTAGAAAGTCATGTTGGCACTAAATCCCCATGGTCAGTATGGACAACCGTGAGTCCAGATTTCTTTGGAACGACTTGAGTAGGACTCACCCAGTGGCTATCAGAAATAAGATAAATAATACCAGCATCTAACCATTTAATCACTTCCTTCTTGACAACTTCTTGCATGTTTGGGTTGAGCCGTCTTTGCATTTCTCTAGTAGGCTTGGCACTATCCTCAGTATAGATATGGTGCATACAAATTGATGGACTAATGCCTTTTAAATCAGCAATGGCCCAACCTATGGCCTCCCTATGTGTTTTCAGAACATCTATCAATTGGTTTTCCTGCTCAATGGTTAGGTCAGAAGCAATGATCACAGGCAGGGTTTTGTCAGGTCCTAAAAATACATACTTAAGTGATTCAGGCAAAGTTTTTAGTTCAAGTTGTGGTGGGGCCTGAATCGAAGGGTGCAAAGGCTCAGTTCCTAGGTTAGGTAAGGATTCAGTTTGCATTGACCAAGGTGGTGAAGGTTGAGATGAATCAAGTAGGGCATTTACCTCTTGGACTTGGGTTTCAGCAATAGGCTCATCATCTTCCATCAAATTGGAGGAAAATTCAGACTCAACAATCTAATCTACTAAACTAATCACAGAACAATTTTCCTCCTCTCGAGCAAACTTTGAGGCATTAAAAATATTGATTCTCACCTTTTGATCCCCAAAAGAAATGTCCATAGCTCCCATTTTATAATTGATATTGGCATTGGCAGTGGCTAGAAATGGACGACCTAAGATTATGGGATTCTGATTTAGCTCTTGGGATGGTTCCATGTCTAGTATGAGGAAGTCTACTGGGAAATAACATTGGTTCACTCTAACTAAGACATCCTCAATCAAACCACGTGGTGTCTTGACAGATCTATCGGCTAGTTGAAGAATGACTGATGTGGGTTTTAGTTCACCTATCCCAAATTTTTCATAGACCAAGGTTGGAAGAAGGTTCACACTAGCTCCTAGGTCTAACAATGCTCGGTCAAAGGTAATGCCTCCTATAACACAAGAAATCAAAGGAGCACCGGGGTCTTTCATTTTCTGAGGTAATTAATTTAACAAGACTGCACTTACATCCTCAGACAATATGATTCTCTTTATGGTTCATGGCTCACGCTTTTGGGTGTAGAGTTCTTTGAGAAATTTAGCATAAGCTGGAACGTGCTGAATTGCATCGAGGAGGGGTAAATTAATATGGACTTGCTTGAATAATTCCATTAGCTCCTCGTTGCGTGCTCCTTGCTTTTTACGGGAAGAGCCAGCTTCTAGGGCTGAAGGGAACGGGACTCTAGGTTTATAAGTCTCAGGTAATTCATCTGCTCTCTTCTTCCCTTTCTTATTTAAATCGGAACCAGTATCAGTACTAGTCCCGGGCTCAGGCTCTTCTACATGGTTAGTCTTAGTACTAACATCATCTTCTAACTTCTCATTCTTGCTAGCATCAGTACTAGCCTCTCTCTCCTGGTCTTGATATGGGTCCCTAAGAATCCTACCACTTCTAAGCTTAGAAATTGCTTTGGCATTCTCAAATTGAGGGTTCTTAGGTGGAACATTAGGCTGAAGAATGAGTGGGTTATTTCTAGGATTCGGTATTGGTTGACTCGGTAGTTGACCTGGTTCTCTCCTCATAGTAGATTCAGCTAACTGTCCTATTTGAACTTCTAACCTGGCGATAGATTGTTGTTGGGTCATGATTAATTATTGAAGTTGATCAAACCTATTGTCGGCCAGATTGGTCTGTTGAGGAGGTTGATATGATGACTGATGATGATATGGTGGCTGATATGGTGGCTGAGCAGGCTGACTAGGCTGACCTCTATTATAGGCATAGTTTTGGTATGGGGGCCTATTTTGAAAGTTCCGTGCAGGAGGAGTTTGGGTCTGAACCTGAGTCTGTTGTGGTTTCCAAGAAAAATTAGGATGGTTTCTCCAACCCGGGTTATAAGTATTTGAAAATGGGTCATTACCCGGCTTGGAGTAACCTTGAGCAGCTTGGACTTGTTCTTGGATGAAAGGTGGTAACTATGCAACCATAGGACATTCATTCATGTGATGGGCTGGGCTAGCACAGATGGAACAAATCTCTTGATGATTGAGGGTGATGGGTATTGTGTAGGAGATTGTTGACTGAGGGCTAGGACTTGGTCCAACTTTTGAGAAAGGAGGTCGACTGTATCTAATCTTTGGGATATTAGGTTCAAGTCGACATTGGAATTTGAATGTTTAATTTCATAAACCCCTGCCCGCTTTTGGTGAGGAATCGATCTTTCATATGAAGTCAAAGAAGCATGGTTGATCGAATTTTCACTTAAGGTTTCAAACAAGGTATAGGCTTCATCCTCACTTCTACTCATGAATACACCTCCATAAGATGCATCCACCATCTGTCTATACTGGTCTCCTAATCCCTCATAAAAAGCTTGGACAATTTGCCACTTAGACAGACCATGATGTGGGCATTTTCTAAGGAGTTCCTTAAGTCTCTCCCATGATTCATGAATTTGTTCACCAGGAAGCTAAGCAAATCCAGTGATGGCTCGCCTCATGGTGTTGGTTCGACCTATAGGATAGAATTTCTTAAGGAACTCGTGCTGCATTTCAGCCCAAGTTCGAATTGGTTTCCCTATTGTGCTAAGCCAGTACTTGGCCTTATCCTTAAGTGAGAAGGGGAACAAGGTTAGCCTAAGGGCATCATCAGTGAAATCTTGGATCTTCACCGTAGAACAGATTTCTAGAAACTCATCTAGATGCTTATAAGGATCTTCGTTGGTATTCCCATAAAAGGAAGGGAGCATCTGGATTGTGGCAGACTTGATCTCATATTGTCTAGCAGGTATTTCTGGTAAATGGATACAAGTTGATGGGTTGTAGGTGGAAGGAATAAAGTATTCCTTCATCTGTCTAGGTGGTTCTTCTGGGTTTCCAGCCATTTGATTTTTGGTGTACTATGGATCAGTCGTTCAATTTCAGGGTTGAAGTCAACTAGGTCTGGAAATAAAGATCTTCTACCGTGCATGTAACAGTGCAACCCAAATATGCGAATCAAAGTTTTTTTATTATATATATATATATATATATATATATTGTTATTTTCAAACACTTATCAAACAGATTTCTATCCTAGGCTCCCTAATTCTAGACATCTCCTAACTTCCAAAACCGCCTTGGAGCCCTCCAAGTCAAAGACCAATTAGCTAACTGGCCAGGTAAGGGTAAGGTCGGTGGAGTTTTCCTCTTTGCTTGCCTTAGACACCAATTAAAAATTGGCTAGGTAAGCGGATCCAACCACCTTCCTTCGGGACATAATCCCTGAACCCCTTTCCTAGACACCAGTCAACTAACTAATCTTGACCCGGTCCAACTCTTCCAGGTGCCCTGTCCTATAGAGCTCGAGTTCCTTAGGGCTGACGTCTAGTTAATTTTATTTAGAAGGCTTAGGTATGCAAAATGAGGGGTGATGGTTTGTGGGCTAAGGAAGGGTATTGAACTCCCCACCTTATCTTGTTTATGGATTAGTGCCCTTGAGATGATTATGAGATTATGAAATGCAATAAGATGTCCAAAATAAAAGTTATAAACACACAAAATTAAATTAAAGCTAGATATTTTTTAATTTTTTTTAATTTTGTGATTAAGTTTCTAATCCTAAAAAATTATGAAATGTCTGGGCAATTTTTTTTTGGATTTTGCAGAAAAGATAAATTTACCTAAATGAATCTAAAAATGAAAAGCAAAATTTTTTTTAAAAAAAAAAAAATTGAAATTTGAATTTTTTTTTTTTTGGAAATAAGAAAAGAAACTAAAAAGGAAAATAATTAATATGTAAAAGAGGAAAGAAAGTTTACTGATTGGGAGACTTTCTTCCTCTTCCGCTTTTCTCACCCTTTTTTTTAAATTTTTTTTTATCTGCAAGAAAAAGAAAAGTTAGGATGGTATAAAAAAAAAATCAAAAAGATCAAAAACTATTATTTTAATGCCTTCCCCGGCAACGGCGCCAAAAACTTGGTAGGATCGCGGGGTTGTCGTTAAAACACCGTGGCTATCAGTTTAAAATCCGACTTCTTAAAATATTTAAAAATGCGTAGCAAGAGGAGTCGGGTCGAATCTACAGAGAAGCGGTGTTTAGGATTTGAAATCTTTTTGATCTTATAAATATATATATATTTGAAGTCGAAAAATATAAAAAAAAAATTAAAATTGCAGGAAAAGTAAACTTGGCACTAGGATCTATTATTTAAATCCTAGCATCTACTTGCAGACAAGACGAAAGACAGGAGTTAAAAAGAGATATTGCATTGATTGAAATTTAAGGTTTAAATACAATGCAAAAAAAAACTAAAATAACAAAACAAGTAACAAAGATAAGAACAGATCGGCGCAGCCTCGTCGGGAAGATAGCTCCTTCCTTCGTACTCCGTGGAGCGAACTGGGCTTCCTCTGCATCTTTTTTTTCGGATCTTGATCTCAGAGAGAGAGAAGGCTGGAAGATGGTGTAGGGACATGCTCTCCTTTGAGAAACCTCACTCCCAAAGGCCAACCCATAACCCAAGCAATGCCCTTTACCCTATACCTTGTCTTTTCTCCGGGATCCCTCTGTCTTGTGCATTGGGGTTCATTTTATAATTGACTGGAGAGGGGAGCTCGTTGCATACTAGCGATGTGGGACAAAAAAAAAAAAAAAAAAAACGTGACTTCTCCATTGCTGCTCCGTTGATTACGCCACTCATGGGCTGCGCTCCAACAAGCCAGCTCGTGGAAAATGCCCAGCGTCCGTGGAGCTCGCCCGTGGACTGCCCTTGGTCGTGCGCGTGGAGGAGCTTGGCCGTGGAGAACGCCCGTGGACGTGCGCGTGGAGGACGTGGGCTGCGCCACCATGGTCGTGCGCGTGGAGGAGCTTGGCCTGCGCGTGGAGGAGCTTGGCCTACGCATGGAGGAGCTTGGCAACGTCCTGCAGCCCGTGGAGTGCTTGCCCATGGACTGCGCCACCGTGGAGGGCGTGGCCGTGGAGAACGCCACCGTGGAGGGCGTGGGCTGCGCGTGGAGGAGCTTGGCCGTGCGCGTGGTGGAGCTCGGCAACGCGCATGGAGGAGCTTGGCCTGCGCGTGGAGGAGCTTGGCCGTGGAGAACGTGGGCTGCCTCCTCTCGTTTGCCGCCGAAAAATGCCGCCATCGATCGTCAAACCACCGCCGGAGCTTCTCCTCCGGCCAGGGACATCGCCGGCGTGCTTCGCGGCGAATTTCGGCGCCTCTGGAGGGCTGTGGTCCACGCCCTATTCCGTGGACCGGCAGCAATGTCTACCGGTGGACCATCCAACGGTTTGTAAACCCAGCAGCTGGTCCATGGTGGACCGGCTGCTCCAAAAACTGTGCAGCATCAAAATGTGTGCAAAAATCAAGAAAAATTCATAACTTCTTCATTTCAAACCTGATTTAGGTACCGTTTGCGTCGTTGGATTCCATAAATCAAGCTCTACCTATTGATGAATTTCAAACTTATTAATTTTATCGATTAATTATAATTATTGAATATTTTATTAATCATTTAAATGGGTGTGTGATGCTTTGACTTGAAATCTATTTTTCATGAACGTACTCTAATTTCACATTTTTCAAAGATATTTTTAAAATAATTAGTTTTGCAAGAAGGTCCAATTTAATTATGAAATTAGGTTATTAAAAGAATGTTAGCACCATTAATTAACTAAAATACTTAAAATAATCGTGTAAATCCATGATTTATAAGGGAGGAGTGTCGAGTCGACATGCGTGCTGTATTAATGTCGAGTGTTCCTGTGTTCAAGGGGTCGCACCTCCTACGCCACCTGGGCACCGTCGAACCTGCTCTTCCTGGAGTTGGCCGTCGAGGTCGCAGGAATGTTGCATCAGTTTCGGAGCACCATCTTGGTACATGGCTTCATCTGGTTGGGTTGGTTTGAGACGTGGTCCACATCCTCTGCAAGTGCACGTCGTTTACGAGCGCACATTCTTTAGAGGAGCACCCGAAATGTCAAGGTTGTGGGCCATTAAATAGGACTCCTCGCAGTCTCTAGGGAATTCTGAAACCAAGGAGGAGTAGGCCTCTTGCTCTAGTATCATTCTTGTTCTTCTTGAATCTTTTGTCTTCCTCCATTATGAAGTTCTCCCTTCAGGATCTGCGTGAGATGTCCCGTAAGAGGGGGGCCACTATGGAACAAGGAGAGGGACCTAGCATTAAGATCCATAAGAAAGACGACTCCTTCTAGGCTTAGGAGGTGGCCTGGCTGGAGGAGGAAGTGCACACCCTTCATTCTCAAATGGAAGAGGCAAAGGCCAGGGCAATCTCAGTGGCTGCGATGGTAGAGGAGGCGAAGAAGGAGGCCACAGAGGTTGTGACTAGGTTTCTGGGGTCTCAAGCCTTCCGTGATGAAGTTGCCGAAGTCGTCCTGGACTCCTACCATCGAGGGTTCCGAGAACATAAAGACAAGGCCTTTAACTATTATAATTTGAAGGGGCTGGAGAACATCTACCCCTCAATCCCATATCCTAGGCACGAGGACAATTCTGACTTTGAAAGAGAATCAGAGTCTGAGGAGGAGGTGGCCGGAGACAATGCCTCTCCGGATGTCCGGCGGGGGTCTACTGCCACCCATCCATGTGGAAAGGGGCCTGCGACTGCCCCTTAAATTTCTCTTCTCCCCTCTTTTTTTTGCCATATGATGTAATCTCCTTTCCTTTTGAGTGAAATGCTTTTGAATGAAGGGACCTATCTTTGAGATGATATCGGGCATGGGTCTTCGGGTCTTCCGTAGGATAGGTCGTGTAGACGATTCCTTTCATCTTTAGTCGATCGTAAGGAGACCTTCCTGAATCTTTCTTTCACGCTCGTTGACCATAATGGTGGGGCGGCTAGATTGGTCATGCCCCGACATTTTTTGAAATTAAGGCAGGTTGGCTAGGCTCACCTCGACGTGTCTTAGGATTTTCTGTAGGGTAGGTTATGTAAACCATTCCCTGCACCTTTGGGTGATCATAAGATGGCATGGTTGGGCCTTCTTTTTGTGCTCGTCAGACATACTAATAAGGTAAGTGGATCAAACCCACCTTTGCACTCAATATCAAGGCAGGCTGCTTAGGTTTGCCTCGGCCCATCTTCATATTTTCTGTATGGTAGGTTAAGTGAACCATTCCCTGTGCCTTTGGATGATCATAAGATGGCCTGCTTAGGCCTTCTTTTCGTACTCGTCGGGCATACCGATGAGGTAGGTGGATCAGACCCACCTTTGCGCTCTTCTCCCCTTCTTATTGTGGGTTCAGGTTATCGAGGTCATCTTGTATCGTGTATCGGCGATAAGATAGGTTAACCTGAGCCATTATTGGATGGATTTTCGGTGAAGCCTCCCCTGGGGGGCTTTTATTAATAATATTTATGGAGATTCTCTACATTTCAAGGCCATGGCAGCAGGACACCCTTTAAAGTTTCGAGCCGATACGCCTTCGGATGTATGGTTCCTTTGACCCAATAGGGGCCTTCCCAGTTAGGAGAGAGTTTGCCTTGGTCCATCGACCTGAATACTTTAGCTCTCCATAACACCAAATCTTCGGGGCGGAAGGTCCGCTCCTTTATCCTGGAATTGTAGTACTTGGTGACCCTTTGTTAGTATGCCACCATCCTTATTTGAGCCTAGAGCCTAGTGCCTTGCAGTAGATCCAAGTCTATTCTTCGGTGCTCCAAGTTTTCAGGTTCTTGGTACCCATCGTTTCTCAGAGATTGCAACATGACTTCTATTGGAAGGAGAGGGACCACTATGGAACAAGGAGAGGGACCACTATGGAACAAGGAGAGGGACCTAGCATTAAGATCCATAAGAAAGATGACTCCTTCTAGGCTTAGGAAGTGGCCTGGCTGGAGGAGGAAGTGCACACCCTTCATTCTCAACTGGAAGAGGCAAAGGCCAGGGCAATCTCAGTGGTTGCGATGGTAGAGGAGGCGAAGGAGGCCACAGAGGTTGTGACTAGGTTTCTGGGGTCTCAAGCCTTCCGTGATGAAGTTGCCGAAGTCGTCCTGGACTCCTACCATCGAGGGTTCCGAGAACATAAAGACAAGGCCTTTAACTATTATAATTTGAAGGGGCTGGAGAACATCTACCCCTCAATCCCATATCCTAGGCACGAGGACAATTCTGACTTTGAAAGAGAATCAGAGTCTGAGGAGGAGGTGGCCGGAGACAATGCCTCTCCGGATGTCCGGCGGGGGTCTACTGCCACCCATCCATGTGGAAAGGGGCCTGCGATTGCCCCTTAAATTTCTCTTCTCCCCTCTTTCTTTTTGCCATATGATGTAATCTCCTTTCCTTTTGAGTGAAATGCTTTTGAATGAAGGGACCTATCTTTGAGATGATATCGGGCATGGGTCTTCGGGTCTTCCGTAGGATAGGTCGTGTAGACGATTCCTTTCATCTTTAGTCGATCGTAAGGAGGCCTTCCTGAATCTTTCTTTCACGCTCGTTGACCATAATGGTGGGGCGGCTAGATTGGTCATGCTCCGACATTTTTTGAAATTAAGGCAGGTTGGCTAGGCTCACCTCGGCGTGTCTTAGGATTTTCTGTAGGGTAGGTTATGTAAACCATTCCCTGCACCTTTGGGTGATCATAAGATGGCCTGGTTGGGCCTTCTTTTTATGCTCGTCAGACATACTAATAAGGTAAGTGGATCGGACCCACCTTTGCACTCAATATCAAGGCAAGCTGCTTAGGTTTGCCTCGGCCCATCTTCATATTTTCTGTATGGTAGGTTAAGTGAATCATTCCCTGTGCCTTTGGATGATCATAAGATGGCCTACTTAGGCCTTCTTTTCATACTCGTCGGGCATACCGATGAGGTAGGTGGATCAGACCCACCTCTGCGCTCTTCTCCCCTTCTTATTGTGGGTTCAGGTTATCGAGGTCATCTTGTATCGTGTATCGGTAATAAGATAGGTTAACCTGAGCCATTATTGGATGGATTTTCGGTGAAGCCTCCCCTGGGGGGCTTTTATTAATAATATTTATGGAGATTCTCTACATTTCAAGGCCATGGCAGCAGGACACCCTTTAAAGTTTCGAGCCGATATGCCTTCGGATGTATGGTTCCTTTGACCCAATAGGGGCCTTCCCAGTTAGGAGAGAGTTTGCCTTGGTCCATCGGCCTGAATACTTTAGCTCTCCATAACACCAAATCTTCGGGGTGGAAGGTTCGCTCCTTTATCCTGGAATTGTAGTACTTGGTGACCCTTTGTTAGTATGCCACCATCCTTATTTGAGCCTAGAGCCTAATGCCTTGTAGTAGATCCAAGTCTATTCTTCGGTGCTCCAAGTTTTCAGGTTCTTGGTACCCATCGTTCCTCAGAGATTGCAACATGACTTCTATTGGAAGGACCGCCTCGGTGCCGTATGCCAGGTTAAACAGAGATTCACCAGTAGCCATTCTAGGGGTCTTCCGATATTCCAAAATAAGGAATTCAGCTCCTCGACCCAAAGTCCCTTAGCATCATTCAATCGAGTCTTTAGACCATGGAGGATAGTCCGATTCATCACTCGACCTCCCCGTTGGATTATGGATGACCGACAGAGGTCAACTTGTAGAGTATGTGATATTGGGCACAGAAATTCCTGAACCTTGGATTATCAAATTGCCTTCCATTGTCAGTGACAATGGCATCGGGGATCCTGAAGTGGAATATGATAGAATTTCTTACGAACCCTTCGACCTTTGCCTCGGTGATGTGTGCTAGGGATTCGACCTTGACCCACTTGGTGAAGTAATCGATAGCAATGAAAAGGAATTTCCACTGGCCAGATGCTGGTGGAAAGGGGCCAAGGATGTCCATGCCCCATTGAGCAAAGGACCAGGATGCAACTAAGTGGGTTAGTCGACTTGCGGGCCGTCTCTGGACATTGGCATATCTTTGGCACTGTTCACACCTTCGAACGAAGTCTGCGGAGTCCTTCTGGATAGTTGGCCAGTAATATCCTTGACGTATTATTTTATACGCCAGGGATCTGACCCCCAAATGGTTTCCGTATATGCCTTCATGTACTTCTCTCAAGGCATATTCAGCATTCGATGGTCCCAGGCATTTCAACAAGGGTTGGGTGAAGGACCTTTTGTATAGGGTTCCGTCCTCAATAACGTACTGGGATGCCATCCATCGGACCTTCTTGGCCTCCCCTTTGTCTTCTGGTAGTGTGCCTTTATCCAGAAATTGGAGGATGGGATCCATCCAACTAGGCTCATTTTCAATCCGGTGAACTCTTAATGTTCCTTCAGCTATGCTTGGAATTTTGAGATGTTCTATGAAGGTACGATCGAGGGAGTCCGGATTGGTAGTAGCAAGCCTGGAGAGGGTATCGGCCTGGGAGTTTTCGGACCTTGGCACATGGGTAATGTTGAAAGATTCCAATTGGGAGGATAAGGCCCACACATTTTCCAAGTATTGGACCATTGTTGGGTCTTGGACCTCGAACTCGCCTTTAACTTGGTTCACCACCAACTGGGAGTCCAAGAAGACCTGGACCTTTCGAATCCCCAGGCTTTCAGCAATTCGGAGCCCCGTAAGGAGGGCTTCGTATTCGGCTTGGTTGTTTGAAGCATGGAAGGAGAAGCGAAAAGCGTACTCTACCGTATGGCCATCTGGCTCGGCTAATATGAGGCCCGCACCACATCCAGTAGAGTTGGACGCTCCATCCACGTGGAGTAGTCGGACCGACTCTATGTCTTTCGAGGTGGCTCCTTCCTCTTTGGCGGATTGTAGACTGTTTTCGGGCTTCCAGGTGCATTCGGCTATAAAGTCCGATAATACTTGTGCCTTCATCACCTGTCTAGGTCGGAAGTTGATATCGAATTTGCTCAACTTTAAGACCCATTTGGCTATCCTTTTGGACGTATCAGGACAGCGGAGGATGGCCTTGAGGGGTTAATCTGTCAGAACCATGATGGTGTGGGCCTGGAAATAGAGCCGTAGTCGCTTTGCCGCAATTACTAGCAAGTAGATAAGCTTTTGCATCTTCGAATATCTCATCTTAGCATCGTGCAAGACTTTGCTGATCTAGTAGACCAGCTTTTGGAGATTGTCTTTCTTGTTTTGGATGAGAACTGAGTTGATGGCCTTATCCGAAGCAAAGAGGTATAGAAAGAGAGTCTCGCCTTCTCAGGATTTAGAGAGCAGTGATGGGGTCTCCAGGTACTTCTTTAACTCTTCAAGAGCGAGATGATAGTATTCGATCCATTCGAAGTCCCGGGATTGTCGGAGCACTTTAAAGAAAGGGAAGCATTTTTCGACTGATCGGGAAATGAGTCATCTTAGAGAGGTGACCTTTCCCGTTAGCTGTTGTACCTTCTTCTTGCAAGAAGGATGCCTCATGTTCTGGATGGCTTGGATTTTCTCAGGATTGGCTTCAATTCCTCGCTTGGTGACAAGGTACCCTAAGAATTTGCCCGATGTCACTCCGAAAGCACACTTCGTCAGATTCAGCTTCATCCGATGATGTCGTAGGGTATCAAATGACTCTTGCAGGTCTTCGATATGGTTTGCCTTAAGGAGACTCTTTACAATCATGTCATTGACATATGCCTTGATATTCCTTCCTAGCTGTTCTCTGAACACCTTGCAATCAGCCTTTAAAATGTTGCCCTGACATTCTTTAATCCGAATGGCATCATTCTATAGCAGTAAAGGTCCTTTTTGGTGATGAAGGCCATCTTCTCTTCATCTTGAGGGTCCATTCTTACTTGGTTGTATTCGGAGAAGGCGTCCATGAAACTTAACAGTTGGTGGCCTGCGGTGGCGTCGACCAATTGGTCGATCTTTGGTAAGGGAAAGCTATCTTTTGGGCATGCTTTGTTGAGGTCTGTATAATCAATATAGATCCTTCATTTTTCACTAGCTTTCCTTACCTTCACCACATTTGCCAACCATTCGGGATAATGTGTCTCTCGGATAAATCCGGCTTTAAGGAGTTTGTTCACCTCTTCATCTATCGCCTTCTGCCTCTCAGGGGCTTCTTCTACCGAACGGGCCTGTAACCGGGGATGACCTCCAGCCGATGGGTGATTACTTTGGCCAGAATCCCATGCATGTCTGAGGCTGACCAAGCAAAGACATCAGCATTATTTTTGAGGAAGTGGATTAGCTCCACCCTTGTCACCTCATCAAGTAGACTCCCGATCTGCACAACTTTGGTGGGGTCTTCCTCGGTTAGCTATACCAGCATGGTTTTCTCCATCAGCTCCCCACAGTCTTCGGATGGGTCCCTCGGGTCAAGTTGATCGGGGGTTGGGGAGTCAGCCGATTGTCTGTCTTGGATCACCGGCACTATCGTGCAGCCCTTTGGTCACCTTTCGCTTCCCCTACTCCTCTCCTGGTGGGGAAACGGACTAGGGATAGTAGGTCGACACTATGGTCCAAAATTTGTTTAAGACGGGCCTCCCCAAAATCACATTATATGCTGATAGAGTTCGGACCACCGCAAAATTAATGGGGAGCATTTTTTGTCGAGGTTCGGTGCCAAGGATTCTGGGCAGCATTATTTCGCCCTCAACCTCAACCTGGTTCCCCCCGAACCCTATTAGTGGTAGAGGAGACCTCTGTAATTTATTTTTAGGTAAGCACATCCGGGAGAATGCATCGTAGAGCAAGATGTCTACAGAGCTTCCATTATCGATCAGGATATGCCTTACATCATAGTTGACCACAATGACCGATATTACAACTAGGTCATCATGTGGGTGCTGAACTTCCACAAGGTCATCATCGGAGAAGAATATAGTGTTGTTGTCCTTGAGCCACTTCAAGGTGTCGTCTTCGGCTCTCCTCGAATTGGTCGGCCGATGTAGCATTCCCACCCTTCCATCGATGGGTCTTTGGTTGGATAGTTCGCCTTCTTTAGGGCCCCTCTGGGGGGCCATGGCCTCAGGCCTAAGTTCTGGGCGATCGACGTACCGTCCTAAGTAGCCTCTTTTAATCAGATCTTCAATAGCATCCTTGAGTTGGATGCAATCCTCGGTGTTGTGGCTGTGGTCCTGGTGGATTTGCAGTATTTGTTCCTGTTCCTTGTGGAAGAGGATGCCTTCATGGGATGCGGCCATTGGAGATAGCTTTCTTTTTGTATCTCCATCAGGATCCTCTTTCTGGAGAGATTAAGGGGGGTGTAGGAGTCGAATTTCGTGCACGGTGCTCTGGGCTTGGGATTTTGCCTCCGTGCGGAGTTGTTGTTGTTGAGGATCGGGGGGTCCTACCCCCCATTGCTTTTCTTCTTTGGGATGGAGTTCCCTTCGGCCAGCCTTCGATTCATCGCCTGCTCTTCGGTGTCGACGTGTTTCTGAGCTTTTGACAAAAGCCTCATAATAGTTTGTGGGGAATCTCTTGTCCAGGGAGAAAGTGAGCCTGGATGATCGAAGCCCCTTTTTCAGAGCGGACATGGCTACATGTTCATTAAGATCTGAGATCTCAAGGGTAGCCGAGTTGAACCTAGAGATTTAGTCTCGGAGGCTCTCTCCTTCATTCTGATGGAGGATGAATAAGGCATCTGTATTCTAGGGGGTCTTCCGGCAGGTCCTGAAATGTGAGATGAATAATTTTTTTAATTTAGGAAAGGAGTCGATGGTATCTGGGCATATGCTCGAATACCACATTCGAGCCACTTTCTTTAGCGTGGCAGGGAAGGCAGGGCAGTGCAACGCGTCGGAGGCTCCTTGAATCATCATATGGACCTTGAAGCTGTCCAAGTAGTCAAGTGGATCGGTGGTGCCATCATAGGGTTCCATTTGAGGGACCCTAAAGTGCCGAGGGATGGCATCGGCCATGATGTGAGTGAACGGGAGATGGGGATCATACGCAGTGATCTCATCGTCCTTCCTCTAGTCACGAAGCTTCGTAACCTGTGACTCGAGGGCCTTGAACTTTTCCTTGTAGTCGGGGTGAGCGTCCTTCGGCGCCTCCCTCTCGGGAGTGGAATCCTCGGAGGAGATGGAGGGGGATCGTCTAGATCTTTTCCCCTTCCATGATATGTCGGTCGGCTTCGGATGTCGAGAGCTTCGGCCCTCCAGGGAAAGCCGCTCTTCCGGGGGAAGGTAGGATAGACCAATGATGCTGGTCTCCCTTCCCCCAGGATCGGTGACTACGTTTATAAGTGGCTAGTAGATGCCCCATCTGAAGGGCTACATCTTGGAAATTCTGAACCATAGTTGTCAGAGTATCGACTCAGTTCAGAAGGGCTTCGAATTGTTGCTGTCCGACCGCCAACATGGGGGTCGGGATGTTATCTTCCACTGGGGGGTTGTTCCTTTGAGAGGGAGGACGACTCCTACTTGCTGAGACATTCTACATTCTTCCTTTCACCATTGTGGCTTCTTCTCACTTTCCTTTCTCGAAGAGGGGGCTTCTAGCGAGTAGTCGGCTTGGATCAGTGCAGACTTCCAAGTTCAGCCCTTATCTCCTCCCACCTGGCGCACCAATCTGTTAGCATAGAACCTCCGCTGGACGGGACAAGTTGCTGAACCGTCGGTCTACCTCCTTGGCACCTGCAAAATAGGTTCCTTGACTGGATTTCCTCCGGTGGGGGACACTCCGATGCCTAAGTCAGGTAGAGGTTCCAGCAACAGAATGAAAATTATCTGAGAAGGCAAGAATATAGCAAAAGTATCATCGTGTCTAACTCACATTGAGTATCCCCTCTTACCAGTTTTTATAATAGTTGGGCACTGACCTGGGTTAGGCTTAACTTGCCTCTAGTTAACATGCGGTCGGTTAAATTCGCCCCACGTACAATGAGGGACGGTTGCCGTTTGTCCAGGGACGGTTGTCGTTCCATTATAACCAGTCCGGAATTATCGAAGAGTAAGGTTGCTGAACGCGTGGCCAGCCCGAAATGACTGAAGTTGGGGATGGCGGTTACGCTTTAGGTCGCAATAGCCATCCCCCCATTCGGGGGTCTGTGGTAAATTGGAGATTTGTCTCGGGCCTTCTTCTTCTTCGGGTCAGTCATCTTCGGACTTCATCGGTGAAGTTACCTTCGAGCTTCTTCGGCGGAGGCGATCGGTCGGATGGTGGGCACCGGAGATCCGGAGGTGTAGTCTTCGGACCCCTAGTCTTCGACCTATCCGAAGACTAGTCCGAAAGAGGCATTACGGCACTCCCGAGCCGTCATTGGTTCTTTTGGTACGGGCGGCCAGCCCGAGGAAGAACCCGACTGGTTTCCTAAGCCGGAGATATCTTCAGTTGAGCCGGCATCCCCAACAGATGTCTATATGTGTATAATTTCAAGCACTCTTGAAATTTGGGGCACTATCTCTTTGTTATTGGGACCTTTTCCTGTGTTCGTGATATCAAGAAATTTTTTCTTCACCTTCATGGTAAATTTCCTCTAATTTTCTCTACACATGGGCATATTATTATTATGTAGGCCAAACATTCATATTTTTCTCTCATATACTCTTTACTGGCTAACTTGAGGTTTATTATTTTTGCATAAAAGTTATATATATTTTTTCTTTAAATGGTTATTAAGGTTGTTGATTTTTTACTAGCAACTGTTATATTTTTCGTCCGTTTGCGTGCGGGCAACTTCAGAGTTTTCAATCCTTGGATTCAACCACTTTCCAAATTCTAGACCTTGAGTTTTCTTAGGCAATTTGAAAAGGAAATAAAAAATTGGACACTTATTTTTTTTATTTTGATTGAAATGGACGTTGGTTGTACCACTCAAGATTTAGGATATAAAAGAGTTGAATTATGTACATGTGGACTCTTGTCTTGATGTTGACGAAGAGGTCTCGCCGTCGTCGAGCTCTCCAGGAACCAGAGACCTGGAAAAACACTAGTAAGGCACGGGTAGCATCCAGCACCTTAGAATCTTACATTTTCCTAATAAAATAAAGGTTCGTGGGATAGCTACCTCAAATTTATTCTTTCATATCTTTTATTTATAAAAAAAAAATTATAGATAGATGCAAGAAAGGAGGCAAGGGCCAAATTTTTTTAAAATAATATAAATTTAATAAATATTTATCAAATTAGGTGTTTGGTAATATATTTATTAAACTAGGTATTTCAATCAAACGTGGCAGCGACGTCGACCTGAAATCATCCTTGATAAAGATGATTTCACTGATAAATCATTTTTGACAAAGACGATTTCAAATTCAGCTGAAGTCGTCTTTGACAAAAATAATTTCAAGCTAAAATCATCTTTGAAATTGTCTTTGGCAAAGACGATTTTAAAGCTAAAATCATCTTTGGCAAAGATGATTTCAAATTCAGCTGAAATCATCTCTATCAAAGGCGATTTTACCCTAGCAATTTTTTTTACTCGCTTAATTAGGATTAAATATATATTATTTAAATAATAAATAAAAATTAACATAATTTGAAATTATATGATACATTAAAATAACTAGTATATGAAATTTAATACATTAATTTTTAAGTTTATTAATTAATTACACTAATTGGAAATAATTTAATATCGTTCCAAGTCCGGGCATGTCCCGCGTCTCTACGTAACATGCCCACCACCGTGGTATGCCCCCACGCCCTCGCGAGCTCCGAGTCTTGCCATGGCATGATAAGCGAGCGGTCGTTCTACCTCACGCCAACGCATGCCCTTTGATAGACCGTGCCTTGTCCCGTGCTCGCACGCCCATCTCCTCACATTCGAAAATGTCATGCCCCACCGCTACTTGTGGCCTGTGCCCGGTCGTACTATGGCCGATGGTGCCCGCACGTGTGGAATGCATGTCTCGACCGCCATGGCATGCTTCGGCACCAGACACGCGCATCGACTGCCCTAACATTCTTTACTATATTAAAATATGTTATTCAATAATTATTAAATTATTATCAAAAACTCAGTATGTAGATTTAAAATTTTTTTTTACAAAATGTAGAATACGAATTTTGTGAATATATGTTGTATGGTTAATATAAAATATATATTATAAAAATTAAAAAATCAAAATTAATGTATTTAAATATATTATATGTTATAATGATAAGAATAATAAAGTAATATTTAGTCTATATTATGAATTTGATGAATTAATTATTAAATGACATTATTTGTAAAAAATATATAATATATTATTATTAAATATTATAATATAATACCAGTTAAAGTCTAGATAATTTATTGTATAAAAATTATAATAAATAATTAATCTAAAGAACTTTTTCTATCCTCTTCCATCTCCTTAACTATAATAATTAACAATTATTAATATATAAAATATTAATATATTGAAATATATAATAAGCTTGAAATATAATAAGCTTGCAATGAAAAAATTATCATTATAAATTAAAATCCCTGATATTTATTATAAAAAATTAAAAATAATTAAAATATACAAATATTATTTGTTAAAGAGATGGAAGAAAAGTTTTAATTAAAAATAATTAAAAAGATGAGAGTAAAAAAATATATTCTAAACTTAATAAATCAGAATTAATGAATTTAAGTTAGAATATATTTTTAAATAAAGTTTTGAATATATTTTTTAAATTAAGCATACAAAAAATATTTATAAAATTCATAATCTATATTTTTAATAAAAATGTATCTTAAATATATACTAATTTTTTTAATAATTAAATCAAAATCGGATAATATATTTCAATATATTAATATTTTATATTTTAATAATTTTTAATTATATTAGTTAGTATTAATATATTTAATAATAGATATCTATTCAATATATTACTTAATAATAATCAACTCCAATAAATATTCTATAATTTATATATATATATAATATTTTACAATTACTTAAAGAGATGGAAGAGGATGGAAAAATTTATTTACATTAATTATTTATTATAATTTTTATACAATAAATTATCTACACTTTAAGTGATATTATATTATAATATATAATAATATTATTATATATTACATTGTTTACAAATAATGTCATTTAATAATTAATATATCATATTCATAATGTAAAATAAATATTATTTAATTATTAATTTATTATTCCTATCATTAAATACATAATATATTTAATATATTAATTTTGATTTTTTAAATTTCATAATATATATTTTATATTAAGCATACAATATATATTTACAAAATTAGTAACCTACATTTTTTAAAAAAACTTTAAATCTATATATTGAGTTTTTGATAATAATTTAATAATTATCGAATAATATATTTTAATATAGTAAAGAATGTCCGGACGGTCGATGCACGTGTCTGGTGCCGATGGCGTTTGCTGCCTAGATCACCGTGGCCTGCAGCTCTCGCTCAGCGTCGGTTGGTGGCACTCCCGTCCGGCATCCAACGCACATGCTCGAACTCGGAAAAGAAATGTGACTTGGATCGGGGATCCTGGCTGGGGCACTCCGACGATCAAGTCAGTGGGCGATCTAGGAAAACAGATACTTGTTAGTGGATCCCAAAGTGGTCTCCACCCTCAGAGGTTTCTAAGAAAGATATGAAATGAAAGTCTGGGTCAAGAAGGAGGGCACAAGCTATGATAGCTGGCAGAACTCTCTTCAGGAGTTCTTAGATGCTCCTGGTGTACCTTGTGTTTCGCTAGGTTGCCTGCCCCTTCTCACTTACCTTTGCCGGAGGTCCCTTTTGGTTTTCTTATAGATGAGTAGTGCCTCCTGTAAGGTACAGAGCTCTGCCTTTTCCGTCTCTTTTATGTGCTCCCTGCACGAGCAGGACATAGACTTGCTCTCCTCCTCCCCCCCACTCAGAGGTGGTAGGGGATCTGTTACCAACTGAACTAGTAGAACATGGAGGGGCATGCATCCCTTTCGTGGTAGGAAGATATGCCGCGGACCCTGACATCCTGACATGATGCTGCTCTTCATTGGCACCATCCCACTATCTGAGGGGGGACTCGATAGAGCACTGGTCCAAGAACAGATGCTATAGGGTCTGAATTCTCTAACGAGACCTTTTGTTTTCTGGGCAATGCAGATGGTGGGTAGTGGAGCTCCCTTTCCCAGGTGGCACTGATAGCAGACTGAGAGCTCAGTTGTTCCGGTTGGATGCTCCCCTGCAGATCGGCATGCCTTGGCAAAATGCCATTTCGCACGGGCACAGTTGGCATACTCTGGAGGGGAGCCATTCCTTCAGATGTTCTAGGCGGCATGCCAGTCTTTCCAAACCATGCCAGGGAGAGGGTGGTGGTGCCACTTGTCGGCACCATCACCTGTGCGCCCCCGGGTGCTTGAGGAAGAGACCGCATTCACTTGAAACATTCACACCTGTCCCCGGAGAAGAGGTTGACTTTGGCCATGGGATCGACCCCGAGCGGGGGAAGCCAGATTCCTGCCATGGGCATGAAGAACAAGGGAGCGACCTCAATCAAGGTTCAACCTTGGGGGAACCACTCCGGTGCGAGGGGCTCGAAGAATGAGGGTGCGACCTCGATTGGGGTTCGACCTCGGTGGAACCGCTCTGGCACGAGGGGCACAAAGAACGAGGGTGCAACCTTGGTCAGGGTTCGACCTCGAGGGAACTACTCCGGTGCGAGGGGCATGAAGAACGAGGGTGTGACCTCGGCCGGGGTTTGACCTCGGTGGAACCGCTCCGACACGGGGGGCATGAAGAACGAGGGCGCGACCTCAGTCGAGGTTTGACCTCGGCACAACCACTCTGGTGCGACAAGAGCTAAGAACGAGGACGCGACCTCCACCGGGGTTCGACCTCGGGGGAGCCACTCCAGCATGAGGGGTGCGAAGAACGAGGGCACAACTTCGATCGAGGTTCGACCTTGGGGGAACCACTCCAGCATGAGGTGCACGAAGAACGAGGGCATGACCTTGGTCGGGGTTTGACCTCGGGGGAACCACTCCGGTGCGAGGGGCCCAGACTGGATGGGGCCTCGCCAGGATCTTTGTCCAGTTGGCATTGTCCACCAGCATGGCCGCCAGCTAGGTCTAAGAGAGACTCCACGTCTGTGATCTAGCTACATCAAATGCCCCCCACTCTCGAGTCTCGACACAACATAGTGCTTGGGATGAAGGGAGTTATGGTGACACTGACATGGAAAAGACAAACATTCGATGCTATTAAATGCCACGATCGTCGATGATTCGTAGATCATGCCTTGAGGCCAATGTAGGGATGCCACGTCAGCGGGTCCAAGGTAACATAATAGTTGACGCCAAGCCCGAGATGATCTCCGGGGTATCGAGGTGCCTTTCTTAGTCGATTTCGACACATGGCATGCATTTGGTGGTGAGAGGACCGAAAGGATGCATAGGCACAATCTGGCTATTTTGAAAAGGAGGAAAACTTTTCTCAACCCATCTCTTTCAAACCTTCAAACCTCACAAACGAACCAGAGCCCTTCTTTCCCAGTCCGTCCCCTTTTCCCTCAAGGCATCTAGGTCAGTCCTCCCATCCTTTTCTTCTTCGCCTCCGATTAGGTTGAGAGAGTCCCGCCTTAGAACCTATAGGCTTTCTTTCCTTCATCTTTCATCTTCCTTGTCTAGGATGAGTTCTTCGGGTTGGAGTCACCCTCCCTCTAACAACCCTAACGAAGCAAGTCCTTCCCGACCGAGGACCCCATCCTCCAATGAGGAGGATGAGGCTCCCCTGAGCATTAGTGTCCGTAGGAGCCTTTGACCAACAGGGATAGTCATCGGTGGTCCTAGGGCCCCTCCTCCTTCTTCTACCCATCCTAGTCCTCCAGTCCCTTCTTCTGGTTTGACTGGCCCCTCCGGCATCACCTCGATGATGACCGGAGAGGACCTCTCATGACTTTGGAATACATACGGGATCCTGGACTCTGTTCGGCTCTCAGTTTCGGAGCCAAGGGAGCGGGTCACCTCTGATGGCCCAGGTCAGATCGCTGTGTACGAGGACTTCCTTCTCGAGGGTCTTTGTCTACCTCTGCATCCTTTTTTCCTCTCCTTAGTAACTTTCACCTAGTTCTAGCCCAGCTTGCTCCCAATGCCATTAGAGTCATCTCCTGCTTCATAGTCCTTTGTCATTTCTATAGGATTGTCACCTATTTCTCCCTCTTCAAGGCATTCTTCACCCTGACACGCTATCCAACCAATGATGGTTGGTGGTTTGTTGCTCCTCACCCTAAGGGCATTAAGTTCGAGATCCCCTCTTCCATCAAGGGATGGAAGAGTAGGTATTTATTTGCCTCGATCGAGGAGTTCGATAGGTTCTAAAGTGATCCAGACCGATCTTCGAACCGTAACTCCTAAGTGGAGCTGGCAGACCAGGAGGTGTACGACCAGCTCATCACCGCCCATATTCCTTCTCTTCAGGATCTGCTGACTGAGCATAACCTACATGATGCTGGGGTCAGCCCAATCTGAGCCCTAGGTGAGCCTTCTTGGATCATGTCTCTTTTTCTTCCTTAAATCCTTCTCGGCTTCGGTACTAACTCACCTTCCTTCTCCTTTGCAAGTATGAAGTTCTCCCTGGATCAGATTCTGGAGATGACCTGGAAGAGGGGTGCATCTCCTGGGCCCAGGGAAGATCCAGCAAAAAGGGCTCGTAAGGAACCTGGCCAGGGGCCCATATCGACTGCCCCGTCCAGCCAGGAGAGTGGGGTGGCTGGGCCGGCCTCCTCATCACCTGGGCTGCAGGCCTAACTCTCGGCCCAGGGGCACGATGCGACGGCGCGGGCCAGGCTTGTGACCCATGCTGTAACTGATGCCCCAGAGATAATCGAGGTGGAGGCTGAGCCAGAGGCAAGGGAGGGGGTGCCACATCCACCACCACCATCGGTGACCAAAGCGGCGAGTCCACCCCTGATGGCCCAGTCCCTCCGCCGATGACTTCCTCGGGTTTGACGGTGGCTGCAGCACCGCCAGCCCCAGCAGTACATAGGGTCTCGATGACCATCCAACCAAACTCGGTGGTCACCCAGGATGTCTCATTGGCCGAGTGGATGATGGAGTTCACCATCCAATCGCATGATTGCTGGGGGAGGGGTGGTAAGATGCTATCGATGGCCATCACCGGCATCCTTCCTCAGCTCTTCTCGATAAGTTATTTCTTCACCAATTCTTCCTTTTACTACTGGCCAGGTTGCACTTGCTGATGTTTCTGCTGATGCAGGTCGGCATCGACATCCTCCTAATCCAGGACTACTATGCCTAATGGGCCAAACGGGAGGCCCAGCAGAAATAGCTCACCGAGGCACTGGGGGAGGAAGCTAAGGTGCAGACAGAGAGGGGCTGGGCTCTTGAGGACCAGAGCAAGACCCTCCTCACCGAGGTGGCCGATGCAAGGGCAATGGTGGCTGGAGCTGACAGGCGGGCTAGGGACATGGAGGTGTCCTTGGCTGCCAAGAGGGGGAAGGTCGCCCATTAGGCAGAGGAGTCCACCATAGAGGTGGCATCTTTGGAGGGGCAGTCTCGGGCCCTCCAAACCCATCTGGAGGCAGCGCTGGCGTGAGCAGCATTAGTGGAGGAGAAGGCGACTGCAGCGGTGGTCCTGATGGAAGCCGCCAAGAAGTAAGCGATAGAGGTGGTGACGAGGTACAAGGCCTCAGCGAAATTTATGGAAGAGGTGCAAGAAGCGATCATGGACTCCTTTGTGAAGGGGTTTATGGTTTGTAGGTTAAAGGTGGCACAGGCCTTCCCAGAGTTGGACCTGGAGGCCATCGTCATCCCAGCAGCCCCAGGTGTGAGACCTGAGGAGGCAAGGTCTCCAGCTGAGGCCGTTGAGATCGTGCCTGTCGCTGCCGAGCTGGCTGCTCCGATGGTGGAGAGCCAAGGAGATGCTGCCGAGCCTCCTCGCCGCCCAAGGAAGGAGCCAACAGAATAACTCTTATACTTTCCTTCTTTCTTTTCTTTTCTTTGACTCCTATACTTGGGAGTTTTTTGTTTGGAGACCACTTGGCCTGTCGGGGGTCTCCTTTGATGTAAAGAATGTCAAACTTATTGAAATGAGACACTTTTTTCTTCCATCAGACTATCTTCTCCTCTTCTTTTCCTTTTGGTGCATGAGTCCGAATCTCCATCATGACCACCGAACCAAAATTTCTCAGGCTTCAGTTCTTCCCGGTGGCCCCTTAGGGATAGTAGGTGACCAAAGGGGACTTAGGGGTCCTGCGAGTTGCCTTCACCATGCCGAGAGGTTTGCCAAAGGTCCTCAAGGGTTTTGCCAAGGTTGATCACCTATCTTGGGGCCTCCGAGGTTTTGCCACTCCCTCCCTAATTCAGGAGTTGGTGGATGGCTAGAAGGACCTTGGAGGTTCTTGCAAGTTATCCCTACTGAGCCGGGATGCTGTTGATTTGTGAGGTAGGAATCCCAGACCTACCATCACCAGCTTGGGAGGCTGGCTTACCTTTTTCGGACTGAAGGTCCAACAGATTGAATACGAGACTTCGGGAGCATCCCGGCTTGCCATCGCTGGACTGAGGGTATGATGGATTGAACATAGGACTTCTAGAGCATCTCGACTTGTCGTCACTAGATTGAGGGTCCGACAGATTGAATGCGGGACTTCTGGATTGAATATAGGACTTCTAGAGCATCCCAACTTGCCATCACCAATTGGGGGTCCGATGGATTGAATGCGAGACTTCTGGAGCATCCCGACTTGCCATCACCAATTGGGGGTCTGATGGATTGAATGCGGGACTTCTGGAGCATCCCGGCTTGTCATCGCCGGACTGAGGGTCCGATGGATTGAATGCAAGATTTATGGAGCATCCTAGCTTGCCATCACCGGACTGAAGGTCCGACGGATTGAATGCAAGACTTCTGGAGCATCCTGGCTTTGGAGTGCAGGGCTTCAGGAGTTTTCTGGCTTTGAAGTGTGGGGCTTCAAAAGTTTTTCAGCTTTGGAGTGCGAGGCATCAGGAGTTTCCCAGCTTTGAAGTGCAGGGCTTCAAGAGTTTCCCGACTTGAGGTGCAGAGCTTCTTAAGTTTCCCGGCTTAAGATGCGGGGCTTTGTAAGTTTCCTGACTTTGGAGTGCAGGGCTTCAGGAGTTTCTCGGCTTTGATCGCTAGACTTAGAGTCGAGCAAAGATTTCCCTACATATATGAAAATGGCGTCGCACCAAAAAAAGAAATTTTAATTAATGGAAGGAAATCTTACATTATTGGTAATACATCCTTAGGTTGCTAGCATTCCAAGTTCATGGGAATTGGATACCATCAAGTTCGGCAAGGTAGTAAGCTCCATAAGGAAGGGCTTCAACTACCCTGTAAAGGCCTTCCCGATTGGGGGAGAGCTTGCCGCATTCCCCAGGCTATGAGACTTCGGTCCATCACAGAACTAGGTCACCTGGATGGAAGGTCTTCGGTTTCACATGAAAATTGTAGTACCTAGTGACCCACTGCCTGTAGGCTGCCATGCGGAGCCGAGCCTTGTCTCTTATCTCTTCCAGAAGGTTTAGGTTTAGCAGAAGTTGGGCTGGATTCTCGGCTTTATCATATTGCTCTATCCGGAGCATGGGCAGGCCTAGCTCCACTGGAATTACAGCCTCAATGCCGAAGACAAGATTGAAGGGTGTCTCACCTATCGTCGTCCTGCGCATGGTGTGGTAGGCCCAAAGAATGCTGGGAAGATCTTCGGCCCAACGACCGTTGGCCTGTCTAGCATGGTCCGGAGCCCTTGAAGGATGGTCCGATTGGTCACCTCGACCTTCCCATTAGTCTGGAAGTGAGCTATCGAGGTGAAACAGTGGCAGATGTTGAGGTCAGCACAGAATTCTTCAAATACTTGGTTATCGAACTATCATCCATTATCGATGACGATGGAGTGGGGAAGCCTGAAACGGTAGATGATCAACTTCCAAAAAAAAGATCTAACCTTGGCTTCGATGATCCGTGCCAATGGCTCAGTCTCGATCCACTTGGTGAAGTAGTCGATCGCCACTATCAAGAATCTTCGCTGCCCGAATGCAAGAAAAAAAGGGCCTAAAAGGTCCATTCCCTACTGACCAAATGGCCAGGGGGTGGAGAGCAGGGAAAGCGGCATGGCCGATTGATGCTATATGTAGGCGTGCTGTTGGTAGTGGTTACACCTCTTTATGAAGTTGGTTATGTCTTCCCTCATCGTCTCCCAATAGTAACCTTAGCGAAGGGCTTTGTACGCTAGTGTCCTGTCCCCCACATGACTCCCACAAAGACCTTCATGTATCTCTTGGAACACGAAGGCAGCCTTTGAGGGTCTCAAGCATTTCAAAAGCGGGCAAGAGTAGGCGAGGCGTGGCCCAAGCCCACGTGCGAGGCGCGCACGGGCGTGTGGGCTCGGCCCAGTCCGAGGTGGTGGCATTACTGGGCATTTCCCAGCATTTTCCACCGGTTTCCCGGATGGTTTCGCATGGCTTATGTCCAGAGCATTTCTGCACAATCTAGACATATCATATATTACCAATCATAAGCCAAATTGTAATACTTTGATTTGCCAATATAGATCGGAATATGGGTATCATGGATTGCTAGTCATAGGCTGGAAATGCTTTGGTTTGCTACCATAAGCCAAAATATAGGATTATGGTTTTCCACCGTTAACCGAAGTATGACCGTAAATAGTTCAAACCAGAAAGATAATCATTGATTAAAAATTTGGATAGTAATGGAAATTAAGATACGTGAAACCACTAATGAACAAAAGTTTTGGATTGATAATATACCTGATTTATTTTCCTGAATGGGTATGTTTGATAATTTATATATACCTCATCGCACTCATTGAGCTTGGCAAGTCTTCGTAAAGGATTTGCCTGGTTCTATCATTTTAGCAGATGAGATAGGGTACCATCCAAAGTTCTGTACTATTTGGATAGCTATCACATTATCTATTTTGTAAATAGATGGCTCTCATTTATTCCAGGCAATTTTCAATATCTCCAAGATGGATGGCATAGTGGCTAATATATCTAGGATGGTATTATATTCTGTAGTATAAAATCATACATGGATCCCATTTCAGAAAGATATTTGAATAGTTAAGTAATTTATCCCTTTGGGTTTTATTTAGCCACAAGGTGGTTGTGTATGATGTGTGGATTTTTTTCAGAGTTGCTCTGGGGTGACTCTTTAATTCATTAGTTTGGCCATAGATGTATAGCTATTTTTTGAAACTTATTTTGTAGGAGAGACTAAAACCTTATTTGGCTATGTTTTTGGATTGCTAGAAAATACATTTTGATCTTTTAAAAATAATGTTGGATGGTATTGTTTGCCCCAAGAATTGATTTTAATAAATAAAAAAATGGTTGAGTATATAGCAGAACTAATGATTTGATTAGAAAAATATTTCATAAAATTTTTGAGCCTTAATGGATTGAAGCTTAAATGAAAAAAATTAAAATCTAAAAAGGCATGTTTGGAAACTTATATGATGCATGAAATGATAAGGGATTCAACGTTGAGAAGTATGTTGAAAAGAGAAAACAAAAAGTCCACTCAATTTATTGAAGAACTTAAAATTAGTATGCAAGATTTTTTAGTTGGCACGCATCCGAGTTGATTCCCAAGGAAGAAATTGGTTTAAGGTTTGTATATGGAGGCTATGATGATTTCGGATGTATGTTTTCCTGATTCAACAATTTCTAATGGCTGCAATCTTGGATGGCCTTCTTTTGTAAGCAACCGATTGTAGTCATTTTGATTTAGTTGATGGATGTATGTTTTGCTTATTCAACAATTTCTAATGCCTATAATCTTGGATGGCCTTCTTTCGTAGGCAAACGATTGTAGTCGTTTTGATTTAGTTGCAGATTAAATAGTAGATCTGAGCCTCCTAGTTATTTTTTTTATTTATTTTTCTTTTTCTTAGTAGATTATTTATATTTCTTTATAAATTTCTTGGTATATACCTGTATTTTACTGAATATGTTATGCTTTAAGATTTGTTTAGTATTGCATATCTTTCATTTAAAAACCATCAATAGCTTTGTTATGATCAATAATGATTTTTAAAATATTTTTTACAAAACTTGCATTGCATAGAAACATAGACCCGTCAATTGATTAAAGTACATATTCTACAATATCCGTACATTTATTTTATTTTTGTACGGATGGGAGAAATATGTACAGTGGTCAATTGATTGTCCAGTCTGGACAGTTTGAGAATTACAAATAATTTTATAGGTGCTTACAGTAATCAAGCGGTATGGATAGAGTTCCAGATATATTTCGGACAGCATTTTCTTTTAGTTCTCCTCATACATTTTTAGTTGTATGGGGAGAACTAAAGGGAAATGCTGCCGAAATTTTTCTGGAGCTTCTATTGCGTATCGTTTGGTTATTGTAAATGATCTATATAATTAATGCAATTCTTGAATGGGATAAGACCTCTTTACCTATTAGTTGGTGATAGGGTACATTTATTAGTTAATCTATGTTATTTTTCATATATTTTAAACAAAAAATTACTTAGTACATTGTTATTAACTAAAACTTTTTTTGGTATTTAGATAACTTGAAAGTTGGATCAATTTATCCTAAAATGTATAAAAGCTGGATAAATAAACAAAGAAATACCAACGAATATTTAAATGGAGTTCGTGATTTCATTAAATTCAGTATGGATAAAAGTAGTTTGAATGGAAAGATTTATTGTCCATGCCGACGATGTGTTAACAGTCACTATCTAGATCCATAAATAGTAGAAGAACATTTGATATGGAATGGTTTTGCAAGAAGTTATACTTAGTGGATTTTTCATGGAGAACTTATGTTGCCAGAATCAAGTAATCAACTATCGTCTGATCCTGGATCCAGTAATATGCAAGAGAATCTAGTAGGAGATGATATGTCGGGTTTGATCATAGATGCTTTTCGACATGGTGTTCAAAACTTTGTAGGTTCAAGTGGTACACGTGAAACAATGGGAATGTGTGAAAGTTCTACATTCATTGAACAAACATATATCGATGAGCAGATGCAACTATCAACTTCTGAGTCAGCTCGGTATCATAATTTAATGAAAGAAGCAGATGAACAATTATATCCAGGCTGTTTGAAATTTTCTAAGATCTATTTTCTTATACATTTATTCCATATAAAATATATGAATGGATGGTCGGGTAAGAGTTTTACTATGCTTTTGAGGTTATTAAAGGATGCATTTCCAGAAGGTAATGGTTTACCATCATCTTATTATGAAGCAAAGAAAGTTGTCAACAATCTGGATCTTGGATATCAAAATATTCATAGTTGTCCGAAAGACTGCATATTATATCATGGTGAAAATGCTGATCGAGAGTCATGCAATGTTTGTGGATCTTCACGATAGACAAGTCATGAATGAGATAAGGATGATGTAGTGAATGCAACAGATATAATGCGGCGTACAAAGAAACCAACGAAGGTATTGCATTACTTTACACTTATTCTTTGGTTGAGAAGGCTATATTCATCATCAAAAACAGCTTCATTGATGAGATGGCATCATGAAGGGCGTACAAAGGATGGAATGTTAAGACATCCGGCTGATAGTTTAGCATGGAAAGCATTTAATGCTAGGCATTCTGATTTTGCTTCTGATATTCGTAATGTTCGGTTGGGTTTAACTTCAAATGGCTTCAATCCTTTCCGTACTATAAATTCTACATAGAGTACTTGGCCAGTTGTTCTGATACCATGCAATTTACCACCATGGTTGTTCATAAAACAATCCTCACTTATCTTATCAATGGTTATTTCAGGTGATAAGGGTCCCGGAAATGATATTGATATTTTTCTACAACCTTTAATAGATGAATTGAAACAGTTGTGGGAAGGTGTCGATGTAGTTGATGTTTCCAATGGTGAAACATTCAAACTACGGGCTGCTTTGTTATGGACTATTAATGATTTTCCAGCATATGCCAATTTATCTGGCTGGAGTACAAAAGGACAGGTTGCATGTCCTTGTTGTGCAGATTCGACATATTCAATTTGGTTAAAACATGGAGAAAAATTCTGTTGTATGGCGCATCGTCGATGGTTAGAACCAAATCATCCGTTTCGTTTTCAGCAAGATTTATTCGATGGTACCATAGAAATGGGATGTGCACCTATTCCACCTTCTGGAACTAATGTTCTTAGATTAATTGATTCCATCAGTTACACATATGGTGAATCTTCAAAGTCTAATAAAAAAAGATGAAGGGATGTAAATATTTATAGAAGAAAAGAAGTATCTTTTTTGACTTACCTTATTGGAAACATAATCTGATTCGGCATAATCTTGATGTCATGCACATATAGAAGAATGTATGTGATAATCTGCTTAGAACATTGTTGAATCTTGATAGAAAAACTAAAGATAACATGAAGGCCCGAATGGATTTACAAGAATTGGGTATCCGATATGATCTTCATCCCAAAATGCTTGCTAATGATAGAATTTATTTGCCTCCTGCATCTTATACCATGTCTGCTCAAGAAAAAGATAATTTTTTGACAGTATTGAAAAATATTAAAGTACCTGATGGATATGCATCTAACATTTCAAGGTGCGTGCATCTTAAAGACTGGAAAATTTTCAATCTAAAAAGTCATGATGGTCACATATTGATGCAAGATATCTTTCCAATAGCTTCAAGATCATCGATATCTAAACAAGTTCTTACAGTTATAATCAGGTTATCATCATTCTTTAAGTCATTATGTTCAAAGGTTATTGATCCTGGAGAGCTTAATCGGTTGGAGTCGGAAATTACGGTTACACTTTGTCAGATGGAGATCTTTTCACCTGGATTTTTTACTATTATGGTACATCTACTCATTCACTTAGCTTCGGAAGTCAAGCTAGGTGGACTGGTACACTACAGATGGATATATCCTATTGAAAGGTATTATTGCTAATGTTTAATGTCTAGATAATTTTTAATAAAAGTAGCATCATGATGATATATAAATAAATTTTTTAAATATTATAGGTATCTTGGATGATTGAAAGATTATGTACGAAACAGAGCCTATCCAGAGGGCTCTATTGCGGAAGGATATATTGCTGAAGAGTGTCTGATATTTTGTTCAAGATATCTTCAAGGTATAGATACTGTATTTAACAGACCTCAATGGCATAGTGATTTCGTAGCCAATGTAGAGTTGTATAAGTTCTTAACTGCAGGAAGATTAATTGAGAAAGGTGAAAGTATTGTATTGGACCATAAATCAATTGTACAAGCACATCGTTATGTGTTACTTCATAGTGAAATAATATTTAACTATCGAAGGTTAGCATATTTAATATATTTCAATGGTTTTAAATATCATATATTATTTTTGAAACTATTTTAATAATTATATTTTTTATGCAGCGAATTTTTAATGTCTCAGTGATAAGCTAGTCATAGCACTCGACCTAATCCAAGGATTGAGCAGCGATGGTTAGTCGAGTTATTTTCTACATGGCTTTCAAAACAGGTTTGACATATATTTAAGGAATATATGTATAGATTTCATATCGAATAACATGTTAACAATTTTTATGATTCTTTAGGTATCAACAATGATGAAGAAGAATTGTTCAGATGAATTACTAGCACTGGCTCGAGGATTGAACAAAATTGTCATCAGATATAATGGTTTCATAATCAATGAATTTAAATTTCACATTAAAGATCATGAAAAATTTAGAAAAACACAGAATAGCTGTGTTATGGTAGAAGCTGATGGAAGGACTTATTATGGTGCACTTAAAGATATATACGAGTTAGATTACTATAAATTTTTATAAAGTCATATTATTTAGATATGATTGGGTAGATATAAATTCATCAAGGGGTTTGAAAAAAGATGCAAATGGATTTACACTTGTAAACTTTACAAGGTTGATACATACTGGTATCTTATTGAAGGATGATCCATTTATCTTTTCTTCTCAAGCTCGTCAAGTATTTTTCGTACAAGAAGCAAAGGACAAAGATTGGGCTATTGTTATTAAGACAAAACCTCGGGACTTATATGATACGGGAAGACAACTGGAAAATGACGAAGATGATGATACTTATACGCATTTCATGCCATCCAATTTTGTACCAGTTGATGACGTACATGCTACAATACCCTTAGTTAGGACAGAAGTTGAAGAAAATGCCAATGATTGATTCTTATTGGTATTAAATTTTATAATGTTTGCAATTTGTAGTAATTATTATATTAAATTACTATTTATCTTCATTAATTCTGTCTTTGATATAAATGATAAGTGATACGATGCCTCGCGGGCAACGCTTTCTTGGGGTGCAGTTCTAGCACTCCTGGATAGAGGCTGGCAGTTCTTCTGGACATCATGCTGAGGCTAGTACTTCGGAGGATGTTCATGCCGGTCCTTCCTCTCCTTCCACACAGCATACTACTACAACTCCATCATCCTCGGGGCATCATGACCCTTCCGTCGATCCAACAGATGATGAGATACATATTCAGGGTAATTTATTCAAATATTATTGGTAACTTTAAATTTGATTACACTTTTTATTATAGCTTACTTTTATCTATTTTTATGCAGATGGATCGGGGAGTGTTAGACGTAGGCACAGGCCTACAGTAGTACGTGATGTTTGGCAGATGCCCGAGGGTGAGAGGATATTGATTGAGTGCAATGAGCTGGGGCAGCCAATTAAGAAAGTCGCCAGCTTATTGATCTCTTTTCTGGGGACGATTGCACGGAGGTATCAGCTTTGTCCACTTAGCTATGCTAAGTGGAATGATATGCTTCCGATGTATAAAGTAAAGTTTCTTCGAGTTATACAGGTAAAAAATTTGTATTAAATTATTTGTTATCTTGTATAGTTCAAATATTACTGTATGTTTTATATTATTATTAATTATTTTGTTTTGTATGGTAAGTTTGTACTTCCTCCATCCTTCCATGACTTTGTACTGAAATCTCTCAACCAGAAATGGAAAGAATATAAAGCCCAGTTAAAGACGAAGTACAAGTTGCCGGGTATGACAGAGGAGCAGGTAGTTGGCACCTGTCCTCCTGATGTACCCCCTCATCAGTGGGTGGAGTTGGTTCACTATTGGTTTTCTGACAAGGGACATGTATCTTCTAATTTATTTGAAGCAAGTTTATTAAAGAATATGGTATAATATATATATATATATACATTACTTTCTTGATATGAGTTTTCTTTTTGATTTTGCAGACATATTATGATATTGGTAGAGCTGCACGAGCAACTCAGTCTGTTCCCCATACATCAAGATCAAAGAGTTATGCACGAGTCAGGCAGGAGTTCGTAAGTTTTTTAAACTATTCCCTTAATTTTTGTGATATAGATTAAGTAGTTCTTGTTAAGTCCTTACAGGATATTTCAAAATTATATCCTAGTCTTGAAACAGATCACTTGATGACAACATCAAGTCACCTAAATAATAGGATTTAGAGGTGCTAGGATAAGTTATTTCTTATAACGGTATATTTATGTATCGCGGCACATGTATATGTATCGCGTTACATGTATATGTGTCGCGGGACATATACATGTATCGCGGATGATGTATCGCGATATATATATGTATCGCGAATGATGTATCGCGATATATATATGTATCGCGGATGATGTATCGCGATACATATATGTATCGCGGACAATGTATCGCGATACATATATGTATCACGGATGATGTATCGCGGACGATGTATCGTAATACATATATGTATCACGGACGATGTATCGCGATACATATATATCTTGATACTTAAATAATGTTTAAAATAGTTTGAGTTATTTGCTTAAAATTATAATATTTCTTGTAGGTCGATGAGCATGGGAGAGAACTCGGTCAGGTGGAGTTTTATCGGATGACTCATACTCATCATGATGGCACTTTTGTCAGAGATGAGTCGAGGGATATATACGTAAGTTATTAACATTTAATTCATCTAACAATTTAAATTGTAATTTGTTAATCTTTAAGACCCTACTAATTTGTCTAAATTAATACAAGAAAGAGCTACAGCTCTTATTGTTGAGCGTGTTGATGATTCTACAGCATCTACGTAGAGTAGTCGCATCGAGGCCGAGGTATTTACAGAGTTGATGGGCCCGGAGCGCTACGGTCGAGTGAGGGGATATGGAGTTGGAGTCACCCCCACTCAGTTATCTACGGTCAGTACACATACACGTCAGGCTATAGATAGTGCTCAGGATGCACGGGTTCACAGACTCGAGGAGGAGATAGAGGATATGCAACGGAGCCATGCTGAGAAGATTCGACAGAGCCGTGCCGAGGTAGAGGAGATACAACAAAGAGCTGATGCTGATAGAGCAGCGATGGATAGCATGAGACAGCACATTGAGCAGCTTACATCTGTTATATAGATGCTTGTTCCACATCAGGTACATATATATGATTTTAAATATATATTTTTATGTTAAATCAATAATTTATATAATATATTGTCATTAATAGTTTTGTAAATTAAATATTTTAAATATTTTTTTATAGCCTTCTGGAGCATCAGATCCACATGGACCGAATGACGATCTACCTCCTGCAGATCATTGACCTCAACTTTTTTATTATTTCAATGTATTTTCATGTATTTTTTTAATTTTGTTAAACAGACATGTGTAACAAACTAATATTAAATTGTAATGTATTATATTTTTTGATTTATATTTTGATTTATGTTTGGATGTATGATGAATGCTTGGAATGAAATTGAAATATGTCTTATTTATGTACAGGTTAAAAAAATTATATATATTTCAAATTTTGAAATAATTATTTATTTTTTTTTGAAAAATGAAATTCCCGACGCTTTAAAGCGTCGGGGATATCTTTATTCCGTGATTTATTACCGACGCTTTAAAGCGTTGGGAATAATTTATTACCGATGCTTTAAAGCGTTGGGAATAATTTATTCCCAACGCTTTTAAAAAGCGTCGGTAATTATCATTATTACCGACGTTTTAAAGCATCGGTAATTAGTTTTTAACGATGCTTTAAAATGTTAGAAAAAATATATTGCCAATGCTTTTTAAAAGTGTCGGAAATAACTTTATTACGGACGCTTTAAAACATGGGCAATAACGGTAATTACCGACGCTTTAAAGCATCGGAAAAATGCCTGACGCTATTGCAACGCTTTTGCAAAGCGTCGGAAAAAATCGTCTCCACTCTTCACTTTGTAACACTTTTGCAAGCATCGAAGATGTTTTTACTGACGCTTTAAAATATCGGTAAAGATCAATTTAGGCATCGGGATAGATCCTGTTCACTATAGCGGGACTAAGTATAGGATAGACTACGGAGCCTCCATTCTCAACTTCCTTTTGGCTTTCAAATATATAGCATTGCAACCGTCTCACAAATCCTAAACACTTAAAGATTGGTGGGTTGTAAAAGCACCTGAAGCACAATTTCCAAAGCGCATGTTTGGCTTATGTTGAATACCGCCGAAACTCTTACCCGACCTCCCCCTTCAATGGCCTTTCAACTATCATGTTCGGTCATCTAAGGTCATTCTCGGCTTATTATTTTTTTTAAAAGGTGTAGCCTGCAGCAATTGCGACACCTTTTTATTGATGTTGGTGTAAAAAAATTTGTATTATTCTAAGATCATAATATATATGATTTCTAGAATATCTAAAATAATATTATTTTCAAGAATTGATTTGAACAAATAATTGATCTAAAAATCTCATAAAATAAATAATATCTAAAGATTTAGGATGCATACATATATTTATCATTAATTTCCAAACTTGTAATCATGAATGATCACGTGAATATCAAAGACCAAGTCTTTCTCTCCAGCATCCTTTTTAAACAAGTGGCTTTTTGATGGGATAAGCCATGAGAACAAATCTTATGAAATATTATGAGTGGAGAGGGGACCTAATTTATTTATAAACAAATCCTAACAAGCTCTTCATCATGGATCATGTTGGGCTAAGCCCTATACTGTGCTGCCTCAACCAAACCAATTAATATAAGGCGCTCCAAGCCCAAATACAAGGATCACATACAATATTGGACTATGTGCATATCTATCAACACGGATCATAAAATCAACCTATTTTTAGCAAACCAAGATAAATAAAATAATAATTAATTGTAGCATTTAATTAGAAAAACTCTTACATTCTTTCACTTGGATAACATTAATTATGATTTTTAAAATATTTTATTTCAAAATGACTCTCAGGCTGAACATAATACATGGTCACAAAAAATATGATCCATAGACATCACCTTCCAAATGACTCGATCCAACAGTATCAATTATAATGAATCATGAAAGTCATCGTATCCTTTATTTGATACAAGACCTATCAATGATTACAAATATCATTAATATTATTAACATGACTTTGGTGTGGTAGTGCAGCAAGAAAATAGTATCAAAAGTGATTCAAAGAAAATATGCTATTTTTATTATCGGTCCATCAATATCTCTTCAACATGCTTAGACACAAAATAAGCAAAAAAAAATTTAATGACTTCAACAACGAGCTATTATGTCTTATATACTCAACATGGTATCAATGACGAGACAGTATAATATATCTAAAACCCGATACCTAGTCTCAGTTTTCATTCAACAGGTACATAAATAAGAGATATATGCACATAATAAAAGAAATATAGAAATATATCATTAATCATGATTTCTTTTAAACCATGTGCTTTATTACAAGCTAGAGAAATTGCACGACTTTAAAAGAAGCATGTATGTCTTTAAACAAACATATCCAGATCTCTAAATAGTAAATGAGACATGCCTATACAACTATCGTTCTTAAGACAAAGATATATTCTTGAGATACTATGATGTATTTTATTTTACATGCACATATAAAATATATAGGAATGTAATCCATCAACTATCATGTCAATAATATATATAAATACTTATAATAGAAATATAAAATAAAATAAAAATTTATAATAAAGCACAAATACAAAGTCACTCCCACTACCAAGCACATCAAAAGAATTCAACATATTCATATTATTAAGTATATAGGCTTCAAATCCTTGGTCAAAAGATCAGCTAACATAGACTCTATATCTATGCACTCGACAGTTATATATCCTTGGATTATAATTCATTAATAAAATAATTAATGATAAATAAAATTTATCAATCAAGTCAATATATAAATACATCAAACTTTCACTAATCCAAAAATAAAAGATTATAAAATATCTATATTTTTGACATATTTTATAAAAACTATAGATTTTATTTATTTGATTAGAAGATTGATAAACATTGACTCTATATAAATATAATTTATAAAGTAACTTTCTTTTAACTAAAATCTCTGACTGTCAAATATTCTATCTCTATATAGATAGAGATATGAAAAATTTTTATTATTCCTTTAAAAAACATAGCTGTACTATTATTATAATAAATTTTAAATAATTTTTAAGATAGAATTAATAATTATAAGATCCAAAATAAAGTTCTATAATTAAAATAATATGAATTGTGAATTTGCAACATGCTACAAACTTTATTTATATATCCAAATAATGCTACTAGATTCTATTTTCATACTTTTTTATAAAATAAACCCTTCAGCTATTCACATTTTAAAAAATCAAATTGTCATAAGAAATGACATATTTTTATTTTCTATTATATGATTTCTTTACGAGTAATATATCAACTAGTAATGGAGGTACTGATAATTGGTTCATATATATATAATATTGCTCTCCCACTATCCTCCAATAGAAAAAAATATAATATTTTTTAAAATAAAAAAATAAGAGCAATAACTTATTTTTTTTCTAATGTCATATTTCTAGTATAAGAACATCTAATATCATGCAAATCAGAATCTACAAATATATATGATTTGACTCAATATTCTTTATACCTCTATTAGGATGTAGAATTTATATTTATTTAGAATTATTTAGATAATCAAATTAAATAGCATATTATTTTAAATATAAAATTTATTCACTGATGGAGTATTAATAATTAAATATTATAGGACAGTCCCAAATATAAAATTAAATAGTATTGGACTTTCTACCAACCTTCAATTCAAAAAGTATCTTGTCTAACTATTTTACCAAGAATTTTATCTAAAATATAGATGGTAATTCTTAGGATCTCATATTAGAGATATCATAAAAAATTACACCTACTCATCATACTTCAAATCCTTCAGAATGTTATTTTGCCTCTCAGTCACATTATTTTATTTAGGAATTTCAAGCACAGTATATTAAACAACAATCCCATACTTATACAAATATTTAATGATACTATTTTCTTATTATATATGGGATTCTAGAATATGACTGATATACTATATCAATACTCTTATCCTTTTCTTAAAAGTATCAAAAATTTTAAATAAAATATGATAAAATTATTAATTATTTTACTTATATGGTTTTAAGTTTACTAAACCATATAGAAATAAATTAAGAAACATAATAACTAACTAAAGTATTAGAGAAAAGATCTCAAAATATTTAGTTTAGGTGCAATACTCTCTAGTTTCATAATGTAAGCCCTGATACCATCATTCCATCATACCTTATATTTATTTATTTATCCATCAAGTGTTCAAATTCTCTTTTTATTAGATTCTACATACTTTTTATAAATAAGATCAAAAATTATTTTAGATCACCATTCTTAGGTATAACACCAAGAATTATCTAGATAATCAAATTAAATAATATATTATTTTAAATCTAAAATTTATTCGCTGATGGAGTATTAATGATTAAATATTGCAAGACAGTCCTAAACATAAAATTGAATAGTATTGGACTTTCTATCAACATTCAATTCAAAAAGTATCTTGTATAATTATTTTACCAAGAATTTATCCAAGATATAGATGGCAGTTCTTATGATCTCACACTAGAGATATCATAAAAAATTGTACCTACTCATCATACTTCAAATCATATCCTTCAGAATGTGATTTTGCCTCTCGATCACATTATTTTATTTAGGAGTTTCAGGCACGGTGTATTAAATAACTATCCCATATTTATACAAATATTTAATGATACTATTTGTTTATTATATATGAGATCCTAGAATATGACTGATACACCATATCAATACTCTTATCTTTTTTTTTAAAAGTATCAGGATTTCTAAACAAAATTAGATAAAATTACTCCTTATTTTACTTATATGGTTTTAAGTTCACTAAACCACATAACAATAAATTAAAAAAATATGATAACTAACCAAAGTATTAGAAAAAAGATCTCAAAATACTTAGTTTAGATGTGATACTCTCTAATTTTATAATATAAGTCCTAATACCATCATGCCATCATACCTTATATTTATTTATTTATCTATCAACTATTCATATTCTCTTTTTATTAGATTCTACATATCTTTTATAAACGAGATAAAAAATTATATTAGATCACCATTATTAGGTATAATACCAAGAATGGAGTAATTATATATATTACAAGCAAGATGATTCACTCTTTACCACTTTTATAGATAGCTTTTATTTTAGAGTACTTTTATAAGTCATCTAAGATTGAGGATCATTATATAATGTAATATCCAGAATCCATCATACTTAGTGCTAGCATAATTTTAGTTTTCATATTTTATAAATTATTTCAGTCAAAGTCATCATAATAGAAGTATTAACTTTATTGAATATAAATATACTAACTGCTAAATAATCTTTATATAGTTAATCAATAAAAAATATAGATAATATATGCCAGAAAATCTTTATAAGCATTATTATAATGAGAGTCCTTGGTCTAATGCTATAAAAAAAAATTAAAAGAAAGTGACCCACATAAGGTATCTCTTTTGAACATATAATAGTATTCGATCTTTTCTAAATATCTTATAGAAGGATCTTGCAAATTCAGTGAACGAACCACTTTGGTGATCACCATCCATCAAAATTTATAAACCTTCTAAATAGGGATCATCAAGTCATGACCTCAAAGGTGGCATGAGATACATAAATGACCAATCAAGATCATAGACAGATGCAATATGTTAAAGATACAAATAATAAATAAATAAAGACTTTGAATATAATAAGCTATTTTTAACAAGAGCACCATGTGTATCATCATAAAACTTTTCTTTAGATAGAAAATATAACATACTTTTGAGCTTCAATAATAAGATCAATATAATGAGAATATAAGATATTCAAAAATCTATTTTCTTTGGACAGATAAATTTTTTAAGCCTAATATACCTCCATATTTGATAATTTGATTCAATAAAGATCTTAAAACAAAATTGTTATTATTAACACCAAAAAAATGACTGTATAATTAAAAAATAATAGAAATACAAAATATTAGTTAATGGACATATATATAAATAACATACAAGAGTCCAAATGCAATATTATAGTCCTTCTTTGAATAGAACATGTAATATGCATAAGTACTCTTCACATAAAGCCATAAGCAAATAAAATATCCTAATATTCATGAACCTATCCCCTTTAGACAAACAGATCTATGAAAGCTAGAGCATCCTTGCAATACAATATTTCATACAATATTTTTCAGTTAAAACATACAACAATCCTCTTTGGACTGGTGATTGTATATCATAACTAGAAAATATCTCTCTCATAATAAGAAAATCTCATGAACAACATAAATAAATCATTTTAATGATAAATATTTATATCAACCCACAAAATTATTCATATAAAAAATAAATATCCAATCAAACATAAAATGATATACTTTAATCATATATTTGCCATAAAAATCAGTCCAGAATGGGATACATAATAACATGCACCTCACTGATCAAATCATAATATAATATTGCATTCTAGCTGCCACTTCTATCAATAACATTTATTATATAACTGTAAAATATCTTTGGACAAGAATTATAGTATATAATAAGTATTGCAATTAATTACAAACAATTTTGGATAAACTATAATAGATACATCAATATGTAATTTTAAAATATAATAAAAAATAAAAAAATTATTAATTCTCAATAACTCAGCTATTTAAAATTCATAGAGTACTCCGGATCCTTTGAAACTATACAAAAATATACTTGAATTATATAATAGTGATTAGAATTATATATAAATAATTTATAAATTATTTAAATATTTTATCTGTGAAGAACTTAATTGAAATATTCTTCAAATCATTACAAGTCCAATGATCCAAAAATCACTCAAATCGAATGTAAAACGAGTAAGTTACAACATTTTATTAAAAAATTAATAATAGAGGACTAAATAATAAATTATAGAAATATAAGGATTTTTCTATACAATATATTTTTAGAAAATAATAGGGACCAAGATATAAAATCTCGAGGACTAGTTTATAATATTCAAAATTTTAGGAAGCTATATATATTTTTATATGGATCCATATATAATTTAAAATTTTGTAAGGGCTTAATTACAAAATTCTCCTTAATCCAAAATTAAAACTGACCTAACGTGATTGGATTCAACCAGTTTTTTTTTAAATTGGGCTCAAACTTAATATATTAGGATTTAAGCAAGTTAAAACCCGAAATCCATTAACCTAAACTCTCTAAGCCTCATTTTCTTCCACCCTTTCTCTTCTCCCGATCACCATCCCAAAAACCCCATTAATGGTGTCTTCAAACTTGGAATCTCCCCTCTGGAGGGCCACTGGCTAAACCCGACCACCTGCGGCCATCCCTTGGCTATCAGAAGAGGAGGATAGGGAGGGTGATGGCTTGTCGCTATCGCCGAAGTGGCAATGGAAGCTCCACCATCTCCCACCATGAGATCCATCGCTGATACCTTCTCTACCATGATGGACCACGACCGAGACCTCCTCCGCCACAACCGACTATGGCCAAGACCTCCCTCGCCATGACCGAGACCTCCCTCGTCGTGACCGACCATGGCTAACCTGGACGGGACCGCACTTGGACGACCACCATGTGGTCCTAACTGGACATACAGGAGGAGGAAAAAAAGATTTTTTTATGGGTCTTAGAGAGAGAGGAGTGGCCACCATCGACCATCAATTTCGAATCCCCAGCTTTTTGCCCAGGCTGCCAATTACACATCTGACCATGGGAAGGGAGGAAAAAGAGAGCTCAACAAAATCAAGATCCTGTTTTTGGTTTTCTTTTTTTTATGGTTTTGTCTTTCTAGAGTCGTGACTCCTAGTTTTTTCTCGGAAGCCATCAATCTATCATGGCCGAAAAGCTTGATAGTAGCATCAAAGACTTTTGACAATGGATCCAGAGGATGTCGAAGCCATGAAGATACCAATTCATTTGCAAATTGTTGAGGAGAAAGGCGTGATAGCTAGATGGGAGAAGGAAACCGAGAAAATAAATTAAAAATAAAAAATGGTTCTAGATCATGTATAACCTACTATGATATCAATTATAAGAAAATTTTTATTATTACAAGACCATAATATAAATGATTTCTAGAACACCATAAATGATATCATTTTTAAAAATTGATTTGAGTAAACAATAAATATGTAAAACCCAAGAACAAATAATACCTAATGATGTAGGATGTATATCTGTATTTATCATTAATTTCCAAATCTATGATCATGGATGCTCACATGAACATCAAATGCCAAGTCCTCTTTAGCATCCTCTCTAAGCAGGCGGCTATTTGATGGGATAAGCCATGAGACCAAATCTCATACAATATTATGAAGAGTAGAGAGGTGACCCAGTCTATTTATAAGTAAATCCTAATATGCCCTCCTATCATGGATCAAGTTGGGCTAAGGCCTACACTGACTATTCAAGATACATGTAATTCTGACCAATATTATTATAAATATATTGGAAGAAGTATCTTACTAATTCCATTATCCCTTTTTTTTATAAGTAAAAGGGATAGAGGGGTAAACCCAATGTAGCTACTCCCCAAGGTCCTCACCTTGTTGGAAAATGTTCGATATAAGATGTTGAATTTTCGTAACCTTTTTTCATCCGAAGGTGTACCTGACACCACCAAGGTAATGGATGGACAATACAGGGAACAATCGATCCTAGCCCCTTATTTACCCTACTTGATGCGGGCATCAGGGATTAATCCTGGATTTAATGAGTCAGCAATGACGTCTTTTTTCAAAATATTTTTATCCAACTTGACTCGATCTAACATGATCCCTCTTATTTATCTAGTCTAACCTGACTTGCACCTCTACTTAACCTGGCTCCATCTGACCTGATCTGAGATGGATGCCGGATAGGCATGGATATCAATTTTTAATTCTACAATGGATGCGGACATTGCCGATTCTTTTTTGAATCGTTGCCATCCGTACATCTGGAACAAACAAGGAAGAACTGCTCTTGGAAGATCTGATCTTTGTTTTCTAGTAAAAGGTGTGGATGCGGTTTGCCTATTGCCGGCAATTGCGTTCACGTACGGCATGCCAATTCCACGTGAATTTCAAAGTTTGTGGTATGGGACTAAATATGGCAAAACGAAAGATAGGTGGTAACTGCTCTCCTATTTTTAACAGCAATACGGATTAGCCGCCGGCCACCTTCCACGTTGAATTGGACGGTTGTTTTGCTATATACGTACCTGGTCTTCCTCCCATGCTATCTGAACCTTGTTCAACTCAACAACAACATTCTCGTATGCGGTGGGAGGCACCGTAGTTTCGAAGCCTCCTTCCGCGCATCCCTCAATCATGGCACTCCCATACCCCACCCTTGCTCTTATTTTCCTCGCCATCATCGCCACAGCCCACGGTGGGGCTGCCCTCGCCGAGGCCAATGGAGAAGGAAGCGAGAGACATGATGCCAATGCCACCGCTCCCGCAAATCCAGCACCTGAGGGTCATCCTGGCGAGGCCTCAGCAAATCCGGTGGCCAATGGTGATCATGCCGTTCCTCCGGCAGGTCCGGCTGCCAAAGGCCATCATCCACAAGGCAAAGGCCACCACAAGAAGGATGTCCATAACAAAAAGGGCGGCCATCACAAGGGTGGCCATCACAAGAATGGTGGCCATCACAACAAGGGTGGCCATGGCAATGGCCCTGTAGATGCTCCTCCAAGTCCAGTGACCGAGGCTCCACCTGCCAGTGTTCCGGCACCGAAGGCCGACCATGCCAATGCTCCCGCAATTTCGGCGACGGCCCCTCAACCTGCCCGTGCCCATGCACCGGCTCCTTCGATTGCAACTCCTCCAACTGGTGGTCGTGTTCAGATACCGCCGGAGCTGAAGAAATTATTGCCTAGCCTTCCACCAAGCGCTGACCCTAAAGAGCTTAAGGAGCTCATAAGCAAGGCTACAGGAATGGACCCATCTAGCATCCCAGAAATCAATGATCCTAAACAGATTGAGGAAATCATAGGCAAGATTGGAACGCACGGCCTCCCACCAAATGCCGATCCTAAACAGGTTCAGGATCTAATAGTCCAGTACACTGGAATGAATTCATCTGATGTGGTGGACTCTTTGTTTTCAAAAGCAGTGTCTGGACTTGCACCGGACGCTAATGCCGGATCAGCAGGAGCCTCTCCCTCCAAGGATGACGCCTCCAAGGATGACGCAAGTGGTGCCTTTACCATCGGAGCAACCTCCATGGCTACCGCTTTACTGGCTACGGTGGCTGCTGGATGTTTCATCTTCTAAGCTAGTTTTTTAAAAGATGCTCTCCCTGCCTCCCCCCCCACCCCCCACCCCCCACTCCCTCTCTCTATCCTAATATGTTGCAATTGCGATAATTTGGAGCGTTGTCCTTCACAATATGTACCTTCACTGTTTATAAACTTACAATGAGGTGATAGAGGAGAACAAGCTCTTCCCCTTTCAAGGTTGGCTAGTGTTGGAGTTTGAAAAAGTTGGGAATCATTCGGCATTTGAGTCTAGGTGAGGTCCTATGGTTGACAAGAATGTATTGGTCCTTTATCCTACCTAATTATAATCCCCTTTTTGGGTAACTTTCATCAGATACACTCATAAAAAAAGTTAAAGCCTTGATCAAAGTTGTAACGATGGATTTCACGGGGAATGCGATCAGCAGATTCAAATTGTGCTTCTGAGTTCCGTGCTGGCCGGTCATTGTAATAAGTATTCTCTGTTCACTATTTATGAAGATATTTTATGTCGTTATTATTTATTGTTGGGGTTCCAATCTTCCTTCATTAGACAATTTGCCGTGTTCTATCGCTGAAGAACGGACACATCGAGGTACGTATATGCCGAGAGACCATTAATTTCCATGGAAAGCAACTCTGTAATGTATTAAAGTTGAAGCATGCAAAGCATGTTCATGCATATGTTTATCAGATTATGTGATTTATCTCAATCTAGCATTGATTTTTTACCCTTCCGTTTCTCTTACATGTATTTTTGATGGAATTTGATTTCTGTACACTAAATACGTGAGCTTTTCTAGGGATGTCTAATCGACAAAGTTCAACCATCATGGCTAAACTTGTTTGACTTGATCATTTTCAATTATTTTGTATTTGCATTCATTCAAAATAATTTGGATATATCAATATATTATATTTATTTTGTATTTGCATCTATATTTCTATCCGCTAGATAAAAAGCATACATATATCCTATTATCTATTTTCAGCCCTACATATTTATGCCACAATTTTATCATGAGTCTATCGATCATACAATATTTTCATTAACAATTAAAAATGTCGTGATTAATTATGTCTTAGTCATTGATTAAAACTAAGAGGATTTTGCTAACCAGTATCCTAAGGGCACCGGTGAAGAAATAATTAATATCCTTAAAAATTAGCAAAATGTACATTTAAGATATCAAAGATGAGTCCTGATATTAAATATTATTTTTTATAAATTTTAAAAACAAATGTACTATTTATAAAGATAATTAATGAATATATTGATATAATATGGTATATAATAGTATTATAATAACTAGTTTATTATAATAATTAGGATATCCTATATTATGTGTAATATAATCTAATACATTAATATATAATATATTATTATACTAATATAAAAAGGGTATATTTATACTAATATTATTATATTATAATATTTATTAATTATCTCTATAAAAGGGTATATTTATTTTTAAATTTAAGAACAACAATATTTAATATTACATGAGTTTAGATCTTATTTCTGATGTCTTAAATATGTATTCTGGTAATTATCTAAATTATTAAATATTTCTCAAGGGCACTAATTAGCAAAACCTTTAAAACTATGTTCTCACCAACTATTAAGAGACTATCCGACAATGAAATGTCGTATTTATAAAATTTAATAAATAGTTTGCATGTAGGGAGACATTTGTAAGAATTTTTTTTGAAAAAAGTTATCCATGAAGATTGAGCATCATGCATGAGTACCATCATACGAGATGTTGTGGCAGGCCGGTAGGATTGATTAACAAAAGACCGTGATAGGCTCAAAAGTTAACAAGCTCATGAGACGATAATCGACCGACTCACCTCCAAAATTCATTAGTCCGATGACTCATAAAGTCTGACTAATTCAAGGTCAGAAGAATGATTCAGTGACCAAATTCACCGGTCGATTCAAGAAGAATAAGAATGACAAGAAATGTGATAGTTATTCTACCAGAATAACAACCAACCATTATAACGGGTTCGGGTTAGTTTTCAACGGAATAACATCGAGACTAACTGCAAGTGTTGCCACCAAGATCGTCGTGGCCCGTAGCTCCGGTGCGTCGGGTCTCTCCCGCCGGACCCTCGACCGCCGGCCTCGTAAACTGACTCCCTCCGTCGGGTGGACCTGCAAAACAGGGAAGACCCGGGCTGGGATTCTAGCAAAGACACTCCGACGATCAAGTCAGTGGAACGATCGAGGGGAACAGAAGACCTCTGAGATAGAGAGCTTGGGGAACTCTCCGCTTCCAGAGGGTGATCAAAATGGAAGATAAATGGAAGATAATTTAGGACTCAAGAGGGTCCGTTATTTTTTACCCCCCTTACCTTCTCATGCCCATCTTATGTAGAGAGTAGCTTCTGTCGTTTTGGGAGGCATGCTGGTCTTGGTATAGACCTGTGAGGCTTCTGATGGCTTGAGAGGCTTAGATGGGTTGGTGAACCTCCTTCTTCCGGGTGGTTCAGGAAGTTAGTGAAGAAGCACAGTGCATTGGGTGGGGCACTCCTCCCTGATTGGTGTAAACTGTGTCCTTGGGACTTTAATATAGCCTTCCTTATAGGAGGTATACTAGGGATAGTGATTTTACGTGTCGAGCTGCCATCGTATCTGTATTTTGAGAAGCGTACCTGGGATGGTGTTAGATGGATCGTGGTATGCGGATCGAGACGATGCAGGTGAAGGCCCTCATGCACACGGTTCGAGGTGTCCCGCGACGAGGCTAGACCGTAGAGCCGTTCCGTGCATCGCGAGGTCTGCAGGGGCCTCTATGCATGCGGATCGAGGTGCATGGGGTAGGCATGCGGATCGAGGTGTGGCATGCAGGCGAAGGCCCTCATGCACGGATCGAGCGTGCCCAACCTCACTTGGAGCGGGGCACTGGGCAGTCACCAGAGGACGCCGGGTGGAGCCACGAGCACATGCTCGGGCGCGCTCTCAGCCGGAGCTGGGCCAGCCGAGGCACCGGACCGAGATGCAGAGCTTCGGGCGGAGTAGGGGCAGCTTCGGGCATGTCGCGGGCGTGCCGCGGGCGTGCCGCGGGCAAACCTGGGCTGGAGCGGAGGCGGAGCGCGCCACTTGTGCCGGGCATAGCCGGACTTGGCACGGGTGGAGCCGTGCTGGACTGGGAGCCGCCATGCAGGCTTCCTATGGGCAGCCAGGCGCTGGACCGGGCTGAACCGGGGTGGTCGCGCGCCACCTGTGCCGGGCGTGCCGCTGGTACGAGCCTGGCACGGGCTTGCCGCGGGTGAGGTGCTGGACTAGAGTCGGAGAGCTCTGTTTCGGAGCCGCGAGCGGGACTCCGTGCGGGCGGAGCCGGAGGCGGCCGTGCCGTACTGGGAGCCGTCGGAGCGGGTGGAGGCCTCCCGCGGGTGGACTCAGGACCGGACAGAGGTGCGGTAGCACCGGGCTGGTGCAGGGCCGGAGCGAGCTCTCCCGGCCGGAGGCGGGCTCGTCGAGGTGCTAGACCAGGGGCACAGAGCTTCGGCAGAGCCGAAGAAGACCGAGCCGGACTCCATGCGAGTGGAGGCGAGCTGGATTGGGCATCGGCGTCACGCAGACGGAGGAGTACCCTTGGCACGGGTGAGCCAGACCGGAGCTGGGGTGGCCGTACGTGCCAAACTTGGCGTGCGGGGGTGCCAGACTAGCATGGGCCGGAGCTGAGGCGGGTGGATGGCGCGGACGTGCCGCAGGCACGAGCCTGGCATGCCGCGGTTGTCTGGACTGGGCATGAAGGTGGGGTGGCCACGCAGAGGCAGAGTCGAACTGGCGCACGAGCGGAAGGACCCCGCGCGGGCATTCCAAGCTGGAACTGGGCGCGGAGGTGTGGTGCCCTAGCACGGGCGAGGTGCCCTGGCACAGGCGAGGCCGAGGTGGACAGCGGGCGAGCCCCTGGCGTGGGCCGCTGCTGACGGAGCCAGAGTCCACATGGTGGAGGAGCTGGACTGGGGGCGTGCCACGGGCGTGCCGAGCTGGAGCTGACCTGGGTGTGCCACGAGCGTGCCGAGCATGCCACGAGCGTGCCGAGCTGGAGCTGACCTGGGTGTGCCACGAGCGTGCCGAGCATGCCACGGGCGTGCCGAGTTGGAGCTGACCTGGGCATGCCACGGGCATACTGAGCTGAACTGAACTGCCGCGAAGTTGGACTTCTCATGGCCGAAGTGAGGTCGAGGTGGCGAGGTGCATGGCCGAGTTGGGGTCGAGGTGCCAACCTGGCCAATGTCCTCATAGAGCAAGCGGACCCATCATCTTTTTTGGATGGGAGACCGTGAAGCATGTGGCCACGTCAGCCACTAGGGAGGTGTCGTGTCAAGGCCGAATGGATTTTTTGTTTACTACTGTAACAGATGCCCCCACTCCCTGAGTCCAAAACGTCAACGTTTTGGATAAAGGGAGTACCATTATCCATTCGGCTCTGCGCCTTAGCGAGTTTTGTACTGGTTGCAAGAAGTTAGTCGCTAAATGGAACTAAACTTACTGGCAGTTAGCCGTTGATCTTTTGAAGGCCTAGATGAAGGCATTAAGTATGGTTGTCCTTTTCATGAACAGGAGTGGTCTGCAAAATAAAGTAGAATATGTTTGTTTTTGAAACTTAGTTGCCTGTAGGTACTTTGACCTAAGGTTAGTTGCGTTATGATGGTGCCGGTACTTCTCTTTGACCAGATAGAAGGTGGTGCCATGGAGGAAGAGGTTGGTGAGGTTCTCAACTTGGGTGCACACATACATGACCGGGCATATAATCATCATGGTTGAGCTTAGAGTATCTGTTAGAATCTTTGATGAAGACATTGAAGTTACAAGAACATGGGAGCCATCCTGCCTGAAGAAGCCCAAGGAGCAGGAGAGAGAAATCAATTCCGGCCATATGCTCGACCTCGAGGGAGCAATGCTCGACCTCGAGGGAGCCATCCTGGCGGAGGAACCCAAAGAGCAGGAGTTCGACTCAGGCCAGATGCTCAACCTTGGGGGAGCCATCCTGGTGGAGGAACCCAAAGAGCAGGAGTTTGACTCAGGCTAGATGCTCGACCTCGGGGGAGCAACGCTAAACCTCGGGGGAGCCATCATGGCGGAGGAACCCAAAGAGCAGGAGTTTGACTCAGGCCAGATGCTCAACCTCAGGGGAGCAACGCTCGACCTTGAGGGAGCCATCATGGCGGAGGAACTCGAGGGATTACATGTGGATTGAAGTCCGAGCCTTCATGTCGGAACTGGGTTCCGAGGCATCTTCCAGACTGAAGTCCAGGATTTCATGGGGGAACTGGGTTCTGTGCCACCTTCCAGACTGAAGCCCGAGATTTCATGGGGGAATTGGGTTCCGAGCCACCTTCCGGACTGAAGTCCGGGATCTTGTAGGGAAATTGGGTTCCGCACCACCTTTCGGACTGAAGTCCATGATCTCGTGGAGGAACTAGGTTCTGCACCACCTTCCGGACTAAAATCCGGGATCTCATGCCAGAACTGGGTTTCGGGCTTCCATTCGGACTGAACTCTGAGATGTTGTACCGGAACTGGGTTCCGGGCTTTCATCCGGACTATACTCCAGGATTTTGTGCCGGAACTGGGTTCCAGGCTTCCATCCGGACGGAACTCCGAAATGTTGTGCCGAAACTGGGTTCTGGGCTTTCATCCAGACTGGACTCTAGGATTTTATGCCGGAACTGGGTTTCGGGCTTTCATCCGGACTTAACTTCGGGATGTTGTGCCGGAACTAGGTTACGGGCTTTCATCCAGACTGGACTCTGAGATTTTGTGCCGGAACTGGATTCTGGGCTTCCATCCGGATTGAACTCCAGGATGTTGTGCCGGAACTAGGTTACGGGCTTTCATCCAGACTGGACTCCGGGATTTTGTGCCGGAACTAGGTTCTGGGCTTCCATCCAAACTGAACTCCGTGATGTTGTGCTGTATCTGGGTTTCGAGCTTCCATCCAGACTGAACTTCGGGATGTTGTGCCGGAATTGGATTCCGGGCTTTCATCCGGACTGGACTCTGGGATGCATGAGCTCCTGCAATGATGAAGAGCAAAGTTGTACCAAAGAGGAGCTTTAATTATGGAGGGATTCTTACATCCTTCATGAGGTGGCAGAGCCGCTTGCTCGGCATGCTAGGAGGCGAGCCACAAATGGTTGGACCTCCATAGCTTCCCAAGGATATCTCCGGATGAGAGCCAGGTGGTAGATGCGAGGCTTGGTGAAGAGCTTGACTTCAGCTTGGCTCCAATTGACTTCAGCTCGGCTGAATCAAGTGGCTTGACTTCAGCTCTTAACTTCGCTTGACTTGGAGTCGGACGGACGAGTTCCTATATGGTGAAGCACAAAGTTGCAACAAAGAGGAACTTTAATTTTTGGGGAGGGACTCTTACATCCTTCATGAGGTGGCAGAGCCGCTCGTTCAGAATGCTAGGAGGTGAGCCGCAAATGGTTGAACCTCCAGAGCTTCCCATGGATATCTCCGGATGAGAGTCAGGCGGTAGATGCGAGGCTTAGTGAAGAGCTTCGTGGCTTTGGCCTTTGTCAAGAATTATTTTTGGCAGTGACTGGCTCTGACGGGCCATAGTGCCTGCCCTTGATGGTGGTACAGGAGCCTTTCCTATAGAACCGAAACACAATTTTTCATGTTGTCAATATAGCGGAAAAAGGAGTTACCTATTGAGCTCCGATCATGAAAAATATATTTCTTCCTTGAGAAGGCCAGAATTAAATTCGCCGACCATCATCTCAGGAGAGAATGGGACTTCCTTAAGCAGAAGATGGGTCTGATGCGTGGGAGAATGAGGCTCAATTGCATGGGAGCATGGAACTTTGTTATATGAGACCCTGTTGCCTAGGAGCTTGAGGCTCCGTTGCATGGGAGGGATGAGATCCTTAGGAAAGAATAAGTCTTCTCTGCATGGGAGGACAAGGTTCCATTCCATGGAGGAGGAGGAGCTCCATTGCATAGGAGGAATGAAATCCTGTTACATGGGAGAGAGCTCCGTTGCACGAGAGCATAAGGCCCTGTTGTATGAAAGAGCAGGGCTCCATCGCATAGGAGAACAGGACTCCGTTGATGATGTCATAAGAGCTCTTCCTGCAGAACTGAAGTATAGTTTCTTACATTGCAAAGATAATGTAAAAAGGGGTTATCTTAGGAAAGAATAAGGCTCCTTTGCATGGGAGGACAAGGCTCCATTGCATGGAGGAGGAGGAGCTCCATTGTATAGGTGGAATGAGATCCTGTTGCATGGGAGAGAGCTCCGTTGCATGGGAGCATAAGGCCCTATTGCATGAGAGAGCAGGGCTCCATCGCATAGGAGAACAGGGCTCCGTTGATGATGTTATAGGAGCTCTTCCTGTAGAACTGAAGTACAGTTTCTTACGTTGCAAAGATAACGTAAAAAGGGGTTACCTTAGGAAAGAATAAGGCTCCTCTGCATGGGAGGACAAGGCTCCATTGCATGGAGGAGGAGGAGCTCCATTGCATAGGAGGAATGAGAGAGCATAAGGCCCCGTTGCATGAGAGAGCAAGGCTCCGTCGCATAGGAGAACAGGGCTCCGTTGATGACATCATAGGAGCTCTTCCTGCAGAACTGAAGTACAGTTTCTTACGTTGCAAAGATAACGTAAAAAGGGATACCTTGGAAAAGAATAGGACTCCTCTGCATGGGAGGAAGCTTCTGTTGCATGGGAAGTGCCTGGTGTTTTGACAAGACCATGAACACTATAACTAGACCCCTTTTTCTTCTCCTCTTCTTCCTTTTTTTTTTCCCTTCTTTCTTTTTCTTTTCTTTCTCCTTTCCTTTTTCTTTTTCTTTTTTTTTTGTGGGAGCTTATGCGATCAGCTACCCATGGCATTGGCATGGATTTGAACATTCCCTGCCCAATCTTGCTGGGGATGACAATGTTCCCTTCAGGCTCGGTCGAAACCTCTTCTCGAGACCACTCCCTAGAGTCCCGAGAGGGGGGAGCTTCCGTGCCCCCATCCTCATGCCCCCAGTCTGCCCCCGGGGTAGAGGACGAAGGTGGCTACTGTTGTCCACTCGTTGAGGAGCTTTGATCTGCTCCCCTTCCTGGTGCGCCAATTTATTGCCACAAGATCATCATGGCTCGTAGCTCCGGTGCATCCGGTCTCTCCCGCCGGATGCTCGGCCGCCGGCCTCGTAAACTGACTCCCTCCGTCGGGCGGACCAGCAAAACAGGGAAGACCTGGACCGGGAATTCTGGCAAAGACATTTCAACGATCAAGTCAGTGGGACGATCAAGGAAAACAGAAGACCTCTGAGGTAGAGGGCTTGGAGAACTCTCCGCTTCCAAAGTGCGATCAAAATGGAAAATAAATGGAAGATAATTTAGGACTTAAGAGGGTCCGTTATTTCTTATCTCCCTTACCTTCTCATGCCCATCTTATGTAGAGAATGGCTTCCATCATTTTGGGAGGCATGCTGGTCTTGGTATAGACCTGTGAGGCTTTTGGCCTAAGAGGCTTAGATGGGTTGATGAACCTCCTTCTTCTGGGTGGTTTAGGAAGTTGGTGAAAGAGCACAGTGCATTGGGTAGGGCACTCCTCCCCGATTGGTGTAAACTGTGTCCTGGGGACTTTAATATAGCCTTCCATATAGGAGGCTTATTAGGGGCGGTGATTTTACGTGTCGGGCTGCCATCGTACCTATATTTTGAGAAGCGTACCTGGGATGGTGTTTGATGGATCGTGGCATGCGGATCGAGATGATGCAGGCGAAGGCCCTCATACACACGGTTCGAGGTGTCCCGCGGTGAGGCTAGATCGCAGAACCATTCCATGCATGGCGAGGTCTGCAGGGGCCTCTATGCGTGCGGACCGAGGCGTGGCATGTAGGCGAAGGCCCTCATGCACGGATCGAGCATGCCCAACCTCACTTGGAGCGGGGCACTGGGCAATCCCCAGAGGACACCGGGCAGAGCCACGAGCACACACTAGGGCGTGCTCTCGGCCGGAGCTGGGCCAGCCGAGGTGCCGGACTGGGGCGCGGAGCTTCGGGTGGAGCAAGGGCAGCTTCGGGCGTGCCGCGGGCATGCCATGGTCGAAACTGGGCTGGAGCGGAGGCGGAGCGCGCTAATGTGCTAAACGTAGCAGGACTTGGTGCGGGCGGAGCCGTGCTAGACTAGGAGCCACCATGCAGGCCTCCGTGGGCGGTCGGGTGCCAGAGTGGGCTGAACCGGGGTGGTCGCGCACCACCTATGCCAGGCATGCTGCTGGTACAAGCCTAGCACTGGCTTGCCACGGGCGAGGTGCCAGACTGGAGCCGGAGAGCTCCATTTCGGAGCCGCGAGCGGGACTCTGTGAGGGCAGAACCGGAGGTGGCCGTGCCAAACTGGGAGCCATCGGAGCAGGCGGAGGCCTCCCGCGGGTGGACTCAAGACCGAACGGAGGTGTGGTAGCGCCGGGCTGGCATAGGGCCGGAGGGAGCTCTCCCGGTCGGAGGCAGGCTCGCCGAGGTGCTAGACCGGGGGCACAGAGCTTCGGCGAAGCCGAAGAAGATCGAACCGGACTCCATGCGGGTGGAGGCGAGCCAGACTGGGCATGGGCATCACACGGGTGGAGGAGTACCCTTGGCGCGGACGAGCCGGACCGTAGCTCAGGTGGCCGCACGTACCGGACTGGGCATGCGGGCGCGCTAGACCGGCATGGGCCGGAGCTAAGGCGGGTGGATGGCACGGACGTGCCACGGGCATCTGGACTGGGCATGGAGGTGAGGTGGCCGCGTGGAGGTGAAGTTGAACTGGCACGCGGGCGGAAGGACCCCGCGCGGGCATGCCGAGCTGGAACTGAGCGTGGAGGTGTGGTGCCCTGGCACAGGCGAGGCCGAGGTGGACCGCGGGCGAGCCCCTGGCACAGGCCGCTGCGGACGGAGCCGGAGTCCACGTGGCGGAGGAGCTAGACTTGGGGTGTGCCACATGCGTGCCGAGCTGGAGCTGACCTAGGCATGCCACGGGCGCGCCGAGCGTGCCACGGGCATGCCGAGCTGGATCTGACCTGGGCGTGCAACAGGCGTGCTGAGCTGGAGCTTACCTGGGTGTGCCACGAGCATGACGAGCTGAACTGAACTGTCACGAAGTTGGACTTCTCATAGCCGAAGTGAGGCCGAGGTGGCGAGGTGCATGGCCGAGGTGGGGTCGAGGTGTCGACCTGGCCGATCTCCTCATAGAGCAAGCGGACCCATCATCTTTTTTGGATGGGAGACCGTGAAGCATGTGGCCTCATTAGCCGCCAGGGAGGTGTCGTGTCAGGGCCGAATGGATTTTTTGTTTACTACTGTAACAGCAAGAAACCCCTTCTAACTAAATTATGTTAAGGCAAATGCCTATAAATACTGGTAAGAGGGAATCTCTAGGGATAAGTAAAAAAATTAATTGAAGTATTCTCGATCCTACTTATCTTCTCTAAGATTCTATATCTGTTACTCGAGCCCTTGCTGACTTAAGTATCGGAGTGTCCTCCACTAGAAATCCTTCAATGTGTGGGTTTATTTGGCAGGAACTTGAAGAGAATTAGCTAGTGAATCTTGGCGGTGCGAAGAGATCACTAAGGTTCGGCATCAATAGATTGGCGCGCCAAGTAGGGAAGAAAGATTATCTTGAAAAAAGATCTTATAAGAGAAGATGGTGAAAGGAAGAGCGCAAAATACTTTAGCTGGGAGAGGTCGTCCACCATCCAAGAGGAATGACCCACCCTTGGAAGACAATAATGTTGCCCCCATGATGAGTAGAGGACGATAGTAGATCAGCATTCTCTTGGATAAAATGGAGGTTATGACTGCTGCTGTTTAGAATCTTGAAGAAGTCACAATCAGTGGACAGCAACGATCAATTGCCTCTAAATGTAGGTGACGGTCTCTTTAGAAGAGGCTCAGCGACGAGAGCCGAGTTGTTCTTGACATCATCATTCTTTGAATCGATGTTTTTCCATACAGCAAGGTTCTCGACTTCATAAATATGGAGAGAGCTGGCTTAAAGAAAAATGCCAGAGGTCCTTTTCTATATCTTCCAATGACTATACCCCAAGAAGTTTCTACCAGAGCAGGGAAATTTGATAACACGATGACTTTGAGAGAAAATTCCATAAGCTGGAACTACAAATCGCCAAGCTCGATGATTAGCGAAGAAGCGATGATCAACTCATAGCTTATGATTCATGGCCTTTGTTTTCCAAAAGAATTATAGAAGAAGTGATCCCGTCTTACGTCAAGATTCTATAATTAGAACCTTATGGTGGAACCATTGACCCTCTCGACCACCTGGGCAGTTTTAAAGCCTATATGATGATTCATGGTGCTACTGATGCCCTTCATTACCTTGCTATTCTAGCGACCTTAAAAAAGGCTGCACGGATGTGGTACTTGAGCCTCTGACCAGGTACTATCCACTTCTTTGATTAATTAGAAAGATTATTTGTGACTCATTTCAAGACCTGTAGAAGGATGCCACGCAATTCAGATAGCCTCTTCTTCATTCAACAAAATGAAGGCGAAACCCTGAGGGAGTACGTGGCCTGTTTCAACTCCCCACCCTCGAGATCCCTAATCTCAATAAGCATGTGGCTATGTCACCATGAAGAAAGGCCACCGATAGTCCAGATTCATTTTTTCTTTAGACAAGAAGTTTTTCACTAGCTACTCTGAATTATGACATGTGCGTAAAAGTATGCGCTAGTCAAAGAGCAAGCGGCAAGCCGACACCAAGCTGAAGGAAGGTCAGGCTCAAAGAAAAGGAGTCAAAAGTATGATGAATCATGGCCTCCTAATAATAAAGGTGTTCTGACCAGTATCCGATAAAATAAGGGTTGGTCTAATCAACCGACTCAATTGATGTATCCGAAGCAAAGTAAAGAGTTGGTCTAATCCACTAGTTCAAACTCGATGAAGTAAAGGTTGGCCTAAACAACTGACCCAATCAGTATACTTAACAAAAGAGTTGGTCTGACCCACTGGCTCAATCAGTATCTTCGATAGATGAAGAGTTGATCTAGCCCACTGACTCATACCCGACAAAGCAAAGAGTTGGAATAATCAACCAACTCAATCGGTGCATCTAACAAAACAAAGAGTTAGTCTAATCAACGAACTAAATCAGTACATTCAACAAAGATTTGCCTGATCAACTAGCTTGATTGATCTATTCGACAAAAGAAGAATCAAAGCTACCAAGGACTCAATACTAAAGCCTACCTATGTATATATTCCTTAAGACACTAACTTCGTCAGAACTTTATTGCAATATGTCGAAGAGCTGGTCTTAGCAAAAAATGATATCACAGAAAAAATACTTGAAGTACACTACCGACGAGTTTCTACTTAGAAATTTTTTGCTTGCTCAAAGGCAAAGAAGATATCGGAAAGAAAGAAGTTTTCATTGATATTTCAAAAAGCCCAGTACATTTACATATGTCATTTGAAGTAAAAAGAAGATGAAAATTACAATTGTTATTATTGGTCTTCAGCAATAGGCCGATCCTCAGTTCGATCGACTATTTCGGAAGGGATGGCAATCTCTGGCTCTTCGATCGCTTGTTGTTTGTCATCCTCTTCTTCCTCTTTAGCCATAATGACTCCCAAGAGATCTAAGTCAGGATAAAGTTTGGTGACTTTATCCAGACAATCATTAAAGCTCGTTTGGTAGCTCACTACTCCTATCTCGATCATCTTGTCGTCAAAGGTAGTGGACTTCTTATAATTTTCGATGGCCTAGTGGACTTTCTCTTCTACCTGCTGGATCTTCTCTTCTGCTATTGCCGTCCTTTTCTCCATTGTTACTTTTTGGACCAGAGCTTCATTGAATTTTTGTAAGGTTTCCTTGATCAATATTTTCGATGAGTGAAGTTTCTTCTTCTTCTTCAATTTAGCCTCCAACTCGACCACTTTGATCTGGGCTGCCTTCAACTCCTTTTTCAGTGAAAAGTTGGTAGCAACACTTTTTTCCAGTTTGCTCTCTAAGACCTGCTTGAGCTCTTCGGCCACTTTCTTTCTGGCCTTTACCGACTCTAGCTGATCGAGGAGATTCCGGCTCAGGTTGGCAAATCCCGAGATACTCTCTTCAATCAGAGGGATCTCGTGGATGAACTATAATAAGATAACAAAGGTCCATAATGTTCATTATATTTTTCTAAAGGAAAAGATGAAAAGGGAAGAAAGACATTATCTTGAGGACACTCGGATACATGGAGGGAATGGCATCACCAAGTCGATGAGTCTTTGTTACCTTCTAGTCCTTCGAGAGGATGATGGCCTTCAATAGCCACCGAGCTAACTCAGGGTTATCCAACGTCGTATCATCAGCGTATATATTGAAGTCTACAAACTGGTCTTCTTCAGATTGTCGACCCCTCTCGGACCCTACATCCACTTGAGGAGACTTGCCTTTATCTGATTAACAAGGTTAAGATGAAGATGTATCGACGTCTGAAGGCACGGTCAGCTACTCCGAATGCTGTACAACTAGAGTGACCCTTGGATGAAGTTCCATTAAGGGGACATTATTGTCTTCAATAGTTATCCTTACCACTATCAGGGTATTCCCCCTAATTGGAGCTTTCGAGGGGGTAGTGATTGTCCAAACCCTTTTTGTGCCCTCCGACTCGATAGGAGGACCTGTAACTTGTCTCTTCCTGATGGCTTGTCAGAGTCTTCTGGCGTCAGGTTTTATTTTCTTGTCTACAAGAAATTAAAGTATTAGTTAGCCACAGAAAAGTAAAAGAAGAGAAAAAAATAATAAAGTGATTGTCCGATGGTATATGCCTAAAGAAGGAGACATGCTAACCCGAGCAAGGTAGAGGCTCTATTCACTTAACAGCTCCTTCATCGAAGGAACCTCGACTTCTAAAAGCTTTTCGTAGTCTTCTTTGTTGGCTACGGGGACCTTCTTCCTATCATTCGGGATCAGACAGGGCTCTCTCCACTCAATATTGAAGCCCCAAAGTTGAATAGAGGAAAGGAAGAAGAAGCAGGGCTTCCATCCGTGGATGGCAAATGAAAGCCCTGAGATAAACCTCCGACCAGAATGGGGGCCAATGACCCACCACCCTCAACCATGGAAATTCTTTTTCAAGATGAAGAAAGAGCAAAATAAAGAGGTCCTAGGCTCTATCTAAAGATCATGGTAAAGGACTAGGAAAGCACAAATGATCCGAATACTATTTAGAGTCAACTATGCAAGGACTACGTGATATAACTTGAAAATCTGAATAAAAAATGAATAGAGTGGAAAACGAAGACCTGCTTTCAGGTGTTCTTTATATACAGTTATACTACTAGGAGGAGACCTATCTATCCTCTCACCGAAATGAGGGATAACTACAGGAAAATTCTATGAAATTTTGTAATAACTCTGCAGGACAGTAACTCTGGATCCACAAGGCTGCTCCTAATGGACTCAGGCTTAAGTTCTTTCCTGTAAGGGCCCTTTGCCCTTGAAGGACTAGGACTACTGGAGGACTCATCTCTTCCCCTATCGGTCAAGAACCTACCAGCGATGGAAACTTCTAAAGACCTAACCATAATGAATAGAAAAAGGAGATCTGGCCTGAGCGAAGAGCAAGACCTCGGAAGAAGGAAAGACGAAGACGAAGAACTCCCTGAGACCGGAACTTGAGAATGGTAGAAAAGTCCAGCCCTAAGGGGGAGAAATTCTTTTATATAGGTAGCAGCAATGGCCATGATTTCTTTCTCGAACAATGTGAGATGCTTTTGATCATGCCATACATAGAGATCCCAACCAAAAATATGATGCCGATGGAAAAGAAGTTGATACGATGGAAGAAAAACCAATGTGTCAGTTTCGATCCGTGAGAATCTGGTTGACAGTAATAAGAAATGACAACGACTGCGATTGTACCCTCGAGCAACATCAATGCCCTTGATTATGCCACAAATCAAAATTCCAAGGCCAACGAGAGGAAAATCGACATGACCCCTCAATCCAAGAAAACAGTTTTACTACCAATGAAAATTTGATACCTGGTAAAGGCATAACACCCAAAAAGGAGCGAATTAATACTGCCAACTGACTCTGAGATTTGCCATCATTGAGAAATATCTTCTCTCCTCCTGGTAAGGGATATAGGTGACGAGGTAAGAAAATACCGAAATTATTAACTCTCATCTTTTAAGGCCTCAATGTACCTTGAAATTGAGAGTGAGGGCAAGTGTTGTGATAGGCCAATCGGACTGATTAACAAAAGGCTGTGATAGGCCTAAAAATTAACAAGCTGACGAGACGATAATCGGCTGACTCACCTCCAAAATTTATTAGTCCGACTAACTCATAAAGTTCGACCGACTCAAGTTTAGAAGAATGAGTCAATGACCAAATTCATCGGCCGATTCAAGAAGAATGGGAATGGCAAGAAATGAGGTAGTTATCTACCATAATAACAACCAACCAGTATAACGGGTTCAGGTTAGTTTTCAACGGAATAACGTTGAGACTAACTACAAGAAACCCCTTTTAACTAAATTTTGTTAAGGTAAATACCTATAAATACCAGTAAGAGGGGACCTCCAGGGGTAAGTAAGAAAAATTAGCTAAAGTATTCCCGATCATACTTATCTTCTCTAAGATTCTATATCTATTGCTCGAATCCTTGTTGACTTAAGCATCGGAGTGTCCCCCACCGGAAATTCTCTGGTGT